>OX419729.1:9555000-10180000 GCA_948477245.1 Thumatha senex | reverse complement strand
CTAAACAATAAATAAATTTAGCCTTTTTATTCACTTCGAAACCCCTTCTATTACAACTTAATGTCAAATGAGGAGAAGATGTAGTTTAACAATGAATCAGTGTAAGAATATCGCTACAAAATTGACAAGCCACTTCCGAAATATCAGCTACGGCTGATCAGGTACTATTGCGTGCCATAGTGCAAATACTTAGGTGTTTATTTTTACGGGGATAAATTTATATTTTTTTGTTCACAGCTTTGCCGTAAGAGCAGGATACAATTTATTTGAAAAAATGTCTTTAATCTGCAAACGGCTCTTAAATCTGTTCTAGATTTATTGAAATCATTAACTATTTATACTTATACGTCTATGAAAATAAAAATGTCGTAAAACAGGTTTCAAAATTTAAATTAAAAACACGACATTACGAGTTCAAGTACAGTCCTGGGTCAACTTTATCTAAATATTTTTAATTAAATAAAACAAACTAATTGCTTTGAGATGTATCTAAATTGGATTGTTGCCTTCTTTTATATTCCATTGCAGTATCCAGCTCGTTCACTCGTCCATCCATCCGTCCAAAACTGAGTACTTTTAAATTAGAACTAGATTTTAAAAAAGTTGCACATACGAAATACTTTTAGATATTTCTTTTTTTTTCTATAGATATTCGTGATATGAAAATAAAATTTGTAAGTTCTTTGTAACTAGTTTGCGCAAAATGTTAAACAAGCTATTGATTTATCTATTTCTTATGAAAGCAGTAGATGCGATATCTTGTGAAAAAGATGTCATCAATTATTGAAGATTACTTTAGTTTAAATTTTTTCAAACGGGTGGTGCCACGTTTCTTATTTTCTAATATATCGCAAATTAATGAGGTATATGGTTGATTTATCTATCTATATACCTATACTATTCGTGCATTAGGTGTGAATATTCAACTTCATTATATGTGTCCATAATTTTTCCATAAAGATGTTTGTGAAATATAGATGTCCTGAAAAATAAAACTTTTGCTTTCTACGCGAAAAATATACCTAGAACTTCTTTACCTTAAGTCGCATGTCCTCAATTTATTGTAGACCTATAGATATCTTCTCGCCGCCGTATCCACATTCCCAATAGGAAAACTTGTCCGCCTTATGGTTTATGCTCGTCGTTCAACTTTACGTGACTGGAAATAGTAAAATCGGATGATGATGTTGATAATGTAGGTCGTAATGGGCCATTGCCAATAAAACCTTATAGGTAAGCGATGGATTAAAAGGAACTAGGTCAGGGCAAGGCCCATACCTTATAAAAATAACGCGCTTTCGAAGGTGGCCCCGCGTACTAAACGTCGGAAATACCAATTGCGTTATCTACTCATCGTTGCGTACCAGCTTTGTAGAAAATAACCTAACATAACTTGCGAGCAAAATAAATTTATTTTGATATAACTTTGTGCCTAAAAGTTTGATGACTTTTATCCTTTTTCAGTGTGTATATGCGATGTAGGTAGGTACTTATTAAAAAAGCGTTTAAGCTAACTTCGTAATAAAAACATATTGATAACTGAAATAAGATCGATGAAAGAATCTATTACGGTTCTTTTAACAAATACTTTAATCTATAAGGAAAGTTATTATGCACTCAATTCAAAACCGCTCAAAAAGTTTTACTCAAAAATGTCAATGAAAAAAGCAAGCCACAACTTCGCAATATCGCCACTTGTCCCGGCCAAATGAATAATTATTGAAATTTATATTCTTATTTTGAGTCTCATTACTAAGTTTGAAATGGGTCATACTTTTTGTATAATTAAAGAGGTTTCCATTTGAGACGTTAAACTTGAGATCTCTTTAGAAGTTCAATGAAATTATTTTATTCAATTTCATCATTGATTTATAAGTAGTCGGTAATTGTGTATCAAAGTATAAAAAATTCTAGCTAATTTGACCATATCAATAAATTGTATAGATACTATAGATCTAGCGAAGGTATTTCATATTTCGAATTTCATTCATTTATACTCGCCGTTACCAAAAGCAGACACATTTTCATAGGAAATTTGAGAACTTATTTTTGTACCACTAGTTGACGCCGGCGTCTCCGCCCGCGTGCATATGTTTCCTAATTCTCTTTTCCCACAAGATTTTGTTCTCGGGATAAGCAGTAGCCTATGTGTTATTGTGATGTGTAAGTTATATTATTGTAAAGTTTCATCGAAATCCATGCAGTAGTTTTTGTGTGAAATAAAGATAAAAAAATCCTGCCAGATTTTAGACATTAAATATTTACTAGAGAATTTCAATTCTATTCGTTGTTACTTACTTGCTGCTTGTAATCTTCAGACTGATAAGGCCCTAAGTCAATATCGTAAGTTTGAGCCACAAACTTAGTGACCGCAGTGGCCGGTCGAAAGTTTCATGCGGCTGATAATTTACATAATAGAAGACTAGGTTTATCCACCACTGGGGTCATCTAAACTTCTGTGGATTAGGGCTTTCACAGGCAAAGCTTATCCGATTTCGAACGAATTTAGGGCGACTTGCGATAGCTATGTCATTATTGATATCCGATTTATATGCAGATTGGATGAGAAGTGGTAGTATATTGGGTGTGCCTCAAACGTTACATATCGTGCCAGTCGCGAGTTCGCCGATCCCAGCCTTTCGTTCGCCGAACTATACATAAAGAATCTCACTTACCGACCGTCTCATGTCTTCTTCAACTTTGTATAAATTGCAGATTATACGACTAATCCCTTCCCTATCCCACTCCCGTCGCAACTGAGATCCTTGTACAACTTTTACGCACTCAACCCGGTTTAGACAGAATCTCCATTGTGAGGGTTTAACAATTTCACCCGCCTCGTTGCATTTCACAAAGTAATAATAAAAGCATCACAATGGGTGTCAAATCTATTCAAGATGAGTCTCCAAGACGGAGAGCGTCAGTGGCACAATTCAACAAATCAGATATTAAGAAAGAAATATTTCTTTAAAAAGGGCTTCTTTTGATGGTAATCCACACAATTATATTTTTATTCAAATCTTAATGTAGGTATTAGGGCAATGTCATTGTATTAAGATTATTAAAACTAACAAGAAAAAGAAGACGATTAATTCGTCATTCTAGAGTAGGTCTCGGTGTTGTAGTTGGTAACGCGTCTGGTACGTTAAACCAGAACACACAGGTTCGAGTCCAGCTCGAGACAGAAATATATTTTCACTTTAAATTAATATTAAGGATAACGTTAGGATTCTAATTACTTTTCAAAATTGTTTTTAAGAAGTAAAAGATTTTATGATTAATTTCTGTCATTGACAGCAAAATAACAGGAAATTCACAGTCTTACCTTAGACAACGATTTTGTATAGTCTGAAAAAGCTTCTTCTTGCTGTTTTCAAATCGAAATATATACTAATATTATAAAGAGGAAAGATTTGTAAGTTTGTTATTAATTTGTTATTATATATTAATAGGCTCAAAAACTACTAGGCCGAATAATGTACCCCAAGGTATAAAATAATTACTCATAAAATTACTTACATCGCGTAGGTACGCTGCGAAATCTATTGACGTTAGAATAAAATAATGTTCTAAAATTTTAAAGAAAACAATAAAATCTACAAAAAAGGCCGCAATAGCATATATATAACTATAACAGGTTCTTAATTATAACTACTTTTCATGTTACAAAATTATTGAAATCTTGGTATTTATCCTTTTCGAAATAAATTACTTTATTTTCAAGTATGAATAAGCACCTACAGATTGCTTCTTGGATTTTAAAAATCGGATATTCCATATAAGAGGTATAATGAATTTAATACTAGATATTAAATTCTTCTATCAATTATAATTAGTCCACGAAAACGTTTTTGCTACCTATGCAAAGCTGGACGGGCCGCTAGTAACTGATATATGACTACTTTATAAGCGGTTACCTATGTAGTTTTATGATAATAGAATCACCAAATATTACATGAGACAGAATACAACAGGTGATATGTGGTATAAAGTATGTTATGTCTACCACTTTGGGGAAAAGGGCTCCGTATTAAATAAACGTTTTTGTTTAGTAAAAGTTATATAACCAGCCTATTCGCTACGGTAAGTGTATTTATTCTAAGACTAAACTTTTAGATCAAAAATCTATATATATATAAAGGAAAGTCGTGTTAGTTACACTATTTATAACTCAACAACGGCTGCTCCGGTACCGATTAGGCTGGAAATTCGTGGGGAGGTAGCTTAGAGCCAGGAGACGGACATAGGCTACTTTTTATCCCGGGAACAAGTTCCTGTGGGGACCAGGAATGGGAAAACTTGTCTACGCAGGTGAAGCCGCGGGTGTCAATTAGGGTAAGAATAAATTATGTGAAGGTATAAACTCGCTACACTTTTCTATACCTATACACTAAAAATTACAAAATGAAACAAAGCGTTCCGATCATTCACTCACTGTTGATCGTTCACTCAATCGCCCTTTTTCATTCACTGCATAGGTTAGACTGCATTTATATTATCCAATACCGACAGACACGGTAAATCAATTTACCGTGCCTGCATAAGTTTCGGGCGCAATTAAGCTGTTTATATTAGGTAGGTATTAGCTTCAGTTTATCAACCTAACAGTGTGTGCACGTCAATAATTAAAGTAAAGTATCAGTTGCTACACAATTTCAATCACGAACGAAGAATATTTACGTTATCTGTAGGCCGGTACGCTCGCTCGAACCTAGCAGTTATGCCAATTAGACTCCTATTTGTGTTATGTTCAATCGTTCTATAATAGCTTACAGCTACTGTGTTCGGAATAATAATCGGCTATTGGATAAAACACTTTAGTACATATCACGATGGATGAGCCCAGAATTTTGAAATAATTACCGCTCATTTATTACTGGGTTGTCGTTTAAAAAATGTTTAACGTCAAATTCGTGTTGTTGTTGCTCAACAATTCATGTTTTCGTAAAGTTCAGCAAAAAAGGCAACTTGAAGCCAACACATCATTCATCTTTCAACCGAGCTGTCTATTATGAGTTGCAGTTTTGAAAAAGTTGGTAATTAACACCGTCCCGCAGTCCAGGCCAGGTTCCAACTTTTGAAGTGTTCACAAAGTTTGGAAAATACCCCAATAATTAAAGCGAGGGACTAAAATCATGACTTTTGTTCAGTTGCCTGACTGGATGAGTAACGTTATTTTTAAAAAAAGTATTTGTGCTCGACTTTATAGCGAGTGATGTTTTACTTACAGCTCTCAACATGCAGTCACAGTAATCTTAGATTTTTTCAGCAGTAACTTCCGTAATGTTATTTTTATACTACTTAAGTAGCATACAAGCATACGGCCCACCTGAACTCTATTGCAAAACGAAGTGATCATAGTATTTGAATCGCACCTGAAAAAAAAATTGATCTACAGACATAACTTGAATGTTATGATTTTTTTTCGTTTACTGTATTTCAATGAAACCAATGTATAATTGTACAAAGCTCAACGTGCTTTTGATATCCGAGACATTCAGTCAACTTAAGGAATAACAATAATCTGTTTTTGAAGTATATCTACGGTTTCCTAAGCGTATACTTCTGAATGTGGGTAGCACTAATAAGTTATTTAAATAAGAAAACATAACTGCCTTCAAAATCGTAATCTAAACGTTTTGTCCTTAGAAATTGAAATGGCTAAATGAAACGTTTGCTCATACTAAAGTTGCTTATGAAGCCATAGCAAATTGTACCTATACAACCATAAGTGCTAAGAGCTTTTAGAATCCTTAAAAGAGTAGCATTCTATTCTATACAGAACTAATGTTGTTAAAGTTATTTCGTTGTTAGACTATATATAGTTAATAATAATAATAAATATTGTGAGACACTTTTAACACAGTGCCATCTAGCCCAAACTAAGCTACAAGCTTGTACTATAGGATCTAGACAACTAGTATACATTCTTTTATATTTCTAAATACATACATATCACACATAGAAAACACACCCAAACTCCGGGATGTAAATCACACAAATATTTGTTCCGACCCGGGAATCGAACCCGGGACCCCATGCGCAGCAGTCGCATACCCTACCACCGAGGCAGCCAAACAACAATAATTCAATAATAACAGATCTAACAATAATAATGTTTGTACGGCTTGATTCTTTGAAATTCAATAATAAGAAGTTATGTACTGCGCCGGCTTCGTTTGATCATCGACATTTTCAGTTTGTCTAATACAAACGCAAGCGCAGGTTAATAAGTAATGAAGCGGATTCGGCTGAGTTTTGTTTGTTAAAGTGATTATTCAAATACGAAAAGCGATTTCGGCTTTTCCTAAACTTCTCTCATATTTTATTCACAGATTTTTTACGGTTCGTGGAATACGTATTTTTTTCTAAGTTTGATGATTTCATATTTATGTATTGGAATGTAGTTTGGGAATTGAATTAAATTGTTGAGCTGGTCTCTGCTATTATTGGTGATTAGTTTCCAAGATGTTAGAAAACTTTTTCAGCAAGTTAAAATTGTATAAAAGTTATATTTAGAAATCTTTTCAACCTTTCAATATCGTTGTTGGTCATTGTCGAATTGATTGTGTAAGTGCATTGGGACAATTCATTTGTTTTTTTTTAAAAACAAAGAAGGTACGGAGTAAGGAACAAGGTAGTTAGAAATATACAGTTTAAAAAAAAATGTTGTAATAATCGTTATACATTTTAAAGTAAGTATACCGGGTTAATGTCTCCACGATTTTCTATTCTAGCGCTCGTGGCTCCGCGGTCTCAGTGTTCTGTAAACGATCACTGAGTTACGCAACTTTCACTATGGCTGGTACTCGGATGGGTGACCACTTTGTGGCATTTACATTTGCGAGCGTTTCCGTGCTTCGGAAGGCACGTTAAGCCGTTGGTCCCGGTTGCCAGTAAAATGGCAGTCCTTAAGCCTGGTTGAAGGCCTTATGGGCGGCTTAAAAATTTCAACAGCAGGTAGCCACAACCAGCGTCTGTCTATTTCAACACGGCAATGGGCTCACCAACTATTACGTGGGACAGGAATCCACACGGTGAAAAGTGGGCATATAATATGCCTCTGCCACCCCTTCGGGGATAAGGCGTGATGGATATTTATTTTTATTTTCTATGAAATAAAATTTATGGGCTGGAGAAAGAAAATATCGTAAGTGATAATTTGCGCTCCTGCAATGTTTTTATTTATCCTTAAATTAGGGAAATATCATATATTTTATTAAATTTCAAAACAAACGTACCATTAGTATAATTCAATACGATAAGTTAAATTGTGTTAAGTTAACTTGTGTTTTTTAATTTAACACAAATGTAGAAAATCCAATAACGCTTAACTTTCTCGACTAACGAGTTAAAAATATGGCTACTTGAGAAATTCTAGATAGTGCCATTGTTAGACATTATTAATATTGTGATTTCTCTACAAAAAAAATTGGAAAACTAATACTTTTCCGATATTATGCCTCACAAATCAATTCGCCTATAAAAGCACAGAAATAAAACGTTTCTGTCCTTAGGGAATATCCTCCGCTGAGAATCATTAAGAAAATAGGACAAAATCGTTAACTGTCTGTAGTCAAGGAAGGGCTGGGTGTTATTTATGAAGGCCAGAGGCCAAAGAGTGTATCTGAGTGGCTCTATAAGCTCAACTGATATTTTCTTCTTCACGTTAATTGTTGTGTCGCCTTAAGAGCAGGTGGCTTGTCCCATTAGGTCGCCGCGGGCGAGTTAATACCGCGACACGAAACTTGAGAGCTACTGTGGGAGTTCCGCGGAAACATTTAAACAAATTTAAACTTTTTCTTTATACCATTTCCTGAACGGTATTCTTATTGTGATTCGTTGTACATTGAGTTAGACTGTAGTTTTTACTACAAGTGGATTAAATGAACTGTTGACAATAGCTCTGTTCCTTAGTTTATACAGTAAAAAGAAAACTTTCGAGATTTACAGTTTTAAAATTTATTCAATGCATAGTTATAAGTATCATCATCCGAGCGTCTGTCCCAGTTGCGTCTCGCGACGTCCGGGGTCCGCTTTCCTACATTTTCTCCTCCACTTCGCACGGTCTTCGGCATCCCCTGTAGTGAGACCATTGGCACGCATGTCATCCCTTACGACGTCAAGCCAGCACTTCTTGGGTCTTCCCCTCATACCGACACCCGGCGGGGCTGACATGCCACATTTGTTACCTACTTAGCCCGGCGGTTGCCGCAAGACGTGACCATACCAACGAAGGCGACACTCTTGCAACTTGTCTGCAATGTCACGGACGTGAAGGCTGCCGCGGATGCGAGAGTTTCTCACGCGGTCATCCACCCCACACATCCACCGCAGCATCTTCATTTCCGTGACACGCAGCTCCTGCTTGTGTCGCTCCAATATCGGCCACGTCTCACTGCCATGTAAAAGGACAGGTCTAATAATGGTTTTGTAGACCTGTCCCTTCAACCGGATCGGCATTTTAGGGTCACAAATGACACCGGTCATCTCCCGCCATTTGGCCCACGCGGCAGCAATGCGTGACTTGACATCGCAATCGATGTCACTGGACGTGTGAAAAACAGATCCCAGGTATTTAACCTGGTCCGTGCGCTCGACCAAATCACCGCCTATGCGGACGGATGTGGGATCTGTCGAGTTTAGTGCCAAGTACTCGGTCTTCGCCACATTTAGTTTCAGACCGCCGTTCTCAAGCGTCTCCTTCCACGCCTTTACACGTCGCACCAATCTGCCGCTGTCCGCGTCTGCCAGCGCAATATCGTCAGCATACATGAGCAACCATGGAGGCTGCTCATGTGGGTTTCTGATGCTGTCCGACAATTCGTCTAATATTGCACTGAACAGAAGCGGACTAAGGACCGAACCCTGGTGTACCCCGACGGTGATGGGGAAGGGTTTGGTGTCGCCAACAGCAGTCCGAACCATTGAATCGGAGTCACAGTACATATCCCGGATAGTGTCAATATAGACCTCTGGAACCCCTTTGAACCGCAGTGCCCACCAGATCATCGCACGAGGAACACAGTCGAAGGCCTTCTGCATGTCTAGAAACAAACAGTGCAGAGGCGTGTTCTTCGACCTGTATTTTGTCTGCGACAACCCTCAGGGAAAAAACAGGGTCCGTGGTCCCATAACCAGGGCGAAACCCATATTGACACTCCGAGAGTGTACACTCCTGCCGGAGTCGAGAGTCTATAATCCTCTCGAAGATCTTCATGGTGTGGGACATCACCTTAATACCGCGGTAGCTCCCGCACTTCTGCACTGACCCCTTACCTTTGAAGACTGGAGTAATAATACTCAGTCTCCATTGGTTTGGGATCTGCCCGCTGAGGAGTATGCGGTAAAAAGGTTTACTAAGATGCCCACATCGCGAGGACCCATCGCCTTCCAGGCTTCGATGGGGACTCCATCGAGTCCGATAGCTTTCCGATTCTTCATGCGGCGAAGCGCAGTCAGGACTTCTCCAGGCGTTACCGGTGGCACTAGTCCCTGATTCAGAGGGAGGTCCGGAGGCTGCAGTCACAAAATATATCTATCTATTTCATAATGATGAGAAAAGTTTCAACCTCTTTCTAATTAGATATGTATCTCTTCTAACCTATATAACTTTAGAAACTCGAATTGTTAGCGATATTACTAAACCGAGAATAGCTACTAACACTACAGTGATTGACGTCGGGTTGACCAGCCCTGGTCAGTCCAAGCTCAAATACAAGTAACAAGATGCATAGTTCCTAAATTCAGTGTAACAACGGACAGTTCTAGCATCTATTAGTTGTAGAATGAGTAATGGTATTTGTTAAAGATTACATTTTAAAATTATCTCAAACGTAAAACGTTGATTTTTTCTGCAATAATAAATTCTCTTGCAACATAGCTTTGAGTCGAATATATATTTATAAACAGCGTATGTTTAGAAATGTGACGTCAAGAGACACTCTAACAAACAAACAAATTAGACGCAGTGCCTGCAACAGCGCGATTCGCGATTGTTCATATATAGTTCATATTGTGAGTGTTAGCGTGGATCCCACGGGCTTTGATGAATCGTATACTAAATATATATATATATATATTACCAACTGTACTGAAATTCTATTCAGTATACTGTAACATAGAGTGACTGTCAGCATCATTAACGTACTCGTAATATAGATTCGTCAGATTGCCTACGGCTACGAAATTCTACGAAAGCCTTTGCACTTGTTGATGAAATAAGAAATTTTGTTACATAGTTATTTATAAACGATGGGATATTGTGATATTAAATACATAATAAGTTTAAAAGGATTAGGGGCCATTGGGGCCAAGTGCATAAAAGAAGTAGATACCTACGTGTGTTTTTGAGTAAGTTTTATACCCGTAGTTTTTTAATTTTGATTGTCCACCTTCCTTTTAATGATTACTGAAGGTATTTTAAATAAAACTATTTACTTTCTTTTCTTTAATTTCCTTTGTTTTAAAACCAATATAATAAACATGTTTATTTAGTATCTTTGTAGTATTAAAAAATCTTTAAAAACGTGCTCTCAGCGGTGGGACCTTTATTTTTATTCAGATTAAAAGCTATGTCCACAACTCACTGTATCTGCGTAGTATGAAATAAGAAATAACGTTGAGAATACACAAAATGTAAAATTGTTTAATTTGTAAATAAATATCCATCACGCCTTATCCCCGAAGGGGTGGCAGAGGCATATTATATGCCCATTTTTCACCGTGTGGATTCCTGTCCCACGCAATAGGTGGTGAGCCCATTGCCGTGTTGAAATAGACAGACGCAGGTTGTGGCTACCTGCTGTTGAAAATTTTCAAGCCGCCCATAAGGCATTTAACCAGGCTTAACGACTGCCATTTTACTGGCAACCGGGACCAACGGCTTAACGTGCCTTCCGAAGCACGGAAACGCTCGCAAATGTAAATGCCACAAAGTGGGGTGACCACTTTGTGGCATTTACAGGCATCCGAGGACCAGCCATAGTAAAAGTTGCGTAACTCAGTGATCGTTTACAGAACACTGAGACCGCGGGGCCACGAGCGCTTCTTTTTTTAATTTGTACTGGCGCACAATTCTATTCTAATGGTTTTTGTGGTACTATATTTATTCTAAATACAATTTGAAATCTCATAGATTCATTAGAAATATTTGCTAAATCTCCATACATAAAACATTATACATAATTATAGTTACGTTTTTATTCTCGAGGCCGAAGTTACACTCATATTTCACTAGTTATATTTAACACAGGCTAAAGGTGATGAAACCTATTACTATTCTGAAAAAATAGGGACATACCTGCTGTGACTACATGCTCACCTGATCACCCATCTCAAGACTCTTTATCGTAAGATATTTAACGCAATAAACATTTACAGAATATTAGGCTAGTAGGGCTATACTATAAATAAAGGTAAACAATATAAAGTACAAATAGTGAATTATCGCGACAGGTATCCTAAGGGACACATATAGCGTCGTTCGTTAAATGAAACACTTAATTATGAAGATAGCTTTGCACAAAAGTAGGTAATAGGTTTATATTAAAAAAAAATTGGCCGCTTTGTTACACAATCACTTTAGTGATACTATTTTGGTGATAATAATTTGAAGATATTATCTTAGCTCGTATAAATTTAATAGACATTGCTTTTGTCATCCCATAAAAAAATTGGTAATAAAATTCGTGCTATTATAAGTGCATATTCACATCCTTCTCCTCGTCTCAGTGTATTCCCAAATGCTTCCAAACCTTACCTGGACGTGGAACCTGGATTCCACTTCATTTGACTCCTAAGAGCAGCTATTATTTGACTTCTGATTTTATATATCATTGGGAACGACTGCTATCTAACTTTCCAGCCTCGTAAGGCTGCTGCATCGTTTCCTCGTTCATAAGTCAGCACATTGGGTCGCTTAAGTCCTTGGCGGAGTCCGTTACACCAAAAAAAAAACAAACAAATTTACGCTATTTATAAGGTTAAAAGTGATATAAATTGGAACAGACTTAAAATAAAAATCAATATCAAAGGACTTGTGTAAAAACGCCTAGAATTCGACTCACACTACGCAATATACCCATTTCATTATAAAGCCTTTGAATTCATACAACGTTTTATATAACTTTTACGAAACAAGAACTTAGACTTACAAATAGATAAACATGCCATCTTTTTTATCTACCTCTGTGGCGCGGTCGGCACACTCCCAGTGTGTCCGACTGCTACGCAAGAGGTCCTGGGTTCGATTCCCGGGTCGGAACAAATATTTGTGTGATCCACAAATGTGTGTTTCGGAGTTTGGGTATTTCCTATGTATAATATGTATTTAGAAATATATAAGTATGTTTATCAGTTATCTAGATCCCATAACACAAGCTAATATTAGCTTACTTTGGGCTAGATGGCGCTGTGTTAAAAGTGTCCCACAATACAATATTTTAATATTAAAATAAATGCTATCCAATCTATCAAGACGAATAATAAAACCCAAATATTCATATGACATAGTAACTAGTTTCATTGTTCTGTTTTATTGCACTAATCAGCAATATATCATGCCAGAATTCACTTATTTTGCTATTAAATCATAAATGCTTAACCAATTTTACCACTGTTTCTCGTTGTTATAGGGGCAAATAAAAAGTATCCGCAATCCGCTTTCCTCTTACAAACCTCTTCCTCAGAATAAATACGCAAATGTTTTTCATTCGTGCTACTTACACTGCTAGGAAATAAATCAGACATTAAATGTCTGTCTACAACCTGCAATAATCATCCAATTTTTATGTACTACTATATCATATTACCCGTGATTGATATTTAGCTATAAACTCTACAAACCACACAATTGTACACATAGACGATGATCTGTTCGAGTGCATGGATCAGATTAAATACCTGGGATCTGTATTTCACATGTTGGGTGACATGGATTGCGCCATCAAGGCATTGCTGCCGCGGTAGCCCAGTTGCAGAAGATGACTGGTGTCATTTGTAACCCAAAAATGCCGCTACCCCAAAGGTTGAAGGGGACAGGACTATAAAACGTTCAGATGATGATGATACTTAATTATAAAAATTACAGTTTGTCAAAAATGAAATTGTCTACATTTTAGTTCACTCACGTCAGATCTGTTATGAAAATATGTGAGCAAAAGTGGAATTAGTAAAGTTCCCTGGAATCCCGTGTGAGAGTGCCACGCATCGCCCGAATATTAAAAGGCGAATTAGAGTGGTCACGCGGCGATGCGTTCATAAATGTTCTTATTTGGGCTCAACTTGTTAGACCACTTGTAGGTTACGTGACTCAAGCTCGCTGTAAAATTACATTTTCAGTGTAATTTATTTTAAAAGCAATTTAGAGCCCCTCATGACTATGATGTAGGATACTTACTCGTCACAGATAAATAAATAAATATTATAGGGCACTTTTCACACAGCGCCATCTAGCCCAAAGTAAGCTAATATAAGGTCGTGGTATGGGAACTAGATAACTGATAAACATATTTAATATATTTCTAAATAAATACAGGCAGTCGCATACTTACGCACTACCACTGCGCCACCGCGGCCATAGATGCAAACTATGTAGTTCTACGTATTGTGAAATCTAGCAACTTCGTACTTCAGAAGGCACCTTTGGACCCGGTAGGCAGTAACATGATAGTCGTTAAGCCAAGTTGAAGGCATGAAAATTTTCAATAGCAGGTAGTCAGAACCTACGCTTGTCTATTTCAACATAGCAATGGGCTCAACACCTCGGACATGGACAAAAATGTACACGGTGGAGATGTGTGCATAATATATTGTGATGATAATATTCCTCATTTTTTATACCCGTACGGTGATGAAAAGCGGTCAGATTAGCCTATGAACGTTTGCAACACAAGAGATGTGGCACTCTTGTTGACCCCTTTAGGGGTTAGGGCGTGACTGATAAAAATATGACTTAAGTAGCTACAATCATCACAAATGTACAATATCTTAATCGCTTTGCTTCCATACCGACAAATCATAAGTTAAATCAGCGAAATTAAATAGATTGGTTATCTGATACAAACATTAACTCGAAAGACACCTCCGAGGTTAGCATTGATCACGGCCGAAGTCCGGTTTTACCGTAACGTTACCCTGGGGAGCAACTCCGAACCCCGATCGAGTGTCCTTGTCACACGCACTCGATCACAAATGTGAAAGAAGGTAATGACGCGATATAAGTTTCACAAATTGACCGTAACAATACCGCATTAGGTCATAATCTATGTTGTTGGAAAAGGAATGGACTATTTTTTCTTGACAAAATATTTATTTATTGAGTTTAGTACAACGTTTGAATATTATGTATGGAAAAATACATAAAGATTGTTCTATTTCGCTGTATCACTGACTAGAGTTATAAATTGTGTCGTTCGTAAGTTAATAGACACTTATTACATTACATTGCACGCCAAGCTTTTCTTAATATTCGTATCTCGTACATTCCGATTCAATAGAAATAGGTTTAGGATAATAAATTTATGTTTTACATTAGATATAATACTTTGGTTATTACAATTATTATAATTGCAATATAATAATCTTTTAAGTATATTTATATTATGACTATGTTATTTTATTCTTTTGGTACGTAATATAACAAGTAATGCATACATTTATCGTTTATATCTCTTCAAGTGCCTTCTAGTAGCATATACTGTTGTGAAACACAATTGCTGACGTACAAGCATAATAGAGTACCTAGAAACCCCCTTGTGACATATGTTTATTCTCTCATGAAAATTGTAATAATCAGTGTGGGCTATGTTTGTAATATCGTCAATGGCGGTTCGGTGGTCCCCACTCTAATATTAGTGATATTGTATAACTATTGCTAAGCGGACTAATTTTGATAACCAAAGGGACAAAATTAGTTGAAATTATTCCATCTGTTTAATTTTATTTGTGAAATTAATATTTGTTGCCGTTGGTTTTCTTTAAACCTGTGAAAAATACATGATCATACCTAAGGAAAGTGATAAAATCCTTCTAGAAAAGAATAAACGAGATCCTTTACCGTCCTTCCGACAGTATTAATGTCAAATATAAATCAGCGTCCAATGTATGTCCGAAAATTGTGGTGTTATTTTTTATTCACCACAAAAGAGGGCTGCTCAGGTTCGGACAACAAAAGCGTGGCAATTCCCTCTCAAACAAATCACCACTAAACAAACGTTTCTACAGGTAGGAATAATTCAACGAAAGGTCACCTGTTACGGGTATTCGACATCGATCATCGGGAGTGCGTTGTGTCGACCTACCCGCGTAATGTTGCCCAGGGGAACAGCCGACGCCGGTGGCTGTAACGCCGAGACAAAACCCATGGGCCCAAGCCTGTCAAAGTGAACTTGCTCGCTTTTGTATACACGCATATTTTTTTAAAGCGGATCATTTCATACGCCCGCTGTGTACCCTAGCTTGTACCGCGATACATGACATGTCTGGTATACATCTGAAAAGTTAATAAGGAAGGAATTTCTAATTAAGTTATACGTACAATTGCTTATGTGGAGACGTCACGTGTCGACATAAACATGAATATTTACGATGCAATTTCGTTACATTTCAGATTTATCACTGTTTTGTAGGTGAACGGGGAATTTAAAAATGCTCCTTGGTGAGCAAATTTTGTGTAGATGAACACAGTGACAGCGCATCTCCACAAGCGTGTATTGTTCATGTCCTAACCGCCGACTTTCCATTTATTTCTCTATGAATATGTTATTACCTGCTCGCCCCCGCTTATCAAAGTTTATTTGCAGCGTGTGGCTTACTCTGTACCGGTGGTTATTCGTTATTACAACGTCGGAATGTTTTATTGCCGGGGTTGAGCTCAAATCGTGCGCGATGTCGTCGTTGTCGCTATTTTTCCACGACTATTTCAGTATTGTGTACTAATATAATATTTTTTGTTGCAGATCGAAGATGCCATGTTAATGTTCGACAAACAAACCAATAGGCACAGAGGTAAGTTGTAATTTATAAACTAATATAAAGATATACCCATACACTACAAAAAAATTGCTCCATTTTATTTAAAGTTTCATTTTATCTTTTATTAATAATAAAATGATTTTAATGATTATGGATGTGCAACTATTTACATAGATCTTTTTGATTAGGGTCTAAATAATAATTTATTATAATGTCTTTACGAGTAGGTACATATTGAGCTGGTAGTTATATTGAACTCTATGGTACAAAACCAAACCGTATAGTTTTTTAAAGAATTTGTACGACAAACCCTGTTAACAATACATTAGGAGCTGTAAATGTAAAATTACTTTATAAAATATAACACTTCAATATTAACATGTTTATTACGCATGACATATTTATTCAAATATTCATAGAAAAATGATTTCATATTACGTAGGTAAATATATTATAACTTTCTTATTGTAAGCAAAGTACCCTTTATAAGTGGCCTGACACGCCCTTAGCTGTATTTTATTATTTTCCGGTGCGTTACCTATACGCATGAGCTCCCCGTCACCTTATTTTTCTTCACATAAACAAAGAATTTCCGAAGGCTGGTCACAGAAAGAAGAAACATTTCAATTTTGTTTGTCTTGTCTTGTTTCTCTTGCCGTCTTCGCCACAAAGTCGTAACTAGTTAACTAGCAAACGGATAAATATGAGATTCAACCCTCAATGAAAGATGACCAGTGTAAACAGACATGTCATAAGCTAAATAAACTTGTTTCTTATGGTCTGATGCACGGCCTATAGGAATGGGAGATAGAGTTCAGGTTAAGATGGCAAACCTCGCGACTGAGGCGAAGCTAAGTGAAATGGAGGTGGCACCGTCACTAAACAGGCACACCGTTTTCGGTATTGAACTTTACCCCCATGTTACGACTATTCCCGACTAATAAATAACGAATCGACGCCTGGATAAAATATACGGTTTTCTCGGTAAGAGATTTTGTATTATTGTGAGGGTAAAACTAAAGTTTGGCATGAAATTTGCCTATTTCAATTTGGATGGCTGCGGTTTCAGTTTTTGTGAACATTACTCACATACATGTCATAAACAAGTCAATAAATTGTGTCCCAAAACAGTAAAGTCCCGGGTTTATGTAATCAGTTTCTTTAATATACCCACGATGCGTAAGATTTTAATTAAAATTTACGAAAATTGTATCATCAACGCAAGCTATCTTTTGTAGCCAACGAAGGATCCCTAGTAGCAGTTACAGCAAATACAATGTTAAATTTGCTTTTGTAATCCCTATTACACAAAAACAGGTTGACCTAAATATGCAGGCTCGGTGAAATATCGTTGCGCCGTCATTTATGCAAGTTCGCAAAAACGAATCCTGTTTCATACCTCGCCGAGGGAAATACGGCCATTTCTTGTTGTTGTAAGACTGATAATTTACTGATGTTTTTCAAAGTTCCAATTTCTGGAACCCCTTGCATGTAGATGATTCTTTAAGTAGAGACCTCATTTATAAATTGTCAAATTTTTTAACGAAAATACGATTAATTATTCAAAACTTATTTTAAATATCAGATGTGTATTTAGGCTTGATTCATTTACAATAAAGTTTAAGCACTTGATATAAATAAAATCGAAGGTACCAACTAACTCTAATATAAACATTCCTTAATACTACAGTTTGGTTATTATCCCCAAAACCTAATCAGTTGGGTCGGGTTATGCTGGTAAGAAATGCAAAAATATGTGCTGTTTATTTGTATCAAACTCGGGCAAGAGGCAACCCAAATGCGTATTCAAACTGTATATGAATGCAAACTGCCCCGGCGAACGACTGGAATGGCGAAAATCAAATTAGGTACGGCGTGAATACTTCATGGCGACGTTGGAAAAAAAATTGAAATCAAATATTCATTGACTTTCAACCGGATAAGCCGGCCGCAGCCATTTCAATACATTTTATTATCTATTTTCGTTGTGAAGGTTACGCCTCAACGGCGGCAGTGATGCTATACTCGACACTACACTATCTTATTTTCAGCCATTTTCAATAATAATAATAATTGTATTGCCGATGTATGAAAGATCATTACGACTAAACAAAAACAAACCATATTGCTCTAAGGCACGTTTGTTCATAAAACTCCACTCTTCTTTAAATTCTAAATGTTGCAAGGTTTCTTTAACCTCCAGATAAGATAAGATTCTTTGAATTTGACCTTTGGGAGGAAAAACGTCAAATTTTCAGATATTGAATTTCGTAGTCGAACCATGTTCTTTTAGTTCTACGAAGATCTACAGATATGTATTGTTTATTAATATTATCTGACATTACTTTTATTTTAAAACAAATAAAAGAAATTAGAAATGGTTATCTTTAGGTAAAATTTATGTTAATATCTCAAATCTCACGTAATTAAAACAAAAATATATCACGTGTTGAATATAGACTTAATTCATAGGACGATTTTTATGTTGAGCTGTTGAATCTGCGAAATAAAAAGCCTTTTAGCCTTTTCAGTACATTAAATATGCGCGAATAATGCGTTTAATAGCACCCTTTACTTTTATTTACGACTTGTGCCTGTTGAAAAAATAATAACGATACCCCCTTCATAGAATTTTGTTCCATTGTCTCCCTTCTAATATTTTAATTATAGAATATTTATTTTTTGTTTTTAATATAAAGGATAAATTCTCTGTATTGCTACATTACTGCGTTATCGGTAACCTAATAGCAAGAATGTCGTTCCGTATCGTAATCAACAAAGCGTCACGGATTATGTTCACGTTCATTTGGCATTCAAAATGTCAACGGAGCTTGAAGTAAATGTCATTACGTAAAAGTAAATGCGACATATGAGAAGTAAAGTTGAGAAATCTATATATATATAAATGAATCCCTATTTCCCTTGGTCACGCGTGAACGGCTGGACCGATTTGAAAATTTATTTTGTATTGGATAGCCCATTTATTGAGGAAGGTTATTAGCTATATATCATCACGCCTCTGCACAGGAGAGCGGAAATGTCAACAAATTGGGGAAACTTTCATACATTATTGGAAAAGGAATAAGCGACGGGATTAAATGGGTGCCACGGGGTTGGAAGTATGTCACGGACGAAGCCGGGCAGGTAAGCTAGTATTAAATAAAAAAAACTAGCTCAGGCAATCTCTGCGGAGTGAATTCACATTTGGTTTCACGAACAACCTCACGCCGCTTTGGGACGCATTTCTACGAGTGCGTGCCTTACTACCGTGCAAATTTCATCTCTCACTTTGCATAAAAGTAGTGTCATCTATATTTCATTCTATTCAGTTCGTGATGTGTAAAGACGCCTATCGCATGAATCATAAATGTCGATCGTTTTTGTCGAGTGCCATAAAATTACTGCAAGCGGAGAAAAAACAACTCTTCTAAATTTTATACCTGTCTAAAGTGTTTCTGACCATTGTTTGCGTTATAATGGCGATGTTTATATTTTGTTTAAATGAAAAATTAGATATAAAACAATAAAAAAAAATGATTTACGATATAATTTTTACAAATAAAAGTGAAAGCTGGTAAGTTTAATATAGGTATTCCTTAAAGTCCTGCTGAATTTTTTATTGATTTTCATACAATCTTTTCTGTATTCAATTCACTTCGCACAGCACTTCAATTTTGCTATTTTTGTACATGTCGAGGCAATTCCAATACCAGCAAAGCTTCTGAAGTAGAGCTCTCAGACTGTGTGAGGCGGCAATCTTACTTAGCACGTCTGTACAAAGGAATTTGACCTTTAAGAGTGTTGGAATAAAAGTTCCGTTAGTTTGTGTAAATGTATTCGTCGAGTGCTAAGTGGCTACACGTGGCTCGGTCCCGAGGGAACACCAGGAATACACGGGGTTTAGTTGCATCGTGTGGGCTACCAACAGACTCTGTTAATATCATGTGTATTACAATTAATTCCGTTAGAAACAATGCTGGGTTTTAATGAACCAAGTTAATGCTCTATTTTCATGAACCCCTTTTATTTAGTCTGATTACAAAATTATTAAAGTTAGTAAAATACGCAATGATAAGTTAAAGTTGTAAATACGTTCATCGATTCAAGGTACGGTTTTGAGGAATGACTAGTTGGAACATTCTGAGTAGCTGTGGATAAAAGGACATTATGTCAGACATACTCTAAGAGATTGTAACATAACATTTTCATGTTTAAAAAGGTTTAGAATAGCAATTGTAAAGTAGTAGATATAACACATACTCGAAACGCTTTGGTTGAATATTTGTTATGCATTCCGAGAAGTACCTACTCTATAGCTTGTGTAACACGATCCCAGTGAATCTTCCAGGCATTTAAGGATTGTTCGATAGTAGTGACAGTTGTAGATGCAGTCGTGTCAGTAATCAACTAAGAGCCAGGTATACAGTAAGTAGGTCACAAAGTGTTATACAATCACGTCCAAACGCCACATCGGCTGCTATACTTAGTGTTTTTTTAGTTTAAGATTAATAAAGCTATAGTTCATTTGTGACGATAATTTTATACAATATTTATTTTATTTCTATTTATTATGTCGATAAAAGAACACATGTTTAGAAAATTGGCCATTATAAATACATGGGTAATGGGTATAAGCTATTCCATGTTAAATTTTAACAAATTCCGTTTAGAATCTTTGCAACATAAAAACAATAAAAAGTATTGGATATTATAATTATTTTGTTTTAAATGTTAGTTTTGCAATATTCCGCTTTTTAAAATGTCGTAAGATGTCGACACGTGTTTTGCCTACACACGAGGCATCATCATGACTGTTTGGCTGCCAAACAGTCTTTATATATTTATTTTTTTCGTGTGGAATTACACGTATGCCTTCCATCTGTCTATGCTGGGAGCTGGGAGATCCGGCGAGCTCTCGGAAGGATAGCCCCAGGGCTCCCGACAGACTTTATCCGCTTCCGCGGCCTCGTTCAGGGAGGGCCCTCCCTCCCTGAACGAGGCCGCGGAAGGTTGGGGGGTCTTGATAATGCTTAACATAAAATAATTAGTTTTTAAAATGGATTTCTGCCATGTAACGCCTGATTCAATTAGTTAGTATTAAATATATTTAGGGCACATTAGATCCAAATGGCCCAAGGTAATCTCACCTACACCCCGATGGATTTGCTGACCGACAGACTAAGCTTCTACTAGAGATGCAGGCACTACTAACAAAAATTTAAGTAAAAGAGTAAATAAAGCAGTCATGCATAAAATAAAAGAAATTATAAAGTAAAGACTTCATCTTTAAAGTGAAATTTTTGCATAGAATCGAAACTAAATGTAAAATCAGTGTTTACAATAGATGTATTCTGTCTCATTAATATCTATTTGCACTAGTCTACGTGATATGCATGAAATACTACTCTGGTGAATCTCTTAGGAGCAGAGTTACGACAGTGAACAATATTCGCAACTTTATCGAGTCCCCGATCAGCCAAGTCTCACGGGGTGCGGTGGCGAATGCATCTCAGTGATGCATCGATATAAGAAAGTGGAGATAAAAGAAGGAAGTGAAGTAATCACCTGTTTGCTTGACAAGTACTGCTTTTTAGTTTTCACAGTTAAATTTCATGAGCTGTGTGAAATCAAATGGTTTTTATTATTATTTTTACGTGGTAGTTAACGTATTTGGGATTTTAAATAATTGTTAAGTGTCAATGTAATATTGTACTAAGGCTATCACTTTAACGAAGCTTTGGATATTGACGCTTTTCTTGACGTTCCTATTATTGAAATAACCATCACCTCTCCACGCAATTACCACTTATCAAAAAGATGCCATCCCAAAATTTTGACGTTAAACGGTGACTATGTCAAGGCTTACATTATAATTTTTTTCTTAGTTACAAACTATTTGAACTACAATTTACTAACACAATTACTTTACAATTAAATAATTAATAAATAAATATTGTGGAATTCTCTTTACACAGCACCATCTAGCCTAAACTAAGCTATAAGTCTATTCTATTGGATCTAGACAAAGAATTGTACAAGGATAGTATTTGTAAATTATAGTTCAAAGTATTTTATATTAAACTGTCAGTCACACTAATTACGTAATATTTTTATATGATTTCTGGTCGTATCATGGAATACTTAAACAAAAAAGTGGCTGAGACATCACATTTATAATTTTGGGCTTAATAGTTCTTTACTGAAGTTTTCCAGGTAGCACGATATTTTCTTTTCACTTCCTGCAGATTTATTAATAAAAAAAATATTTTTATTTTGCATAGACCGTTTTAACGGCGCTTACAAAATGCTATACTCGTACACTAAAACTAAAGAGAAATTTAAAATATTTGTAGTGACTAATCCCCATTTAAAGTGAAAAATCTTTTCATATATGTTTCACATATTTCTTCACATTTGGATATACCAGTTTGCTCTGTATTTAAATTAAACTAATAGTGGTTCAGTTTCAAGTTCAGTAATTATAACTAACTAAAATCGACTAATTATTCCATCTGGTGTATAAACACAAAAAAATATTACTTACCCTAAATTGTAATATGTAACAAAATAAACATAGGTTAACAATCGCGCTAGTAATTAAAATTTTATTAACGACACATAAATAATGCACTTAATAATTAATTGGTATTTTTTGGGTCAACGCCTTTATTAAATTGATCTAAACCACAATAAGTTTGTTTTTACTTATTTCTCTCACAAACTAATTAAATTGTACGTCAATAAACATGGAAATTTCATTGAACACAAAAACAAAAACATAAAATCGTTCTAAAGTTACAATATATTTTCTATTCAATACGTACATGTAGGGTGGATAAATAAGAAAATTAAAGGAATATTTTAATTAAAATTGTCATGATAAGTAATCTTCATACCATTAAGCACAATTATTATCCCAATAGTTGTTGCCCGCGACTCCACCCACGTGGTGAACGTTTTCCGTACCAGTGTCCCATAGGAACTTGTTTCCGAGATAAAAAGTAGCCCATGTGTCAATCTAGGGCTCAGTTATCTGTAAAAAAAGAATTAATCAAAATCGGTTCAAGGGTGAGAGCGTGATTGAGTATCAAACATCCAAACATCTTTACTGTCTACATACTCCATATTCTTTCCGACTTCCAATGCAACCAAAGTGGTGCTCCATTTGGGAAAATAGTTAATAAAGTTCTCGCAATTTTTGTAGTTTACTAAAACTTTATCCATCCTTGTCACGAGCAGTTCCTCCTTGTAGTTGTAATTGGGTATATGTCATAATCACTTCCATTTGCTTTACATTAAACTTTTCCACAAAATATTGAGAAAATAGGGCAAAAAAAGAAAACGCTTAAAGGTCCGTATTACTAACGTTTATCAATACTCAAGAACACTTGAGGGTAGTATTATAAGGCAAAAACTAGCCTCAGTGTTTCTTTAACATTGAGAAACGTTCTGTAATACAGCCCTAAGTATTCTATGCTTGAAGTGATCTGAAGAAAGCTGTAAGAGAAATATATTAGAGATCCTACCTACATAGATGTATTTCTAAACTGCTAATTTATATTTTATGGGCTTGTTTCTTCTTATCCATTTTCATGTAAGTCGACCATAGAAATCACATTCTGGTCAATGCTCAATATAGCCAATACATCCATTGGATTCAACAACAATAGCCTCTTAAGAATGTATAGAAGTAAATCGAAACCACGCGCTTTGATCGTCAATAGAGCATTAAGGAACTGACGCTTTCACAATATACATTAAGTGTGTGTTTTAGCAAATCATTTCCTACGGAACCAAACCCCAAAAAGGATGGTTAAAAAAATAGTAAGTGCGGGAAATGACATTGTGAAAATCCATTGACGACCTCCTTACCTTAGGTGAATAAAGTGCCCGTCCACAATTGAATAGTCATCCTTTCTAAGGCCAATAAAAAGTGTATACGGCGTTACATTTGTCAATTTTCTGAACAATAAACGAAGCAATTACTAAACAAATAAATTTGTGTATTGTAATTATAACCGGGTGTTGGTGCTGTGCCGTTAATCGGCGATTTTCATTGTTATTACATTTATACTCTACATCGGGTGTGCATGCGATAATACCTTGACAGTAGATTTACAGTAATATTGAATGATAAATAAATACTTAATACAGTAATGATTTGTTTTTATTTCATGATGGGTATTATTTTTCTAAAACATACCCGTATATTAAGTATATCGTCATAGCTGTTAATCGTTAAAAAATCCGATCAGTAAAGATGATAGCAGTCGTATTATTCGATTTTAATACTGGATTATTGTCTTACTGGTGAGATCAGCAAAATTTTATTTCACAATACATTATTGAATTTTCACTGGATTTACATGGGTTTGCCAAATTTAACTTCAATCAGAAATCAGCTAGAGGTCGAACAATTGTACACAAATTTTGAATTACGAACAGAGTAAGCTAATATAAACCATTTAATACCTTGGAACTAGCTATACTTCTTAAATAAAGTCCTGGACATCCCTGCTGATATTAATTATAAATATGTAATATTATGAGATTACTCGAAAAAACATTTCTGTCATATTAATAAAACACAAATATTGGGTCCCAATTCATTTTCATATATATTGTATACATCCCGTTATGATGCCTACTTCGGCTGAATTTAGGATTACTAATTATATTCCCTTATAAGTAACATGCATTAAATGTATAATTATAAAGAATTTTTTAATTAAGAATCGAATAAGCAAATTCTTTAATAAAATAGGAAAATGAATTAAAATCTAAGAAACCGACTCACTTTACGCATTCTCGCCCAATTTTAAGCCTCTTGTCAAGCGGGTAAATGTAATCTAGTTAATCGTCCCACCAATCCATGTGCGTATAGTATCCTAGTTGACAGAGTACCGTGCAGTCACCCTCGGGAAACCCTTCGGAAATTATTTTCTCTTAGTCATTTCACTTCTTGCTTCACTTTGATTCAAAATTGGATTTCGTACCCATCTGTAACACAATGAAGAGCGAGATAGATCCGCATCTATCTCGCTCTTATTTAAATCAACAAAATTGTATATTATGTAAAATGTAAATATTGTACTATTTGGAAGTAAGGAGCCCTACTAATATCTCTGATTCCCAAGTGATATCACCTGCAAGGCTCAGATTTCAGAGATTATCGTATGTGGGTACCAGGTATGCCGTTGACATAATAGTACGATCAGAGCCTGGAAACTCGTAATTATGTACCAGCGCACATCTTTGTCTTTCCTTACAACTTCACTAAAAACCTACGATGACATTTTTAGAATCTTATATCTTTTCTCAAAAATCTTACAAGTGTATCCATCTTAGGTACCTGTTAAATATAATAGCTCACAGGAGATCACAAGAGCGATACTCCATAGCTATACAATGTAATTCTACCCAGATGAAGTAAGTTTCCCTCTAAAGCATAACTAAAGTCTTTCTGTCACATTAACACCAACATTTAAGTACAAGTTATTCACCCTTGTTTTGGTTATATCAAAACATTCCTGGAATAATTATCACAAAGCGACTTACGCACCCATTTATTAACCATCTTAATTACTAGGGCCAAGTTAATTACACTGAGTAAAACTTAGCGCCTAAAGAGCGTTATCCCGTTAATTTAGTAGGTACAGAGTAGCTTTTGCGGAAATCTCTTTATGTCATTCTCTTGAGCGATATCGCCAAAGTTGCTGGATGATATCTAATGGGTACATTTAATGTCCACAACTTTTCTGTAATAAAATTACCAAAAAAATCGGTTGCTTTTAACATTTACTTATATTTATGATCCTAATAATTTACTGTCACCGAAATTAAAACAATCTTTGAGATACAGTACATTTAGAGATTTTAATAAAAGTTTGGCCTTTGATCTTATAAGTGAGTTGGCAATTAAGTAGATAAAAATCTTCGATGTTGTTCTGGAAGTGTGTGGTTTGAATTTAGTGTTACATTTATCGAATAGCCTAAGTAAAAGATAGTAATTGGACATTATTTTTTCGCTAATTTTCTCCAACAGTATTAAATAAATCAAATTATTTAAAAACAGAATACGCGAAATTTTTACGTTTTTATTTTTTCATAAATACTTGGCAGATTTTCCATCATCAATAAAGAAAGATTAGAGATATGTAAGTAGTTAATGTTTACTGTATTACAAAAATCATTGCTTCTTTAATATCATAAACAAAAAGAATACTTATGGGCGATACACACGTTCCGAGAAATTGTATAGCCTAAACTGTTTTTCTCATACACATTTTATGTTTTTAACATACACACGTTCCGATTATCGGTTCAATTTGAATGGTACAGTTAAATCATAATGATTTTTGTAGCGTGTACACCATCACAAGAGCGTTTATGTAGTAAAAAGTCTACCCGCAGTTCTTCTTTAATATTTACCATGTTACTTCAAGATATTGAATAATTGGTACTCATTTGCTTTTTCTATATGTGGTTTTACTAGACTAAAATTTTTCGATATACCATTTTTTTTAATGAAATGTATTCCATTTCTTTGTCGTTTGAAACAATCATGTTGGTATTTAAATATGTACAATATATTCAAACTGAACGAAACATAGGCTTAGTTATTTATGCATGATAAATTCACTTCAGGGAAACAGTTTTGTGAGAATATTTTATTCATTAAGCTGTAAGTAGTAATTTGGTTTAACAATTAAGATTTTAACGTACGTACTAATTTTAGCGCCAAGATGAGTAGGTACGTACACATCGTAACTTTCTACCATGACTTTGTTTAAATAATAAATATTTTTCTTGTTCACTGGCGGTGCAACGCAGGCGAACGTCGGTATAAGTCAGATGCATTAGTATATATTGTAAAATATATAATAGTAATTGTTTCTCCATATGAATGTCAATCAAAATTGATTATAAGGTTATACATATACGGCCGTATCTATGGTTATTCAATAGTATACACCGGTACCTAGACAATGAAAATGCGGTTGTGAACAGAAGCCCATCTCATTACCCACCTGACCACAGTTGAGTAATGACGTGCCGAATAACGAGTCACGCTATAGGCCCGTTTACCACCCGCGTTTTTGTGGTTAAATAAACAAAATGCGAGACCATGAAACATTATTTTATTTATTAATGTACCCACTATGCTTTACGAATTCGCTAGCGTGAAAATTGATGTGTTTATCATTTCTCGAAACCTCATTTAATAGCACAGCTACAAGGGAAGAATTTTTATTGCAGATCAATCAGCCACAGTTTCCATTTATATATCTAGGCAAGTTACCAAACAGTAATCACCTATTTCTTAAGGAGATTTCAGTTTTAGACTGCGTCTTTATCCCTGTGCCAAACTAAGTAAATACAAAAGATATCACCGCTACTATGAGATGGCAAAAATTATCTTCTCTTAAATGTTGAACTCTTCATAATGCAAATTACAACTGTGTAGAGTGCACTGAAATCGATGATTATATTTGAGGAAGCAAAATCATTATATAATGGATAAGCAACAAGATGACATCAAAGTGCTACTAGACCTTTAGGCCTACTCTACTGAAAGGGCACGCCATTGGTTGAAGTAGTTAAGCCTGTAATACATTATTCGTGAAAATTGCATAGAGACTAATATATAGTGCCTCAGTGGTTTACTCACGTGACACCCCGACAAGTCTATCTACCTAATGAGTAACACGTGGTATCTAAAATATTACAGGTTTAATGATCAATAGTTACTGAATAGCCCTTTTACTTCTTGTAAATAAAGGACGCTCCTTATTCCTTGGTTAAAGCTCGTATTCAAACATCTTGACGTGCAGTAAATGTCACACCATTCTATTCATGGATATTTAGGATATTTTCTAACAATAATCACTATTATTTACTATCGAAAGTCTAGAGTTAAACATTAGATTTTGATTTCATTTACATCATAATACTTAAAAATAATATTAACGTATTGCTACTACCCTAAATTTAGTCAACACGCACTTCAACGATCATAAAACATCAATGCGTGACTATTTGAAAGTAATTTACTCAAACCGTGACCACTAGAATCCTTTAAATAGTTACACAAAATAATTATACAATTCGATCGTTGATGGAATTCCGTGAGCTCCACGCGTACGTTATTTCAATCGGCTCGCATGCATGAGGGTGCGGTCGTGGTGTTTCGCCTAGCGAGCGCACAATTGCAATCAGCCTAATATGTTGAACAGTAGGTCCATCTCATTACCATGGACGACCACAGGTGAATGATGGCGCAGCAGTACCGCCGCCAGCCGTTTTGTTTGTGGTCGATTTAACGCCGACGACAAATTGCGTGTTTGCCACCGCGGCCGAGAGATCATCCCCACTACTGAGAGAAATAAATCCACTGATTACTTTTGCACAATTTGAAATATTAACGTGAATTGTTTCATGCAATGCTGCCCCTCTGTATTGTTTAATTTTGAAGGCTGTGAGTGATAGCCTCGCATTTACTTTTGTGTTTAACTCACTTCGGTATCAGCTTATCGCATTGTATGGTAATGCAAAATAATGTTTGAATGATTTTTACACAATACGTTTATACAGTTAGTTTGATTTAGATATCTATTGTACACATATTTAAATATCTAATTACTTCGTAATGGCAATGTTTTGGATAATATAAATCTGTAATTATGACTGCAACTGTATCCTCACTAAAATATTTACGGCAAAAGTTTACCAGCTCAGAAATTTTCCTTCATTTGGCAGTTTATTCTGAAATAGTGTAATAAAAGGCAGCTAAAATGTTCGTACCGTTATAAAAAGAAAGTACCCTAAAAAGTTCATATTTATTTCCTTGTAGAAAACGAACTAACTCTTGTTTTCATCCTCTTAACAAGAAAGTAATCTGTCGACCTACGTCGCGATAACGGGATTTTTATGTAACAAACTCGAATCGCGCCTACCCTCACCTAGCCTGAGGCTCTTTCGAAAAATCCCCGCATTGTCAGATTCTACTAAGGATTCAGAGTAATATACATTTCCCCGTGTTGGAATTACAGCTGTATTTTGCTCATGCTACATAAAATCGGCGTAAAGGCGACGCCCATGAAAAGGCTCGGGTGAAAACCTATAGCCTTTATTTAGTTGGTTCGAACGTTACAATTCACGGAAAGTTTTAGTGTCGACAGTTCGTATGGTGGCCGTTCATAAGCGTGATCCACAGCCGACAGTATTTACGTAGCTACGTATAATAAGGCAATGCAACGTAAAGCCAAATAAGTGATGCTTAAGCTTTAACCGTTATTTTAGCAGAAAAAGAATACTAGTAATAACCAGTAAGTATATTTAATCTGATAGTGATCTCTGTCTCCCTCTCTCTCTCTCTATCTCCTGGATTTTGACTTGTATCAGCATTATTGGAAATAGATAGAGGCTTTATTTCGCGTACACTTTTTGGTTGTGGAATGAGCTCCCGGCCTGGGATTTCCCAAACGTCTACAGTATGGGGTTCTTCAAAACGGGTCTTAGAAGGTTTTTAAAGGGTCCAGCGCGAGTGCTGCACCTCTGGTGTTGCAAACGTCCATAGGCTACGGTGACCACTTTTCATCAGGTGGGCCGTATGCTTGTCTGCTACCACAGTGGTATAAAAATAAGAAAAAAACAAATGCCACAGCAACCGCTTCATACTTAAAATCCTGCCTCTCAAGTCCTTTGTTAATAAATTTGTATTGATCTTAAGTGCCACTTATACTATAAGCAACTTAAAACCGCTTGAAAATTATATACAAGAGTCGCGTACGGATTGTAACAAGTATACCACTAAATTTTACTTAAGTCGTTGTCGGCAACAGGTGTGCTGGATGAACTAGCCGGAGCCACGTAATGATCATTTCTCTAGTTTACGTTTCCGCTTTATTTCTGAAAACCTCTCTATCGCCTATAGAACCATATCCTTTGTATGCTTAAATAATGAAAATACTAATATTCGTTAACTCAAAAAGTGTTCCCTGACAGAATAGAAGTTCCCTAATCGCGATATCCCGATCTAGATCAGGAAATCCTCATCCTCAGCTTATTACAAAAAATATTATATTTATTGAAATTTGAAATGAATAAAAAATTATATAAAAAAATATATTATACTAAAAATCTATAATTATTTTTGTTTTTAAATGTTATTTTTGCAATATTCCGCTTTTTTAGAATGTCGTACGATGTCGACACACCCTTTTCACATAAATGTAATATTTCAAAATTGTCTAAAAATGTCCGTATTAGAGCAGTTAGAAATTATAAAACGGGACGGGTGTACTTTGCTGAACGAACAAACAGATATCCACACTTCGGTTTTGCTTAGTTTATTTAAAAATAGACAAAACAACTAGAAGTCTACATCGCGCTATCGTTTGGTTGCGTTCGAACTATAAAAGGTTGAGGTGAACGTGTAAGTACTTTTGCTGCCAAACAGTCTTGATAATGCCTCGTGTGTAGGCGAAACACGTGTCGACATCGTACGACATTCTAAAAAAGCGGAATATTGCAAAAATAACATTTAAAAACAAAAATAATTATAGATTTTTAAAATGGATTTCCGCCATGTAACGCCTGATTCAATTAGTTATATTATATTACTATAACTAACACCACGCGCGTCGGCGCGCGAGGTGAAGTTTTACCGTTCCCGTTTCCCACAGGAACTTGTTTCCGGGATAAAAAGTAGCCTTTGTGTAAAAAAGATGTGTAAGCTATATTATTGTTAAGTTTGTCAAAATGTTTTCAGTAGATTTTGCATGAAGGAGTTACAAGCATCCATCCATACTTACAAACTTTCGCGTTTATAATGTTAGTAGGATATTTAAATAATTTATATCTAATAATTTATGAATATTAAAATTGTTAATGATGTCTTTAAGGAATGAAGAAGCGCTCGTGGCCCTGCTGACTCAGTATTCTGTAAACGATCATTGCGTTATGCAACTTTCTCCATAGGTGGTCCTTGGATGGGTGACCACTTTGTGGCATTCTTTCAACGAGGGGGTTTTTCGATCGGGGGGGAAATTGAGGCAGTGGAGGGGAAATGGTCCCGTAGTGGTTGACAAGAGCGCTCAATGCTCAAAATCAGCAATGTTGAATTTTTTTTTTAAAAAGAAGTCCGAAGTCTCTCTAGTAATAGTATATTAATGAATTAATAAAAATGTTGTATCCTGAGGTTTTTAGTCAATATGCAACAAAAACATTGATTCTACGACCGCAGGAAATTAATTTGTTTTATTTAAACATACAGTTTATTAAAACAAATTTAATTAATTAGATTTCATCAGATGGAACCGCTGATAGACCACCCTTTAGGGAAACAATTTATGTTTGTTTTAAGCTTATTCTACTGACAGATGTTTGTGACACCCGCTCGACGGACTCCAATCGGACAGGATGCTCAATGTAGCGACAATGGTGTACCCCTATCACATTTTATTCAGTTGTCAATTAAATGTCACACGCGATTCGGTGCGAATTTACTCGCTGGGTTGCGAATATTAACCGGCCAAATGGAAATTTGCATAAAAACACATAGGTACACGGTTTTACAACAGTGTTTCATCCTTTAGTTTGCAAACTGTCCAACTGCGACCTTAACAGTGTACACAAAATGGGGCCCTAACGTGTTTTAGTTTTAAAATAAGTAGAAAACTATTTGAATAGCTGATGTTTTAGTGAAACTCGGTAGAAGTAGGTATTGAAAATTTAAATGTAATGTATAAATATCTAAACGAAATATTTGACGCCTATATTATTAGACACTCGTGAATTTTTATCGTATTTTTATTGAACTGTGATAATATTGAATATTTTAGACTAAAGGGGACCCAAAGGTAATAACGAGATTTTGTAGGTTCTCAGTAACTTTTTTTCAAGTAACATTTTAATGTGTCATGTGAGCTGTAAATAAGTTTAGATGTCAACTATAAGTGAATTCCAATTACTATGCAGTATAAAATGAAGTAGCTAAACTGTATAGGTAGGTTATTTTTATAAAGGATGTTCAGTTTTATTAAAGAAGTATTGAGCGTGAAGATAGTTAGTTTTTTTTAGTATTATTAATATTAAGCTTCCTTTGTACGCAAACATTCATACTGATTTCAATATACCATCTATAATTAAAAAAAACTATCAAAAATTTAAGAGTGTGTGCTTAAGACCGCACGGCAGAAGAGAAACTTCATTGGTAATTGCAATCAATTATTACGTATGAATTGAATATTCTAAACACAGTGACACAACAGCAAACAGCAGCTGACTGTATCTTTCTCGCTCGGCGTTCCTGAGATCACCCGATCTAGCCTTTCACCTCGGAGTGAGTTTTCTTTCACCACAAAATAAGTTTTCACTTCAAAAATATTTGTTCCCACAATTAGCTTTACTTATCACGTATCATAAACAAGTTCCTATCAGGTATAATACTATTTAATGATTGAGTAGATATAGTTTTAAGCTTTTATAACATTGTTTGGAATATTCCAAGGCACCATATACAGTGATTTGATGAAGTTGTGAGAGGCTAGTCTCATAAATCTGAGACAGAGTAAAGCACGCAACGAATGTGTGCGGCAAACAGATTTATACGTTTGTCTTGCTCTAGGTTAGGCGCCCACAAACAAGCAAAAATATTACTGCCCAACAAACGTGTAAGTCTATTATAAACACACTCCCAATTTCTATACTTATACACTACTGTTTTGTTATGAAACTTTTTGTTGTGTTTTTTGAAAAGAGGTGCTATAATTACTTTAATCAATTGACCTTTGAATTATAACTGGGGCTTAGTTAGGCAGTGACGATCGACCATTTTTTTTTTTAAAGTTAACGTTCAAAATCCTTTGAAAAATTATAGTTTCGTGCTTGATTTTATTGATGAACAAAGTTTTTTACAATAATACTCAAATAGATAATTCATGCATCTTTTTATATGAAATGAAAAAAAAAATTGCGTAAATTATTTAAGATTTAAGTATTGTAATCTCTTAGTATATTTCTACTGTAGTATTTTACAAAGTCTAAATTCAGTTCTGAGCTGGTAATGGAGATTTTTTAAACTGTACATTTAGCTGTATGATAAGGATAAATTTTAGATAATGTGATATTTTTTTGGCAAATAGTTAGTAAATTTCACAATTTTTACTCACAACTTTTGTCTCAAATGCGTCAAAAGAAAATGAAATAAAGTTGTTCAATTATATCTTAGGAAGCATTTCAACAAATCTATTGTATTTTTCACAAATCTTTAAAAGTTAGGGTGAGTAATTTTTTTTTAATTTGAATTAATATTCCCATTCTACACTTAAGGCGTTTGTCTATTTCAACACGGCAATAAATAAATACACTTAAGGTGTTTGTAAATATTATTAATTATGAAAATTTTGTGATAATATCCCCAAATTTAAATTATAAACAACAAATTATTTTTATAGTTTGTCATAAGGTTTAAACTAGGCGATTCTTTTTATTAGAACGCGTAGTCATAGTAGAGTTATACTGAAAGAATTGCAATAGAACCTTTTCTCAAGACAATACACCTCAATTAGTCGAACTATAATCTACAATGGCTGAACCATTAGTAACATTGCTTAACAACAGTAACTTGCAAGGATTCTAGTTCAAATGTTACTACGGATCAAAGCGTACTATATAGTAAAAACTAATGAGGTATAAAGGTTAACGGGAATACAAACATTTTGTGTAACATTTTTTAAATGTCACAATAGAACCTTTGTTCTAGCCGGTACGTTTCAATTAGTGAAACATAGTAACATTTCCGTAGTCTGACGCAAGGATTCCAGTAAAAATGTTACTACAGATCGAAATGTCTTCATTAAACCCTAATAAATTTTAAAGGTGAAACTGAATACGGAAACGTATTTTGTGTGACTCGTGTCATGTTTTAATTTGAAAATTCATCTGTGTTTTTTTGAAGTGAAACTTCTATATCGACGTTGAGAGAAATTTTATAGCTGTATTAATTTTTTTTACGTTTTTCGGTTACACGCCATGTTGTTTTGAAGTGAAACTTCTATATAATAAGTGAAACTTCCTTATTGATGAAACAGAGAAATTTTGAAGCTGTAAAAAATGACGTAAAGAAGTTGCACTTTTTACCTGTGTACTCTGGTATACACACTTTTTTTTTTAATACATCAGTGTAAATTGTTACTAGTTATTGTGTATAATTCATCTCCCAAAGTTTCAAGTTTCATTTTAATATAATTTCACAAATGTGTCTAGGGACTCTCCAGCCACCTTGCTTAAATAGTATTTTGTCATTCTCTTCTTTAAAATGAGTATAATATGGCAATGAATATGTGATACTTATTCTACTATTGACAGATTTTAATGGAAATACGAACAGTTATCTAGTACGGAAATATAGGTGGTTGCGTAAACAATATTCTATCATTTTTTTCGTTAAAATGAATGTGTTGATACGAACAGAAATACGAGTTTTAATATAAAATAAATAATAAATAAATATCCATCACGCCTTATCCCCGAAGGGGTGGCAGAGGCATATTATATGCCCACTTTTCACCGTATGGATTCCTGTCCCACGTAATAGGTGGTGAGCCCATTGCCGTGTTGAAATAGACAGACGCAGATTGTGGCTACCTGCTGTTGAAATTTTTAACCCGCCCATAAGGCTTTCAACCAAGCTTAACGACTGCCATTTTACTGGCAACCGGGACCAACGGCTTAACGTGCCTTCCGAAGCACGGAAACGCTCGCAAATGTAAATGCCACAAAGTGGTCACCCATCCGAGGACCAGCCATAGTGAAAGTTGCGTAACTCAGTGATCGTTTACAGAACACTGAGACCGCGGGGCCACGAGCGCTTCCGCGAGTTTTAATATAGTACGCAAAAGTAGGTATTTTCCGATAGACTTGGTAATTACTAAACAGTTGAATCTTGTCGATTTCAATCCAATTCACTCATCACACTTGTCTCACGCAATGCTTATTATTTATCTAGGTTGAGTTTTAGGTTTTGATGGCGTAATTATCCCAAATAGATAGACGATCACTGAATTATATATACGGTGGGTCAAAGGCGCACAACCCAACTTTACCGTCACAATCTGAGTTTATTTACCTATGGAAGGATGCTAAATGTACTTTGAGTTCAAAATTTTAGATAGATTCAGATGTGTCAATCGAGAATTAATTAAAACTTTTCTATCCAAAGCGAGCAGCGAGAACCCAAGGGACAAAATGGCAGTAAATCGAATAGCAGGTGTATAACTTACTACGTTAAACGAACAACAACGAGTACGCGTATGAATTGTATCAATCAAAAGAAATTCAACTTTAATATGTTAGTACATAGAATTTAAAATATTATTAGAGTTTTGTAAATGATAAATCCTGTATTCCTGAGTCCAATACTCACTTAGAAGGTAGAGTTCTACCCAAGGAATTTGCAATGCCTGTAGCCGATAAGTATCTAAATTATCTCTGAATATTTTTATAGTTAATTAACGTTAATCTTACAGTTGTTCAGCTAACTATGTTTATCAATGGCTCACATGAAGTATTTATTACACAAAATATTTTTGATATTTGATTTTGAAAGACCTAATGTATTGTTATATTTAATGCTAGATAGTTTCCAAGAAGTTTGCCAAGAAGGTGTAAAAGGCCCTTACTATGATATTTAAGGCCAAGTCTACTATTGATAAGCTGTAGAATAGAACCAGATTCGCTTGTTTTAACAGTCAAAATTTTAGTCGACATGCAACAGACTAGCGGCTACTGACGCGGTACGTGTTAGTAGAATTCTATCGGCTGACCGATAGAAGTCTATCAGGGTATGATTGTAATAGTAGACTACGAAAAACTGTTAAAATTGTACCAATGGTTTTCTATTGAGCGACGATTTCGATTCTATTTCGAAACGATTGAAATTTCTAACTCGGCCCCCTGTTGACCACGGACGAGGCAACGACGCTGGCGCTTTTATGAAATTGTGAAGTGGGACGATAGTCGCTCCAAAATCAAAAGGTCGTTTAGCTTTTAAATTCAGGTAGGGTTTGGAAGCAACTAGCAATACGCTTAGAGGAAGAAAATGGTTTTTCAATCACCAGTAAAACATTCTTCGATAATCTAAACAGATTTTTCCATTAGAAAATCTAAATGTAACACTTTGTCGACAGAACAAAACTTGTAAACTACTGTTCTAATTAACACTATTTACAACGATGACCTATTGAAAGACTCGATTTCGCGCGGTATGTTAATTATAATGCACACCATACTGACTATTATCTTGAGTACATATGATAATTACTTCATTTCTACCTCCTTGTTACTGTTAAATCATTCTCATCTTAACATTGTACCCGGTTACATCCAAAACCATTGCTTCAAAGCTTTCTCCACTCCACTTTTTTTTTAATTTTAGCATCCTTAATATGTAAGTGCATGTTTATAGGTATTAATACAACGTCAAGTCAAGATATTTTAGGTCTGCTGTTCAACCCGGGACACGATTAAGGATGTATGGCCGAGCCATTGTTTCTGATATTGCCGAATGGTTACTGCAAAACTTTACAATCGCAAAGGAGGGGTAGTTCATCTGCATTGTCTGATGCACGAAAGATGCGAAACTTTCTTACATATACGTTCCATAAAAACATTGCAATATGGTAATCTTTACAAGTCGTTTAGCCATCCTAGTTTGTTCAGGTAGCGATAACTATTCACAGTCACGAATATGACCAGAAATAATTATTGTTAAGTATTATACATTTTTGTTTTTAATCTGATGAAGTTTTAAAACAAAGAACTATACAGAACAGACTTTCAAATATCTTATTAATTATTTTCATATTAAAATCTTAATAATTTTATTATTATTTCGGTTTTTAAAATTTTAACAATATTTAAATAAAATACTTTCATGTAAAATGTTCATAAATAAATATTCTAAATTTGTTGGAAACACTAAAACACGCGTAGTTTACAGTTGAGAATTAAATAATCCTAACTGTATTTCGCAAAATATGAAAATGAAAAGCTATTAATATAGAACACAGAACAACTTACCCTGTGGTACTGACCATCTTCTGTCAACGCGTGACAAGGCAAGTGCCTGGTGAGGCTTGAAGCCATCACAACTACACCTTCGGGTGGCAAATTAAAAACGTCAATCAGTCATAGTACCTACTGCTGTTACTGATAAATCACCAGCTCCATTATTCTTGCCTATTAATTGCATTCGGCTTAATTGAGTTCATTCGTTTGTGTTTCATTGTAAGAAAATAAATGAAGCACTTTGATTGTGCGGTCGCCATTCGAGGGTTAAGACGTAAATAAATTTCTAATTAACACCTCGTGGTTTATTCTGAATTTGCATACCAAGTGTATTGAATTATATTATAATAAAGTCGTAGCGTAACCAAATTTTATTATAATTGTGTTAAAATTAAAGATGGAGATTACATTTTGAGGGTTAGACAGAGATGTGTAAAGCTATTTATGATATTTATTGCAGTCAATGTAATAAGCTTTTTTAAATGTTATTAGCTCAATTGAATTTGATCCAAATTTGAAGTTGAAAACCCAATAACATTGCAACTTCATTGAAAATAAAATGAAACAGTGATTCGTAAAATAAAACCTGCTTGATTTTGATATCTATGTTTTGGTACTTATCCAAATGACTAAAGATACTCTCATTACATGGCAGCTAACTTAGTTCATTATGAAATAATTAATGAACATTATTTATCAAACTGAAAACATCGCCGAAATTAATGAAAATAAACTTGAGATTTTACGGTCACCTCGTTTAAAACCTTCAATCTAACGCTGCTGTACAGAAAGGTGTGTTGTTTGAGTAATAAAAATTAACATTTACTTTGTAGAACCTCTTGTAATCATTTCTAACAATGACCCGGGGTTGTTTTGATGTCCGCAACGGGTCTCGATTAATTTTGCCTTTTATTAAAAATAATATGGAAAAAACACAAAAAGGCCGTTCAAGAAAAGGTTAGGAATTTAAATACTGGGCAGATGCTGTAGATTTATAGACGCATTATAATTTCTCGGATATTAAAATATCTGCTGGGTGGCTTTTGACATGAATTGGGCGGAATATGGAGGGTGGATAAAAATTAGGCTATTAGTAAAAGCAAAGTAGCGTTCTAATTGGTTTAAACATTTTTTCTTTAGTTATCAGGACATATTTAATTAATCAACGTTTAAAAAGGGAGCCAGTACAGTCATTTTTCATTTATAATTTTTTAAATATAAAGATTTCTCCTAAGACTATTAGCATCCTTCTTTAAAGGGTACTTTAGCAAATCATTTTATAAATTGAACAACATTTAATTAATAGAAATACTTTACGTATTTATCTTAGTATATATTACTCATTAGAACCCAAGAACCACCCATAAATATGTAACATTCTATGCACAAAAATGGTATAGGCTACATTTTTTAATTTTTTTAATAATAAAATATAGTGTGTCAACTATGCGTTTATACTTATGTTTATAGGGAGTTCTTTTTCTAGTCTTAGGTTTTCTTTTTTTGCTTTGGTATTGCTCAATATTTAAATAATTATTTGGCCCAAAAATGTTTTATTCGTTCAAACTACAATCAAAGTTCTAATCCGAATTACTTAAAAAATGTTTCATTAGGTTTTCGCTAAAGATCTAAACCCATTAACTCGGTATACATTACAGTGCGATCAAGATTCAATCTTGTATAAGCGTTTGATATAATTCTGTGAATTAATAATAAGTCAGGGGCCTGTACTGTAGTATCAGTGGCGCAAAGCGGTCAGTGCGGTTAATTAACGATGGGTGATCGATTACAATAAGTCATGCTCCTTCGTGTCTTCTAATATAGTCGATATAGGTAGAGCCAGACCGACTATTGCCCTAGATAACGAAATAGAGGTTACTGGCACTCTTTAGATATAAAATCGGCATTCAGTGAAAATAGTTGTAAATAAACTAATCCACTAAAGACTAAGAAATAAACATGCTATCAATTTTACCGACATTACTGACCAGAGTTGTGTTATTATTTATCACTAGATATCATTTCTTGGTAGCTCGAATCTTTATGTACAAGTAACCTTTTTAGTTCTATATTTAACTTAGGGTACGTGGAGTAGCAGCAACCGGGCCCATATAGGGGGGAAATATGGAATCCGCCGTTTCAGCTCTCAAGACGTGATATGCGGTCTAATTAAGACTTTAAATAAAACCGATGAACCTATTCAGATGTTCCAAATTGTAATTTAATATAAAATATAAATTTATGTACAGTTCAATGTACTATTTCTTTTATTAAAACAACAATTAAATCCTATATATAACCCTAGCAGTATCATAAAAAATGCTTGTATTTCGTTTTGTTTCTTCATTGCACGTCCTATAATTAACAAACTTAATAAGAATATAAAATTATGATTAAACTTAACGCGAATATTTTCTCCTTCATATTATAACAAAAGGCACTTTACCAATTTTAAATTAATAAAAAAAAAATACCGTTACTTGATACAAATAAAAAATGAGCACACTTAGACTGCAATCATGGGAAATAAATAGCAATGAGCTTTAAGCTATCACTTCTATCATCGATATCGGCAAACTGTGCGAGGATGTGGAATAATATTTCATATACCCTTTTAAACGGGATTACAGCGAAGCTCACTACTTTCTTTATTCTATACGTCAGTAGGACCTATAGTTTTTTGAACATATTTTCTAAGATACGACGTTTATATGCTATGTAAGGTCTTTGAAACACGCAAGGCAATACGTAATTCAGCAGCAGATTATCTATTGATATGAAAGTAGATATTATTGAAATCGGATTCAACAAATCAGAACTTTCGCCTACGTTCGCTTGGTTCATAATGTCATTTGAACTGGTTTATTTTTTAAGCTTCAATAAACTTTTTTTTATTCCTTTTTTTCTTATTTAGTCTAGTATATGTACTATGTAGTTACCAGCATAAGGAATATTTTTTTTCAGTATTAAGTTTTGTCCTTGCCAAATCCTTAAACTATGAGAACGTGGCGTGGTTGCTAGTATTTAGGTAACGATTAAGTCTATCACGATCGGCTGTTTAATCGCGGTTATTAGTCCAGTCGATCATGGCATGGTAAAAATATTTTATTGCAAAATATTACACATAAAGTATGAAATTTGGTATATTGCACAGGATTAAGTCAATAAACAATAGTTATATGTCAAATTAAGTTGTATTAGGTATCCTGGTGTATTAGGTATCTCAAGACGTGATATCTTAAGATACTAGCACCTATTAGGTGTATAGCATGTAATTTCACAATTTTGAATTAACTTTATATATATTGAGTTAAACTTTGTAAGTTGCCAAGATTTTAGATTTTTGTAATACTAACTATTTTGTTAAATTATCACCAAGTATAAAAATATCATATGATGTGATCTGAATATTAGTTAAACATCTCTATATTTACATTTTGTTCTAAAATTAGTCTATAATAAGTTCTGAATAAACGTATTCCATTCTATTCTTATAGCACTTTCATAATGAAATTCTTAAACAAAATCCTAATAATTCTTCTCAGTGTTTATATTTCGAATACAATACATTTGAAACAATAAAAACATAACATACTTTCACGCCTTTATCCCCGAAAGGGTAGGCAGAGGCCTACTATACCCCCACGTTTCACCGTATGCTTTGCTTTTTGTCCCACGTAACAGGTAGTGAGCCCATTGCCGTGTTGAAAATGGACAGGAGCAGGTTGTGGCGACCTGCTGTTGAATTTTTCAAACCGCCCATAAGGCATTCAACTGGCTTAACGATTGCCATGTTACTGGCAACCGGGACCAACGGCTTAACGTGCCTTCCGAAGCACGGAAACGCTCGCAAATATAAATGCCACTAAGTGGTCACCCATCCGAGGACCAGCCATAGTGAAAGTTGTCTAACGCAATGATCGTTTACAGAACACTACGTCCGCGGGGCCACGAGCGCTTCACGAAACAATAAAATAAAAATTAAATTTTCCTAAAACATGCATTAATTTTCCCTCTGCTGCCTAAGCCAAGCAAATATCAGTTCATAATTTATCAAAGTTTACCAAAATGGTAAGAAACTAAGTCAGTTTTGAAGGAATTAACCCAGAAACATAATACTTACCCTGTGAATTCTCGGAATATTCCCACACGGGAGCTGTTAAGAACTGTATTACTAGAGGTACAGAACCCTTGTTTTAACAGTTATTAACATTTTGACCAGTGATTATAACATAATTACTAACCTAGCTTACTTTACAGCGGTTTAATTGTTATAACTTTCGCAACAGAATGGTTTTAATTAAATCTTTCATTTTAAACGAAATGAAACATAAAATATATTCAATTTAAATGTTGATTAATCTTTTACAATAACATAGGAAGGGAACATTTTGAATGTAATTAAGTATAGGTACTCATACCAATTTTATTTACTCATTGTCAACCGAATTTCGAAAAAGATAAGGTTCTTAAAGTGTAACATAATTTGTTATACTTGGTATGTCATAACGTCTTCAATAACAATATTTTGATTTTATCTTATAATTGAAACTGATTCCTTATAACTCAACTCCCATTAACTTTCATGACGATTAGGAGATAAGTTAGAGAAAGAAATTTTAGTCTTTTATTTTCATCAACATCAAACATGTCATTGTAATAATTTAGTATGCGATACTGTCTGTCATAAAAGTCTCTTATGCCCATTTGCACTAAAATTAGGTGTATCATATTCACATTCACACCTATAGTTCTTATGACAGTCCTAATGAAAAAATATATTGCACCAACCCCAGCTGTATCTTAAATACGCTAAGACAATGCAAATTAAATTTCGACATAGGCGGTGTCTAGAACAATAGTTTCATAGTTAGGATGGACTTAAATTGTGTCTCCTGCAAGGGCTTTAGTCATAGTATTGTTTTATATGTATTATAGCGCACCTATGAAACGGCATAAAATGTGTTCCACTGGACATTAGTCTTCTAACATATTATAAAATAAAGTCATCCGCCACATCAATTTTTCGCGAAAATCTTAATAACCATTGACGGCTAGTCATGTGACTTTTAATAATAAATAGAGGAGAGAGCTTTATATAAATTGGTTGAAATATGACGATAATTAACGGAGAAAATTTAACCGTCAATTGATTTAATGGAAAACGCTGCCTTATACCTGAGAGATATAACTAAACAATGTACAACGAAATTACCCCTTTTTTAGGCTAGCAAAATTAATTGAGAGACCATCTCTCGTGCAGCAAAAGCGCAGGCCATATATCTCGCCACGCCAACCTTTACGACATAATTCATAGTGTTCTTGTCACCATGGGTCTATTGGTTGTACGAGAATCAAATGCGTGATGATGGCAAGAGACTAGATAGTAAGTCGTTATTGCTTGGGAAGGTGGGTTGACGTCTAGTGCGGGACGCAACAAGCGTCGACAATCTTTTGCCATGACATCTTCCAAGACGAGTCGTGCAAAGAATTAATAATAATAATAAATACTGTGGAACACTTTTTACACAGCGCCATCTAGCCCAAACTAAGTTATAAGCTTGTACTATTGGATCTACATACTTATATATTTCTAAATACATACATATTATACATAGAAAATAATATTTCGAAGCCAACATTTTTGGATCACACAAATATTTGTTCTAACCCGGGAATCGAACCCGGTAACTCAGCGCGGCAGTCGGCAGGCGCCACTGCGCCACCGAGGCAGTCAATTAGCATTGACATTCTACATGGCAATGCTGTCAGGCTTATGGAGTCCTACAAATTAGTATAATACCTATATATTACTATAACAAAAGAGTATTTTTATTTTGTAAAAACAATATAAAAATGTAATTATTTAAACCGCAACCGAAACGCAATATATTACCTCAACTTTATATTAATTAAAAAATTACATGAACTCATTATTGGCATTTTTTCGGTCTGCCGTACATTTTTATAAAGAGTCATATCTAAATTTCAAAATGCTGTTCATATTTTGATTTTATGCCTACCTTATCCATGAAATACTGATTGCCTTTCCTTTTATCTTTTTATTCGTTGGACTTACCATTTTCTTCGTGTGATGACAACTACCTCTTCTTGTTCACATTAAAGATGCTAGGTTATAGATGTGACCAGCCTTAGTCTTTCTAAGTGAAAATCGCTCCCAATCTTCTTCACTTGCCATAACTTTTCCCCCACGTTACAGGTCACTGAACTCCAAACGTGATACGGGAATATGCCCGTGTTGTTCTAGAAGGTTTAGAAGAGGAAGGGTATGCTACGTGATATAGAGGCATACAAGCGGTAAAATTTATCGGTCCGTCAAAGAGGTGCAGTAAAAAACAGTCTTATAGAAGATCCTCCAGTGTGCGAACTACGTGTTGATGCGCAGTCACCTTATCAGACCACTTATATAAGTAAACCATCCAGACGATAAGTGGATTTACTTGCACACACACACTCACATGTGGGTTAACAGTGTACCTGTGCAGTACTTATCCTTTTATTATGGAATCTCTCCAATAATACACCATGCAAAAAGCAAAGCTTATATAAAACTGGGTACATCCGCAGACTGACAGCTACAAATTTCAACTCTACGCCTCAAAAAATAATTGGCTGTCTCTCAAATTGAGATGGGTTAAAAACATAATCGCCAGCTCTCTGAGGAGCTTAGCAGACCTTCGAAGATGAGAATTCAAAAAAATATTATGATATTTTTCTGGTAAGGCACAAAGAAGAACAAAACCGTGCCGCTACAATCACGTAAACCGTTTAAGATATTAACAGTACTTTAACGATCCTAAGTTGTTGGCATCATTTACATAACTGTGAGCGCACAATTGAGAAACAGGTTCCGTTTCTCTGAATTTATGTCAAATTTGTAGACAAAAGCTTTTTTCACTTAATACTAAATAACAATATGGCACTTTATAAATAATTTTGTCTATTGACTGTTATCTTTTTGAACTCTGTCTAAAAAAGTATGTGCCTGCTGCCCCTTACTAATAGGATAACCTTATCTACCACGGTCAGAACCGACTAGTACAAAAGATAATTTCTTTGTCAAGCCAAAGAAATTTTGAACGTTCTGTTAGGGCACGTGTTTTCCTTCTCTGACAACCTAGGTTCTTCAAGTGGAGTGAAAAAGGCACATCATTGGGCACAACTATCATAATAGTCTTGTGAACTTTCGCTCTCTTTGTGTGTGCGTGCGCGTGGGTGTGTATGAGTGTGTGTGATAGTGACCTTAAATCGCTGGTCATGGGTGGTGTCATATTAACCGTGCAAAAATTTTATATATTTATAGTTAAGTTCTCCTTAATAAAACCGTAAGCTAAGCTAGCGTAAAGGGTTAATCTTTGGTTAGAGCTATTAGACAATTTTGAAATTCAAAACATGATAATCAAGAGTAAAATATGGAAAATTTAATCGTTCACTTGAGCGACAAGAAGCAAAGTTTAAAACAATTTGGTAATTGTTGAGACTCCTGGTAGACGTCTCAAGAGACGTATATGGAAATTCAAACTTGCTAAGACAAGTTTCGGATAAAGCAATTGGCAAAACATCGAATCGGTTTCATGTCAAATATTTTTTTATTTCACATTTTTGTTTACTTTGATTATGAAGGTGATTGTAATAAAATCCAGTAAATAAATTGTTTGGATCCATCGAGTTTTATAAAATATTACGATCCATCAAGTTTTATAGTAAGTAGAAAGGTACAAGTACTAGCATCCAACGTCGTAACATCTAAACTACACAGATAAACATCAAAAGCGTACGTAGAACTTTTAAAAACAATGGATGTCAGTACTTAACTAAGTTCAAAAATAGAATCTTAACTAGTTAATTGTTCAGTTTAGAAGCTATTACTGCTACAACAGTTAAAGTCATCACATTAAAATTGAGCTCGAGATGCACATTGCGCACGGCCATATTTTGTCTGCATTTAAACGTTTAAATGCAAGATAACGCCTGCTTTTTGTCCACTACTGCAACATTTTATAGCTCTTTTATTGTTCACTGATCTGATTGAGGCCACTGAAGAAACTCAGTTATAGCTTTCAACAATTACTTTTTCATTACTGCATTGAACTGAGTATTTGAACAAACATTTTATAGGGTTGTAAGTTAGTTGTCTATATTACGACTGCGACTTTTAAATCAAGAAATGTTAAGTAGTAAAGCAAATAATGTTTTACATCAAAATCATATGATTTATATAACTTTGATTTAAGTTTTTAAAATATTAAAACAAATTTACCACTAGTCTTACTAAAAGAAAAACTCTTAAGTCAATTTTTACCAAATTTCTCATATCAGAACCGAGAACTTAAAATAATACTAGATACAGAAACATAACCTTTTAACTCTCATACCTTTTGTACACTTTACGTAGACCCAATGGGTTTCTAAAATCTAGCTAAATTGGGAGGAAGACTAGGAATTTCAATTGTTAATATTATTTTAAAATTAAACACTGGAAACGTATAGAAGGAGAAAGACAAATGCAAAAAGAAATATTTTAACCTTACACTTCCTAAAACCGAGTCTATCCATACATATATTATAAGCCTCTCTTAACTTGTTGGAGTACAAAAAGGCATGGTTTTACCTGACTGAATTCCATAGTAAGCCTTTTCAACTTTATATAACAAAGTGCGGTTGTTTTTGATAATATGGGGTGAATTCAACATTGTATTACATATTTTCTACGTCTGCCATTCTTAGGATAACAGTGGCCGCTGGATTACAAACAACACAAAAGGTAAAATAATGAATAGTCCAGAAAAACGGCGTGGCTGTCTTTATGAGCCACATGCATAAGTGATACAGCGAATCTGACAAATGGAATGACACGGTACGAGTATAACAATGCTAGTGCCTCCAAGTGGTCGTTCAATTATGCAAATAGGCTGTATGATGTTCGTCCGGCAATAAAAAAACTGTTTAACAGCTGACAAGCGCTTGCTGCCACCGGTGAAACATTTTCGTATTCAGTCACCCGTCTAAGCAATAAAACAAAACAGGTACATCACCCATATGACGGGATGTCTCTCGCTCATATTAAATTAGACCGCTCTGGTCATCCACTTTATTTTTATTTGAATCCCATGAAAATATGAAACGTGTTTGCTCGTTCACGTTTCGAAACACGACTCCAACCGTTTTATTCGCAAGTCAATGTTTATGAATTTGTTAATAAACACGATCGGTGCTATAACGCTGCCATTGCGATTTAGGCGTGGAAAAATACGCAACAAAAGTTTCATTCATGTCGATGTCGCTCGTAACCGTTATCGCTAATTATCCAAACTGGGTTATTTGACTGAAATAAATAGTAAACCGATAGTAATTTGGATAAAAGAGTATCTATTTGTGAGTATAAAGACGTAGATTAACGTTGGTAAAGTAGACTTTAGAGGAGATTATCGTGCAAAGAAGTCATAAGGGAGACAATGCGATGCAGGTCATGCTGTGAAATGTTATCATGTCAATATTTAAAGCTAATGTTATCATGTCAATATTTAAAGCTATATTAACCTACACCATAAGATAATTTTATTCGCAGAAAATAGTATTACGACTAATACGTCATAAATCAACTCGTTATTAATTTGTAGGTTGTATAAATACATATATAAATCATGTATAATTTTTCATCCGTAACTCCTCATTAAACTGAGCCACCGTGGGTGCTTCATCACTCAGTCAAATTGCGTTTCGCTTAATTTTCTTTCCCCGGCAGGTGTGTTCGACAGAGCAATTATTTACACCGTCAGCCGTGACGTCACTGCCTCCAACCCCGTGCCCCTCACTCCACCCCTAGTGTGTTTCCTACGAGGATAAAACTTCGTATCGTTGTCTAGATAGTTTCAAACTGTTAGTTATTTGCTTTTAAGATTTCCTATCTAGTTTTTTTTTTACAACATACCTATCGCGTCTTGACAAATTGTACTTTTGGAATCACGTTTCATAAAAATGCAACATTGCATATAACTTTTGTAATACAGTTTTAACCACATGTTTTGTACCTACTTTAAACAGATATCGCAAAACTTTAAAATTCCAGTTACAGCCTATAATTAAAATCCGGGATGACATCCTACTCTCGCTAAGAATGGATCTTAAGACACTGTGACATATTTACGTGCTAATTCCTAAAATCCTTCTGCCGACTACGCATTAGACTCAAGGTCCCTTAAATACTTGAATGTCAAAACCATTTGCTCCCCTCGTGTTTAGAAATGTCAGTGGGACAGAAATGCCTATGGTGTAGTGTCTCTAATTTGACAGTGACATATAAGATTAAATTAGAATGTCATACCACGTAAGTAAAATTAATTCACGAGGATTGAGTGGCTTTCATTGTTGTTTTCAATATAAATGATCTTTTAAATCCGTCGATGTCGTTTTGGATTTTGCAATCCTATTGATATCAATAGTCACCATAATACCGACTAGTATTAGCTGCGGTATTTACTGTCCATCTAATATTTGGAGTTAACTTTCTACATTATTGATCTTTAAGTATGATTTTATGTGAAAGTAAAAAATAGTATAAAAATAAATAAATAAATAAATATCCATCACGCCTTATCCCCGAAGGGGTGGCAGAGGCATATTATATGCCCACTTTTCACCGTGTGGATTCCTGTCCCACGTAATAGGTGGTGAGCCCATTGCCGTGTTGAAATAGACAGACGCAGGTTGTGGCTACCTGCTGTTGAAAGTTTTCAAGCCGCCCATAAGGCCTTCAACCAGGCTTAACGACTGCCATTTTACTGGCAACCGGGACCAACGGCTTAACGTGCCTTCCGATGCACGGAAACGCTCGCAAATGTAAATGCCACAAAGTGATCACCCATCCGAGGACCAGCCGTAGTGAAAGTTGCGTAACTCAGTGATCGTTTACAGAACACTGAGACCGCGGGGCCACGAGCGCTTAAAAAATAGTATAAATAGTAAAATCACTTTATGAAATGAACCATTCAAGAAGTATTTAAACTATTGGTGGCCACATTGCACACGTATCTACCAAGCAGCCCTGATGTACAGAATTTGAAATAAGGGAGCTGTCGCTATTTGATAAATCACCATAAACCATTTTTTTTTCTTTGTTAAATAATTTTAAAGAACTTGTTAGCACATTTGATAATAATTATCGATCAAACATCGATATTTAATTAAATATCTCCTGCCTTCATTCAGCCTATTTTGATTTGATTCCAAAACCTACCTGCATCGGGGTCTGTGTTTCAATTTCAATAAAACGTTATGGACTACTAGCAGATGCCCGCAGCTTTGCACGCGTAGTGAAGTTTTCCTATTCGAGATTTAGTTCGGAACCCTAAAATTTTTAAAAATCAAATATAGTCCATGATACGCACGAAGAATGTAGCTTTCTAATGGTGAAAGAAATTTTAAAATCGGCCCAATTGTTTTTGTGCCTATTCATTACAAACAAACTTACAAATGTTTCCTTTTTATAATATTAGTATAGACTAAGAGTAACTATGGTTTGACTTTTAATGTTCGGCATCGTTGGGGCAAATGCTATATAACTTCAAACCCCTAAGGACGCTCCCATAGTTGCCTCGTCTGTTGGTCAGCAGATCACCGTGAATAGGTGGGGTCGTTTATGCCCCAGAATTTTAAGTGGGAAAGCCCCACTTAAAATTCCGGGCATAAACGTAAAACCTAATATAAATAACTCTAATACCAAAACATAGCCAAGAACTATAGAAAGCTCAGTAGCCCTCTGACATTTGCACACGTGAACATTCGACATTTTACCAAACATACTATCAATACATCCAAGCTTGAAATAACCTTTTAGGTATAATAACATGCCACGCAATACAAATACCTTGTCTTTATTTCAGTGTAAATCTGTACTTTGTCTTTGTCTTTTTTTGTCTTTGTATTCGTGTGTGTATGAAGCGATTGATGAATCTCGAAGAAGCGAAAGAAGTATGCATGGATCGCGAAGCCTGGCCATCTGTCCTCTCTGACTACCCCGTCAGGGATACAGCGTGAAGATAGTTAGTTAGTTAGTTAGTTAAAACAATGAATCAAATATATTGAGTGTATGAAGTAAGTAAAATAAAAGTGTATGAAGTAATAATTACTTTAAACCAATGAGAATAAATTGATATTAAAATATAACTTATAATTTATGGTTTCATACATAATTTTTGACAAATTTTCTTTTCTTATATCAAAATATTATTAAAACTTCAAATTAAAATCTCATATGCAATTTATAATATTTTAATTCATAAAAATAGCAATAGTCTAATGTTTATATTTAACATAAATATTATATTTCTTTGGTAATGGTTTATTAGTGGTTCATGTTATTTAAACGCCCTAAAATAACTTTACTTACGAATAACAAAATATTGCTAACGGACTTGTTTCATTTAAAAGGTCTGTCAATTCCTTGACTTGTATGAAATATTAATAAGTATATATATTTGAGTTCCTGGCAGTTAAACCTTGCCGATGGGGTTATATGAATTGACCAAATCATAGATTTGGTCAACATACGTTGCCACAGATCAGAATTGGGTTATTACTGTCTACAAACAAAATAAATAGAAAATGTTCAAATATAAATCACAAACTGTTCCTCATGATTATAGAGTTAAAATAAAAATCTATTGCCATAAGTTCAATACCAGTTCTATATTAGTAAAATTATTAAGATATATCAATGTTTTGTATAAAAATAAACCATGCAAAAGAACTCATACCCATATTAATAAGTAATTGAAGCGCCATTATTGAAAAATAAGACATTTAATTTAACGCTGCTTTCAACCGTTTTATAATAAATTCTCCAGTTCCACATCCAGTGGGATTAATCGTCTTACTTTTCTCTCTCGGCCGTAATCCTCACAGGGAATTGTGTGGCTAAGATCTAACCACCAGCACTTTATCAGACGCCATAGAACCGATGTTGAGCTGACAAAAGGTTTAACATGTGAAACTCAGCACAGAATCGCTTAGATGGAGAACAACGGAGTCATTTAATTAAAATTTATGTTACTTTTTAACCCATTTTAACAAAAAAATAACATTTCTTTAGATTATATATTTATTATGTTTTAACCACTACATATTTCTATTTAAGGCAAGGAAACTTAACTTCGTACCAGTAGCACTCATTCTTTACAAAAATGTACTAGTGGTATTTATTGTAACATATAAACGCAATATTAGTTTATATCGTATTAAGCAATTAAATCTTGATATTAAAACATCGCAAGGAAACAGCTGTAATAAGAGAAAGTTGCAAAGTATCCCCTTAGGATTTAGTACATCACTAGTTGCTAGCATCGTCGGTAACATTTTAACTTATGAAATGGTATCCTGGTAGTGCACGTCTATGTCTTTGTGGACTGAATGCGAATAATTGCTTTCGTTACTGTAGGAATATGGATAGTGTGGTTTTAACATAATGGGACAGTTTGTGTTCTTAGTTAATGACTATGAAAACTGACAGCCTCTTTGTTGTTATAAAAACGTTTAACATCGTTAGGTTAACACGCCACCTCGTAATTGTACGTGATATATTATCAAAACAATAAACTATACGAATTTTACTGTAAATAACAAAATGGTAGATGAATAATATTTTATTTTGTCGTGTCAGTAAATACATCTGCAATATTGGGTTACTGGATGGGTTTCTCACCTGATGGGTTTACCATTGGCAACAGGGTTTAGTTGTGTCACAATTGGAGGCCAGTGTCACTGCAAAATTAACCACCGCGCTCGGTCCGCTCTAAATGTCACTCTTATTAACGTCTGACACTTCTGGATTACCTAGGATAAACTGTTTTATCATTTTGGAGCGGCTATTTCACTTGATGCTGACATTTGTTATCTTTCTGAATTAAAACTCCACTCGTCGACCCTATTTTAATTCGACTTTCATGTGAACATTTTTTCAATTTTGTTTATCACGTTTAATTGGACTCCTGTGCGCACCGAGTGAAGTCAATTTAGCTCGCGTTTGATTGGTTGCAACAATCACTTACGAGTGACAATGTCAACTTTGACGTTCGAATGAAGTTTCACGGGAGGCTGAGCTTCAGTACGTCTGCTAATACCATTTTCCGTTTGGCTAATAAGTTTAGCATGCGCTATTACCAATCTACCGTCGAGCTTGGCGCCAACCGAGCACCGCTGCAGCAATCAATTTGTTTCATGTTCGGACGTTTTGATTCTCTGAATTTGCCTGGCACACGGCAATGGCTCTTAGCTCGTTACGGTGTCTTTATTTGTAGCTTTATGTCACATTCGTGACAACTTAGAATTCTAGCCAATTACATAACATACTATGTTTTATTAAACTAATATAATACAACACACACATACCTACATAACTAATAAGAATGTTGGTACTAACTTATGATTCTATTTTATGGTTAAATAACGTAATTTATTTTCCTAATAAAATTATTCTTAGAATGAAATAGCCAGATTGTTCTGCGTCCTATGATGTATTTTCTGTTTCTAATTATTATCGATACACAATTGCAATATGTAAATGACAGGTACCTACTTTTAGCAGCGACTCCGAGCCCTAAGTGCTGAATGCCGCCAGCCTGTTACCACTTGAGCTCATTTAACATTCGTATCACGAACCCTTGAACGATGTTTCTCCTGTAGTCATTCGCACCGATTGCATTAATTTTAATATTTTGATTTAAACTCCAATGTTCAGATTTAGCTATTTTAAATTTTCGAAGACGTGCATCTCGTATTTTTTACTCTCTAATAATATTAAATATATTATAATACTTGTTTTTACTGTTGATTGATGGCATTTGGTAGAACTTGCTACACATTTTGAATAAAAACACTTTTACTCACAAATTATAGTTTTTAACCTGACCGGTTAATGCCGTAAGGCGAAACCGGTCAAGTTAAAAAGTAAATTTTGTGGGAAAGTACAAATGTTTTTGATCTTTATCGGTATTTTTTTTTAAAATGAGTATTTTATAGTCCACACAGTCATACCAAATTTATTTATTGCGCTTTACGTTGTGCTTATTATCAGTAGCGGAAAGGAATTCTGTAACTAAGAATGCGGCTTATCATTTTTTAGCTGGGCGCCTTCGATATATCCTCGAGAGTATTCAAATCAATCTCTGAACATTTTCAATTTATTTCAGTGTCCTTATCTGTGACAGGCTCGGCGCTGAATTAATCTGAACGGACTGGGCCCCTTCGAGCGCCGTGCCTCTCTCTCACCGGAAATTAAACGAATTAACGCCATCCAAATGTACATTTTTCACTTTGGGACTCGCGCATCCTATCGATGAATCTTCAGTCTTTTTCATCGAAAAGTAATCTTTGAATCTGTGCGTTTATCTGTCTTCGCTTAGATTGAACAATTGATACGTCACTGATGTACGTAGAATTGTAAATTGAATTTACGTTATTGATTCGTCTACGCTCCATTTATCGGAGAAGCGATTTGATTAAACTTGGTGACATTGGTATATCTTAACTAGGCTCGATTTAAATATAATTTTATGCAAACGAAGCAGTAACGCCTACAGTTACAAGTTTTGCATTCGAAAACATGATATTGTATCGATTGTCTACGTGTAACAGGAAATTTGTATTTGCTAACAACGAATTTCTATTGTTTCACAAAGGTCTGTTATAGTAACATAAAAGCAAGCGTTGTGCACGGTCAATCGCTCAAGCGATTCAACCCTATGTATTCCGTAACTTAATGGCGTTGTAAAGCCGAGTGCACACCTGCACCGCTTCGTACGATGCCATATTCACTAATTAATTCAGTACAGGCTATTCCTATAAAAGCCCTACCCACTGTTATTGCATTGCTTTAAAACTGTTCAAATTTGTCTAATCTGAATTGAGTATTTTTGATTCTTTATCACTGATACAAATATGTTTTAAAACTTTTTAACACAAATACCTATTTATATGACATAAATATGTATTAAACAATCGCAGAAACATAGGTTAGTACCTATTTTTCTGCGAAAGTCTAAAAGGCGTCTGGTTAAAGTTTAGGACTGAAATAGACTACTACTACTAATACTATAAATTACTACATAATTAACCGGCTAAGAGGCAGTGGCCTTGGCAAATGCTCGCAGGCCTGAAAGTTTGAATATTAAAAAAGCGGTGTGGATAGGCGGTTGTAATTTTGGAGTTTTGTTTTTTCGTTTCTTTTTTTGTTCCTTAATATTTTTTCAGTAGTAAAGTAAATTTTTTGCTCCTAAATATCGTATCTAGAAAAAAAGCTTTCGCACATTTAAGATCCCAATACCGAATTGCTGACGGACATGGTTACAGATTTTGATTGTTTTACTGTCATCAATATCTTTAGTCTAGTTTTGATTTTTCTTTAAAGGTGTTAATAGTATCAAGCATGTCAAAATCTGGATTTACAACCAATAGTACTTTGGTAGAATTTATGTCTATGTATCACGTTGATAATTATTTCGTTTCAAGATCGAATGCAACCTCTTAATATTATAATAGTTATTTTTTTTGGAAAAAGCCATAATTCAAATACTCTAAGAAGTATGTAAATAGTAATAAATCCTTTCACCTTTAGTAATAGTAGTAAATCCTTTTATTTGATATCCATTTTTTAGCAAAGTACAAAATCTTAGTTATACTGAATTTAGTAACGTCATTTTGCTTTTCGAGTTTATCTAAGCAAGCCCTATAAATTGATACCCATCTTGCAGCAGTGCTATGAAAATTATCAGTCCACCATCTTGGGTATTCCACTTTATTGGGTTTAGAGTGATGCCCTACTACACTATCATCATCTATCATACAATATCATCAGTGAAAAAATGACTACATTATCATCCAAATTAAATATAATCAAAATTCAAGGGTAATCGATTAAAGACATATGCTTCCGAATTGAGTTGCAATATTTCACCCGAAAAAACCTTCATACAGCGCAAGTTAAAAGTATATTGCTTGATTTTACCTGACATTCATCATCCATGATATTACATCGTTAAAGTTTTTACACAAAATGGGCCTCACAAATATAATGTAATCTGAGAGCTTTGCGTTCATCCTCTTAACGAGCGCTGTGATCAATAAATTACTTTAAATAATGCACATTTGGATTATTTTATAATTAAAACTGACTATGTTTATCACACGATATAAATTTAAGCTATACTTGCTTTTTAAAGAATATATTTTCAGTCACAAACTATAAATATAATGTATACAAAAAAAAACTAACTTAATATAAACTGTCTTCATGCTGTATTCCTGACTTCATGAAACACTAAAACGGAATGGTCAAAATTGCTCGGATTCCTAGACGTGCATGTATGAAGCGATTAATAAATGTGCACGAAGCGAAAGAAATATGCACGTATCGTGAAGCCTGGTGATCTATCCTTACTGACTACTCCAACAATAATCTATCAAAAAAAAATTAACTTATTATACGACTGATATCTTCATCCATACTAAGGCTTATCTATCAGTAAAATTGTAAAAAAAACATTTAATATAAATGTACCCAACAGATAAAAGATAATCGTCAGTCGGAACAAACAAGCTGCCCAGCTAACAAGCCATGAATCTTCCTGCCCTGCACTCAAATCACAGTATCCCCGCACCCTGGCATGTATCATTTACCCAATCCTCTCTGAAGTCTTCGCTCAACGTCGTCTTGAGATTGCTATACTTAGCATTAAATTGTGAGGTTCTTAAAAGGCATTTCGCTTGGATTACACCGAACGCGGCGTCTTTTTTTCATTGCGCTCGTCTAGATTGCGCCCGCTTAGCTGCTTTGTAAATACCTTAAAGGTATCGGTTGGCATAAACTGGCCCCGGATCCGCGCTGACGTTAATGAGCCGTCCTTCTCGCTATCTCGGAGACGTACGGTTATAACGGTTGAAATTCGCTATACTTAGGAATTATCTCGGGTTGGGCCCTTTTTTAGCATACAATTTTTGCAAACTCCCATTTAAGGAAATCAGTTCTGTAATGGGGTAGCCGGTTTCATATTCGACAGCATAATGCTCTCTCATCAAGTATTAAATTATGACTTTAATCTCATACAAAGTTTCAGTGAAATTTATCAGACTTTCCTTTTAAACTTTTTCTGTCGTAGCATTCCATGCCCAGTGATTTATAAAAACTAAAAAATTCTGAAGTGTATAAAAGCATTTTTCATTACTTTAACTCGTTATTTAAGGTGACATATTTTCTGAAAGAGGATTTTTTAATCAGAATATTCGGTGTTTATTTTTCTACTTTGTTTTATATTGTACTTTGTCATAGTTTTATTTAGTTTTAATTTTATTTCACTGTGTGTTCATACAAAACTATCTTTTGATTGTTCACATTACTTACAACGAGCAACGCACTTTAGTCCCGTTTCTAAAGATAATAGAAGTTAATTTATAAATGGGCTATTCCTATATAGATAGGTAATCTTGCGTTGGAAGCGTTATCGGGTTCAATCGCCCAAAGAGAGATAGCGTGGTCGACACGCGAACGGCGGCGATTGATTAGCCATACCCGCACTACCCTGACGCGTTAATAAAGCCTCCTGTTACTCGCTGATTGCCTTGTAAGCTACCCATTTTGCTTTCCATCGAAATCCCATGAATCGATTACTTTATGCAATCCATCATATTACTTGATATTACAGAGAAATTGGAAGCTTTGGAGAAATGGAATTAAAGTCCGAATACGAGTTTTCAAATTGAATATTCGCATGAGGATTCAGAGTTATGCATGAGTTATCTCACTGCTTGGTAAAAGAATTATAAAAGAGAAAGAAAAGTTATAATCATTTTGGGTAGCAAATATACAAAGTATTTTCATGCATACATTTTCATGGTGTATATTTTGTAGTAAGTTATTTATTTCATTTCGAAACCTTCTGGGCTAATACTACGTGCAATTTTGTTTATTTTTGTTAATACGAACATTTCAGTCGGTTATATGATAGCACATACTAGCGAGTGACGTTGTCTTGGACGTAAATCGGAGATATTAAAATTTTTTGTTAAAATGATAGGTTTAAAATTCCTTAATTATAGTAAAATCAAGAAGAAATAAGATGTCTGCTTTAAAATAATTGACACGAAAACCGATTAGAACTAGGACTAGACTACTAATATATAAAGCTGAAGAGTTTGTTTGTTAGGTTCAACCTCTAGGTTGAATTGAAAAAATATTTTTGTGTTAGCCCTTATATATGGGAGAAGGTTTTAGGCTATAAAATAATTCACGCTACTACTCAGTAGAAGCCTGCTCCATTGACCTTTACCTCAATACTAACTGACACTGCCTTACACGTGCGCCAAGTAACTGAATTACACTAAGTGTAATTGAGTAAAACTTTCCATGATAATGATTATTAGAAGTCTGAACAGTAATAACAAATAAGTATCCGTTTCAAATTAACAATAAACTTTGACGGTTGTCGCATTTATTGGAATTAAGTAGTTAGTTCTGTTCTGTTTTAGAGTAGAAACCAAACTTTATTCCAGTTGTAGTGTAAATTAATCAAAGTATATATTGTATTGTATAGTAGGCGATTATAAACCGCCCAGTTGACAGAGGAAAGCGGAGACCCAGCGGGGGTGGCAAAACTCGTCCGGTATAAGTTTGGACAACAATTCTGGTCCGCGGATCGGATTAGGCTTGCCCTGCTCGCGGTTACTAGCAGGTCTCATGAACATGGTATACGTTTCACAAAGTTCTTCCCGCAATTGGAATTAGAAAGTCACTCGGCAACAACAAATCTGGATTTACTTAGCGTTCTGGAGCTGACATTTCCAAACTTCTATCTCAATGAACTCCGTCGGTCAGTACAAGCTACGCGCATTAGCCAGAAGGCAAAATAGGCTACCACATATATTGCGTGAGATTATATAACAAAAAAACGGGTATTCAAGCAACCCTTTTTTAGGGGCGAGTCGATTTGACGTAAAGTTTCTTCCGCTGAGCTGCCGCGCGGCCTTGCGTACGACGCGGGCTCGCAGCCTAATTGTTTGACGAAAATAAATGATTCTCAAAATAAAAATAAACGAGAATTTCGCGTTTCGAATTAATTTTTAACGTTACGTTACTTTTCACTTTTATGTTTCAGTCTAGATTAATCAAGAATTCAATGACAGTATAAAAAACCTGTTCAAAACTTACCAACCTTAACAAACTATGACAATAAAAGGGATTTTATTATCTATCGACTTTAGGTTTCTAGTTTAAATTGACTTAGAAAATTAAAAGAACTTGGTAAATATCATACCAAAAACTTAAAAACTTAAAGGAATCCATTGAAGTCCAAATGAAAGAATCTTTTGATTCACCGACAATTCGATTCGAATATTTAAAGAAAAAAAAGGATCTTAAAAAATAAATAAGAATAAAACGTCGTAAATTTGATCAACAAAGAAGAAAAAAAGCCACTCAAAGCCATCAAAAATTCTTGAGTACCACAATAATTATACGAAAAGCAGGCTGACATAGCCTCGTTTAGTTAGGTGGAGAACGACATAATGTATCTAACTACTAGGGATGACCTATACATTCTGGTGAGAGACAACGTGAAAGCAGATTACAAGTTCAAATGGATTGATAGACTTGTATCTTTATACATACACGTAAAAATAAATAAAATAGGCATTTAAAAATTTATTTTCTAGGATAATGTGTAAAATACTAAATTCGTTTGTAATCGTATTTAAAGCATGAAAACTAACGTGCCCTGCCTAATATGACCCACATTAGGTAGTGTAAAAAGATGGTCTTTACGATTAATATTTACATAGGTGAGTTAGCATAATTCCGTCTTGTTAGTCATTTAATGCTTCAACTTTACCGATTCTTGGTGAAAATATATTTAAATCATTAATTATAACCGCCACAAGGCTGTTCACTAGAATAATAATGTGATATTGCTTTTTGGATATGACTGTGTAGTATAAAATTAGGAAAATGATAAATGGATGGAAAATATAAATAAATTATGTTGTAAATGATTTACAGTTTCCATTTACTAACAAAATTAAAATACAATGATATTTTTTGCATTTTAATTATAGATTTCTTAACACAATCACTTTTAAACTGCTATAAAATTTTATCTATTACCAAATATTTTTTTCTATATTCTCGATGAAGTTCTGCACGAGCTTTTTTTCACCAGAGTGGTTTATATATATTTATATATATAAAATCGTTGTTGGTAACGGTGGTAACGGTGTTTGCAACGGTGCTTAAATATTCGAACCTAGAAGCTTTCAAAATATATACAAAACGTATTTCGATCGGTCTAAGATTTATGCAGACGAATTTTTACTATACTAGCGGCACGCTATGATGGCCGTTTTGACGTTTGTCCTTTCATGAAGTTTCGTATTATTTTAATTACATTTTATTTGTAGAAATATGTGAATAGTCGACCACATTAGAGGGTATTTATACTACAGTAGAAAACTGATTACTTATGTAAAACAAGTAAAATGCCATCACTATTTTAATATGTCAAAACGGCCATCATAGCGTGCCGCTAGTATAGTCATATATAAATAATTTATAATGAAATTATAATATAACTAAGTATGTTGATTTTGCAGTCAAAACTGTAGTCACATTTCTAATGGATTAGCTTTTGTCACGCTCTGTATAATGACATTTTTTATTGGTAAAATATAATAATAAATAAATATCCATCACGCCTTATCCCCGAAGGGGTGGCAGAGGCATATTATATGCCCACTTTTCACCGTGTGGATTCCTGTCCCACGTAATAGGTATATATCCATCACGCCTTATCCCCGAAAGGGTGGCAGAGGCATATTATATGCCCACTTTTCACCATGTGGATTCCATTCCCACGTAAAAGGTGGTGAGCTCATTGCCGTGTTGAAATAGACAGACGCAGGCTGTGGCTACCTGCTGTTGAAATTTTTTAAGCCGCCTATAAGGCCTTCAACCAGGCTTAACGACTGCCATTTTACTGGCAACCGGGACCAACGGCTTAACGTGCCTTCCGAAGCACGGAAACGCTCGCAAATGTAAATGCCACAAAGTGGTCACCCATCCGACGACCAGCCATAGTGAAAGTTGCGTACCTCAGTGATCGTTTACCGAACACTGAGACCGCGGGGTCACGAGCGCTTCTATAATCTCGATGAAGTTCTGCTCTATTTATTATTTTTTATTGGTTAAAGCTCATATACAGTTTTAGTTCTAAATTAATCAGCAATCAAAAGTTGCTAAAGCAATATTTATTTAAGTAAGCGCTGTCAAGTAAAACGTAAACCTTGTATAGTCACGCAAGGTTAATCTGTCTTCATTTCCTATCTATCAGAGCACCGACAGACTCGCGGTTGGAACGAAGTGTAGTAAAGCATTACTCGCTATCAGGCGACTCGGTTCTTGAAAAATGATGTTCCACCACACCTTGGCGTTGTCTCCTCGCAATATTTCAATGTTTACTCTGTATTTATAAAAGTTATTAGACTTGCGTGTCTACGATTCGCTTACCTTCTATCACTAATGTACTTTTCTTTTGATTGCAGATATGTATTGACATAGACATATATATAGTAACGCCTTCATGCCAAAGATGGCTTTGTGTTGTATACTACATGTATAATACTATATGTATAATTCTTGCTATTCGTTATAATTTTATGGAGGTTGGTTGTGAACAGTGGATACAAATTATGTAGCAAATAAATCCGTGGTTAAATTAAAAATTTACGGCTGTTTGATGTGTTTGTCAAACAATTTGAGCACATGAAGTGGTTAGGGAAATGGATGTTGGTTTGTTTTTCCGTGAAACAAAATATATGCTTTTAATAATTAGTGATTTCATAATCATACATTCACAATGTACCATTTAGTTATATTTTCAAGTTACTATAAATATACTATTTCTCATTAAATAACAAAACATGAATATATTTGAAGTACCTATTGTTAAAGCAATCGCATTATACATACCTATCTCGTTATACCCGAGAGGTGTTTTCTACTTACAATTCTAGTTTGTTTAAAAGAAATCTCTTACCGTCTTAAGAGCTCCCATTAAATCACTTTATTGTTTTTCAATTCAAAGCCAGCGTTTGCAACAAATTTTTCTACTGTGCTTTGTTGTGAGTAAACATGTAGTATTATTATATTTATCTTTGATGTAATTTAAATTTAGAATGAGGGTCTATTATATTATGTTTGATTATGATACTTGAATATTTGCAAAGTATGTGTAAATTCTTATATTTTATTTACTTTATAGAGGCTTTCTCCTTGCGGTAATTTTTCTGAGAATGCATAATATATTTTATTATGATTTTCGGGTGCTTCTTATTGAATTTTATATTTTTGAAACTTGCACAACTCGGGACAATCTATACTAATATTATAAAGCCGAAGAGTTTGTTTGTTTGTTTGTTTGGTTGAACGCGCTAATCTCAGGAACTACTGGTCGAATTTGAAAAATTCTTTTTGTGTTAGATAGCCCATTTATCGAGGAAGGCTATAGGCTATATATCATTACGCTACTACACTGGGGAGCAGAGCAGTAGTCATAATCTATACTAATATTATAAAGCTGAAGAGTTTGTTTGTTTTTTTGGTTAACCGCGCTAATCTCAGGAAATAATGGTCGGATTTGAAAAATTCTTTTTGTTTTAGATAGCCCATTTATCGAGGAAGGCTATAGGCTATATATCATTACGCTACTACACTGGGGGGCAGAGCAGTAGTCATAATCTATACTAATATTATAAAGCTGAAGAGTTTGTTTGTTTGTTTGGTTGAACGCGCTAATCTCAGGAACTACTGGTCGGATTTGAAAAAATCTTTTTGTTTTAGATAGCCCATTTATCGAGGAAGGCTATAGGCTATATATCATTACGCTACTACACTGGGGAGCAGAGCAGTAGTCATAAATATCGACAAATCGGGAAAAATTTTATGCATCATTGTAGAATTAATAAGCGACTGTATTAAATAGGTGCCTTAACATAGTACTTCTAGTACTTCTAAATCCATAAATGTTATGGATAAACATATTTTAATGGATTTAGAAGAACCTATGAAAAAAAAATTGGTTCTTCAAGTATTTGAACATAAAACCGACTACCGACTAGTTTTAAGGTTCTATTGAAATGTGCACAATTGAGCTACTAAACTGATGTAGGTATATTCAAGTAGCTATTACGTGCCTTTTGATATGAAAATTGATGCACTTTACTAACACTTTTAGTTTTATGTTGCACATTATCCATGGATACCAATTCATAAGTACTTTTTGCACTTTAAAGAGTATAAAATTTTAGCAGTTTAGTGTACTGTTAGAGCAGCGCAAAGAAAGGCATATAATACTAATGTGGAATACATTTTGAATAATATAATTAGATTTTAACTTTAACTTGTTTACGTTAACGTTAAATAAAATATCTCCAACAAGTATATTTCCCCGTTGCTAAATTTTGAAATACTATTCATATTTTATAAAATTATAAATTCTGAATAATGTAACATTCCAATGAAACTATTAAAATTGATTTAATAGTAGCACAAAATATCCATAGCTAATCAAACAAACCTTTCTCCCTCTCATTCTCTTTAAATATTATATTAGTTTAATAATTATCTTCTTAAAACAATATTAGTTTATGGGTTGTTTTTTTGATACTAAATTTCCTCAGATTTTTTTAAGATATTATAAAAGACGCCATAAATTCAGTAGGTACATTTTTATAAAATAGTAAAGGGTAAAATTTTTCTCTCCATCATATTTATCTATGTATCGAGTATATAAAGCCGATACTATTGAATTTGATACCGGACCATATTTCATTTAAAGATATGCTAGATGGTTGTAAAATTCGAGATTCGACGTACAAGCCGCCATTTATATCTTATTTCGCCTTTTCTATTTTACGTCCTCACGTTCTACGTTCACACAGATGGATGTATTGGTGATGCAAGTATGCAATATATTCCAATAAATCTGAACAATTTATAGAAAAGAGTGAGTTTTACGTTCGTACACGCATTAGTGTGTCGTTGTGACGTTTTTACAATGCGAAATGATAAACGGACGTGAATTGTCTACATAGCCTTGTAGATGATAAATCATACCACTAAAGTCAGAATTACGGGCGTTTATTTATTTGAAATAAAAAACAGTCATATGTTAAGTGTAAACTAAGTATAAATAAACAGTAGACAAAGTAGTCAACATACCATTGTTCACGGCTTGGCAAAACAAATTATTAAGCCTTATCCCCGAAGGGGTGGCAGAGGCATATTATATGCCCACTTTTTACCGTGTGGATTCCTGTACCACGTAATAGGCGGTGAGCCCATTGCCGTGTTGAAATGTACAGACGCAGGTTGTGGGTACCTGCTGTTAAATTTTTTCAAGCCGCCCATAAGGCCTTCAGGCTTAACGACTGCCATTTTACTGGCAACCGGGACCAACGGCTTAACGTGCCTTCCGAAGCACGGAAACGCTCGCAAATGTAAATGCCACAAAGTGGTCACCCATCCGAGGACCAGCCATAGTGAAAGTTGCGTAACTCAGTGATCGTTTACAGAACACTGAGACCGCGGGGCCACGAGCGCTTCACTAATTTATACTTTGTTTACACTTTAATTTGTATAAAGACGAAAATGTTCAGAAAATTGTTACAAATACTTATACAATATACTTACTTAAATACTTATTTATTAAGCGCGCGCAGTTATGATAGAAAAGAAAAAAATTAAAAGCAGGTAAATGTAAAGTACACAAATGTTAAATAATACCTTTTTGTTAAATAACAACTATAATAATATATCTATACAAATATTATAAAGCTGAAGAGTTTGTTTGTTTGAACACGCTAACCTCAGAAAATACTGGTCGGATTTTAAAAAACTTTTAGTGTTAGATAGCCCATTTATCGAAGAAGGCTATAGGTTGTATATCATCACGCTACTACCCTGGAGAACGGAGCAGTAGTCATAAGTGTCGAAAAATCTTGCAATATTTTTTGCAATATTGTAGAATTTTACTAGCGACTCGATAAAATAATCGCCTAATTTATCGCCGTTGAAACTGTATAGCTGTAAAAATAACATCACGTTTTCCGGTTACGCGCCATGTTGTTTTAAAGTGTTTTTTTTATATCATGTGAAACATCTTAATCGACGACGTATGAGAGAAATTTTATAGCTCTAAAAAATGTCGTAAAGAAGTTTCACTTCTTACCTGTGTACTCTGGTACACACATATTTTTTTATCTTTACAAGGCGTCAAAAAGGTATCACCGGCAATAATCCTGCGTGATGATAAATGAAACAATTGACGGTGAACGATCATGCGAAAAACAAATCAATTTATAGGCAGCCATGATCACAAAAATATAAAATAAAAGAATAATATTAAGCGTTAAAATGAAAACCGACAACAACAATGAAACGTGGCTTTCCATAAATAACGGTGCAGGCTTTCGTTACGGATGTGGGTAGATTTTGAGAGTTTATATAGCCACCGAAGCGTGGCCTGTAAACAACGAGAGAAATTTGAATTATGAGATTTAACATTGAAATTACTTGCTTCTGTTTTATTGTATAAAGATTTTGCTGCTGGCATTATTAAGGGTCCTCCGGGCGTAACACTGATATCAATAATATTGACCGAAGTGAATTAGTATGCCTGTCGCGTTCTTGTTTTTGGTTGGTAAATTTTGGTAAAAAAAGAAAATAATGATATCATAACTCAAACGGAGATAAGCCTTAGCAAGCCGTACTATTTATCACCATAATAGAGATCTTTTCGTTTTATAATAGCACTTGATGGCATTATTAACACCTGATATTCTGTAAAGTAGGTGTCTATAATGTTTTTGTTGCCTTAAACGTATCTTGGTTAATCGATCTTAATAAAGTTGAAAGTGTTATGGCTAGCTAGCGATTACATTTTCGATGTTAAGTGAGTGAGCCCACTAAATGTCTGACGCTTTGTACGATGATGGCTATGGCTTTATGAATTTTTAGCACGTAATCGGTTTATCTTGAGTTCAGGCAGACAATGAAGGCTCATAGTGTATGCGTGCGACCGGATGTGAGACGCGTGGAGAGGCCGGTCCTTCATACATAGTTGAGTGGGACTCCCTCTCTTCGAATTTAATATTCACCCCGTAACGACGGGAAAATGAGTTTCGCTGTTTTGTTGTGATCATTGTTGTCATACTGGTTGCCTAAATAACATTCAAAAGGTATATTATGCCGCATTTTGTTTAGTGCAGGGTTCAATTACAGCTTCTGTTTTTATTGTTTGACTTAGTACTCAAATGTAATATTTTTGTTTAGTGTAACGTGTGTAGTACGGTTTAAGCTTCTGAAAACTTGTCTTATAACTTTCAATTTTCTGACAGTGATAATTTATTGAAACCAATTAATAAAATGCCGAATACACCATCCGCCAGATTAGTTCTACCCAAACACACATCGCATCATGCCTGTTTCCCGTTAGGTTAGCAGAAAGTAAGTATTTCCACTTACTAAAATCCTGGCATACAACTTTCGCTTCTCCTACTTTCGCTAGGGTTTTTATACACACCCGCCGGTTAAGGGTACTCTTGACCTCTCCTTTTTCCAAAATACAAAAATACCAGCAAAACAATCGACTCCAGCTTACCATTACAAGAATTTTTGTATTAATAAATTGATCAATGTTTTTAAACTTTCGCGATATTCTCTCATATTACAATGGACACCATAGTCCACTCGTCGAAACGTTGGAAAGTACGTAATACTAATCGTCGCAAATAAAACCCGAAATATCATATTAATAAAATTGATACAGTTTCATAAGGAGCAAATCAGCTTACAAATAGATGTAATCCGATAATCCGACGGAATATCGTTTTCAGCTCAACAAAAGAAACGTTAGTACGGAAAGATTAAAAATTGTAGAACTATACAAAACGATTACAGGCGATCGTTTCGATCGTCATGAAGCCGCACACGGCGGCGATCGGCTCCAGATAGCCGCAACATAATATTACCTCCATACCCCTATCCGGCTCTTATCTTTTGTGCGGTGAGCGCTGCATTTGATCCAATTTGCCAATACAATTGGATCCCGGGTATTGCAATGGCATTATCTCCGACAGTCGTGGGCCGCGCTGTCTCTAATGCGATCTACACTAAGAACTTTCGTTTGTTGCGACCACTTTCCTCTTAGAACTCCCACCTTCCCCCTCCAAACCAACGATTAGTTACATGTTATTAATATAAAACCTACTTAAATATTTTTGGATTCTATATTTATAATTTGAGTTACGTTGCATCAATGTCTAAAAATGATTCCAACACTGTTCATTGATATCAGAGTTGTTGAGTAGTTCCCAATAGATGGTTCTGGCTTTACCCTTGAATAGCGTTTACAAGTATATTAACAATTTCAACTTATTTCGGTACAATTCTGGTAGCTCAGTTGGCTTAGAGCATAGCCGTAGATCGAGTCGTCTTCTTTCATATATACATAAAAATACTATCCTTACTTGTGATTTTCATTAAATCGTGTTTAGCTAAAAGATATATGTTAATATTCGTGATATATCATTTTTTGATTTCAAAATATTGTAGTCATTTTTTTTTCTTAACTGTCAACATTATATAACATGGTCCCAAATTTTACAATAAAAAGTGTCATGTCAATCAATTCTACGCATGATAATTTGAAATCCAATCTCAGATTTGCCCCAGTACCCAGGGAAATCGTCCAAGGTGAGAGGGCACCGGACACAAGAAAATCTTCCCCTCTTCCCTCCCTGATAAGATTGTCCAGTGCAACTCCCAAAACGCAGAGGGATTGAAAACTTCTACCGACAAAACCGAACATATTATCCTGGGGGATCAATACATTCGGAAATATAATATCTGGATAGTTCTCGCTCGACTTGAGAGCTTTACTTTTTGCAATATTTTTTTCTGCCATATTAGTTTAGTACACGTCTTAACCCTCTGTGCTGTGTTGTTATATAAATATATATAAATTCCGAATTTTCCTACTCTCGCTTTTTTGTCAGAAGTATAGCTTAAATATGTTGTTATAATAAATTATTTAGCTGATATAACGTTTCAAAATCTGAAGTAGTAATTGTAACAATCTACTTTAGACCTTTTTCAAATCCAACTCACACTATTTATATTTATTGCTCAACTGACTTATTATTATTTGTGCTGCGGTACACTAACCTAATATTGGAACATTCGAAAGCGGTTAGTACATTACGCGATGCTGTTATGTTGTCGCATTGGCACCGTATACCTCTGAGACATAAATAAGTGGGTTTGCGAATTTTTCCTGGTAAAGTTGAGCGGTTGTTTACACTGAAAGCGGAGTCGTTTACTTTGGGGCCAGAGACCGGGTTCACTAACGTAATTAGCGCTGTTTGTCGCCGTCTGTACTGGCGTCAACTAACTTAATATTAAGAAAAATATATGATAACAATCAGAACTTATTAGTACTGTTCGCGTACTGAAATGGGAACGAAAATCTTCAAATTGGAAGTAAATCGAATTTCAATTGTCTTTGGAGCCGCCCCTACTCCGTTAAATTGTTTTACAAAGTTAGAGAGCTAGCGAGGTTCACGCACTGTCTTTAATGTACAGAATACCTTTCATACTATTGAAGACGTTATATAAGGCTCATCATAACAAAAAAAACCGTACCATTTACATTTTCGGCCCCACTTATGCATTTAGGTAATCTTTTGAACAATATCTATATGTGTATAAGTACATTGTAATTAAATTATAAATGACCAATTGATTTCTCTATCGATTTCTCGATCGACCGAAAAATCAAAGCTCATTGCATTACGCATAAATGGATACGGAACCACATCGATAACATACGGCAAGTTTATTTCTACGCTAGAGAGAGAGACATTCGATTATACCCTTGAACGTTTCTAATTTCCTGGTACTCGAATGTGGTTAACGCAATTTCCGATACTGTATGTATAAAGTACCTGGGGACAACCGGGCTTCGCAACTGGGACCATTATCGTAAAATCAAATAAAGAGTCTTTTCAAATTATACGATTGAGATGAACTGTCAATAAATATGCTTTGCGGGTATCTCTAATGCGATATTAAACATTTCCAAGTAAACACATTAGTAACTATTATAAACTTTATTCAGATAAATTAATTAATATTATGATTTGAGCTTTATCTCAAGTCATAATATTACATGAGCAACCATGGAGGCTGCTCATGCGAGTCCCTGATGCTGTATGACAATACGTCTAATATCACACTGAACAGAAGCGGATTAAGGACCGAACCCTGTTGTATCCTGACGGTGATGGGGAAGGGTTTCGTGTCACCGACAGCGGTCCGAACCACGGAATGGGAGTTGCGGTACATGTCCCGGATAGTGTCAATATAAGCCTCTGGAACCCCTTTGGACCGCAGTGCCCACCAGATCATCGCTCGAGGAACACAGTAGAAATCCTTCCGCATGTCTAAGAACAGACAGTGCAGAGGCGTGTTCTTCGTTCTGTAGGGTCCATGATCCTATGACAAGGGCGAAATCCATATTGTCAATGATCCTCTCGAAGATCTTCATGGTGTGGGATATTCTGCAGTGCATTTTTGGAACAAACTATTCTTTGTAATTTTGAAGTGTCTATTTTATTTGATATCTTTTTTTTTATATATTTCCAAAAAATAATACCTTGGTCTCACTAAAGAATATTTTTTGTTGTAACAACTTTTTGCTATTCAATTCCAGTTACTTTTCTTTTTATTATAGCGACAATCGCGAAATAAATGGGAATGCACAAAGTCTCCATAGCCACAAACCGAAATTCTTGGCTCTCAGGATATTGACATTACCATGAACAAAAGAAAAAATAGAAAAATATTTGACAGTTTACAGAAGGGAAATTTTCCCCAGTGAGTGATTGACAAATACATATTGAGCATTTATTGAGTTCATCCCCAATTTCTAATATAGTTGTATATACTTTATCGTTTTATATAGACTTTATCGTGCGACTCTTGTGATTTTTTAAATTCAGTTAGGATAATTTTATACAGATTTAAATTTAAATATAAACAAAATAATAACAGCATTTTTCAAAATTAATGTTTGCTGACCGTAGCGTTTGAATTATTATCTTCAAATTCTAATAGGGAAATATTTACTTTGCGTCGGTGAAGTAAATATTTGCTTATTTGAAGACAACTATTAGCACAGCCGAAAGGTTTTCTCTCTTTATACTGTGCTATTAGTTACTTAGTTACCTAGTGGCAAATAAGGAAATATTTATTTTACCGACGCAAACACGTGACTCTCTACTATCATTCTTGTAATACTTGTTTTAATTACTACCAATAAATTAAAATTGTATTCCTTTTATCCCCTTTTTACCTTTTGTCCTTTTAGGATTTAATGTTTAAAATTGAACACTCGTAGCAAATTCCCCTATGAACCGTCCTAAGCCCTTAGTAAAAATTAAATTTTCTGATTAAATGTTTTTTTCATCTTAGCTATGTTTATACATGAATGTGCAAACATGACGAGTAAAATTGAAAGTACTTCGATGTAAACTATTCTATCAGCTAGAATAAAATATTTTTGTTCCATACACGATCACTGCGTCAAGCAACTTTCTCTATAACAAGTCCAGGTGCCATTTCTGATTTCGAGCGGTTCTATGCTTTGGAAGGCACTTAAAACAGTTGGTCCCGGTTGCCAGTATCGGTAGCCGTTAAGCCAAGTTGGAAGCTTTATGAGTGGCTTCAAAAATTTCAACAGCAGTTAGCCACAACTTGCAGCTGTCTATTGCAACACGGCAATGGGTTCACCTCCAATTACGATCACTGGATACTTTAAGGGGATAATTTGTCGATTAAATTTTGTCCTTCGTGTCCTCGCTGTTAATATTTAGTCAATCAATTAAAAATACTAGCTCTGAACAAACTACATTACCAGATTCGTGACTAAAAGTTTAAAACTTACCTGCGGCTTTAAAACATTTTACTGTCGTCACTAATTTTATAACACAAATAAATTACCCGTAGGTTATATCTGAAAATATATAAAAAAAATAGTGCTTCATTTGTAATAAACTATGGACCGTGTCGACGAATTTGAAAATATACTTTTTCATTTTATTTAAATATTTTCAGTTAAACATCATTACGTGAGGACGTGAGTTATACCTTTGCCGTCAAATTAAATGGGTAAATTAATAATTAACATTTAATAATATTATTTAATAGGTTTTTAGATATGTTGAAAGAATGAAATACCTACAAAATATGCAAACGTCTTAAACAGCTTGCATACGAGTCTTGAGTTTTAAATTCACTTATCTCAATCGATGGTGGCACTTCGCATATCCATCCTCATTTATCATTAGCTTCATTTATTTTTGTGTCTCGAGGAGATATGATTTATCACACCAAGGCTACGAGAGTAGGTCTGTTTTTGCTGCACCCGCGAAGATATTAATCGCTATCGTGCGCGTGCCACCAGTCGTTTGTTTTCGTTACACTGGCATAAGCCATTAATTATCAATGAACGTCCGGCCGTACTATGATAAAGGTACCGTTATATCCCCAGCCTTTCCAGGTGACAGCAAACCCGCTATCAACCCTTTTTAAGCCTCAGCGTTTAACGCCGAGTGTCTAATGTCATAAAAGTGTCCGAATCGAGAACGTGCCGCGGACGTTAAATTCGTGATTAAATTGTACCAAACGACCCGCTCTTTACCGTAATAAAAAAATAAAGATCATCTTCCCCCGTATTATAAAACGAGGCTTTATTTTCAATGAATATATTAGGCAAATTTCTTACAAAATTTAATTCGCGAATATTTTTATTATCTGTTATTTAGGTTCTTCTAATATTTGTTTTACATTTTTTGTCTGTGGTTTGAGGAGATAAAAGTCAGAGAAGATATTATAATTCTATTTCATTTATGAAATAGCCGTCTAATTTCTGTTCTAACAATATAAATAAATTATGTTGTGGAAATTTCTGTTACTAACGTCATCATCAAAGTTAAACTCAAAGTCGTATAAGTACAAATCGAAAAGTAATAAATTAAATTAAATTGCCTCTTAACTATATTTATATACATAGAAGTTATTAGAAGAATGGGAAACTATATTCGTTAAATACCTTGACGAAGAAAATACAAAATACATAACAGTAATATGTTACAAAAGTTAAAGTTGATAATTTATATATTTGTGACTCCATCGTGAAGTAACAAAATATATTGTTTTCAGACCCTTACCCTTCTAAGTTTGCTCATTTCGCTTCATAATAACAATTTTGGTAGTACCAAAAACTAAATATTCACGACCAGTACTGCCATCTGGCGAGCATGTGCCATGACATATTGATAGATGGAGCTAGGCACATGCCTGTTTGATGGTTGACGTCTCTGAGAGCCTGTCATACCAAAACGGCTTTCTCATGCATAGTTACAGAAATAATAGCTGAATAATTTCATACCATCGATAAATTAATAATTAATTGAATCACATCTTTTAAAAATTCAACCTATTACTTTCTTAAATTCATTACCTAAATACTAAAAACGACGTATAAAAATTGTAAGTAAAATATAAACTGATTCAAAGATGTACATAAATTAATTTCAAACTACTAAACTTACTACCTACAGCCATAATCAAATAAGTTTTAAGTTATATCACATAATTAGACTTTCCAATTCACTTTAAATCAAACTCGTGACATTAACGGGCATGAGGTACAGCCAATCGATGGAATTGTAATTGTAAAGTTTGTTTCTAATTGAAGATTCCCGGGTCGCGAGGGTCGACGCCACGTGAACGCAATTTCGGCGATTAATGATGCGAGCTAATCCAACTAAGCAGAGATGGAAGGCATCATGGGACTCGTCAGCACGTCCGTCCTACTATTTGATCTCGAATAGTTGGAAATGCCGGGATTATATTGAGGCTTATTGCCAATCTTTCTAGGTCAGATTAAATGTGCACGTTTTTAGTACTGGGGATGACAGTTTTTCGTTCTGTAGTATAAGAGGATTATCGATAAAATTTCAATTTGTAAAATCCCTTTTATACGTATATTTTTAATGTTTGATGACCTGGCACGGTGAATAATAAATAAAATATATAAATAAACGATTTTTATAGTAAAAAAATCTAAAGTCATTACTATTGACAGTGTAGCCGGTGTTGTGATACAAATGATATTGATGTTGATATATCTGATAGTTAAAAGTGTCGATAAGTTTATCATTTTATTCTACAAATTTACCTATTAGTGATCCAACGATGGAAATTGGGACCCAAAAGAAGGATAGCTCAACCGTTTATGAATTAGAGATGACCAATCTGAAGTCTATTGTTGGACAAACATCCGCTCTAATTTCCAAGGGGATACAAATCATGAAGTTTGAAAATCTTAGAGAAATCGAAGCGGTTGATATTGGAAAAACAAAACATTTTATAATGTATCTCAATGAATAATAGTACCAACCCTATTAGACAATTGGGATCTTCAGCTGCTATTCTGCCCGTAGTTTTGTCATATATTATGAGTTCTTAAAAATTAGGTAGTAGTGTAATCAAATCTTTCCTAACAAGTGTGGTTTTCGATTCTCTGTCGAAGCTAACTTTTTAAGCTGCAAATTTTATGTTTTTCTACTATATTTGTCACTGGACGGTACATTTTATTTAAAAACTCTATATTAATATGCCATCAGTTATCTTTTTCACAAGATAATGTACATTTTATTTGATAGCTTTTTCTTTTTTTATATTTAAATATGAAATTACAACTCAAATATGATGCATAAGTTTGTCAACCCGAGTTGTCATAGTATCACTCGGTGAGGCCACAGCGCTTCATTAGCCCAACCGTATTATCTCAAGCCTTAATGATTTCACGCTTCCCTACAACATTTCGACAACTTTGATCGCGGGTGGATCCTGTAATCATAACGTGAGTTACGATTAAACTTTCGGTTTTATCTTTCTCGCTTGTTGATTAACCACCCAGAATTACCGCTTGAGTGTGTATCTTAAATCGATCAGTGCTTAACGTCTTTGAAAATTAACTTACGACTGTGAGCATAGAAATGCTGTACTAATATTGGGTAAAGCAATTTATTAGTATCTCTTTTGATGTTATTATAATAATCATTGCAGAAGATTCTTCTCATAACCTCGAGAAGTACTAGTGACATTAGCAGGTCGCCAATTTGAGGGCCTCTATTAATGCATACTACTGAAGAGGCCCTCAGTTTTTACCATAATATCTGATTAACTGAAAGAAAAATTAACCAACATAAAAAAGTACTACTACCTACTGTTTGCTTTACATTTTTTTTCTCTGAATAAAACTTGGTAGGCGGATTTAAGGGGCTTGAAAAAATATGTTGAAAACAAAATGTTTTTCATTAAAGTAAAGGGGTAGAAACAGTGAGGGTTGCAAGTTGTAATCAGCTGAAACAATCTGAAGATCGCAGTTTTTATTTGATTGAAGCTAGCTCTGTTAATATTGACATAAACTTTTTATTGATATTTTTACCTTGCCGAATTAGGCAATTGGAATCTATTTTTTTCATTCAACAATCTTATTGTAAGGTACTTTATTGAATGTGTTAGGTGCTTTTTCCTATTTTTTTTTAATTCTTCTAGTTGTTTGAAATGGCAATTTAAATACTCCTTTTTTGTTATCTAAATGTTATTAAAGTAAAATATTTATTAAAAGAGGATTTTATTTAAAAATTACTTACTCGGTAATATAAATGGTTCTTAAGAAATATTTTTTGTTATTATATTATGATTTTGTGATGTTAATCAAGTCAACAAATCAATCCTCGTCTCGAATCGAATTGTCTTTTTCCACTTTATTAAAAAAATATGCTAATCAACGTCAATGTAATTAAAAACATTCTACATCTTGTCGAAATTATTCATAAATTCTAAGAATTGTACACAAAATAAGTGTAAACATGTTACGTTGAGCGTGTACACTTGAGGACGAGAAATTAGCTAAGTATTTACTAATTTAAACATTACACATTCACTTTGTACCTACACATTACGGTGCGGGCTAATCCAAGTGTAACGTATTCGTTTGGACCATGTGCGTAAAAAACTCAGAAACCAAAATGGCTACGTAAATTTCATGATTGTACAGAGTAAAAGAAAATTTGTCTTTATAATGTACGAGTAAAGTGTGGGAAGAACGAACACTGCACCAGGTGATAGATACTATAGGCATGCTATTTTATTTGCTTACTCAAATTTAGAGACAATAATCTCAAATGAAAACTCTGCGAAGTATGACTGGAGTAAAGTTGATTGATAAAGAAAGGAACAGCACGATAAGGTAACATTGCGGTATGTTTAGATGGTTTGGACACGTGGATGAAAATAGACTGACTAAGCAGATTTATGTGGAGTGACTGAGTAAACTGGTAGGGGTCGACCTCGGCGTACGTATGTCAATATGGTCGACCTCGGCGTACCTATGCCTACCCCGATATGAGACAAGCGTGATAATTTTGCATGTATGTATGTAATCTCTGTTCCGGGAACGATGTATCACTCATTCAATCAAGATACAGTATCGTCGAATAAACCTTTATTTTTTTCGTCAATCGTGAAATGTGAAGTTCTTTTTTCGATAATAAAGTACGTTGGCTGAGTTCTTAGGATGCCTTTTGTAATAATGTCTGCACAATGAAAGAATGGAAGCAATGAACCGACATACTGGAATTTTTTAATTTTCCGTTTAACTTTATTGACCTATAAGTATCTAATTCTGGACATAAAGGCGTTTAATTATCGAAGACGTTATCTTTTATGCTATTTTTCGTCGCTTTATATTGTTCTATGTTAAATACTGAATAGTAATCTATCAATGTATAATCGCTGTCTTATAACATAGTATAGTAGTCGTAGCTCTAATCGTTGTTTTACCGAACTCATGTAAAGCTTACACGTCTACGAAATGCTACGTACGTAGAACCAGCTACGAACCGTAGCCGCACTGCGTTACCTACAAGTGCTCATATAAATCTCGCTAGAGGATTACGAGGATTCGCTTACAAGTTCTTGGTTCCTTCCAAGTTATTAATGCTGAGTGCACCAAAAGTATCAATACGGCCAAGTTTCAGATGATAAACTGTTTATCGCAAGTTTAAAGTTCCTAAATATGTATGTAGCGGGATAATATCTTGTTTTGTAACTTATTGTGCCGCAGTATTAGCAACGTAGGAGATATTTGTGGGACACATATAATATGTAATACAAAAGAAAATTTTAAACTTACACGCTGGTAAATGTTTATAACATTTTTATTATGCAGTACATAAATAACATAAACAAATATTGTGGGACACTTTTTACACAACGCCATCTAGACCAAACTAAGCTATATGCTTGTACTATGGGATCTAGACAACTGATATACATACTTAAATGTTTCTAAATACATACATATTAAACATAGGAAGCACCTAAATCAATGTCTTATAATATATATTAAATACATCCATTTGTGGATAGCACAAATTTTGTTCTGACCCGAGAAACTAACCCGGGACCTTAGCGTGGCAGTTGCATATACTACCACTGCGCCACCGAGGAAATGAAAGTGGTAACAAGTTTTTAAAACTAAAATTTATAGTATTTATTTATTTCTGTAATATGTATAATACTAATAAAACGTAAAATATTTTTGTAATACTGTTTTTCCTTTAAATTAATTCCTCACCTCGCAATGACCGCGCCCATTATATAGCAGTTGCATCATTTTTAGGTTACAGGGCCCCAAAGATATATTCCCCTCAATTGCGTTGCACCTCAGTCACGGTTCAGAGAAGGAAAACTCAAAACAATGCCCTATATATGACACAACAACAAAAGTTGAGGGATAAGATATATAAATATTGTGGAAATAAACAAATATTGTTAGACACTTCTTAAACTGCACCATCTAGATCAAACTAAGCTCATATAAGCTTAACAACTGATTAACATCCTACTAATATTATAAACGCGAAAATTTGTAAAAATAGATGTTTGTTACTCTTACACGCAAAATCTACTGAATGGATTTTGATGAAGCTTTACAATAATATAGCTCACATATCAGAATAACACATAGGCTACTTTTTATCCCAGGGACAAGTTTTTGTGGGAAACGGGAATGAGAATACTTCACCACGCGTGCGGAGCCGCGGATGTCAACTAGTACTTATATATATATATATATATATATATATATATATATTATATACCAAGAAATTCATTAAAGAATTAATTTCTTGGTACCCAAAACAGATAACAATGCCATAAAATACATGGTTCTGTTCTGGATCGAGTTCCAAAACATGTATATATCATATAAATATATCATGACTTGTTTTGTGATGCGTGCATAAGTACTACAATTTGCCAATAAAACAAAGATGAAATATGTATAATTCAGTTATTATTATTAAAATAAAGTTAAATAACAAAATGTTTATAGGCTACCCATAATCCACTTAACAATATTTTTGTACTTCATGAAACTTTGGTTGAAATTGTCCAACTCGTGGTTATGCTAGTGTAAGTAATCGCTCTAGAGACGACACATTCTAACGATTGGGTTGTAGAATAATCTCAAATATCTTAAAAATATTATATCTTAATCTATACCAATATTATAAAGCTGAAGAGTTTGTTTGTTCGGTTGAACGCGCTAATCTCAGGAACTACTGGTCGGATTTGAAAAATTCGTTTTGTGTCAGATAGCCCATTTTTCGAGGAAGGCTATAGGCTATATATTAATACGCTACTATACTGGGGTGCAGAGCAGTAGTCATAAATTTCAACAAATCGGGCATATTTTAATGCATCATTGTAGAATTTATAAGCGACGGGATTAAATAGGTGCGACGGGAGGTCGAAATATTCCACCGGCGAAACTGTGGGGGTCACTAGTAATATTATAAATGTGAATGTTTGTATGGATGTTTGTTACACTTTCACGTAATAATCAATATATAATATAAATAATAATCTACTGAATGGATTTTAATGAAACTTACAATAATATAGCTTATACATCGGAATAACACATAGGCTACTTTTGATCCCGGGTACATGTTCCTGTGGGAAACGAGAACGAGAAAACTTCTCTATGCGGGCAAAGACGCGGGCGTCAACTAGTATTATATAAAAAATGTACCACAATATTATATTCAGGAAACATCCAAACTCTTCGAATTCAATATTCATTGAATTCGAAGAGGCATTCATTGGGACTTAGGTCCAGCAGTGGACTAGGTAAGGTTGATTTAATTGTGCTACTCTTAAGAACTACAGACATTGCAAATAAGTTGCAAGAGTGTCGCCTTCGTTGGTATGATCATGGCTTGCGGCAATCGCCGTCTACGTGGGAATCAAATGTCTGGCTATGTCAGCCCCGCCAAGTCCCGGTAAGAGGGGAAGACGCAAAAAGTGCTGGTTTGACGTCGTAATGGATGACATGCGTGCCAATGGTCTCACTACAGGGGATGCCAAAGACCGTACGAAGTGGAAGAGAAAAAGTCGGTAGGCGGACTCCAGACGTCGCCAGACGCAACTGGGACAAGCGCTTGGATGATGATGATGATGACGACTCTTAAGAAGTACAGAAACGATTTTCATCATAACAGTCATGTGAGAATTATCCCTGGTTTGTTTAATACCTTAAGTAAAATAAATAAATTGATATTATCAACAAGCATTTGAAACAAATTCATTTACTCAATTTCAATTATTTATTCATAAGTTGAAGCACTCATATGCTTACTGTAATTAATTTAGACAATCTCATAAGTAGAAGGCCTCATAGCCTCGCTTACTCAGTGTTCTGTAAACGATCACTAAGTTAAGCATCTTATGCTTTAATCAATTCTTAGATAGGTCTGTATTTGGTTTTATTTACGAAGGATTCTATACTTTACATAAAAAGGACTACTGCCAATAATTTGATAATCGCTAAGGTTACGCCTTTGAGTGGCTTGAAAAAAAATAAAACAGCAGGTTACCATAGCCTGCTATTGACCGTTTCCATACGCAAATTGCGTGACTCTTTATGTATATATGTGAACGCGAAGTTCGATGGAAACTTTAAAAAAAAACTCTTAAAAAAGTATAATTTATATTAAAAGCTTGACTTGCTGTTGACAATCTACCCTCTTAATTATTTCATCGTTCATCTACCGTTCCGCTTGAACTGTAATGGACATAACTGTCAGGTACACCTTTAACCGCAGTCGGTTAACAAGGACAAACTCTCTGATGTTGGTTTTAATGTCACCTTTTTATTTTTTCTGTTATCATTTATCTACAGTGTTGCTACTCAAATCATAAGCCTAAAAATGCCGTATATTATTCGTCCGTAAACCTTTAATATACATACACAAGTATACACTTCTACATACAATTTAAACATTCTAAATACATGAAATTGCTAGAATGGGCTGATTTTCACACAAAATCATTCAAGCATTTTGTGTCAAATTGTAAAAAAACATGTCTTCAATATTAATAGGATTAATTAAACGTTATTGACATCATAATGGTGTCAATCATTTTATATGCAATAGGTGATTTTGAATGAGATAGGTATAATAGTCAGTACTTAGTCTCTGTCTATCGGTGTTTAAATACCGTCTATTACATCCGGATCCGGGATTAAGGGAAATTATTCGCTTCAACCCTACATTGGTTATAGTGTTGTAATCCAAAGTGGCTAATACCTTTTATTACTCATTATATATGAGATACTTTGCATAAAATTGATCCTTTAATTCTTATTATTCTACAAAATATACTTTACTAATAAAGTTGCTATTCACATCTTGTATCTCGTAATGGAGTGAAAAGAAGCATATTATACTTAATTCTGAATTTTGTGTCATATATTGAAAAAGATTACTGCTTTCGCCCAAACAGAAACAGAGCACTTGTCACTACTATCATCATTTATAACCAATTCCTATTATTAGTTTGATAACTTTCCATTTAAACGAAGAAACCAAAGAAACATTAAATTCACTTGAAGTTACGTTTGTAAAGCTGATTTAAGATTAATTTACTCCAGAGATAAACCTCGTTCTGTAACTATATAACAGCATTGTTCTCTAAATTTCACATTCGCATTAAAGGCAAATTTCATCTCGTCCTGATTTACGATTAGCTTTCTCGGAAGGAGTCTCTAACAATGAGTCTATTTATTCCTAGCGCATGTCTCACATTCAGCCTCGCGGGCGGGCAACGACGCGTACTGTGAGTGCCTCCGATTTGTTTATGCTAAACAACCTGCAACCGAACTTGAACGACGCACACTCAACAATGATTTGCATATTTAAATAAAGAAGCGCGACACGATAACTTGTTCTAAGCCTCCAGCCGCCATAAACTTGTTAATTCTGATTAGCCGCAGGACTCTGTCATTATTTTCGTAGATAAATCACTGCGACCGAGAGAGGCGTGTCCCTTATTAATAACGTGGTGCGGGGTGAAAGAGTTAAAGGGCGGCGCAGCGTTCCAACATGATTGTCATTAAACCGACGGATTTTAATTTGTCTCAGACTTTATTTAGTCCGTAAAATTTTAGCATAGACGCTACTCTAAATACTTAAAAAGCTAGCATACCAATTGCTTTAAAAATTTATTCTCAGATTCTGTCATCAATGTACATATAAGAATGTATGTTGATAAATATCAGAGTTGCCAAGTAGCTCGATAGATGACTCTGGCTTTACTCTTGTAAGGCTTTTACTAGTAAAGTGAAGAATTTCAACTTGTTTTGGTACGGTTCTGGTAGCTCAGTGGCTTAGAATATTGTCTTGGTTAGGCAAAGGTTAAAGGATGGAAATTCGGGTGGGACTAGTCCCTTTAAAAGGTTACAGGTTCAATTACCGTTCTGAACCAAGTTGTCATTTTGCACTTTAATAAAAAATATACACATAAATTAGCATACTAATAGCTTTAAAGATTGATCCATAACAAATCACTTATTTATAATTGTATTCCTTTGTTTCAGGTAAGACACAATCTCCATTGACATCGCTAATAACGCAATTTACGTCTATCATAAAGGCTATTTTGTATTCTAAGGTCCTGCATAAAAAGGTAGGTAGTAAAATGAAGTGAAATGAGTAAGACCCGTAAAACTCTTTTCATACAATATTCAATAGAAGATATTTTATTATCTGAGATTTCCACAATTTACCGATAAATTCGTGCTATATCTTGTGTTTTATATCCCTGTGCAGGGCAAATTTGTTTCTTTTTCACGTGATACAGTTATAAATCTAGCGGTATGCGTACGCTTCTTTGGTTACGAATCTATTTTATGACCGCACACGCCGAAGGTTAACCAATAAAACCTTTTAACAGCCGTAACTATTTCGTTATAAGTTCCGAGTACGCAATAAAAACGGTGAAACAGAAATAAATCTGGGGCCACAATGGTCGGCAGGACGCGGAGAGGGGGGCGCGAGGCAGCGCGGGCGCGTCGCACACCATAAGAAATCAATCACCATTCGCTCACTCTAATCGCGGCAATTTAAGTTTTTCCTTTCTTGATCGAACAAATTGATGAAAATAGTTTAACGTTAAATATTGCGATTCGTCGAGCTACCGTATACAAACTTCCTCTTACGCGCATTTATCGCAGGCCAATAAATCTCAGCCGCTTTGCGCCGTCTCCCTCTACATCTTCAGCCATAAACGGCACGTGCGCTGTTATCTGTATTTTTGTAACGACCTACAAGTGAAAAAATGTTGTTAACGTCGCCATGTTGTTGTTTCGCCGTTGTTTCACGGCACCAGGTATTGTTTAGTATCTAGGCGAGTTATTTTGGCTCGCCTCCATGAAACTTCGCGAGTCATCGCTTTTATTCCGTTATTCTTTGCTTCTTTCAGCTTTGGACACGAGTCCCTGAACTATATATAATGATTCATCTACTACTTCTGGATGAGCCGGACTGCTTATACCAAACTTAAGATAAATTATTCCACATTGCTTATCGCCCTCTATTCTTTGCTCCGTCGACAAAGTGTCATAGAAACCCAGGGACGTATGCGCGTTCTTATCTACAGTAAAATGAGCTTTGGTGGTGTGCAGTTACTTAGTAATGTCGTCACACGCTCTCGTAATGCAATATTTATACGTAGTGAATTTTGGACTTTGTTGTGGCTACATTGTTGTGGTGTATACAATATAAATATGAATCACAGCTGATAAGCTCGACACACAGATTTGCAGGATCGCGCGACCGCACACTCGTTGCCAAGTTTCTTGTGCCACGCCTACACATTTGCATCATACAATGTATGTACATTCATACTTAGGTCGTATTTCGATTGATTTGCAAAAAAAGGCTCACTCTTAATATTACTACGAAGTTAGTGGCGTTTTTGCTTAAGTTGTATAGTTCCCTTTTCTTATTTTTTAATGGCATGTGGACGTCTAATTCAAAATACGTTAAATATTAGCATGGTCAATATTATTAATTTATCATTTTAAGTTGAATATATTATAGTCGTGTATAAACCGCAACCAATAATTATTCAGCAATCTTTCATTATTCTTAGTATTCGAGAGTAGCAAAAAATAGAGTATGTGCGCACTTGAAATGACAAGGGCCACTTGACGCCGCGGTCTTAAACGTACTCACGTTTAATAGCTTTCTTGTCTCTCGAGAATCTTCTGTCATTTTGGTAGCAATAAGTTTTGCGTCACATTAAACTTCTAGAGATTTAAACTTCTTGTTATCCAATGTACCAAATTGTGAAATCAACTACGCCATTCATATATGATGACGAACGATATTTTTAACTTTCCTGACTGAATTAAAAATAGGGAAAAACCTCTAATTTTTTTTTACTGCTGTGTAATTGTGGCATAGTTTTATAGTCCATCCATTTCGGCAGTTTATCGACTCTCTCTTTAAACATAAATTTAATCATAGATAAATAATAATAGCTTGAAATTAGCTTTATGTCATATGGTACATAAGCATATGTCATAAAGTATTTAAAAATACTTATCATAAGATTTTAATCACATTCTCTACTACCCATGTTTGGCAACAAAAGAAATAAAAACAAAAATTAAATAGTAAATTAAATAAAAAGTATTTATTTAAGAACCAAACTGTATAAAGAAGTGCCCAAATAATTTAAAATATAAAAATATTTATTAGTAATATCACAGCCGAAAGATCGTAGGTTTTCTCTCTTTATACTGTTGTAATATTAAGAAACTATTTAAAACTAGTTCGTATAAAAAAGATTACATGGGTAGACAGATTTTTCTGTTCAAACTGTTTGCAAGTCTTTTCAAAAGTTACTTAATTTCTTAAAGGAAATTCACTGCCAGCAAGCAAGAAGTGGTCTAAGTTTTCGTTCACACTGGTCTATAGTCTACCGCACATAGTAAACACCTCGCTAGTTGATTTTCTCGAGTTCCAAGAAATTGATTTTTAAACTCTGCACAAGTTAACGCGAAAAAAAGGGACTAAGCATGATAAAAAACTGTTCTAACACAAAACTTTGGAATGAAATTAGTTTTAAGCGACAAGTTCATTTCACTTTTTACCAGCGAGCCGGTACTGCAATTGCTCGCAGATTCCCGTGGAAAGTTTTGCAGTGCAGATTTTGATTACACACGCTCCTTCAAGAAGTTTCCTGCCGGATAGGAATATTAAATCTTATTTAAGTTAGACATCCGCAGCGGTTCACGTTGTTATTTCGAATAAGGTGCTTTGTAAACTATGACTGCGGCGGTGAACTTACCGAGAACATTTTAACCTTTCATTGTAACAAAATGTCACCTTTCTTGTTTTGCTGCTTTCACAATGCTTAATGCGTTAGTTTCATTGTTTTAATGGATTTCCTTTTTTACTGAGAATCGACATCAATGCAGCATTTTACATATTTAACTCATACAAATTCCGTCTGATGGAGAGTTATGGTGCTATCTCAGCTGAATATGAAAACTAGTAGCACTTGACCTAATATAAGCTTTTTACACGCCGTTTAATGAAACTGGGCTTGTAGGTGGAGGAAATGAGCTGGTAGAGAGTTCTAAGTTTATGTACAACAAATGATATAGCAGTACAGATGAATCGCAGACCAAATATCGGAAGCTTGGACAGAAGCAATGCATGCATCTCTCAGCAAAACTTTGCCATTACATTTAATTTCATAAAGATTTAATTTCTGACAGCCATTCTGTTCGCTCTGTTCAGATAAAATAAAATACCGCGCAATCTTCCGTACATTTTAGGAACACTTTAATTTTAACTGTGTAGTAAAAATATGGCTATATAATGATTACGGTGAACAATACGGGGTGCAACGAGGCGCGTTCGACTCACTCTTGCTGAGTTCGCGTTACTCGCGTTACATGGTGCATTTGCCTATTTACAGTTCAGTTCACTGATGTGACAATTCGTGATTACTGAAACGGTTATTTCCGGAGGCATCCACTCTATTTGGATTACGTTCTAAAACAACTCAAACACCATTTTATATGGCCAATAGACCTTCCTAATTAATAAACCACAAATATTTACTTGTATTTTTATCTGTATCACAATGTTCTAACAACGACGAATAACTTAAGTGAGTCAGGCTATTGTGTAGGTTTCATCGTTTCCTTTTTTTTTGAAACATTTCTTTCGAATCTCTCAAGACTTTCACTTACTTATCTTATATTTCTCAAAGTTGTGTTTAACAAGTTATGAAGTTAATATAAGTCAGTCCTACGGTTGGCAAGGAAAGGAAGTTGAAAAATAGAGTGTATATAGAGGGCGGGAAAAATGAGTCGCGGCGTCGAGCTGTCGGTGGAGCCTATTTCGTGTACCCCAACTATTTTGTTAGGTGTCGCGACGGCTGCACTTCACAATGTGAAATGACGCGAGAATCGCCTTTCTAAATATCTTAAATTTATGCCTAAGGTCGACAAGTTGACATTTATTCACTATCAAACTTACACAAATATTTGTAGCACTATGATAATAGTAGCATAAAGTGTTTTCTTTATTAAAAAAAATAATATTACCTAATTAATTTGTTCTGCAAGTATCCTGTAAGACCTTAATTTTTTTATAATTATCTGAATGGATTCTTGATAACTGTTATTATTATCAAATTCACTGACTGGGATGATTAAAATATGTTTCTGGGAAAACAAAAAATCAATTGCAATACAGACAGACTCATCGTAAACATCGAAAAGAGCCCTTCTCTGACATTTTAATTTTATTAAACATCTCCCGGAGCCCGAGATAAAGTAGATTTCTTTCGCTGCCAAGTAAGAATTTCAACTCGTATAATAATTTAGATTACGTAGCAAGCAGTGAGCGTTCATTATCGTTCTTTTGTACCTGATTTCGTGGAGATCTCATTCGGATAGAGCGCCAGTCCGCGGCGCGGGCCTTCTCTCGAAATGGAAAGTGCGAAAATGAAATTATAAAGCCCTGCGATAAAAATAAATTAAATCGGATTTCGCATTTGCTAGTAGCCAGGGTGAGCAGCATTTTGTAGCCTGTGGATTCTTTTTTCTTTTAAATATTTGTTTTAACAGTTGATTTGTGGCGTAATGAGAAAATTCTCACTTGGCAATTCTTTCCTTGGGCTTTTGTAATATTTGAATTAAATTTCTTGTTGTGATAAAGCATTTCACTGTTTATTTTGAAATTTAGATAAAACACGTTATAAATTTTAACGGCCATTTATAATACTTGAAGAACTCTTGAAACGGTGGTGCTCTGCGGCAAATCACTCTGTATTCTCACCGACGATTATTCAAATTAGGTAAAGGCACGACAAAGACGAATGGTACTAATATCGTTCGCTTCGCGATCGCCAGGCGCGATAATACGCGCGCTACGTGCCTTACACACGCGCTACAGATTTCGTCCAATGATAAACGCCGATTGATCCCCGCGATACGCTTTTTGCGTAAATATCCAAGCAAGTTTTATGCAGCCCGTGAAAGTTATGTGTTCACTACGTCGGCCCACGTTCAGTCCTGACAGCTTTCATTGTATTACGTATTACTATGAGGAAAAATCTAAATAACTTGATTGATTGTCCTTTCAAGACAATATGGGTAGGTATATCCCAATAATCACTTATCACTTTGTATAATTACATACATTGGTCAAATATTCCCGTAAAAAATAACCACAAATACGTAAAACCATTGCATCGAAGTGTTTTAAATAATACTTTATTTTGTTGTAATGCTCCCAGAAGTGTAATTTAGTACCGATTTTCCATTCTAAATACGTAATTTACTCGCCTTTTTTCCTTACATTATTCGTTAATTCAGAGTAAAACAATGTAATTATATTTTTATTGCTCATTCTATGTCCAGTAAATCGAGGCCTGAAATCCCGGGGGTCGTTTTAAGTGAACCGGCCCTGCTTAATAGTCGTTCTCTAGGCGTGGGGTCAGAGACGCGTCACTGGCTACTTTTGTTTATACTTTGTGTCCCCAGTGTTATGTAATCATTAGTGTAATTGGTGGGATTAAGTTTTCTCTCATGTAGAGCCTTTTGCGACTAAGCTCGAAACCCGTCGAGTGTACCTCGAAGTAAGTTCTGCTCCAATTTGCGACGGCAATAATAGTGAACGAAATGGACCATACCGTTCACGTTAGAACAACTTCGTACGTTTTTGTATAGTTTCTCCTAAATATACTGTGATACGATTAGGCAATTACATTAGTTAGGATTTAGTTTGTGTAACGATATAAGACACGATCTATTTAGTTGATTTGTTTGTTAACCGATCGTCCATAACAATATTAATGAAAAAAAAGCATACTTTTGCACTTATTGTAATTGAACCGTAAGTGAAATTATCTGTATATAAATTATAAAAATAGCTAGAAATGAGAAAATGTCTCATGTGGTTTAATGGAATTCGTGTTATCAGTGTAAAATAATAGAGGTAGTAGAAATAGCTAAAATAAAAATGCATTACGAAATTGCTCTTATACGGTGTTAGCTAACTACAAGGAGAGACGTTTGCAACTCTTTTTCCAATAAAATGATACCTCATCTGTTGCTATGGCTTACATAATAGTATATTTAAATACTGTTACTAGACTTTCCAAAAACAGAAATATTTAAGATTCACCTCTTAATAATTTTATTTTTAGTGATGGGCTCACTACCTATTACGTGGGACAAGTATACTCATGGTGAAAAGTGAGCGTATAATATGCCTCTGCCACTCTGATAAGGTGATTTGGTAAACCATAAAAATATAGTCATTTATCTTTATACATACTCGTCCCTTTAGAAAGTGAAAAAGGTATTTTTCGATTAGTAAATAGTTTCGATTAATAAATAAAATTCCAAATATTCTAATGTATATTTTAAACTTTTAGGTATAAATTTAACCAAATGCGTAGTCTAGTGAACAGGGCCCAATCAAGCCTCACTTAGGTCCGTATTACAGAACGTTTTTCAATACTCAATCAACGCTTGAGGCTAGATTTAGCCTTATAAAATCTACTCTTAAGCGTCGATTGAGTATTGAGAAACGCTCTGGAATACGGATCTTATAAACTGTTAAAACTGCCAACAGACACGACGCTGTTACCAATACATTTCTAGGTTGCAGCAGAGGTTTGGATATAGGCGGTGAAATCAAAACTACCACCGAATAAAATCGAATTTGATGCAGCACTACATTGTAATAATTTGGCGGTAAGATAACATTGGATAACAAAACTTTCTAAATACATATATCAAAAAGAAAGTAATCTTCAAATTTTAGGTGCCGTGAGCGGCTACTTAGTATATCTTACTCTTTTCTAATTATTTAATTTGACGATATAACTCTATCTTAACTAGCATTCTGCCTTAAAGAATTTATTAATCTAATAACTAAGTAATTTTCTACATTAATTCCATGTTTAACTCTAAAATATGCAATGCATGCATTCTCATATTTAATATCTAAAATATAAAATCTTTCCACCACAATTCAGCTTAGCCGAGAGCTTAATTCCAAATATAGCTCAGGGAGAATAGCGTCGTTGGTTGCGCCGCTGAAGAAACATGTTCTCTTTAATCTAGTCACAAAAGAGTCACCTGATTCAGCGCGCCCGTGAGTACTCTTTACACACAAACGTTGAGGAATGAAGCGAAAGAGCGGGCACTCCGAATTACTTCCTAATGAAAAGAGGCTAGGAGTGGGACGGAGGAGTTTGTCACGTGGCCGCTAACGAACGCTGTGGGCTCTTGACTCGGCTCGAGGGCTCACAGACGTGAGGTACAGTCATGTTGGGCTTATTAGTGTAGCTACTATGAGACAATTTGTACCATATAATACTATTACTTGTTTATTATAAATTAGTTTAACTTTCCTTATTGAAAACCTGATTTAGGTATAAAAATAATGTAATATGATATTAAAATACAGATTGTTGTCAAGTAGTACTTCAGAACAAGAGAAAAATATATAATTCAGATACAACTTCCATTGGAAGTGAGACTTAAATGCGAATAGTATTAAAACTTTGTGAAACTTTACGAATACAAGTACTTAAGTTTTCCAATAGTGTATAATAAAATCCAATGTACAATATGAACTCTGTATTGATTTGTTTTCAATATCGGCATTTATGAAGCTTAATATTTTTTGTACGTAGAATATACTACAGTTTGGAAACTTTTTTCTTTTCCAAATATTCGAAAAGATTTTTATACAGAAATCAACATATTAATTTAATAAATATTATTACAAGTTCATATATCCCTTTGATATCGGGATGAGTCACTAGTCTACAATAAATATGTATCCAATTCGTATAGAGATACTCTACTATTCACATGAATACTCTTAAATCAACAGTGTTATAATATTGGTTAACGTCGAAATTTACACTGCTTTTGGTGTTATTTTATTATAACGTGTGTAGTACCAGAGTGAAATAAGTTAATTGAAAACTGTTAAAGTGAAAATAACATTACAATCTGAAATAGGCATTCGAAATTCTCACTTTATGACTGCTGACCATCTCGATGCCTTAATTGAATATTCTTACTGCATATTTTTTGGAGGACTATTTATTATACATAACAATATACAGCAGTGTACTGCAATCGGTTGATTGGATTGATAATGGACTGTTTGGTAATTATAGCTGCTTTTAAATAGCTACAATTGCACATTCATAGAATAGTCAATATAATCGTATATATGCTAATATTATAAGCAATGTTTGTTTGTTTGGTTGGACTTGCTATTATATTAGGTCCGTATTCAATTTTATTTTGTGTTGAATTGGCCATTTTTCGTGGAATGTCAAAGGCTATTTTATCACGCTACTAGCCTAAGTTCAGAAAAACGGGCAGAATGTCATTCATTATTGTAAAATTAATAAAAGACAGGATTAAAAGGGGTGACACGGGGGTTCCAAGTATATCACAGGTAAAACCATGGGGCCTTGCTAGTTTTATCATAAAATTAATTTATTATTTTATTTTGGGCTAAAAAAATGTTTATGATTAATTTAAGTTCATACTAACTTCATTTAACCGTTGAAAGATATTGTCAACATAAATTGACTCAAATGAGATTGATTCAAATGTGTCAAGGCCTCAAGTATGACTCATATTGTGACTTTACTTAGACTTAATTTTTATATCTACATACTCATTGTTATATTGTTACCAGCGAATTTAAATTATATTTTTCCAATGACAAAATACTGTAATATGTGCAGTTTAAGTTGCAAACAAATTACAAGATAAAATCCAGTTCATTCTGCAGAATTGTACTATCTAGTTTATAACACCACAATACAAACATTATGAAAGACAATAACCAATAACCATTGAACGCGATACAGCATAGATAGCTACCCACGACCAACAGATGGCGTTGTCCACTCGTAATGATTCGAAAATCGTTTCAGCTGCATAACTGGTGAGATCAAACATTTTTATTTGTTTGCCCATTCAACCGCACGACTGAAACTAATGAAGAGGAGTTTCGATTAAATTAATACAGGTTTCATTTGCCGTTTTTACTCTTACCGACAGACGTGAGAGGTTTTTTTTCGCTGGGATCGCCCGTTCAACGTTTCATAACTATAATTGATAAAATACGCTTCATTAGTTCAGATTTGTTTTTCACTTGTTTGTTTTTTCGTTTAGTTTTATAACCTGTTTTCATTTGTCTCGTGTTGTTTGCTCTTTGTGCATTTATTTGCACTTCCGTATTTAACTTTATCTGATCTTTAAGCTAACTGGGTAAGTGACTATTGTTACAAACTTTGTAGAAACGGTATTAACCTGTTGCAAAGAACTGAATGAGTACAGTTTTGGTTTGCCTTCACTTGTGATTTTGTGGATTATTAAAACAAATGGATCCTATAGTATAAACAAAGTACCTTTGAGTCATAATATGATAGGGTATTAATTTTATCTTACTAAAATAGAATAACGTATAACAATTTTTTTCAGATCACATAGCCTATTCATTTAGTATTTTACCTTTCCTAATAAATGACCAATACAATGCAAAAAGAATTTAGAGTAAGGTGTTCAAACAAACAAATTTTGTGTTTTAGAATATTACATTGATAAATGTTTCAACAGTCATAAAACTGTCACATAAAAGTCTGCTCTTCAAATATTACCAATTTGAAGCTCAGACTTTTTTGTGACAGTTTATTTTCATTCTCTGAATTTACGCAAAATTGAAGTATTATTGTAATCAAAACCACCAGCTAAACAATTAACAAATAAGTTGCTCTTTATTTTTCATCATTTATTTTAGTATTGTTATTCAATTTCATTTAATATATCGTATGTACACCGTTACTTATTGATATGGGTTAAATAATATGGGCAAGCAAAAAAAATGAGTTTAAATTGTTACTTTACATATGCAGGATAATTCTCTGTTCTATAATTAAAAAAAAAATCATAAGCCATTTATTTATGCCATCTATGAAATAATGTTAGACTTAAATAGCTCTGGCATACAAAAAAAAACTTGCAACCAAGAATCAAAATTGTAGGCACATTGTCAAAAAAAAGTCAAAGAAAATGTATCTGACAAGCCCATTATTTACGTTTCATACCCCAGAATTTAACTTGTAGTACATAATACACTGTAGTACAAAGGCGTGACAATGCCTTTATCCTCTAAGGGGTAGGCAGAGGCACACTATACGCCCACATTACACCATATGCATTTTTGTCCCACGTAACAGGTGGTGAGCCCTAACATACTACAAGATAAATAATTTTGAGGTATAATATAAATTAAATAACAACCGCCAAAATTCCATACCACGTTCAGTTTCTGAGTACCGTTACGAGGTGATGTGGAAGGCGCCATGTTTTCAACTACTGTGAAAGCGATGAAGTTATGTTAGACATGGTTATCGTTCAAACTAACCACGTTAATATTAATATTGTTAGAACCCGGTTGCTATTGAAATGTGTAGTTACTTGTACCTATTTGTAGTACATCGATAGTATTATCGTTGGGTTTTATTGTTGTGAATTTCTTGCCTAGCCCGCATGTGAAGATAAGTGTTTGAAAATATTATTTATTTGACTGCCTCTGTGGCGTTTGGGAGTGTATCCGACTGTTAAGCAAGAGTTTGTGGGTTCGATTCCTACCCGGGATAAAACCTTTTTGTGATGAGCACGATGGTTTATTCTATTTCAGGGTGTTATTTAACTAAAATATGTATGTATTTAGAAATATATAGGTATGTTTATCAGTTCTCTGTTTACCATAGTACAAGCTCTGCTTAGTTTGGCATCAGATGGCGTTGTGTAAGTTGTCCCAACGATATTTTATTTAATTTTTTTTTATTAACATTTTCCCAATTACTGAGACTTGATCGTAATTAGTTTGTAAATGTTTTTTCTATCTAACATTATTAAAGCCCTGGAATTGAATATTAGTTTTAATAATTACATTCAATCTTATTACCATATTCTTAATATAATATTATCAGAACAATATAAAAAATAATAACTTAATACTAACAGAATAGGAACCTTCAGTGACATAAGACGAAATCGCGTATAATAACGATTTAGGATACCTCAGAGTATCTCATCATTAGGCAATAATATTCGTAGGAAAAAAATCGTCAAAATTCTCTTCTTTTTAATAAAGTTAACGAGAATCTCTTAATGGAAGTCCAATAGCATCATTTTCTTACGCATCGCTTATCAGAACATTATCACGCACGGCCTGGTTTTCAATTAAAACCCTACCGACTACTTCGGTAACAAGTAGACATTAAAGGGATATCTGAAGAAAATCAAATCTCACGATGTTAGGTAATCACAGGGTAGAATCGACCAAGGTTATAAATCTCATTAGGATACTATCTCACTAGCCGTTCTCGATTCCGTAACTCACATTTTCAAGTTATTGAGTGGTATTGTTTGAAGTTTCTATTTTGATGAGATATCTCGTATCGATGTGAAAATTTAAAGTGTAGTATTTTATTAATAGCTTTATTTACCTACACTTATATGTTAGTAAACCTGAAATACTTTGAATAATAGATTTTGGTATCTGAATGGTCGAACTTTGCATACATTTATACATTTTACCAAAACCTATTCTAAGTATTTCAGGATTTATCCAGTGTAATTTTATATTGGTTCTGGTAGGTCAATTCTTGTGATTCAAGTAGGAACTTCTCGGCAGAAGAGAGCTCTTTAACTGTTAATGGACTTGAAACTTTAATTGTGCTTTTAATTCTTTTGTATTTCTTAACTTAAACTGATTTAGTTTCTATAGTTAAACAATTTTCTACAAAAAATAACAATAAAAATTGAACTAGATTACAATTTAATTTCATCTTTTATAAAACTATAGTTATACATAGAATTATCGGAATCGGTCTATGTATGGCAACGGTTGGCTGCATTGAACAGTACCATGAATCCTGTTCCGTCCTGTTCCAACTGGAAATTGTAAATTCTTTTCGGAATAACAGAACTATGCACGGTAATTCCGCTACGTCGGAGCAAGATACATAATAGCCCCGCGTATCTTTTGTGCGAGGCAATTTGAAAGAGCGCGGATATCGACAAATCGATCGAATCTGGTTTGAACACTACGAATCGAACAGCCATTAATGAAACTTCTGCCGCGCAATTAGGTAACCATCTTGGTTTTATTAAATTTAATCAAGAACTTGTGTAATATTACACAGATTGGCCCAATCAAGCCGTATACAAGTTTAGATAACACCGCAGTTAGAAACTAATTTGGGAAATAAGCGTAGTTGTCTCGGTTTCTACTCGATCGCCTTATAAAAAGGGGATCAATGTTCTTTAACAAGATTAGTAGATAAGGCGGTTATGGCGCCAAGGGAGACTGTTCTTTCTGTGCAAAAATAAACGAGTTTATATACGGTTCAGTAGCTCCATTACTGCATGATCATGATCATACAATGAGCATCACATATTAAAAATTTTCTTTAAGCATGAAATTCATGCGACATTGACATAGTTTCGAGATATTCATCAGATTTTTTCTGACATAAAAATAAAGCTTTATTTCAAACAAAAATGTGGTTTAAATTTAATTTACTTGAAATAAAATAGTTAAGTATTTTGGTTAGTACATTTGACAGATTTATAATGTGTAATGAAATGAGTTTTTATCAGATAAAAATTTGCAGACAGTTTGATGGAGATAAAATATATAGAATATTCGAAGTTGTTACATTTTCGCTTGAAGTGTACTTTCTGCTTTTAGTACTTATACTATGTATACTATAGTAAGTCGCATGCAACAGTAGTTCGAGTTCCTTATATTTGACCTGCGGTGATAATTATCACAACAAATATGATTTTTAACCTTACAGCCACCAACTAAAATCAACATCCTGCGAGTATTTAAAAAAATAATATTAAACAAGCCGTATTTTCACTAACTAACAATTCCTAAATTAACATGTAAACGGCGAAAACACCCGGCTCTGTAAACAAACAGACTTAGCCCACATATTAGGGTGTATTCACAAGTTGGTTAAACCGTCCATGCAATGTCGTACGCGGTGTTATCGTGGCGATAAGCGGGCGGAAGAGGTGGCGGGCGGCGCCTGCGGCTATCTGCCGCCGCACGCCCGCCTTGTCTACGTATTGCTTTCACACTACCTTCCCTCGCACTTGATTTTCGGTGTTTCGTGTCGGGGTTTTGATTAGCAAGTGTCAAGCCAATTTAGAAGAGTCAGTGAGACGGTAATGCTAACTTGAGTTTATGTGTTTAACGCACAGTAAGCGTTGTAAAATGTAACTGCCCATTTGTATAATACTAAACTGCTATTTAATTGTGGGAATTTGAGGGTTTCCCAAAAAAGGCCTACTGTTTCAGCTATTTGTATGGTAAATTAATAATAAACAACTCTTTATATTACGCCAGAAAACACATTTTATAGATTAATATCAGATTTGTTGATAAAACAATTGTCGTCAATTTATCACTGCTTAAGGCAATTTCTTATAGCCAACTTCCAGTCTGAAACTACCAGGACTTTAATTGGTCGTGCTAATTAGTGTCTAGCACATAAGATCTTTTAGCCTTTTTGCTACCACCTCACTAAAAAGGCAACGGGTTCCAAATTTCTTCCAAATTTAACATCTAAAATAGACACATTTTATTTTATTAAATTTATTCGGCCCTTTAGACCCACCCCAGTTCCGTGCTTCGGAAGGCACGAAAAGCCGTTGGTCCCGGTTGCCAATAAAATGGCAGTCGTTAAGCCAAGTTGAAGGCCTTATGGGCGGCCTAAAAATTTCAACAGCGGGTCGTCACAGCCTGCGCCTGTCTATTTCAACACGGCAATGGGCTCACCACCTGTTACGTGGGACAAAAATGCTAACGGTGAAGTGTGGGCGTTTGGTGGGCCTCTGCCTACCCCTTCGGGGATAGAGGCGTGACAATGTGTGTGTGTGTGAACTTCCAGCACTACCGGCTCTTTTGGCAATAGTCTGAAAATAAAATAATAGAAAAACATTATCCAAACAAAGATTCACAAAACTTGGCCACAGTGATATTGTGTGGCAAGTAAAACCACAGCCGCCGTAACGTAACAAGTGTTGTACAATTTTAAAGAAAGGTATAGGTCGGTATTACCATAAACTGTGGCTACGAAGAAGCACAAAATTGCTTTTCTGAACTCCCACAATGTTACTATTAGGCGAAAAAGTTGAATAGAGACGGCATACATTCGTAATCATGAGCCGAACTTACTTTGCGCTCCACTGAATGTGTTTACCTAAAGCTTGCGTGCAACTTCGCTGCAAGATTAGAACTATTCGCCGTAACTTCGTGGAACTTTTTAGCAATTCTACGACTGGTACTTAAAAGCATAGTTATCGCTTGCTATGTAAACACTACCCACTTTCTTATTCATTCATGAAAGTTCAAGTAGAATCTTAAAGACATAGTACCATTTCATTACATCTTTGATGAAGTCTTCACATAATCATTTCTATGTTAGTATGTAAATGAAATTGTAAGCTTGGCTTTGAAATAACTGGCAGCGTATTTAAGTTATCTTTTAGCAATATTATATTTTTCTAATGCCACTAATGAGTTTAAATATACAACCACTTTAAAAAAAATATATAAATACTGACAATGAATAAATCCAAATAAATTTAAGTACTATCCCTGAAGAAATTTTCTTTTGACAGTTTTTTTTCTTGTGTTTAGTATTTCGAATTCTGATTTGTTGATTATTACATATTATAGTACTTAAATAAAAAACACTTACGCTTCGTTTTCAACACGTCGATAAAATTGTATAGTTGTGAGTCACCACGAATATTAGAAATAAGGATAACCAAATATTCTACTGAACAGATTCTATATGCCTGTTTTCGTATTCCAATAAGCACATTTAAATATTTTGTAATAAAATAAATCTGGGTATACACTTGCATGTAGGACACTGGAAGAATAGGTGTACATATTCCTATGTATATATACAGATTATACATGGGTGTATTATACCGGAGGCATATTTAAGGCCGTTTGCGCGTAAACGCCCGGAACAACGATGTTCCGAGCCCGTATCGGGGCGTGCGTGAACATATTTTATCTACATCCGCCGTCCGCAGACCACCAGCAATTATCGGCATGTTTTACGTTCATAACTGAACTCTCCCCTTCTCTGCTTACAAATATCTCTAGATCATAGATAAAAAATCCCGTCTGACATCATTAATCCACCTGCGAACTATAATTAACGTTTCAACAAATCACTAACGGCGTATCGCCGAGTATCGTAAAGATGGTATCGTGACGGCAAAGCGGAATGGGGGCGAATAGTTCGTTCAGGGTCATGTATGAGACAGTGGCACGCAATCGGCGATTTTACTGTTATGGTGAGGCTTATCTTGGGCTGGATAGGATTCAGATAATCATATATCTTACGGATAAGGATATTTGATAGCACTACCTCTAATTATACGTAATATATAAGCGCTCCGAACCTCGTTTACTAAACTGTTAACGATCACTACGTTAAGCAATTTTTTGCTATGGTTGGTTATGGATGAGGGACCGTTTTATCAATCACGCCTTATTCCCGAAAGGGTAGCAAAGGCATATTATACGCCCAGTTTTCATCTTGTATATTCCTCTCCCTACGTTATAGGTCACACGGTGACATTTTGGCCTTCATGTTGCTTAACGATGTTACTGGCAAACGAGACCAACAGCTTAACGTCCCTTTGAATGCACGGAAACGCCCACAAATGTAAATGCCACAAAGTGGTCATCCAAGTCAGCGGTGGCCAAAACCACAATCACTCAATCAAATCAGCCTATGGCAGTCCACTACTTGACGTAGGCCTCTCCCAATTTATGCCACAACACACAGTCCTGCGTCTTCTGCATCCAGTCTCTGCCTGCGACCTTTTCCAGGTCGTCTGTCGAACTCGAACGGGGTCGTCCTACTGTACATTTACCGAGTAACGGTATTCACTCTTTCACTTTAAAACTCGTTTGCTCCATCGGCCATCTATTATGCATTCTACAGATGTGGCCAGCCCACTGCTACTGTAATGTGCTTACCCTGCGGGCTACATCGACCACTTTGGTTCTCTGACAGATAACCTCATTTCGGAGTTTATCCCTCAAAGACACTCTAAGCATAACACGCTCCATAGCTCGTTGTGCAACTTTGAGGGCATGGACTAGCCCACCGTAAGTGTCCACGTCTCGGCACTGTAGGTCATAACCGGTAGAACGCACTGGTGGTGCACCTTCGTCTTCAGTGTTATAGGCGATTTTTTCTGTGGTATAGGCGATAACGAGAAAACCCAACACAGATTGCTGAACGAAGCCCAGGCCAAGCGGATCCTTTTTCTATTTACAAAAAAGCCTTCAATAGCTTCCAAAACCAACCGAAAAAGCAAAAAAGGCCAATACCTGCATCTGTCTATTTCAGCATGGCAGTGGGCTCACCACCTATTACGTGTGATATAAATGGTTATGGTGGAATGTGTCTGCTCTGCCAGGGTGGCAGGGAATAAAGACGTGACTGATATAGATATAAATATAAATTTATAATTATTATTATAATATTATACAAACTACTTTCATATATATAGTGTCCCAAAATATTTATTATTTTATTATTTATTCTTATTATATATAATGTGTATAACCAACATCATAATTTGAGCATTTGATAATATAATATAAACCCATGGTCATAAATATCTCACCATCATATCGTACCTAGCCGAATTGTATGTAACTACATAGTGAATAATTAAGATGTTTACCAGAGTTCCTTTGAAATGATGTTAACAATTTATACATTGTTATTAAGGGAGGTCAGAAAATATCTGTTACGTTATGTTCATTAGAGGTGTAACACGAACCAGCATTTCGGTTGAGCAATTAGGGAAAATAATTATTAACAATAAATACACGGATTCGCCAATAACAGTAAATAAATATTAAGTGGAAACGCACTTTCTGGCCTGTTGCTGTAATTGCTTGAGTGCACGATGCTAATAATTTGCGATCATTAAGTGCTTAATAACACGTGGTGTGCGACATTATATCTGTAATTGAATACCTTATCATGAGATGCTAGTAACGCTTGTACTTACTGTACATTGAACATCTTTATGTATATACTTTACTGAATAAACATTGTTTACTGAAGATATTTCCGTTTAGTCTGTAGAAATTGTTGAAATGGGATGTAGTACAAATAGTAGATAGCTTATTTTCCAGATTTATTTTTTATACCACTGATGTGGCAGACAAGCGTACGTCCCACCTGATGGAAAGTGGTCACCGTAGCCAATGGGCGTTTGCATCACCAGAGGTGCCGCACTCGCGCTGCTGACCCTTTATAAACCTTGTTTGTTAGTATTGTTGAATTCTTCTTTCTTCAGGTACTATAACTTGGGGTAAATTTTTAATGATATGCGCTAGGACTTATGAGTCGAAAAATTGTGATGGATTTCTTGTTCCCATGTCCTCCTTCATTATCGTTATACGATATATTTCAGCTATTTATATTCTGATTCCATTGTTTATTCGTTTGGTTCATTCGTTTCAATTACATTATTTGACTTTGTCACATTTTTTTAAATAAAGTCGCAATGCCAATCCTAAGAAATGTATTGTCAAATTTATTTTTCTACGAATAATAAACTTACACGTTGAAGACAGTGTTCTTCTATTACGTTTTCACCGTATTCTTATTCATTTTATTTATTATGAATAAACCAACATTTACTTAAACCATAAACCAGTTATGTCAATAAAAATACAATACATTTATGTCAAAATAATCTTTTCCCCGTATTATTTGGACAGAAACCTAACGAACTCGAAAACTAAATAAGACAGTACACAAAATATATAAATATATCTGTAAGTCAGACACAGATGAGGATGTTTATTCTCTCTGTAAGTCGTGTGCAAATTGTTTGCATCGCCCTCTCTACCTGTACTCAGAGTTTTCGTTACACGCTCTGGCCCCAGGCACAGTGACAATTTGTAAGACACCTTCTAACCGTGAAATTGTCGACATCCTACCATAAATAAACTTTTGCTTTATGAAAAATTTAGAAAATTTGCGTGATACAATTATATAGGCCGAGACTACCAGGACTTTAATTAGTCCTGCTAATTAGTATCTAGCACATAAGACCTTTTAGCCTTTTTGTTACCACCTCACTAAAAAGGGCCAAATTTAACATCTAAAATAGACACATTTTATTTTATTAAATTTATTTCGCTCATTAGACCCACCCCAGTTTCGTGCTTCGGAAGGAACGTTAAGCTGTTGGTCCCGGTTGCCAATAAAATGGCAGTCGTTAAGCCAAGTTGAAGGCCTTATGGGCGGCTTAAAAAAAATTCAAGAGCAGGTCGCCGCAGCCTGCGCCTGTCCATTTCAACACGGCAATGGGCTCACCCCCTGTTACGTTGGACAAAAATGCATACGGTGAAATGTGGGCGTTTAATATGCCTCTGCCTACCCCTTCGGGGATCAAGGTGTGACAATATGTATGTATGTATATAGGTATAATAATTACGCGTCTATACGACTACAGCAACTTCGGTAACGTGAGTCTGAGAATTCTCGTTCATAAGCTACAGCGACCATTCCATCTCATCAGAAGGCCATCTTCTTGAACATTTTCTTGCACTTGTCTCAATTAACTTGGCATCGACGCAGTATGTACTCTTCTTCACGTTGTCAGGGATTTTCGTAACACTATTTGACGAGAATATTTTCACAATACATACTCGGTATCTGAAACTTATTTAATTTATTAAACTAGCAAATTTACTCATTGTTTATGTAAATTTTTGTATGTATGTTATTCTAATGTATAGGCTATATAATTGGTAGTATATATATATATATATATATATATATATATATATATATATATATATATATATATATATATATATATATATATATATATATATATATATATAAAACGGTGTGGTGTCGTGGGACACCAGGTAGGAACGAAATTTAAAAAAAAAACACGAAAAAAAAACCACCCTCTCCCCCACCCTCAACCTCACCCTCACCCTCACCCTACCCTCACTCTCACTCCTCACCCTCACCCCTCACCCTCACTCTCACCCTTACCCCACCCTCACTGAAAGGGGGAGAAAGAGAAAGGTATTATACACTACTCGCTTGTATATACGACTATCGCGCCTGCGCACGTCTCATTTAACGGTTTTATTCCACGGACTTTTTCTTACGGTTTTACTATCACATATTTTTCAGTTCGGTCGCGCAGCAAATTCCCTATCTCCTCCAAGCCTGCCGTAAGGAACTTCGTTCCAAAAACCATTTAATACTTTGTCGTGTAAGTGAAATAAATCCCTCACTCACAAACTTTGACATTTATAATATTAGTAGAATAAGTACTGCATGTGTAAGAAGGAGTGGTTAACAGATGTTGGTATCCCCACGATATTATCGTAAATTACATGGGGATATCACAGTAGTCTACTATGTGATGTTGTATGACATTATAATACCTATCAAAATAATTGCTTCACAACTTTAGCAGCAAAACACTTATTTTAACTATATAGGTGCTCTCCTTCATCTGAGTGTGAAGTCTCGGTTGCATTTTAAATATTCTACATTAGAGTCGGACTCCGCGTAATTCATAGCTAGGAGCAACTTTGTTTATATTTTATTTTTTGACTTCTTAATATTTTATTTACTTGCCTTCCTAATGGTGTATATACAAATAAAATTACTTTGTTAATTTATAATTCGATCTTCGTGATTGATGCATTACGTGCAATTTTAGACGGCGCTGTTTGTAACCATTTTCTCCACAATAAAAATAAATAAATGATATAAATTATATATTATACAGGTGGCTCATTTGGAACGATCAGTACGGGCAGCTCTGAAACTATAAGACATAGAAAGATCTGTTCTAAGGAACTACGCTAGCAATATTGGTGAAAAGAAGAACTGCATTCATATTTTTTTCAAATAATAACTTGTACTCGTGTCGGGAATCGAACCCGGAATTATCGAATGACTAAAAATAATGAAATACTTGCATTCTATCTATTTGAATCTACATTATGTAGATCTTATTTGTAGAATAACCTTTGAAAGGAGATTGAAAGGCACGAAAATTTCATAACATGCAATAACCTAGATCATAAAATAATAATTATACCGTGGAAACTAAAATACTCAATCTTATTGAGAGCTATTGAGAAATCATGTAATTCTCTTCTGGGTTTCGCTGAGCGTTCATTTCTTCTTTATTAGTTATTCACAGGCTTGAGATCCCCGATAGGGGACAGACGCCGGAATTTGCGGACCACGCGAAAAAAAGAGTTTGTTGAAAACGAGAAAAATGCTCCATTACCTTCAAGTTTGTGAATTGTTGGTAATATTCACAAGTTTTTACGATGTTTGTTTCTCGCTCCCTAGGGCGGGGATCAGTTCAACCCGTAGCATCTGCGTGCTATTCAAGCAGTCATGTTTTATCTTATGATATATTTTCGTGTTTAAAATAACAATTTTGAATGTAGCGGTGTTACTAGAGATATAATTCAAAACTATAAAAGCGTGAACATTTCACGTGAATTCGTTGGTTTAAATTTTACGGAAACACAAAAATTGTATGAAACAATTTAAAATTCTGAAGGGTTTTAAGAAGTGTAGAAACTGCAGTTGATATAAAATAATCAATATAATACTAAGGTAAACTATGATTCGTAAACCTACTCCAGTAAAATTTAAATCATTACTTTCAGTAATATTTTAATTAATATGAATTTTATACTTTTACTAGTTAACGCCCGCGGCTCCGCACGCGTGGTAAAGTTTTCCAGTTCCCGTTTCCTACAGGAAGTTATTCCCGGATAATAAGTAGCCTATGTATTATTATAATGTATAAGCTTAATTATTGTAAAGTTTCATCAAAACCATTCGGTAGATTTTGCGTGAAAGAGTAACAAGCAACCATTCTTACACACTTTCACGTTTATAATATTAGTAGGATACTTACACTTTGTCATTTGGAAATTAGTATAACGCTAATAATATTATAAAATAGATGTCCATTTTAGATGGAATTCTCGGTAATAGTGGTCGTCTCAAGGAGGGGTGTAGGGAGGCTTTGTGGACTCACGAGACTTCATTAGGGGCGACCATCTAACATCTAGGGATTGCTATGTCATTCCTCTCAAGTAAAGAGGGAACTGGACCCGCCACAACTGCACCGGCCAAATAGACTCAAGACTGTAGTAAATAATAACCGTGATAATCAGCTGCAAAATTGTCGTCAATTTAATAGTTTACAACTGGTTCATAATTAAATTGATCACATTGTTTTTATAATTTAACAAATAAAACAAAATTTGAATCAAGTGGACGTAAATTTGTGTCTACTCGTAGAATGTAGATGAAACATGAAGATACTAAAAATAAAAAAAAAAATAAGAGTTGTGCTTTATCTTGTGAACCGTTCGTGTAGATTTGAAATTAAAAATATACACTCGTGGACCCGAGTGTATAGTTAGACGAAGCTGTAAAAAAAATAAACTTCTAAGCAATGGTAATAGTAATATTTTTATTAACTAATATTATTTGTAGTGCTTAAACTGCAATTTATATAGCTTTCCGTATTTATGTAAAGCATCATTGAACATTATAAAATGTCTAGCCTATTTAGGGACGGAAAAATGCTGCACCATTATTCAAGCAAAGTTTATTTAAATATCGCAGCTCTAATTAGGTAAGTGCAAAGTTGCCGCCAAAGTCAAAGCAAACTGAGGTACGCGGAAATTATTTTTTAGTTCGGTCCAACATATTTTAAAGTTATACTAGAAAACTCAGGAACTGATATCTGTAACTGAAGTCAATTAGTAGCGAGTATTTAACATATATTATATTATATTTATATATTTATAGTTTGAACACGTCGAACGAATGAGTGAGGAACGATTGACGAAGAATATATATTGTGCGAAAGCAGAGGGTAGAAGAGGTCAGGGTAGGCCGAGACATACATATGAAGACCACGTGAGCAGATTGCTCAAAAACGGAAAGGTCAAAAGTACTCGGATACCCAGATGTGCGTGTATGAAACGATTGATGAATCTCGAAGAAGCGAAAGAAGTATGCATGGATCGCGAAGACTGGCGATTCCTCTCTGACTACCCCGTCAGGGATACAGCGTGAAGATAGTTAGTTAGTTAGTTATATTTTTAACCATTAATTTTCTTAACAATGGCGTGCTTCGGAAGGCAGTTTAAGCTGTTGGTCCCGGTTGCTAGTAACGTGGCAGTCGTTAAGCCCAGTTAAAGGCCTAATGGGCCGGCTTGAAAAATTTAAACAGCAGGTCGCCACTACCTGCGCCTGTCCATTTCAACACGGCAATGGGCTCACCAGCTGTTACGTGGGGCCAAAGTGCATACGGTGAAATGTGGGCGTATAGTATGCCTCTGCCTACCCCTTCGGGGATAAAGGCGTGACAAAATGTGTATGTCTTTTTTTTACCAATAAACATCAAACTTGATTGTATTACATCTCTTTGAGGAGTTAATTTTAAATCAATTCTGCTACAAATGTGTTCAACAGTTTGAGATAAGTCCGTCACATCGTCATCGTTTATAAATCACCATATTTATTTGGATACGAGATATTCACTTCCATAATCCAAATATCAAATTTTATACATTATTCAAATCTTGAGAGCGACTTCGGTCTGTGTCAAATGCAAAATAAAATTAGTGGACATTTATCATGTCAAAGAAAGAGGTGTACTGTTTTTTTACAAACCACTTTTGCCCGAACTCCTTTATGGCATAAAATGAAAAGCCGTAAAACGAGACAGAGAGATGTGTGCGTGACCACGCGTAGGAACTAAGATAAATATTGTGGCGTAGTTAAAATCTGTAAAGCAGTGTGCTGGATCTCCCGAGATGCATCATTATGAGGGTGTGGCGTGCCGCGGAGAGTTAAGTGGTTGAGTAAAGACGCGGTTGCAGTATACGCGGAAGCGACAGCGAAATAATATGCGTATTTTTAAACTATATTAAAAGTAATGGCAACCATAATACAGGTAATATTGCCAATGCATTTGTTATGTTATGATCAAAGGTGTTATAATAGTTCTCTCCTTTATTTACATACATACATTACACCTCTTTTTCTTAGAAGTTATGACCTAATTACTAATTATTTAAATTAGTTTATTTTTTAAGTAAGCACAACTGAATATTAAAATTATTTGAACATTTAATTATTTATGTTTATTTAAAAGTATAGAAAATACATTTGGGTTTGAAAATTATTTAACACTCTAGTCGCTTGTAATGTTACCATAGCCTAATATCTCATTTAAAGGTGTGTGTACATTCTATCGTGAAGCTACGTCTTTTCCGAAGTGCATACACGCCACGCCACGTCTTGCCATTAACGGTTTGAAAAAAGATTTTGAATACAACGATTATACTCTACCTATTTTAGAAAGACACGATTTGCAAGAAGGAAATCTAACTCTAAGTTATCTTACTTTTAAAACTCAAACTCCTGTCGATTTGAAAAATAATGAATTATTGATTGTGATAAACTTAAAAATGGCAGCAAAATTCCAGTAAACGGATCTTTACCTCCAAAATTAAACTATAATATGCATTCTGATCTATCATTCGAACGAATCACCCGTAGTATTTTCTTAAAAATCCTGCTTATCAGTAATATATTCTTATAAAGTTCTCGCATCTGCGCGGTAGCACAAACACGTGTTTGTACTTGCTATTGGTCATCCACAATGGTGAAGTGTTTTAATTTTAATAAGATAAATACAAAGAAAAATATAGTTTTAGAATGCAGTCGATGCCAAAAAATTGTCCATGCGACTGCTGTGTGCACTGGATTGAGTTCAAAGCAGCTTTCAGCGCTCAGGGCAGCCGACAGCTTGGAATGGACGTGTAATGATTGCGGTCAGAATTCATCACGGCGTAAGGCTAACGCTTATAGATTTGGAGAAGGAAGATGAAAAGTTAACCAATTCAGAAGCCAACAGTTTTGATGTCAAAAAGCTTCTCCAGGACCCGAAAAAAGAGGTGGGCAACATAGTGACTCAAGAAATGAGGTCTTTAACTAACGCGGTGCGAAAAGGTAGATGATTTTGCCAAGACGCTCGATGCTCCTTCAGCTAAGCTGAAGGATCAAGAAAAGAAAATTATGCATCTGGAAAACAAGAATAAGCATATGGAACTGAAAATAGAAGCCTTAGAACAGCGAAATAGCGAGATAGAACAGCAGCTACTTGGTAACTATGTAGAAATAGCGGGTATTCCGGAATCAACTGATGTAGACCTCCCTAAGATTGCTGAAAAGGTAGCCGTTAAGCTCCAGACTCCCAAAGAAGATATCATCTCGGTTAAGCGCCTTACAGCTCGCAAAACTGGTCTTGGATCCTTTCTCGTCAAATCACGAAGTGAAGATTCTCGGCAACTTATGCTTAACTCTGCGCGTGAAAGTATCATTGCAGCACGAGACTTCATACCAAACTTAACGGGAACAGCAGCGTCGGAGAAAATATTCATAAGTGAAGCACTTACTTTCCTTACTTTAAGAACCTACTTTGGCAAGCCAAACAAGATTTGAGAGGTACCTACAAGTTCATTTGGTTTAAGGAATCACGAGGTCTGGTGCGTAAAAATTAAAAATCCAAGCTATACAACATAAGGTGGAAGAGTGATATACAATCCTTACTTTCAAATATTAATAGTAAGTCAGGACACTAATTATTACGAATTACGAAAGTCACCTAGCTATACTACTGACTACCTACTTAATCTCGTTAGTGAATGGCTTTATTTGATTTGGATAATAACTGTGTAAAAGAGCTATATAATTGTATAGACTACTGCTCATACGAGAGAATAATACCTAAAAATCCTTGTAACCTATCATTTGTACACGTTAATATAAGATCTATGATTAAACATTTCGGGAAATTAGAACACTTAATCGCAAATTGTCACTATTCAATTGATGTACTTATTGTTACTGAAGCTAATATATCCAACAGTATACGGTCGCTTTATAAAATCGATGGGTATACAATGCACACGGAGCTGCGAAAATATCGTAAATATCGTAGGGGAGGCGGAATTGTAGTTTACATTAAAAACAAACATAAATTTACTCGCATTTTTAAAACACCATTGAACTACGAGTGGCTAATTGGTAAAATAACAACCGCCTCGTCGTACACTGTAGCACTATGTGCAGTTTATATACCACCGAGATCGAATAAGAACCTATTTGTTTCTGAAATTAACAGCATGCTCAATAAACTCACTAAAGGAGACCTGGTGTTGCTGGGCGATATTAACATTACTCTGAAACCGACAACAACGACAGATATTGTGCTTGAAAAGGCATACTTAAATGTAATGAGCGGTTACGGTCTTTCGTGCGGTATTACAGACTATACTAGGATAGAATCTATAAAACGATATAACAAAATTTTTGTAACTAAAAGTTGTATAGATCACATTTTTGTGCGATCCCGCATAAGAGACGCGTTCACCGCTGCACTGGTCACTAAACTGGCCGATCACCGTATGACTGCGCTTACGCTCCATTCTAACTCATGCGTACAGGCTGCTCCAATATATATTACGTGCTACGATAGCAAAAAGTTAAATAGTATTTTGGATAAAATAGATTGGAGTCCGATTGAAAATATGAATAACCCAGAAGATATTAATTCTTACATAAATAAACAATTTAAAAGTTGTTATGAACATGCTCAGTACATACGGAAATTAGGTGCAACGAAACGAAATTCTTATCCCTGGGTGGATAAAAATATTAAAAATATATGCCGCTATAGAGACGAATTGTATTGTAAATAGATAAAAGATACTACTAGTAACAAAGAGTTGAAATTACGATATAATAAGATTAGAAATAAAGCAAACAAATTAGTACATCATAGTAGGAATAAATATTATAAAACAGAAATTAGTCAAAATAAAAAAGATACAAAGAAACTGTGGCAAATAGTAAATTGTATGACCGGACGTCTCACTAACTCAATTGATGATCTAATATTGGGCGCGTTTGGATCAGTTGGAAGCGAAAAATTAATCGCAGATAATTTTGCCTGTCAATTTCGTAACAGTGTTAAATCAATAATACCCACGTGTAATAAGAAACTATTAAATGAATCCGACTATACCAAACCCCTCGATAGGTCGATGTGGATTAGGAGAGCATGTACTCTTGATGTAAAAAAGTTACTCAAAAAGGTGAATCCTTATAAGGCCCCAGGCATTGACGGTATAAGACCGACCGATATCATACGCTTGTCGGATAAAATTTGTGATACCATCACCCGCCTAATAAATACCACTTTAGAAACGGGACAGTACCCGAAAGACTTAAAAACAGGTATTGTCAGACCTATTCACAAGGGTGGCGGTGCACAAGATTACTCTAAGTACCGCCCGATCACTATATTGCCAGTATTAGATAAAATCGTTGAAAAGTACGTATGCGCGGCCATTCAAAATTTTTATAAAGTTAACAATGTACTTTGCCCACAACAGTACGGATTTCAACCTAATAAAAGTACTGCACTACTGTTGACTCGTTTCACGGACATGGTTAATAATTGCCTAAATGACAAGAAGCATGTTCTCTTGGTATTTATCGATTATAGCAAAAAGTTCGATACTTTAAGACACGACCAGCTGGTGCAGCGACTAGACATCAGTGGTGTTCGTGGCCCTTTGCTTGAATGGTGTAAAAGTTACCTCTGTGACTGCAGTTACCAAGCAAGAGTAGGTAGAACATATAGTGAAAGTGTGCAGGTCACAGAAGGCACGGCTCAGGGATCGGTTCTTGGCCCTATGCATTACTTGGCTTACGTGAATGACCTTGGAAATATTATTGAACATTGTAGTGTGTTTCAATTCGCAGATGATACGTGTCTAATTGCTGCCAATCGGGATCTAAACGTTGCGCATGAACAAATTCAAAAAGATTTTACAACTATCTGTAAATGGTCACACGATGCGGGTCTGGTTCTAAATGCTGACAAAACAAAAGTCATCCATATCTTGTCAAGTCATAATCCGAATCCCTGTAAGGACGGTGTCAAAATCACATTTCACAGCCATGACTGCCTGCATAAATCGCAAGCCTCTTGTAACGTTGATTGTCGATATCTGGAGCAGGTGAAAAGTGCGTGAAAAGCACGTAATATTAAACCAATCCTAAAAAAATATTATTTACAACCATTAACCACATGATTTTAGAGCATCCTGTATGGTATGGACACGTAGTTTACACTAGTGGGTAGGAATGTGTCATTTGAATGAGTGACACAACTACCCACGCGACGTTACGGGGATGTGGCGCATCATATTAATATATGCACATCACATTCTCCTTTATATTGGAACCTACTTATTAATACATGGATTAATTAGTTGTGTTAATTTTTTCACCATTTGTAATATAATATGAACATTTGTATTAAATATGAAACATTAGAAACGATTTGTCCTACATAAACCTATTGTTGGTTTTCAGGATAAATTAATTAGTATTGTACAATATAAATATTTATATAAATTAAAAATTAAAAATAAAGTAAAAATTACTTTGACTTTCTGAGAATCACCTCTATCCCGCTTGCAATTACTGGTCAGGTTTCCAAAACATCTCACGCACAATGTTTTATAACAACAGATGTTCATAAAATATGTGCCATTTTCATTTTATAAGATATTGCAGGTATATATTATATTACATAATGTTGTATAGCCAGATGTGTGCTTTCCTCGTGCAAGGTCTGGGATATTAATATGCGCAAATCATGCAGATGGCTTCTTCGAGTAACATCCAAGCTTTAATGAGTCATCCCTCACTGAAACAGTGGATAAAGCTGACATGACGTTATATGAAGTACCAGTGAAGTATTGTAGGCGTGTCAAGGGTCTTGCTTCGGTAGGGGACGATTTTATATTGTATACTAAATTATAATGAGGCTTTTAGTGAGTTAAAAGCGAAGTTGAATACAGTATCGAGTTTTTTGGGTAGATAGGTTGATAACCTTGTATTCTATTTGTCGAAAGTTTTGAATCAACTCAAAACAAATCTGTTTAGTTAATAAATTTATAATAAATTGATTTAGTGAAAAGTAAAATAACACAGTGTACTGATAACAAAAAATACTTGTAATTTTTGTAGAATATATTTACCTATCCTACAATTTTATTTAATTAATTATACCTGAAAATTTAATCCCATCATTCCCCAGTCTAAACATGTTTCACATGTCGGAAGTCCACATGAATAAATATACAAAATTAAACAGCGAATTGTTTTCACATTTAGTTGATACGTAATGTTTGAGAGATGATTTCATTTGAGTAACTTGATCATTAAAATGTATATGAATGAGTGAACACAAAATTTGCGCAGTAGGAGTATGTTATAATATAATGTCAATGTAGTCTAAGTTTTTCAATATTATATTAAGAAAGACGAACGTGTTTCTACTCACATTAGGATTCGCAAATTTGGATTTCCCACAAATGATTTTTTTTCGTAATAGTTTTAGTGGGATAAAAATTTGCCTCTAGCAATCTCCGGTCCCAACACTTGACCACGGCATTTGCGCCCAAACAAAAATATTACAAAGATACGGTAGTATTTCATCCAATTAACATGACCAATGACAGGAAGTAAATTCAGATGAGTTAAAAGAAATATCCAGATTAGACTTCATTTACACTGAGATAAATATAATAACGGCTATAGAAATGAACCATATTGAAATTTAATATTTTTTAACGTGAGGTGATCCCCGATGATGTTATGCCGGATTTAAACGGATTAAAACGACAGTTTACTTACCTAGCTGGCTAGCCCCGAATAAAGTATTAAATACAAATATAGCAGTGAAAGTGTGTTTTAAAAGAAATCTGGTTACTGTCTTCAAAAGTAATATATGAGGATCGTGAAGCTTGACTCTCTGACTATCTCATCAAGGATACAGCGAGAAGATAGATATGTTGCTTTGTGTGATATCTACTAAATAACAAATATTTAAAAACGTAGGTATTTACACAGTATGTATAATTGTCTAAATATAAGATGTGCGGTGTCATGTCGCCATGGATTAAAACGGTCGCGACGCTTACGAAGCTATATCGGACGTGGCGTGATAACCAGCGGCGTCAATCCTATCCGGATCATTATCGTAAATGTTAATCACCAGGACAATTACTGCCAGCTTCCGAGCTTCATCGAGAGGCTGGCCTCGAAATTGAACATTCCCAATCTATCGGGCGTTGACCGATTTGTCCCTATATAAACTCCTTCCATTCGAGTGGTTTTAATTAAAATAGTTCCAGGACAAAATAGAAAGGTATCTACAACATTTTTTTTGTAGCTTCGGAAAATTTCTAGTTAGCATTTTTCCAATAGAAGTTACGCACTTCATTTTTAAACGGTATTAATTTGTTATATTTCTGTTGAATTGTACTAAATTAGAAGTGCAACTCACAAATTACCATAATATAACAAATTCTATCACAAAATGTTAACCAAAAGGTTGTTAACTTTTGGGCTGTTGGCTTATGTTCTGACCTAAACTTAAAAGTTTGAGTACTTTCATGCCTCATTAAGGTAAGAAAACAGCTTGTTTGTTTGTAGTTTTTCAGTAAGTAATAAAGTTAATTTAAGTTATTTAAGAAAATATAAAACTGGGTTTATAAAAAAGAAAATATTAAACCTAAGTAAAGGTATTTACTATTAAAAAAAAGACGTGTGGCACTCTGAGGGTGCCGCGGTAAAGCTATTGCATAGTATACCTTAGTTTTTCTTAGATATTAATTCAAGTTACACTAAAATAAAAAAATAAAAAAACACCCTCACCCCTCACTCTCACCCTCACTCTAACAGTCACCCTCATCCTCACCCTCACACTCACACTCACTATCATCACGTCTCTGCTTGAATTATGGAACTGCGATTTGAGTTCACTCAGTTTGTTGTCTGTTGGAAATGGAATTTATAATAAATAAATATATTATTTTTCAAATTATAAACTACTGACTGAGCCGTATCCAATATAGAGGTACATAACTATAACGGTAACTACGTAATGCTGACAATAGGTGCTCACTCTTGATTTTAACTGTAGTTTGAAGTTCAACAACGCAAATTGAATGAATTTTCACACCCACAACGGCATGTGCAGAATATGTGTTTGGGGCACATGATTATTATCACTGCTTACGCAGCTTACTATGTATGTATATTACAATTAAACCTAAATGAAACCAAAACCTAAAGGCATGTTATGAACCGTACCATTTCAGCAAAGATGCTGATTGCTGTTTACATAGTATTTATAACATGTACCTCCATTTCATTCAAAATTAAGTTTACTTTCTAGAGTTTAAACACAGTGTAACACACACAAAGTGATGCCATTAAATCCAATGTTATATTGTTTACAAAGAAAAGTTGTAAGTATAGGAAATGAGTAGTTCATTTCAGTACAAAAGTCGATGCATAATATACAAAGAGGCAGCCACTTCAGAGACAATAGATGGGAGAGCAACTTTCAATATTAATGATGCGCTGAGAATGCACACAGACGATGGCGAGTTTCAAAAGCCTTCCATTGATACTCATTAACTATTGATTCATAAGTAATACCCTTTTACCGACCAGTTCGGACGCTCACCGACAACTTTTCAAATTAAATACGAAAGGGGATTCAATTTTTAATATGAAATGGCAGCCATTTCAAATATGATAGAAGTTTGATTTTATTACGCATAAAATTATAGATGTTTGTATCGTTAATATAAAATTCGCGCTATTGCGGGTTATAAAAATGATTTATTCCACAAAATGATCACACCTTACTTTTTTTTCATTGTATATTACTGCATTGGAATGGTCAAACCCTGTGATTGTTTTAAATCTAATGCATTTAGTTCGTATTTAGTTTTTGTAAATCGATGCTAAATGTAAACACATTCTACATATGTTGGAAGTTTTTAGTAGGGCCTCTCGAATTTGCCTAGACTACATATTATCATCATCGCCCGAGCGTATGACCTAGTTGCATCTCGCAACGCACTGGGTTCGCCTTGACTATACAAGATTTCACATAAAGCTTTAAAAAAAATAATATTAAAAAATTACATACCTTCAGAACTTTTAACTTACAACTTGGTTATAATCAAAACCATTAAAATTCAAAAGTTAACCCTATACAGCTACTATAGTTGTAGTCTAAAATACTAGTAGAACATATTTCTAAACCTTTAAAACATAGATTTGCGCAGAATAACAAGTAACAACTCTGCACAATACCCCGGCGTCTCTTTCGGGTTTATTGTTGTAACATCTGTCGGGATATGCAAAGTCGGACTCGTAAAACAACGTTTCGGCCCGTGATTACTTCGCGCAGTTAACTCTCTCTTACACTCATCTTTATTGACCGACCTACCTGTAAATTTGTAATCTGATGCTTCCCAAACGACTTTGATTAGATGTCTTTATGAGATTGAGACTTGAAACTCATTACAACTTTTACAGAATAACTCATGCCTACCTACTTTAATAACGCACCTACTTTAAAATTTCGTTCCATATTAGATAATACATTACTTTTACAACACAGAATAGCGGTATTATGTTTTTAACTGAAAACTTGATATTTATACCTTGCTATTTCTGATGTTTGAATTAAATTACACCGGCCGCGATCACACACGCAAATGAACTTGCCAAGCGGTAAATGCCCTACGCCACCGAGTTCGTGTAGTACAAGATTTTTCATCCTTCTCTCATCTTCTTTGTTATCGATATTGCACACTAAACTCACAGTGACTCTATTGTCTATGCTTACTCATGGGGTGCATTCTGGTGGTATCCGATCGTGTATATAATGGCAAGGTGTTACAATTTTAGCTCTGTATTTGAGTCCACGCTACTAATATATTGAAACCGTCTTCTGGATTGAAGGTTGTCAATCAATCAAAACAGCATATTGCAGTCTACTGCTGACACAGGCCTGAATCTATCATTTTAGAAGGATGTTTGGGTTAACTGTACCGTGATGGCTTAACGATTTGAAACCGGGTTTATTTATCCAAGATTTTTGGAGCCCAAGTCAGCCTCAACTGCAAATGGTGCTCCTGCACCTTGATAAAATGGTGGCTTGATAAAAAAATCTTGATAGGGTGCATATTTGTCTCTTATTTGTATAATGAAAATTACAAACAATAAAGCATCAGTACGCATAATCTCAGCAGCAAAAAAATATATTATTATTCTCGAGTTCGACGCTCAAATTTACCTCAGTCGGAGAGAACGCGTAATCGTGCTACGCAAATACGTTCAGCACTTATTGCGCGCCACTCGTAACAGGTGCTCCATGTGTATTCAAGTCCTCAGGGAGAACAAAGCGATTGATGAAACATTGATGAGTCGAGAATAGACATATTTTTTGTGATTTGCATTATCCTTACAATGAAATAATATATATTTATTATTTTGAATTAATAATCATCTATCAAATACAAAGTTCTAATGAGCCTTACCTCTGGTTAATGATATAACACCTGATTACCTGATTCTCAAAGAACTGAATCGAAATCTAAATTAAAATGTATCATAGTATATCGACAATATTATTCCTATACTTATATATTACTGTGGCAGAAGAAGCATAAAAGTAAAATTAAAGGAGAAATGAGAAGTATGCGATGTATAGCTGAAGTGAAATTGATAGACAAAATCGTACTTATTCAACTATTTGTTCCTCCTGTGCACCCCGTTTGGTTGCGACGGATCTATTAGGTTATGGGTGTTTGGGATAAAATCAATAGCAAATTATTGTATGACCTAAGTACCTATGTCATTAACATAAAGTAATTGTTTAGATCATTTTACGATAAGTTTGCTATAAGTAATAATGCAAGAATAAAATTGAGAATAGATTTAAATACTGTTTGGAAACAGAATATTGTTTCAAGAAGGGTCAGTAATTTTGTCTTTGTAAATTGTACCTGTACGTTTTGTGGTACCAATCCAACCCATGCCTATTGAACAACTACAAAAATACTTCAAGATTAAATAAAACAATATATTCTACATTATAGTTGCACGGAAATCGTTGAACAGTGTATATTGCCAAATTCAGCACGAAACAGTTTTGTAGTGTTGTTCAAACAAGGCCGGTCTCGCAATAACCTCAGCCGGTGCGAGGTTGGTCACTCGAAAACTCAAGCGAGGACAACCCGAAATACAACACTCGTAAATTTATCCAGCAACTTCAAGATGGCTCTTTTTCGAGTGCAAAGTTTCGTACTACAGATGCAATTGTAAATATTTGGTCTCTCACTGCGGTCTTCTTAATAAGCGAGCCGCGGCGTACGTGCAGCCTCTTCGTTCTCAATCTGCGCAAGTCTGGGAAGCGCCGTTTGCATCACAATGTTGCTCCCACCACCCGCGCTCAATTCACTCCTAGTCGCAATTAAAACGATATTATCAGGCTCATGCACTCGCCCCGTCATAACTATTATATTGAACATTTTCTCGAACGTTTGGTTCGAGAATAAAAATGTAAAGAGAAGAAAAAAGCGCGGTATTAAAAAATTGAACAAGTGCAACTGTTAAGTATTGAGTTTCAGATTGTTACCATCAAATATAATATCACAAGAGGTTCGAAAACTATGAGCAAATAAAAGCAAATGGTTGCTTGTATACTCTGAATTGCATTGTCACCACAACCGGGGTATTCTCGTCTTGTGTCCTATGATCCCGCAAATCCTGTTCCTCGCGCCTAGGGCACGTCGTCCCGCTGATATTACAAGCGTAGGATGATCTTGTCGCGATGCTGAATATTTGCGGCATTGCTACCAGAATATATTAATTTACCTATTACAAGTACTAAAATTATACAAAAAATTTTGTAATTGACCTTTGTAAATGAGTATTATGCAACTTTTGAGCCGAATTCCTAGTCTTTTTAATACATAAAGCCTTTTTAATATATAAAGCTAAAAAGTCCATTTATCGAGGAAGGCTATATTTAATTACGCTATTACCCTGAAGAGCGGAACAGTAACCAAAAAACCCGAAATTTTTATACATTATTGTAAAAGTAAAAAGCGACAAGATTAAATGGATATGACGAGGGTTCGAAGTTATCACGGGTGAAGCCGCAGGGGTCAGCTAGTGTTCTTATAAAATAATATGGTCCTTTATCTATTAATAGAGGATAACAACTGCTTGGTTTTTTTATGTACAGATGACTACTTGGGTTCCATTTGTTTATAATCTACTAGTTGACGCCCGCGGCTCAGCATGCGTGGTAAAGTTTTCCCGTTCCCGTTTCCCACAGCAACTTGTTCCTGGGATAAAAAATAGCCTATGTGTTATTCTGATGTGTAAGCTATATTAATGTAGTTTCATCAAAATCCATTCAGTAGGTTTTGCGTGAAAGAAAAACAAAAAAAAAGCAGTTTATAATATTAGTAGGATTTTCAAAGGAATAATTGCAGATATTCACTGACAGGGTAACGAATTCCGATTCTAAAAAAACAATACGCTTAAGTACACTACTCTCGAGCAGGTCAACATCAAGGGCCAAATAATGTCGTAAAACAACACACTTGCGAATAAAAAGGACGGAATCTTATTAAAGTAAATATTTATGGCATTGGTATCAACCGATCGGACGAGGGTTCGCCCTTGATAAATTGTCCTACCGGTTGTGGGCTGCCGGCCACTCGCCAAAATATTTCTTGTACTACCTACCCTAAACAAAAACAATGTTTTATTTATTGGATAAAATTAAGCCACGTTTCTTTGATTATCCCTTGTGACAATATATTATAAATGGTATTACAAAACTTTTTTAGAATACCAAAATTTGTTTTGTAAAATGCAGTAAATTCTTTAGGAAATAGGCTAGACAAGTTCGAAATTCTTTCTACGTTAAAGCTTGAGAATGTTTCTGATGCAATAGGACAACATCGACAAACTTTGGGATTTGAAAAGTTGTGCATGTTGACGGAAAAGGCAACTTGGACCAGTGTCTCTATTTTAGTTACCTGACGTAGACAAGTCCCTACACAATCAGGCGTCTAGCAAGTTGATAGTTTATGTCCCATTCAACTTAACAATAGAGTAAATGAAGATGAGCCAATTCTTTTTAGCTTTTACTTCCCATTTTTATCACAAATCAAAAGTTTACATCCATACCATATTTGAATACATATTAATCTTAAATAAAATGTGTGTGTACCAGAGTATACAGGTAAGAAGTGAAACTTCTTAACGACAATTTTTTTACAGCTGAAAAATTTCTCTCATACGTCGATAAAGAAGGTTCACTTCAAAACAACATGGCGCGTAACCGACGATTTTTTTAAGTGATTTGCAGCTTAAAATGTCTCTCATACGTCGATAAAGAAGTTTCACTTCAATAACGCTATAATTGTGGGCACTGAAAATTAATATTATTTTAATGCAGATTAACAAACAAATAATGAATGAATTATATTTGAATTGTAGTAACTAATTAAAATTTCTCAAAAACTAGATCCTGCTCTTTTTTGTTGCAATACAAATGGAGATCACATTTCTAATCCAACTAACTATCTAACTATCTTCAAGCTCTCTAATCTAAAACGGTAAAATAGGCTCACCGACTCGGATGTGTGTTATAATACGATCGGTGAAATGTGGGTGTATAGTTAGCCACTGCCTGCCCCTTCGGGCAAGAAACGTGACATAATTCGTATATCTATGTAAAAAGCAATGAAAAAAAAATATAAAAAGACATGATTTAACATGCGTTTTTGGCTTGATATCCAAAATGTTATGTTGAGACTATCGCTGTGTGGATTTTAGTGTGGGAACAATCACGAATTTATTACTTGAAAGTAAAAGCAACATACATGAAAAAAATGTTAAGCTAATTGATTTCTAAGAAGTATTGATCGTATAAATACATTCGATGAAGGCAATTCTGTTTCCTCATAAGGCAGCATTTTCCTCAATAATAACTATTGCGATTAACTTGTTATTATTAGCAGAGTTGAAAAGCCATCTAGCAATTATTTATGTAGCAAACATTCTGTCACGATGGGCGCTCGTTGATAAAAGTTGGGGCCAACTATTACGTCAGAAGCGACGATAGACGAGTATCTCTTAATTATTGTGCTGCGTATTTCGTATTACAATAATAAAGCTAAACAATAACAAAAGTTAGGAACATTCTAGCGAAGAGCGGCGCGGTCACCAACCCACTCAGATGATCATTTGAAAGCTTGTTGAGCGCGCTTAATGAAAAGTTCCTAGTTATCCCAACATACTTTACTTTTATTGTTAACGAAAACAAGAACAAACCTGACTCTAAGTCCTGTTGTCACTTTGGCTGTAACAAGACACTGTATCACTAACTTGTTTTGAGTTGTTGTTTCCAAATGATGAGCCATAAATACAAGAATAGAGCTACTGTTACAATCATCCGTGTTAAATGCCCGAACGTACTGTTGGAGGATCGATGGAGAATTAATCTCGTACGTGAGCCACGTTCTATTCCTTTTGCACCGTTGAATTTTTCACAACCCAGGTAAATATTTATTTTCAGTAAAGGAAAACATTCTGAGAAAATCCGCATGTTTAAGAAGGAATTTTGCATTAGAAAACCATCTATAAAATTTGAATCGAACGTAATCTAGCGTATTGCAGTCGCATTTTGCGTATTAGTAAAATTGCCACATAGATATTTTCTGTAACGTTTATTCTAGAACAAGCTGAGAATTATAAAGGTAACAAAAACTGCGTCGTAGTGGCACAAAGTGGAGGCCTCAGGTTGTATAATGGAGACACATTCATAATCTATGCCTCAACCTCTTGCTTCTTATATTAATATAACGAGTGTTAATATAGCAGGTGCGAACTCGATGGGAATTAATAAAAAAATTACGTCGTAGACACTCTTGCAGTAAAAGGGTGATTTTCTTCACTAGTTTAATTGAGGTACAAAATAGGCCTATTAGGTCTAAGGATAGGTTTAATGATAACATTATGACAAGTTTTCGTAGAAATGTTTACTGCTATACCCATTTTCTTTAAATTGATTTCCATTATATTTTTATATCGCGTGATAGATTGACTGAATGAAGTATTTGACAAAAAATATGAATCAAAGCTTGTAGATATATTTTCGATTTCATTATTCACTTCCGTGTAAATTTGAAATTATTATCATCCATTCCGACCTTTAGTAAGTACAACCGACTTTTTAACTCAACAGCAGCAAAATTAATTTACAGAAGTTTAATCGAATTTTAACTTTATGCATTTACACAATGTAGTCAAGTATAAAACGTATAATTTAGCAACCATTCGTATTATTCTAGTTAAAAATTACAGAAACATTTTATTGGTATTATTTTTCAATAAATCCATACCATACATAAAACGTAGAACTGATAACCGATGCGACTGAAAAGTGTTTGAGTTGACGACTGCATACGCAGAGTGGGTAGGCCTACCTCAAGATCCAATAATGATTTATGATGGGAGGATGGATGGCACTAGATTGAACTGTGTGACGATCTATGGGAATAGCGTAAACAAGATAATGATGGTGATAATGAAATACATATCAAAATAATAGAGGTAAATATAAATCAAATTTCACAAACAAGGTAGATAATCAGAACTTATATACTCAGATCACTTATAAGCCACCAAATTTAATTTAAGTATTCCACTTAAAAAGTGAGAGTACTCAGTGTAATTGAAGTAGAAGAAAAATAAAGTTAATTCTTTAAGCGACGGTGAAGAACTTTCATTAGCGTTTCACAGCTACAATTGGGAGTTCAAATAATTATGTTCACGGAATCCTTTTCTTACGCAGAGATTATTTATCTTTCCCATTGTAATACGAAGTGACGCGGATGAATTTTATGAAAATTTCCCATTTATCTAGAGTGGGCACGGCACACAAAGGCAACACGGAACCCAAAACTTTTTACGTGGTCAGTGACAATCCCATTTTTTCTCTTTTCTCTTAGCGTTTTATTTCCAACTTTTACTTGTATTATATTTATTTGAACAGTTTGTGTGCATGGTAACAAAACATCTAAAATTCTAGGTCGCACTAATACATTTCGAAGAAGTTCATTTAGTTTGATCGTGCGGTCCGATTTCATATTTGCTTAGCCATTTCGCCCGCAGATAACTTTACTCGGTTGAAGTCAATGTAGCTTACTCTATACTTTATTCAGTTTGCAGACCCGCATAAATAAAGGAGAATTGACTCTACTTAACAAGCATCGTACTTATGTACCGTTTTAGGCCTACTTACAGATTTTTTCTAATCTAAACACCAAAATAATACTTTTCAAACTTCCACATTACTTTACCAAAGTCTTGTTTTATCTAACTGACAAATGTTTTCATCCATTTTTATTGAGAAAACAATAAAGTAGATACGATTCACTTGATATACCGCACCGACCTTATAATGCATAAAGAAAATACGGTCATCTAACGGAACTCGATTGAACCCCTATTTGCCTTTTCGGGGTGTGACTATCTTTGCCTCGATTCCTCCGCAAAGCCACCCGGCCGCGCGTGAAATACCAAGTGCGCCCTAGTTTCGATGGAAGGATCGTGCTGTTTGTTAAGGCCAACTGATGTCGTGAAAGGTGATGGACTAAATATGAACAAAAGAGCTACATTGTTAGATCATAAGTATCTTCTGGAGTGTAACATTTACAAGGGATATGATTAGCGTTTCGTAGCCGTGGGCAATTATCGTATACGCTGAGTTTTGAAAGACCCTTTACTTATAAGTTAGGTTTAGGCTGCTATTGGTGAGATTGATCCGTTTTCAAGAAAACATTTACGTCTCTTACAGGTATCTATTCTTACATGTTGTCAAGGGTCGTGTTTAAACTTTATACGCGTCTGTTGTACACTGTGTACGAACATGTCAGCATAATCGCGGCGCCACCAACTGTTTGTAGAACGGCTCACTAATGCTATTTGTCGTCGTGGGTGGATACGTCACGTCACGTATGTGTGTCTTAATCGTTAGTAGACAGAAACACGCCTGTTCATCGCCTCCTTTTGTTTGCTACTCGTACTTAAAAAAGAAAAAAGGCCTACGTCAGGTGATTGCAAAATCGGGAAGTAAAGTACACTTTGTCATCGGGTATTTTATTCAACACTAGCTATTGCAACAACACAGGGTATAGTAAGCTATCCTTTAAAGATAGACACATGCCACCGCGTTTTTTCTTCCTAAATCTCGCAGGGTTTATGCAGCAGTAGAAATATTAAATAATTATCACCATATTTCAACCAATTTTCATAAAAACTTAACAGATTTTATACCAGAATCTTTGTTATGAATCACTCGTTCTATTACTTCAATCAATTCTTATATCATATTTAGTGAAACTTGATGAAAATCTGTTTCATAGTCTTTAATTTTATTTCGATCTAACAGACAGGCAGACAGACAGGTGCGAAAGAGATTAATGTAACGAATTTTAAATGTGTCAAAATGTGATACGATTTTAACGTGCAAGTGAGATCTTAAACGCTCTTTAGAATTATACTAAGAATGTAAAGGTTACTTTGGTTGGGGCTGCAGCCATGCAATTGGATGCAGTACCTTCCCTCCATACTGGAAAGGTGGAAAGCCATTATATTGTTTATTGTCTGTAAGGCACGGTGACGGGGGCACAAGTTTTATTAAATTGACGAACACAAAGGCGGTGGCGCTGTCCCTATCCGCATTGGCCTATAGACGTACAATACCCTGATAGATGTTGTTGAATACTGATTGACGCGCCTTTAGAAATTAACTTGACACGAATTGCCTTTAATTAAAACGATATCAAAGATAAAACTTTTTAGACTGATAATATAAAACGAGGTAAATTTGAAATCTTTACAGGCTGAAAATCTGATGTTTTAGCTACATTTTGAATTACTACACAATATGGATGAATATTGTGTAAAAAAATTAACAACATACTAATATAAAAACTTTCATTTATATTTTTCGTAATAATTTTAATGGTATCAAGCAACCATCATTTAATATTTAAATATAAATATTTTGGGACACTTTCACACAACGCCAGCTAGCCTAAACAAGGCTTTAGTGGTAGCTTTTGTTAGATTAAGTGTGTGTTGGGATCCAGAAAACTGATAAAAATTCCTAAATTTTTCTTTATACATACATAGGGAACACCCAAACTACGAAACAAATATTTGTGGATCACATAAATATTTATTTCGTCCCGGTAATCGAACTCGGAGCTTCAGCGAGGCAGTCGCATACACTACCACTTACGCCAACGAGGCACTTATTAAATTTTATTAATCTTAAGACAAAAAAGAAACAAACTTCACTATGTAACGTTTGTAATATTTTGTTTCAGGTTTCGGATTTGTCACGTTTCAAAGTGAAGACATAGTAGATAAAGTGTGCGAAATACATTTTCACGAAATCAACAACAAAATGGTAAGTGGCAGTTTTATTACTATTGTATTGTACTTGTATAGATCCAAAGACAAAAATTCTCTGCATCTGGTAGATATAAAGCAGTAGAATATTCCTTTCATTTTTGCAATTAAAAAAAAAATCACGAGAGGAAAAAAATCAAGATCTATTTACCTCGGGTTCCAAACAGGTTGTCTATAGGACAGTAAGTTATAACCAAGTTAACCTTCTGGAATCTCATGTAAAGAGAGCTTATGAACGCAGCACCTACTACAAAATATCATAATTTAGTTTTACTACCAATAAAACTTGATTCCAATATTCTGGAAACTGTACAACTGTAACCATATAAGATGTTTATAGCCTATGAAAATCTGGACATCAATATAGGGTTCAATCAATCCGTCGTTTGTCCAATCGAACAATCTGTGGTTCGCTACTTAGTTGTAGTTAAATGAAACATAGTACCAGTTTCTCTTGCACAAGTACTCATCTTACCTATAGCATTATTTATCTTACTCTGCATAATACTAAATTTTATAACATGCTTTATAGTACAGCTAAGATTAGTGCATACTATAAAAAGAACACATAGTATAAATTGGGATAAACAATAATATTCTACTCAAACTAAGGCTATTAAGAATGTTGCCGCCTATAGCTCGTATTTATATAATAAGTCCTCTGAATCAGTGCTGCCTTCTACGATATTTCACTTTACCGAAGATCTAACACTGTAGGTATATCTAAATTTGAATTTTGAAATAACAATGAGAAATACGACATGGAGATCTGTCTTTTTGACTAACCCGTCAGGGATACAGGGTAAAGATAGTTAGTTAGTTAATGAGAAATATGGTTTACGGAAACTTTTATTTTAATACTCTAAAATAAATAATTTGCAGTAAGTAATTTCGTTTGAAACCTATATTGGAGACTACAATAAAAATAATTTGTCCGCCATCTTAGTACATCTTTTTTTTTTATTTAATTTGTCTCACGCGGTTACACAGTACATCTTGTTTCATCATGTTGAATTAAGAATGACATCACACAGCTAGCATAGTTATTCAAACTAAACGTGAGTACAAATATCAGCTCAATCTGTTGAAAATATCAGCTTCTAAATTGACTTACAAGATTACACCTTTACTAACATACATTCATTAATAAAAAAACTTGTACAATACTGTCGCTGTTTGCACACAGTTCGATTAATCACAGTGCAGTGTCTGGTTGCATTAATGGCGTAACAGAAATACTAGTAGTGCCATCTATGATTTAAAGTAACACAAATATACAATTTTTTCACTGATTTCATCGTTTCACATCATAACGTGAAAATGTTATTCCTACTAGGTACCTAAATTGCACATTCCCAATTTATTAATTTATGGAAATGAAGTAAAAGGGGAATTGCACAACCAGTGACTTTCAGTAAGAAATAAATGGGCTCTGACTTCCCAGCCATTGCCGATTGTAGTCAAGATAGAACAATTTGCAAAGCTAAAGAGTGATTCGTAGACAGCACATCTTGGTTTATAAATAAATATCCATCACGCCTTATCCCCGAATGGGTGGCAGAGGCATATTATATGCCCACTTTTCACCGTGTGGATTCCTGTCCCACGTAATAGGTGGTGAGCCCATTGCCGTGTTGAAATAGACAGACGCAGGTTGTGGCTACCTGCTGTTGAAATTTTTAAGCCGCCCATAAGGCCTTCAACCAGGCTTAACGACTGCCATTTTACTGGCAACCGGGACCAACGGCTTAACGTGCCTTCCGAAGCACGGAAACGCTCGCAAATGTAAATGCCACAAAGTGGTCACCCATCCGAGTACCAGCCATAGTGAAAGTTGCGTAACTCAGTGATCGTTTACAGAACACTGAGACCGCGGAGCCACGAGCGCTTTCTACTACTACTACTACATCTTGGTTTACCTACTAAATTCTACAGTTACAGATATCTGAATGACTATCATTAGATCCAAATTGCCTTCTTGACGACAAAATGATTTTTTGTCAATTCATAATAAACTTTCATCTACGCTTTCAAGGATATGTTATATATTTATAATATTTTATTGTATCAAAGGGTAGATGATTAAATACTATCGATAAAAAGTTGCAGTATTAAATACTTAGGAAAACTTATTTTCTTGTTAAAACTTTAGACATTGTTAACTTTTAATATCGTCATTTATTTGTTCAGTCACATTACAGGTTAAATAGCAGAATAAATTGTGATATAAAGTAGATAAATAGATAATTTTAAATAGTTTGAATATGTTTTTGAAGAATAGATCCCTACACATATTTATTTTAGTTTCATCGTAAGAAATCATGTCTTGCACTAATGTCCGCTGTCCACTAAACTTAGGCGGCCTACGAAGCCGTGAATCGCGAGCGTGGTCTTTTTCACGGTTTCCACGAACTCCTATCGCGGCGTTCTCATCATAAATTCACTACGCGTTTCATGGAGCGCCCATAATGAGATTGTTGATACCGGGTATTTTAGACTTGTCTTCTCGTACTATTTATTATTCTGTCTGTCTGTTTGTTTTGGCAGTATTACAAGACTTTTATTGACGTTATTAGGAACGACTATTTAAACGATTGGGATCTGATTTTTCATTTAAACTACTGAAGTTCACTACGATTGTATTAGCTTTATTAGAGAAGCCTTTAATTATGTTAATAGAATCACTTAGTGTTTATCTCTAAAATATCTGCTACAAGATTATTGTATAACAATGCACAACTCAGTTATTATGCTATTGTTTTTTAATTGTCATAGACTTGTGATGATCTAAAGTAATGATTGACGCAAATTCTATTACTTAAATTGGTTTTTTACTGATTAAATTATAATAAAACACGCATAAAATTGTCTACATAAAATCTAAGTGAATGTTGTCGGTCAGATATCAATTAGAAGCAAAGTATCAGAGCTGGCAATACTCCAAACAGTGCTAATAAAATGCCACTAAAGCTGGCTTTTACTGTGTTTAGATTTTTTTCCCACAAAGTGGAAGGGGCGACACAGCGACATGTGTATTCCAGACGTAGCCATGAACTTAATATACGAGAAATAGATGGATTAAAGGCTTAATTGCACTAGTTAGCGCTATCTTCCTTCGCAGTGACCATTCATTTTGTTATTCAATTATCTTATTGAATTATTATCTTTTTATTACATACATACATACATATTGTCACGCCTTTATCCCCGAAGACGTAGGCAGGGGCATATTAAACGCCCACATTACACTGTATGCATTTTTGTCCCACGTAATAAATAGGTGGTGAGCCCATTGCCGTGTTGAAATGGGCAGGCGCAGGCTGTGGCAATCTGCTGTTGAAATTTTTCAAGCCGCTCATAAGGACTTCAATTTGACTTCACGACTGCCATTTTATTAGCAACCGGGACCAACGGCTGAATGTGCCTTCCGAAGCATGGAAACGCTCGCAAATCTAAATGCCACAAAGTGGTCACCCATCCAAGGACCAACTATAGCGAATGTTGCTTAACGCAGTGATCGTTTACAGAACACTGAATCTTTTATTACATATGTCCTACAATCTTTTTGTAGACTTTAACCTACTGGTCTATTTTACAAAATATTTATAGTGATTAAACGTAGAATGAAAATAGAATAAGAATACTGCTATAGTATCGCATTGCGTCATCCATTTGTCGTAATACATTACCAGTCACCCTTTACAATACTATTACAATCATGTGCGCCCATAAAGCTTGCCCCCGATTAACTTGTAGCCGACTACAACACGAAAACAACATAGCCTTATTGTCTTACTATAATGCCACTTTTATTTTAATGTAAATTTCGGGACATTATCAAATTACTGAGGTCATCCACGCAATGTTTGATAGCACCGAAATGAATAATAAAGTAAATATGTAGTCAGCACTGAATAAACTGCTAACATGTCAAGAAATATATTTAGTTAACATGAAAACAAATTTATTCATTAACTTTTAAAGGGTTGTTAAACTAAACTCATACTAATTACTACAAGATACTATCACGTGTAGTAAAATAATTAATAACTTCTTGCATTTTAGTACCTATATCTAAAATAGGCAGCGTTTTATGTAGAAAGTTTGAAAAATTGGTGACTTTCATCATCCAACTTATTATTGTCTTTGTCGCTTGAAGTTTTCATCGCCATTATCCGTAAGTTGTTCCCGCTGAAAGGGCTGGGGAGCAGATACCACCCTTTCTCGTTGTCGATGCATATTCCTGATTATTAATGCTTGTTTTTTGTGTCTTGCCCCATTGTCTCGCATCTAATGGCTCTACGAAACTCACGGCATGTGTCGGGTGGAATCGCAAGGGTGATGCTCGCCCTAAGTGGAGCAAACAACGAACAAAGACATCAAACAAATGGGTAGTGTTTTAGAGTAATTACGGTTCGCTTCCGTGCGAAACGAGAGGTGTGCATGGAGCTTTTCTACTCCGATCCGCGTAATGTATATACGTCGGAGGAGCAGGAAACTAATCGCTTATTATTTCGTATCTTTTTTGTTGCGTGTCGAGGAAAATGATCAATGTTCTCTGTTTTTACACAGTTTTCGTAAACAACGTGCGATGTCTTAGTCACAAACTAGTACAGGAGATGTGTTTGCCTTTACATACCTACTCCATAAGAATGTACAAAGTGTAAACATTACAATCATGGGTTCTGCAGTATAAGTAACTCATAATAAATTCGGCCCATTAAAAATTGGCCTTAGCATATCATAAACACATCTAATAGTTATATTTACGTACGCAATAAAGAAGACAGAGGCGTCACGTCAGCATCAACATTTACGCCGCGGGTAGCTCGCCCTCGTAAATTTAATATGTCATCTCTTATATTAAAATGGTCGTTAAGCTAATAGCTGCTCCGCCTTCTCGCACGAAGTGATAGGGTGATGCCATGGCTTACTTTGAATAATAAAAAATATCTTTATTTCTTCAACGATTTTATGTATAATGACCGAGGAGTAAATGGCACAGATTTGAACAACGCTATGAATTTAAATTTTGTTTAAAATGTTCATTGGAAATGTACTCTTGTGATAAGATAGTGTCCCTAGTCTGATAACAAATGTTATAAGTGTGAGTAGATAGGAAGAGTGGTGATGCTGCATTTTGTAACATAAATACGGACATCCATTAAAACGCTCGTTACAAATTCCCGTCACTCCATTACGTCCTTACACATTACTCCCTTAATTGCTTCCGCTTAACATGAATTTTAACAACAAAGCACCGACGCGCCTCGAAATGGCTAAAATATAGTGTAGTTTAGATTTCACCTACTAACATCAATTTATATTTGCCGGATTTAACCGGCCCTGGGACGCGTACACCTGTGTTTCTTTACGAGGTCACACCTGTTAAAGTCATATTGCTGCACGATATATGAGGGTGTACGCATCAAATTTGGGTTCCAGATATTTCCTGGTAAATGTCCCAATATACCAAGTTTCAGCGTTACATTGCCTCCTATCACGAATAGGGTTATTTAGTTGACCCAAACTTAAAGTTTCACATCAGAAAGCCTACTACTGAAGAAGTAAAGGTTCAGTTACATTAAAATAAACTTTATATTATCAAATTAAAATTAAGTATAAACATGCAATCGCCATGCATCAACATCTCGATGCCTCAATTGTAATTTACTTCTAAATATTAAACTGCATACGCATTAATTACAAACAATGCATTTTTTAACCACTAGTAATCCCAGCGAGCTTTGTACCGCCTTTCCAAGACTTTCAAGTTACTGTAAGTTAATGTATGTGAAAAAGATTATTTGTAATTGTTTTTTTTTACTCTGTCTGTTTTTTTTTACTTATTCTGTTATTTTTCGGCTAGTAAAAAGAAAGATCATTTAAATTGGTCATAGCATAAATGATGTGCTAACTAACATGTACATACATATTTACATTTTGAAAAATTCTCTAGCTTCTCGTAAATTTATTCGTCTCGATCGTGCTTGAATAAAACAAATGGTTTCCGTGTAGGAAATAACACTAAAAGTAGGCACATTTGAAACTGCCACTTAAATCTTGGTATCCTCAATCGCCATTCCTCTTAGCGTCTTAACAGGCAATAGGGCTGGTAGACGCACCCTTGTCGTTATTGCCGTATTAAAGAATGACTACACACCCACGCGTAACGGACGAGGTCGATAGATAGATAAGAAGAGGGTATTCTATTGCACCGTGTCACGGCTATCATTAATAAATACTTTCAGGCGGCACGTTCACAAAAAGGTTCACTAACTACAATTTTGGTTCGTGAACATTTAGTTTTACAAGAACCCGAAAAACATATCTCAGTACGCAGTACTGGGCTAGTGGTGGGTGGCGTCCCCGGTCCGCAGTAGGTCTCGTCGAACAATCAATCACGCGTTCCTCCGCAACCGTGATTACCATAAACTTCCCGTTTTAGCAAGACCCAGCGCGCTTCTTCTAAGCTTTATCGATTCGTCCGCGCCCATTTTTGTGCCTTGTATATATCAGGGGTTCGGTGTTACCGTCCTTTTTCATTGAAACTTGCAATTGGCAAGTTGTGGGGCAAGATTTGAAAGGATTTTATCTAGTCCCTTTACATCTTTTGCACAAACGAAATGTAATGATTGAAGTGTATAAAATATTCGCATACCGAACACCAAAATGTAAGACATAAATTAGATTTTCATATAGGTACGAATATTACTTAGTCCACGAATTTCTGACTGTAAGCCAACTTATTTACAACTTTTGACTTTATAATTCACTACGAATATAAACGGAGAAACGCATTTGCTCTATGTTTAATAATTCATAACGTTATTGCCTATATTGATAATAAACGTGCCTATTTATAGTTATACGCTTTCCCCTCATCATTATTTATCAGAATGCCAGTAAAAAGTTAATAAGCTTATTTAGTTTTTGATAAACTATTATTTTATTGCGGACATATTATAGGTAGGATTATAGTGTTACCTGCAAAAGATATTATATTATTATACTTTTTATATCATATAGCAAAACTAGCTACGTTTTCAGATTAGACTCTTAAGGAAAAAATTCTAATATTTTTGCATTATATTCAGGTCCAATAAATACATCTATATTATATAATTATGATAATTATTCAATGCATATACTCGTACAGATACATACACATAAAAGAAATAAGTCAGAAATGAGTATATCCTGTCAGAGACACAGCGTACAGATAGTTGTTTATTCCCGAGTAAAAGTTACTTTATATCACAGAACCATTAGCTAGTTATAATAATAATACATTAAGGTATATACCGACGCCCACTATACTGGATGTAAAATTTGTCAACAAAATTTTGTAGTTGCAGAATTTTGTATAATATTAAATTAATCATTCTTGTTTAACAAAGGTGTTTTGAATACTAAGCAGTATGCATAAGTCACAAAATGACATCAAGTTAGCAGAATATACATTTCAGAATATATTTTCATCATTCACGATTTTAATTCTGTTTAACATTAATGAAGGAAGGTATTAGCGTTGATCCCACACGGATAACAGATTAAATTTACATTAATAACATGAGTAAAACAAGAAAATAATAAAGCTAAATATTTTACAAGGAAAAATTTACAAGTTCAGATCGTAATCCGACCGCAATCACTATTTGAACAACTACCTAATTTCCTATGTACGTATATAAATTTAATGGTTATAAGGCGCAAGGCACGCAACTCTCAAATGACGCAACTAACTGAAGTTGAAAGAAAATACGTAAATTATAGCTCAACAGGCCTTTCCGGGCGTTAACGATTTCTCCTCAAACTTAAACTCGAAGTGCGTAAGAAAATTAATTAATCACATGTGGTGCTGATAAAGAACGATAGGAGGAATTATGCATGAATCGTTCTTATAAATATGTCTAACACCTGCTTCAATCGGTATGTAAATAAAAAAAATGGAATGAGGTGGATCGGATGTTTAACGTGCTATAAAAATAAAACGTCCATTTAAATACAATGGTGAGTGTGAATAATAACATAAATTATCACACAAGCGCCTTACTTACTGTTAACTTTATACTTATTTTTTTAAAATATTAATCTTAATTTTAATAATATTATAAATGCGAAAGTTTGTGTGGATGTTTGTTACTCTTTCATGTAAAAACTACTGAATAGATTTTAATGAAACTTTACAATAATATAGCTTATACATCAGAATAACACATAGGCTACTTTTTATACCGGGAACAAATTCCTGTAGGAAACGGGAATAGAAAAACTTATCTACACGGGCGAAGCCGCAAGCGTCAACTAGTAAATAAATAAAAATGTCCCAATTTGTCATAAATTTACTTTACTTTACTTATTTATTTATATATAAAATATATCTTTCTTGTAACTAGCACCTATTTATCCTTTCGCTATGGTAATGAGCTCCTGCTGGTTGTATAGACATTTTTAAAATGGTTTAATCATAAAATGTTATAGCCGAGAATATAGTGAAATGCATAGAACACATCTATTTCCTTAATGCAATAAAACTAAAGTTTGAGTTATATTAGTCACTCATAATTAGCATGGATCAGCTTCTAACTTAACTTATCATTCACTCATAATTAGCATGAAACAACTTCTAATCCAACTTATCATATTATGATTAATTACTCACTCGCTTTATCTCTAGCGTGTAGTGATTATGTAAGAAGCGTATGATTTTCAACGGAGCGTGCGGTTTCGAGAATAGATTCAACCGTCATAAAGTACCGTAAGAAGTGCCGTGTAATAGAAAGTATGTTGCGTAGGGAGACAATAAAGTAGTAACTATGTAGAGGGCGCGGGTGTCATCAATAAAGGCCATACGTTAGGGCAGGCCAGTTCATTACTGCGCTCTGCGCGTCGTCTCCACATTGCCATTACGGAGGAGTTAGGAGACACGAGCAGCGATAAATAGCGGCCGAGAACCTCTGCTTTATTTCTTGCACACAATTTCGTTTACATTAGAGGTTCTGAATTAAGTCTTCTCCTGAGAGTCATATGAAAGTCGCGTACAGATTCATGCAAAACAAGTTACGAGCGGCGGGACCACGTGCCACAGACCTTAATCTAGTGGTGTGACAAGGCAACCGGAGCTCCTACCTACCTAATTACAACAAATTGTTACAACTTATATATGTACGTGCATCGTACGTGTTCAAAATGTCAGCTGAATTTGTCTAAATTGTTTTGTGGCGTCTATCTTAACGGTATTAGCAAGTTTCAGGTGTAAATTTACTACAAATAGATTTGATACTGATTATAATTAGTCATTGAAAGTTATAATAAGTATTTTTGATCTCATTTGTTGATCTGCAATGGCTTCTGTGCTTTCGGGACACCTACATTGCCGCCAATTGTATCACCTGTACATTATAAACTAATCTGTTTATTAATATTCTAGGGGTACAATAAAGCATTACTTACTTACTTACTACATTGCAAGTGACTTTTTGTATCTATAAATTTTAAAACTATGTTATGTAAATTTGCATTTCGTTACTGTAAAGATAATGTCACTGGTAGAACCCAATGACAAAGAAAGGAAACTTTAAGGAAAGGCAATGTTATAAATTCTTAACAATAAACTTTCTTTGTATCTGTTAGCAGTTATATGTATTTCTGCACCATTCACTTGCCGTAAAGGTACCTGACACTACACCGTTTTAAAAATAAACTTTGTTATATTTTGTTTCATAGTGGTCTACATCTACTTGAGAGATTTATGCATTTATGCCCAACTAACCCTTTTCTTTGCTTTTACACCTACTTTGTTACTGTGACTTCACATGTGGAATTTCTGGAATAACAGGACAAAATTCTATCAAGTAATTTGTTTCATCTATCTGAGATCTATGAGAACACTAATAAAAAAAAACCATTATACATGTTTTTTGTGTAGTAATCCTTATGGATGCTATGCCAGATTCCTACCGACTAAAACCACACGTTGCTCTTCCATCCGGCACATGGCACATGTTAAGTTTTAAGGAGAAAAATACGTAGATACGAGTTAAAAGATTAGACTAGTTGTTCGTAGTTCGTATAGTAACAATAACACATTATAAATCACTAGATGACCCCACAGCTTCGCCCGTGGTATATTTCGACCTCCCGTCGCACCTATTGAATCCCGTCGCTTATAAATTCTACAATGATGCATAAATATTTGCCCGATTTGTCGACATTTATGACTACTGCTCTACTCCCCAGTGTAGTAGCGTAATGATATATAGCCTATAGCCTTCCTCGATAAATGGGCTATTTTACACAAAAATAATTTTTCAAATCCGACCAGTAGTTCCTAAGATTAGCGCGTTCAACCAAACAAACAAACAAACTCTTCAGCTTTATAATATTAGTAAAGATATAAAAACTGCAGATCAAAGATAAATCATTAAAAATAATATGAGAACATGTAGGTATACAGTCTATTTACATCCTCGAAACTTGGTGGTATTCCACCGCTCTTTGGGGGTTCGAGTGTTGTCTCGCGCCATTGGGTGGTTTGGGTATTATCCCACTTCCTCGAGGAGGTGAAGGGCATGCGTGTAACTCTCACACCACGCCGTCTAGGGCCTGCTTCTGTAAGAACGGTGAGCAGCTCACCCGCCATCCTCAGGCTCCCGGTCATGAAGGCCGGTAGTCTTGGGCAGAGACAAGTCTGCGGTGCCCTCTCTGCAGACTGTGGAATGCAGGAGGAAAAGTTCTCTCCCGCTCCCTTTCCGCCCGCCTTCTTTGCAACCACCTGGAGACCAGTGAAAATGTCCACGCCCAGACTCGCAACGAGGTTACTGCGCTGCTGCGCGGTCCGATGCTCAGAGGTGTCGGCGTAACGTGTTACGCCGATGACACTTTCGTGACGGTGCGAGGAGCAAATCACCGCGATGCAGCGCTACGGGCCACGCCAGGTGTTGCTAAAGTCGTGGGTCGAATACGGCGGCTGGGTTGGGAGGTGGCCCTTCACAAAACCGAGGCTCTGTGCTTTCACGGATCTCTTAGCTTTACCTACAGATTGCGGTTATGTGTGTCCATTAATGGACGTTCATGCCCACATTCTACCGTGAACGTGGTCGCTCCTGAGCGGTGATCCACCCACCACCCCGTGTAAGCAGACAGGACCTCGGCATCGTGGCGGCTCAGGTTCTGCTTTAGCCCGGTGGTCTGCCGTTTTGCCCTCTGCAACACACTTAAAGCAGGGCGGTGGGACAACACAAGAACTGGCTTAGTGACCGGGCTTACCATTATACATAAGTAATTTTGAAACAAGGTTAAATAATCTGACAGTAAATAGAATATTTATTATAATTAGCAAAATTGCATAGCATATCATATATCCGTATAAAAGCTAGGTAGATTTTTAATTAAGAAAGCAATGTTGTTTTATGAATAAAAATTGCAACTTTGCCTTGTATAACAGCATCTAATTTCACAAATTGAAACTGCGTGAAAACACAGTATGGCCACAAACGGCCGACATTCAACAATTACTTTAATACAAACTGCACTCATACGCCTTTAACGTCTCTCTCTGAACCAATACATCGTTTGGAATTTTATCTGAATATCGTCGAGGAATTTTCTGGAACGTTTCAATTCGTACATGGAAACACTTTTACAACGTTTTCGTTTGGCACTTTTAGGCTAATATACAAAAATTTCATTATTTATATTCCAACCGGCTACCTGCGCTATTGCCAGACTTATAATTATTTTAACCGTTAGATAAATTATCTTCAGTGTATTTTAACCGTGTTTTAAATTAAATGTTTTGAAATGAAGTGACGGTACCTATGTCATTGTAAAGTTAGCTTATAGCTTTAACCTCGATGTAGTGATAATTTCTTTAAAACCTGCATGAATACACAGATGATGAATTTGATATTATTAAATAGCAATAAAGTAAAGCATCATGTGAACTTTGTTGTTGGATTCGGTTAACAAACTTATGTTACCATCGCATCGACTGCAATCGATTTCACAGAAATAGCCGTGGGCGTTTGACAGGCTTCCGCGGCGCAATGAATGTTGCACGCCTCGCCGTTCGTGTATGCTACCCCTTAATATTTAATGTCTAGCTAACATTTCTATGACGGTGAACACCCGGATCCCCATTTAAAATTAAGCTTCAATACTACCTTTACTGGTATATTTTAATCGTTGATATATAACTAAAGCTAACAACCTATCAGCTGTTAAAAAAATAAGTCCAGAACATCTGATTTCATTTTGTAATGCAATGACAGTGTTCTATGCACCCTCTCAGTAAACACTCCGACATGTACATGCCGAAAATTCAATGGAAAACGTAGACTAGCGCTTATCTTACTTCTTCAAACAACAGTTACGTAAATATGGCAAGAGCTCCCGTGGTGCGGTAGAGTATTTCATTATCCGTGACCTGTTGAACGAAAGATTTGTAACTTATCTCTCGTAGTAGTACGGAACATTTTACATTCTCCAGTTCTCCAGTTTTTGAAGTTGTACTGTTCTTTTGGCGCGTTAGGCAAAAATTATGAGAGTTTTATTGTTAAGATACGCGCGCAGATCGTCACTTTAAACCGAAACCCTGAAGTTAGGTGATAAGTATTTCCATGACAACTTATTACTTCAAAGTAGTTTACATTCTTGTAACGTTTTTTTTTTCTTACTAGTTTATCATTCCTGTTACAAATGAAGAGTTGAGGTATATGTGATCAAATCTTATTAGAGTAAAGCAGTAAAACATAAGTACACACACACTTTTTAAACCATCCGCTTTTATAAAATACTAATTGACACCCACGGCTTCGCTCGCGTAGAGAAGTTTTCCCGTTCCCGTTTCCCACAGAAACTTGTTCCCGGTATAAAAATAGCCTATGTAAGTCTCCTGACTCTAAGCTACCGCCCCACCAATTTTCAGTCAAATCGGTACAGCAGTTGTTGAGTTATAAATAGTGTAACTAACACGACTTTGTTTTATATATGTAGATTAAAATCTATTTATTTAGTACTAGCTTTTGATTGCATATGTATGTTTACAAATTTTTCACTCCAACCTAATCCCAAAGTTCATCTGAGTTGAAATTTGAAGAACAATGGATTAATAAACATTTTGTGGTAACAACCATGGAGGTGATCGGATGATCTCATAGGATGTGAGAATAAATTCGACAAAAATCCTGTCGTGTTTAAGATCTGAGATCACATTAATAGATATAGAGATATGTGACAGAATTGAGCTTCTTGTATTAGTCAAGTGATTTCCATAGTCTAATGCAGGAGGTACAAATTCTAGAGGCTGCAAATTCTAGACAGTGTAGAAAGATTTATAACATTTTTTGATATGCATTTTAGTTTTATAATGTTTTCGAATTATGTTACCTTTTTGAAAAAAAGATTCATGTGAATTTACTCTAACAATTTTAGCTTGGTAAATATGTAATTTTGAAGCTCTTACCTAGCCTCCGGCTCCCGCACTCCGGCTTCCGCTCAGTGGCAATCAGGGCCAAGCTTGCGACGTTCTGTCAATACGAAGGCGAGAGGTTTCCCTGATAAACTTATCTAGCGAGCACAGCCCCCTTGAAACGTCCCCCTTTTATCTACGTTTATCTCTCACGTATGTTCGTACGCTACGCCCGCACGGCATTACTCTCCAGCAATGTGAGGAACATTATTAATACCTTCTTAACGTTTTATGTCTTTAGGCTTTGCTCTAAGTAAAAAAATAATTTTGTTACAAAGTGTAGTTTTAATATTATAATAATTTATATTGTTTGTCCAAATAGGGTTTATATACAACCCGGGCTACAGCAAATAGGTTGTCTAGGCACAATTAATATATCTCAATAGAAAAGCACTATTGCAGATTTACTGGGTGTTAAAGATTAACCTTAAAACGTCATTAATGTCAATATAACCAATAGGTAGTTAATAAAGTTTTTATGATTAATCAATTTTCATTTACAAAACCTACGTAGATAACAAACTGACAGTCTGGGTAATTTCTCATCATATTTCTTATTGATATTGTATTAACAAAGTTTATTCATTTAAAATACTTTCTAATTTTCATTGTCATAAATCATAAAAAAAAAAAAATATCCATCACGCCTTATCCCCGAAGGGGTGGCAGAGGCATATTATATGCCCACTTTTCACCGTGTGGATTCCTGTCCCACGTAATAGGTGGTGAGCCCATTGCCGTGTTAAAATAGACAGACGCAGGTTGTGGCTACCTGCTGTTAAAATTTTCAAGCCGCCCATAAGGCCTTCAACCAGGTTTAACGACTGCCATTTTACTGGTAACCGGGACCAACGGCTTAACGTGCCTTCCAAAGCACGGAAACGCTCGCAAATGTAAATGCCACAAAGTGGTCACCCATCCGAGGACCAGCCATAGTGAAAGTTGCGTAACTCAGTGATCGTTTACAGAACACTGAGACCGCGGGGCCACGAGCGCTTCTATAAATCATAGTCAATGATATAAAATATTTATGTAGAACAGCCCATGTGAAATCTATACACTTTTATATAATTCGAATTATAAATATATAATTTGAAAAAATGGTGCTACAGTGTTTACGTATCGTTAACTTTATATTTTAACAAGTAATTATTCAACTAACGTGTGCAATATAAAGCGGGCAAAATTAAGCTTCTTTCGCCAAACAAAGTACTTCCTGTGACGTCTGCAGTAGATACATAAATTGATACAAACTCAATAGTTACTGTATTTAAAGGTAATAATATAACTAGCAATTTCTTTATAACGTACATATTATACTCAATGACATACATAAAATATGTGCTAACCTTTGAAAATGCCGTAAGGCGATACCGGTCAGGTTTAATGAGTAACTAAGTGAAACCGTACAAGTGTTTTTATTAAAGATGTGTAACAAGTTTCACCAAGTGCCATCAATCAACAGCATAAACATTTCTTTATAATCTTCATAAATTATTGATGTGGTTTGAAAGTGTTTATCCTGTACCTTTCACTTTGAAATCAATGTTCCTAAAAGTAAGGTATGATTCTTCTTCGTTAAATTTATTGACATTACTGTTTTACCTTAAAAGGTTTTCACTCAAAATCAATCGAGCGAAAATTTAATGATTGCTTTCAGATTCGTATTAATTCACGTTTACGTGGAAATGTTCAGCCGAAATAGCAGAGCATAAAGCGCTGTGTTTTCTCGCGAAACAATTGAATTCCGCATACATCGCTAAAAGTAAGAGCAGATTTATAAGTGCTTCGGAGTCGCTCGTATAGCTTAGGGTGTATTGGAGCAAACCTCAACTCCGCTTGGCTAAACCAAGATCTTAAGTCGGTGTCAAACAGTACTTACTCCATCAGGCACCGATCGATATATCGGCGGGAGGGTGTGCCTACCTAACAGGGGCTAAATACAATTTACCTTTGTTATTTTTCGTGTCATTAAACTGCGTCGCGATCTCGAACGCTTGATCGGGATTGCGAACTTCAATGCGAATTGTTTGTGAGCTTTTGTTTCCCATTCCGCTCGCCAGCGACGCGACATCAATTAACGTCGGATCCCTTTACTGAATTTTCTTCATGGCTGTTCGTATTATTGTAGGTAAGTATATTGAAAACGGAACGAAATCCGTTGCTGATTACTCAGAAAAGATTGTATTTTCATGTTTCGTCTTGTATTCTCAATTCAATTATATAGGACGTGTAGCAACAAGGTGCATGTGACAGTATAACAAACGATGTTTCCTATCTCAGTTTTAAGTTAGGCTGGCATTTATCTGACGCGTCCCCTTGGTGGCGTGTTGCTAAACAAATGGGGGGTGGCCACGGGGCTGGCGACCGCTAGCGATGTAGGCGCTTATTCATTTGTAAAGCTTTATCGCTCCTGATAAATGGGAATACTCACCATTTTTATGTCGCAGACAATCGAAGTGTGTTATCCACAGAATGCGTCATGACCGGGATAAATAATTATTTACATATTTTTTACTATGTATATTATTAAATAAAAAATGATGAAGCGCTCGTGGCCCCGCGGTCTCAGTGTTCTGTAAACGATCACTGAGTTACGCAACTTTCACTATGGCTGGTCCTCGGATGGGTGACCACTTTGTGGCATTAACATTTGCGAGCGTTTCCGTGCTTCGGAAGGCACGTTAAACCGTTGGTCCCGGTTGCCAGTAAAATGGCAGTCGTTAAGCCTGGTTGAATGCCTTATGGGCGGCTTGAAAAATTTCAACAGCAGGTAGTCACATCCTGCGTCTGTCTATTTCAACACGGCAATGGGCTCACCACCTATTACGTGGGACAGGAATCCACACGGTGAAAAGTGGGCATATAATATGCCTCTGCCACCCCTTCGGGGATAAGGCGTGATGGATATTTATTTTTATATTTATTTATTTTAAATAAAAAATAGGTATATTATTTAATATTATAAATGTGAAGGAGTGTTTAATTGTATGAATGATTTGTCCATCTTTAGCGTCGACAAAACAACGTATTGACAAGATAATTTTAATAATGACAATTGTTGGTCGGCAGTGTCATAAACAAGGTACTTTAGTATTGGGAAATCATCTTATTTCCACAGAAAATACGTTTGTAGCAAAACCGAAATTCTTTGTAGTCTGAGAATGCTCTTCATAATTTCAGTCTCCAACTTTTACATTACGTGTTGATTATTCAGTCTTATCTAGGCATAAAACTTAGTGGAAAGACACTCAGCGTGGTAAAGACCCGCTCATTCACTTCGCCACGTTAATGCAAAGGCACGTAGTTCCATGTCGAAGCAGAAAGTTGTGCAAAGTGCACAAAGTGCGCGAACGCTGTAGCAAAGCCTTCATTTGTCGGCTTGTGACGGCCGCGTGACAAATGTGGACGTAAATTTATACACCCCGCACATGCACTGAACTGTAGGTAACTGTAGGGTTGTACAGTGATTATACACAACAGAAATTGTAACAGAAAAGCTTAGTGAGGTCCTTTAGATGCTCTGATCAATCACTGTAAAACATTTTTTTAAAAAGGTTTAGTCAATGGATATTGTTATAAGCTTTGTAGCTTAAATTCCGATAGATTTGTTAGCACGGATTGAGTAATTTATATTTGCTTTCAGTCCTCCTTTCAGGCGCAAGGGAGGAATAAACAAACACTGAAGAAAACCATATTGTTCGTTAAAATTACTTAATGGATCGATTAAGCGTAGGGTTTAATTATGAGGCACATTAATTTAGTTGGTTTTCGTAGTCTCCGGCAGAGCGTGGGGATTGAGTTGATGCTTTGTTTATTTATTACCATGCTTTATACTGGCCGTTATTTTTCACTACTTTTGCCAGTAGCCTATGAAAAACAATATTTATTTCACAAATTTCAACACAAATAACTTTCTTCCCAGATTCTGTAGCCAAACAAGTTGTAAGATGATATATAATGATAGCGAATAATTATATTGAAGCTCGTAAAATTTGTCGTGCTGTATAATAAGTATTCAATGATAAGCTCCTTGACTTGTTAAAGCAAATTAAAATTCAATTTGTTATTCGAACCGTGAAGCATAACGGATTGTCGACTGATTTCGTCGCCCCCTTTATTCCATAATTTTGCAAGTCACTCAATCTTGAAGATATTTATTTCGTTTTGCTGACTAAGGTTAAAACTACCTGAGAATGTCGTACCTTAAAATGAAATAAACATGACCCCTTCTTTCTAGGTATAATTTAATAACAATTTCATTCTCACCGTGGAAATTATCTATTAGCTGCTTCATAGAATTATTTTAAGAAATTATACTTCTTTTGGCGCAATAGGGAAAAATGATGAGGGTAAAAAACATACACCATGAAGTCAGCTGATAAGTGTTTCCATGACAATGTGATGAAATCTTATTAGACTAAAGCAGTATAACTTCTAACGCGTGTACATAGGTACAAACACACTTTTTATTAATTATTATTTCTATATAATTTGACAGCTGATATTTAAAATTGATTTGATCATGTCTTTGTAATTAAATATTTTTAAGACGGTACCTGCACTATTATAACCGGTGGTAGCGAATCATAACGAAATTTTGTTTTATCCCCAACCCGATTGATCACTAAATCTTTATGGGCCGTATTCCAGAACGTTTATCAATACTCAAGAAACACTTGAGAGTAGTATTTATTAGGCAAAAACTAGCCTCAAGCGTCGATTGAGTATTGAGAAACGTTCTGGAATACGGCCCTACGTTAATGAAACTTAATTCTAATTTATAACTGTATATTTTTTTCTAAGCAAAATTTTTCTAAGCGCTCGTGGCCCCGCGGTCTCAGTGTTCGGTAAACGATCACTGAGGTACGCAACTTTCACTATGGCTGGTCGTCGGATGGGTGACCACTTTGTGGCATTTACATTTGCGAGCGTTTCCGTGCTTCGGAAGGCACGTTAAGCCGTTGGTCCCGGTTGCCAGTAAAATGGCGGTCGTTAAGCCTGGTTGAAGGCCTTGTAGGCGGCTTAAAAAATTTCAACAGCAGGTAGCCACAACCTGCGTCTGTCTATTTCAACACGGCAATGGGCTCACCACCTATTACGTGGGACAGGAATCCACACGGTGAAAAGTGGGCATATAATATGCCTCTGCCACCCCTTCGGGGATAAGGCGTGATGGATATTTATTTATTTATTATTTTTTCTAAGCACAATTTTCTTTGTTACAGGTGGAATGCAAAAAGGCACAACCGAAAGAAGTCATGCTTCCCGCAAACCTGGCAAAGACGAGAGCCGCAGGGCGCGGCGCGTACGGTGAGTTCCTAAGTAGCGGCGTATCTACCGGCGTGGGCGTTCGGTACGCGCCCTATTCCGTCCACGCGCCGGCTCAGCTGCTGGTAGGCGCGAGCGCGGGCGCAGTTGTTAATCCTGCTTCGCACGCGGCTGCCTACCGTCGCGCATTTGCCGCGCTTCGACCCTCCCCTCGCCCCCCTCGACCTGCGCTCGCGCCCTTGGCTATTCCTCCTCTCACCTACTCTGTATCCGAACTTCTCGGTGCCCATGCGCTCGATCTTCAAACCATTTACTCACCCATCGCTCACAGCACGCTACCCACTCCTTTGCCACTTTGATCCGCGATTCTCTTTCAACAACATCCGCATCATCCCTTCTAACGGTGTTGAGATTTTACGTTTGATTAAACCTTTCAGTGTTTTTTTCCATTGCATTCCTCTCTACGCCATGTCGGCTATCCTGCCATTCCTTGTTCTTTCTCACATTCCATTCCTTTTCTATGCTCCTGCCAAGCCAAAGTGACAATGATATATATACCTTAAGGAAACTGATAATGAGTGTCTTATTTTTAGTAATTGCCATTAGAGTCAGTTAGTTGGCAGATTTTCGAAATATATACCATGATAAGTTAGAAGAGCTATAGAATCAGTTCTTATATAATAAAGTGTATAAAACTCACATATTTTGAAGAAAATACAGTAGATACAGAAACTGGAACAATTTTATTTAGGGTTGATAGAAGCAATACTTTTCAACCAGGTATTAGGTGCTTCATTCGGTTTGATTTGAAATACATTCTTTTAATTAGTAAATATAGAGCCTGGTATTGTCATGATTTCTGAGTAGATTTTACTATGACATATTTATTGTGAACCAGAGGTTCCGATGACTCTTGCCAGTTTACTACACATCCCTCCATGAATTAAGTTTAGTCCAGAGAATAGCTATGTCATTAAGTGGACGATTGATTATTTGGGATATTTTCATAAGTGATATATTTAAATCTTTAGCTCTTTACTATAAATAGCACTACAGCTTGATGAATGCTTCAAAAAATGTTTTCAGTGGAAGGAAAGAGGTACCTATTGTCTATGGATATTTATTATTCAGTTCATTAGTCGTTTTATTTCTTTATGTTGTTTTTTAAATATGTTGTAAATAAATTGGAAACTAGGATCGTTGAAATTTGAAGTCAAAGATTTTGTTTATAGTTATTATAAAAAAATTAGGTACTTAAATGTATATCTATATATATAATTTGATTCCTTACTTTTTTATATTTGTTTATATTACTGTGCGATGCCAAATACAACTAAACATATTATGTACGCATTTAGTTTCATTAGTTTCATTTTGCAATTCTTCTATATTAAATATTATTTGACAGTGAAGTCATTCACTCTCAATTCTCCCAATATATTGTAATATGAAACTTAGTTGTCGTAAACTAATAGTATTAATTGTACTTATTAACTTATTAAGTAGGTAAACGTTTTGGTAGTACTTAGATTAATAAATTTCATTTCTAAAATATTTAAAAATGTCTGTTTGTTTAACATGTTTAGTTTTAGACTAACAATGTGTAGAATAGACTAACATTGTTAAGGAAGAAAATCATCTTCTATGGTAAAGATTTACTAACATACCCCATTTTAGATAATGTTTGAATGTAGACTGCAATTTAGAATTGTTGAATGCTCTATATATAAATATAAATTAGATATAGACTTTATACTTCACCATATTATACTCAATACTTTGTAAGCTCCAAATTCTTGGCCAAGCAAAATAGTGTCTCAAAGCACAGCATCACAATTCTCTCCATTTATATTATTAATATTAACAAATACATTCACACACATAATACCTAAATGTAAGGTGTAAGGTTCGATCGATTTATGTAAATGTTTTTACATTTCTAGATTTCATGTGGTCATTGGGGGCGCTTCCTGACGGTAAGTTGAATCACATTATATTTTCAAAGGTCACTTCATGTACCCTGTACCCTGCATAAGTCGAAGCATTTCTCACTGGATAAAGCGTGTCTATCTACCTATCTCTATATATATGTAACTAACATAATAGCGGCGTTTGTAAGCGAACTATTGAAGTTCTAATCAGGGGTACATGCCAAAACGGATCATGGCAATAATTAATTAACTCAGTAATCCACTTAAAGTGTTGGTTGTCGGTGTAGATTAAATCAATGGATAGTCGCGCCACGCTCTCTGTTCCCTCCATCTGCCGAGTGATGGATCGCGTTGCCTGACAGATACACTATTTTGATTGGCAATAATATGATAAACGATCCGGTATAGTAATCATATCAGCCACCGTGGACGCTCCAGCTATCATTCATTTTACATTTAACGTACTCCATTCTGTTAACGAAACTCTTAGCACATGGTACGCATCAAAGCATTCATAGTGCTATTTGTTTCACATTAGTGAATGTTATATATTTACATAATTTTGGTATAGAGTAGATTTTTTGTTGATGCTATAGTCAGTTTTGTTGATTAAATATACTAGGTATCTGTTAAGGCATGAAGCCGGTACTAATCCACTCCAGTGTGCTACATTAAACGATGTTTACAAAATATCACTCGCTGGACATTGTCCAAAACAGTGTCACACGTGGCATGTGTTATATTCATGTCTGCCTTCTATGAGACGGCTCTATTTCAGTACTAAACCTTACAGCCACGTGTTTTATACCGAATATTTATGATAGTAAGGGAATTACAATCAGCGTACTTTAAAACAACGTTTAAAACTACATAAATCCTAATGGAAGCATGCAACTTGACCATTAACCTCCGCTTTTATACAACTGGTCACAGTAGCGATGTTATCATAATGTGTGTTTGTTTGTTATACAGGGTTCCCCGCCGCATATGCCGCCTACGCGGCCGGACGTAGCTATTCGGGCTATCCTAGCTTCGGGCTGCCATACCCTGCAGGTAATCCCCTGGCGAGCTTGCACCACCAACTGTCCGGCAATCACTACCACCACCTGGCGACACTGCTGCCATACCACCCGCTAGAGCTCAGCGGGGTTTACAATGTACACGCCATGCATCTGTGAACTCGCGCCCCGACAATGCATTCCACTAACCGCTAACGTTCTTTCTCGCAGTCGGCACCAATCCGCTTACAACTTATATGCTACTCATTTACAATTTAACAACGCACACGCTAATTTTCGTAATCTAATACGGTGACTGTGTTCCAACTTCCCATTTCAACTAACGCGCTGAGGCAAAAGTTCGTGTAACATCTGACTAACCAGTTTACTAACAAGTTAACACCCTTTACAATGACTGAACCATCGAGATAAATCTGCCACACCGTCAATTACTAAACGTCCATATTTTGAGAAATGCTATTTATTGTTTATCTTCAGAATTTTGTCGAGACAATCCGGCAATTGCGAGCGCCTCGCTCCATGTTTACAGACGATTCGCCCTAACGATTCTCAAATGCTACGCGTTGAGCAAACAAACTCTAGCGCAAATACCACGCTCGCGTTCGTTCCAGTCGGCACCAGCAGAGGGAGGTCACGCCCTCCCGTCCTCGCACCCGGCTAGTAGTATGGTAAACACACTTCCAGAGAAATCTCTCTAAATTTCTTTGGCTGTTTGTGTATACCATCATTCGCTCCTCATTAACATCAAAAGCTTTTATAAGAGGTTTAAACAGGTTCTAACAAAACTAATAAAAAGCGAAGTCCTTTTGTGGTGACTTCTATGTTAATCTCGAAAGGGACAAAAAGATTTTCCACTAATTAAAAGTAGTCCACGGTATTCTAGTCAATCCCATCGGATGACGCTGGATTAGAATTTTTATGTGTTTCTTAGTATTCTTTAGTGATTAGTTACATACAGCGTAGAAAAATAACACTAGCCAAATTGAGTAGGCCTAGTTACGAGGAGTGGGGTGGGCGTGTCCTACCCTAGGTAAGCCACGGAGCGCAGCTGCACAAACACTCTCTTCTTGATATTTGTCCACACTTTGTGTTTGAACTGACGCAGCTTCACCATAATTACGTCATCAAGACTCATATTTTTTTGCTTTTTGATGCCAGTCGTTAAATATTTCGTTTAGGGGCTAACGGAATCTAAAACGCGATCACATATTAAAAGGCAGTTTATATTTTTATGTATTTTTTTAGTTACATAGTTTAAATTATGACGATAGGCTCATTATTGTCTATACCACTAAATGTCTTCATATTTCATAAATAATGCGTTTTAATTTAAATTTATTGGTAGAAAATTTATTTGCATTACCTAAGATGGACTAGTAGACAACGCCTTGGCATTATGTCCGCCTTGTACTGTATATGAAGTTGCTTAAACATATATAAGAGTGCATGTCTGAATGTAGCCAATTCAAATTCTGTTCAGTCATAATAAAAGCCACAAGCTGTGTTAGTATTATGAGCGTTCGTTACGTACATTATACGCTCTCGCGGCAACTCTTAAACAATTTGACGGTCGCCTATTTCACCCAATAACATTCCTCAGCTTATGCCACTATCGGCTTATTGGAAAACTCATCTGTATCACCAATATTTGGTCAACAATATGTTATGAAACCGCAGATACCCAGTCATTACCCGACTGAATATTTTTTTCGATTAGAGTAGTAAAATGAGTATTGTACGTACAAAGTTTGCTCAATGTTGGCGTAATTATACTATAAACTGTAATGCGTTTACCTTCTTTGATACTGCTTTGTGACAAAGTGGCGCGTTGCTACGATTCACAACTTTACCGCGCGTCTTTAATATGAACTAGTCGTTTCCTCCAACTTGGGAAACGACTGCACGTACGACTCCGACGAAGACAGTTTTCGAACGTATAAACAACTTTGTTGCTCTCTAATGGGACGGAATTAAAGTCAAATGATGTGTAGTGTTATACTCATGCGGCTTCCTAAGCAACCACTTTTCTCACAGATGTAATTTGTTTACAAATGTTTCAAGACAAGCTCACAATACACATGCTCCGAGATAAGGTAAACCCTCAAGGGCATAGTTTACACGTAGTTCCGTGTAACTGGCAACCTTAATTTAATTTTTTTCATTCAACTCTGCGGAGAATGATAGTAGTTAAGTCAACGAGTCATCCTGAGCTAAATCTCAACCAAAATGTGGTATTTTGATAACCAGTATAATCAAAGCCTTTCAATCTTACTAGCTAAAGTAATTGAAATCATAAACTGGTTAGCATATTTATTGAAGATCGTAGGCTAGGGTAAAATTAGAGTGGGTACCTACAACCAATGATAGACGTGTTATATTAGACTCGTGTAGATGTTTTAACTTCTTTCTCTAGCTATATTCAATTAGGTCTAATAATTATAGCGGCAAAAAATTGTAGACTAGGACAATTTTGCATCAGTTATCTTAAAAAAAATATACTTATTCTCTATACATAGCATGCAGTTAGTATGTAGTGTTTGAAGTTTTGTAGGATATAGGTATGGACTGAACACAACGAAATATTGCATTTTTAAAAAAATTGATAAAAATAAAAATTGGTATTATTTCAATAGCACAACCATGAGATATATTAGAAATTCTTCAATTATATAACAATTTTATTGTGAATTGCGACAACACAGAAAATAATAGCTGAAGTAGTCTAATCCCTAAGCATGAATATGATATGAGACGGAATTCGTATATGACAATAAAATTAACAACAAGTAATTTATCTATGTCCACCCCCACGTCGTATGTACATAATATGACAATAAATTGTAGTAGAACTCACAAACTACTGGTAACAACAACATTAATAATTAAATGTACTTTACGTACATGAACGATACTAGCGCATTTCATACACAGTATCCAGACCAGACCGTACCGAATGTAATAAGTATGTTCATTTATTCATAGCCGCTTGAGTGAATAATTTTCTGTTTAATCAATATTTGTTTTTCAAAAACAATGAATAATTGAATACATAACAGTATGAAACATTGTGTTCAGTCTACAATGTAGTGTCTTTATGATATCTAAGAGTACATTTAATAAGTAACTAGATAGATAAGAACTGTAGACGGGTTAATTTGAAAAATTACTAAGTTTAGAGGATGAATACTAACCGACATTAGAATTTTATTTGCATAGATTTTCAAGTTTAGCGTTAGTTTAGAGTCGTATATATTATCTACATAATATATATATTAATATATTATAAAAACAAACTATAGTTTGTCCATCATAATTATATAATAAATAATACATCGAGCTTGAAAAGTATGATTACTTTTAATAATTTATTGAATATTTGCTATTATTATATTGTAATGTATGTATGTATTGATTGGCATTAATTTTAAAGTTATTTATCACTTATACTTTAAATATTTACACTGCTTAAATGATAATGTTATTGATATTAATATTTATTGTTGTTATTGTATAATATTTTTGGATGTATCTATTTTACGCTACCTTTCGTGGTTGTAAAGCGATTCAGTGTATTTGTGTGCCAACACTTTAAAACTCGCCTCTTCAGATGATCGGTCTAAGCAATCATCTAACCCTACGAGTATAGCATTAAATATTGCTTTACCACTAGGTACACCTCGCAATTATTTGTCAAAATTAAGGTATATTATCAAAATTATTACGTACCCATAAGTTAATTCGATCATATCGCTAAGTGTGCGACCGTCCTTATCGCCATCCTCTAAACTAGTCATACATAATGTAAGCTTGAATTATGTATTCTTGGTGTAAGTGTACCTTTAATGTGTGCCAATCATCAATATAGCTAACACTACACCTACCCAATTACTTTGAATAAGGTCGTTCATTTTCCATGTCTTCATAACTGTAGCTATATTTCGGCTATTTACGGTAATCATTCATGAATGTTCGGGCGTTAAAATTGACTGTTCCCATTTACGTGATCCATCCGTGTTTAAATATACTAATATCCAATGTAATATTTAGTGAATAACATTATATTGATACCGTTGTTATTGATGGAATCAATATAAATAACACATAATGGCCCGAGCCCTCTGCGAGCCCGAGTGCGCCTGTACTACGCCTATGCGTGCAGACAGCCCGCGCCTGCCCAAAAACATTAACAAAGCCAGTCCATCATTTCGTGCGTGCAAACCATTTTAAATAACCCGAAAACAGTAAACAGGAAACTATCAATTCCAAGTTTCCCCATAAAGATTCGATGAGTGGAGCTTCGATGTTCGTCCTTTACGTTTCCTAGCCGTTATGATAGATATATATATATATATATAGATAGATAGTTATATAGATAGATCCCTTGTTTCCCCTTCCATATTAATTTTTTTGTTAGTCTATTAATTCTTAACAGCGTTTCACTCAGCAAAAAGTTCAGTGATTCTTATGCTATGAGCGTTTCTTTCGATGGACCCATAGGTAGCTTCGTAGCCGGCTTTGTAGCAGTTTTATTTTGTTGCTGCAGGTGTAGTGGGAGTTATACCACCGGAAAGCCGTCTGTTGGTCGGTGCGGAGTACGTAAATGCGGGCGTGCTCGGGCAGAGCTCGTGAACACCGTGACGTCAAGGCTCACCGCCCTCCAAGATGTTAAACCCAATCTATTATTAGGAACACCCATTAACGGCTCCCGGAATTTACCATAAACATAAATAAATCTTTTATTAAGCGAACAGCTCTTTCATATTACGTCCCCAGTTTCCCTTAAAGATCTTAAACAAAACAAGGAATGCAATGTCGTAAATACGAAATATTTTAATAAATTTAGCCCGATTTCGCAGATGCGTGTTAAAATCGCCCGACTAGGTTTGCCCATATAGCACTTTAAGAAACTCAGATAAAAAGATTTAATGATCTAGTAAAATCACTGAGTTGCGGTATCCCTCAGGAAGTTATGCCAACATTTTAAAAAAATACGTAAATTATTCTAGTTAGGTGTCGTTCATAATGCACAAATTCTTCATAATTGTATTTTGTAACCCATGTGTCAAATTTTCTGTAATATTTAAGTCTATCATAAGTTAATAGTATTGTTCTTATCGCTGTTCCGACATATCGTCTATTGTATCTATTCGTAAGTTTTATGATATTGTGAAGCCGCTATATTTTAAAATAAAGGAAATTGCCGTTGTATAAGCAAAACGTTTTATCGTTTATTATCCAATTGATCGTTTAAAAATCGAGGTCGATCAGTGCCTCACTTATTTACTACACGTTAGCATATCGATTTTGACGAAAATAAACTGGAAGAGATAGTGTGTTACCGTGGAGTTGGCTAGCGTGCAGTGAACTTTGATTTATTCTTCACGACGAGTGAACATTGCCTCAACGTCGCGTTACAAATGTATTTTAACGTTGGCATTTCGTTTTTCTGACTCATCCAATGCGGTACACGCAGCGTGGTGCCCGCGCCGCGGCCCTGCACAGCAAGCCGGTAAGCGAGCGCATGAGCGTGGGCCTGACGTCACAGAGGTGGTGTCCTGGCCTGGAACAGGCACGCGCGACCGCTACCCTCCCGCCGCATCGCCAACATTCCACACATTCAACACGCTCGCCCTCAGAATGCAACCCGCACAACACAACTATTTTGCATAGTTCGATTCTCACTCTAACTCAACTGGCACATATTTTAAATCAGAATTGAATCGCGTTTTTGCTCACCGTTCCAATAAATGATTTTGAGTTACACTAGAATCTCTTTCGAGATACAATGACCAAAACAAAGGCAAGTAAACGACATTACGACAAATTAGCGCCTTGAAACGAAATTCCTTGAAGGGTCACACAGCCGTCGGTTTGAATCCAAATAATTAGCTGGCGAAGCGGCGAGTGGCCGTGCGTCGCGAGCACTGCCAACTCCATTTGTAATTTAAGATATTTGACCGTTAATTGTGTTAGTAACTGTTACGTTTAGTGCTTGTTGCTTAGGTTGGAATGAGTGTGACCTCATTCTGCACTAACCTTATAACAATTCTTAGATATCTATGTAAATACTAGTTGATTATAGTATACCTTCATAGCCCGTTCAGCGGTACAAAGCTGATTTAGTATTACGAGTGCTGTGTTTGGATGGGTCAGAAATGTTATTTTTATTTATTTTAGATAGATTTTGTTTTATGGATGCCAATAGATTTTGACTATAAAAGCGCTAGTCTAGCGAGCTCCATCGTCAATAAATTTTTATTGTAGAATTTGACCGAATTGGAGTGTGTCCGTAAGTCCATAATGGGTACTATTAGCATACTAATCTCTTCTAGTTAGTATCGTATTGAGCGTACAAATCCGGTGTAATGGGCAAGTGTACGCATAGTAAGTCCTTTCTCCCCTATTTGGAGAAGGTAGTGCATTATTTGTCCAACTACTCTATAGCCCTATACTCCATGTAGCGTCGGTCGAACAACCGAGATACACTCCAAACTGCTCTAAGTGGGGACAAGGGATTTATATTCTCACAACTTATGTGAATGCCTACCTATTATGCACTTGAAATGCCACATACAAGTTTGAGATGACCGAGAAAACATCAGATGAGCAGAAGGAGCATCGTCATCATATGGCGAGTAATTTTGAACATTACCGTTTGGTCACTATCGTTGATATATTAGAATAGTGTAAAATGTGTGTAAAATTTGAAGAGTTTAATACAAGTTAAGACTGAAGTGTGGTAGACATTTCATAGTGTTTTCAGCGCTAGGAAGTAAATTAGAATAACTGTAGATGAATATTTTATAGACTAGTTTAGAATAAGAATTAGTCAATTGAAAAGCAAAACCGTTTAGGCTAACTATGTAGAATGTTCTCGCCATTTAATGACATTTATAAATCCCGTTATTCTAGTCTAGATATTTAAATTATTACGGGCGATTTTTATCACTGTATATTAGATGAGCTTCAAATTAGTGTCAACTAACAAGATTTTTGTAAACAATTTACTATTTTCATAAACTTGGACAATTCATATTGCTTTTTCGTTTTCCAGAAGGTAGTTTTGTAAGCGAATAGAATAGTTTGGTGGTAAAACAAAATATTGTGATTGGTGGTGCAAACTTTCCATAGATATATTTTATTATTGTTTAGCTTTAAGAGTTTATACTTAGAACAGTAACATTGTAATTTTTATATTTTTTGCCTTAGGCAACAGTAAAGTAATGTTTATAGTTATTGAAGAGTTAACGAATTCAAAAAAAAAATATAGAATAGAAAAGAAAATTTAATAATAGTATAGAAAAAAAAACATTGTTGAAATTATATAAGCTGTAGTTGATTTTGTAGTTGTAAGCGAAACTAATTCGCATGTAGGTATTATTATAATTTGACTACATGGATAGTACTTTTACTTCCAAATATTTAGTGTTTTGTAGCGATACAATTTGAAACTTATCTGGTTGATGTTGTGTGTTTTATGAAAAATCAGAAACAGTATGTTTCATTTTGCTTACTTTAAATCGCTTGACCTGTTTTTATCTGACTAATCATATTCTATGACTGAACCTCGGATCGGTATATTGGGAAATATAAAGATACACCTTGTCGAACCAATCGAAAAATCGTAATAAAAGAAGTAGATATGAAGACTCCCGAGATTTAGAGAGAGGACTTAGGGTTGCTTCTTTGAATAACAAATGGAGGGCATGACGTCAGCGCGTGCGAACCGCTGTTTGGCTCTGTCGGCCGACAACAACCAGCATAGAAATTCGATTAATTTGCAATTGAGATAAGTTCCAGCAGCTAAACGATCGAAAATCCGCAAAAGCGTATCATCTTTACGTTGAGTTATTGATGGCACCCATTAAATATACGTTTTGGGTGGCGCGAGACGTGTGCGAAAGGCGAGATCTCCGGTGAACGTTCAAATAAAACATTTCAATCGTGCCAAGTGGGAAATGAAGTATTACGATCCTGTATGTGAGGGATGCGAAAATCGTACTTTTAGTTGCTATAATATTTTTGCGCAAAATAGGGATGCTATTTTAGGCAAAGTAAAGATCATAAAATAAATCGAGCTCGTATATATTATAACTAAACCCTTCATACTTGCCTTTACTTAACGATTTTTCCTTACCTAATGTATGTAAAATATTAGAGAATATAATTTAAGTTAGGGCTGAATTTCAGACCTTGGAAGTAAATTAGAACAACTGTCATAGATGAACTATTCAAATTACTAGTTTAGAAATTTGAAGAAGATTTGAATCAGCATTACTTAGCGTTATTCCCGATTTTAATTTTAAATTGGTTAACATGAAATCCTCTACGACTTGAGGATAATATATTAATGTAGTTAACTTTACCGTGACTTTGAACTTCAGATGTAAATTTAATCACGTTTTATCGTTTCTTAAAATTCACGCCGATATACCCAAAAGACTAGCAGAGGCATATTATACGCCCACATTTCACCGCATGCTTTACTGTCCCACGTAATAGGTGCCTACCTAAGTTAACTACATTGTGTGTATAAAAATAGACAGACGCAGGTTAAAATCTTAAAATTCTTTTTTTAATTTGAACGGTTGATTTATGTCTCTGTAATATCGGGCCACATAAAACGTTCTACGTAATGTAGTGAATTCAAGGGCGAGTATTACGCCGCCAGTACGCTCCGTGAATATTACGTTCGGCCATCATCCTACTTCTGAAGAAGAATTATTAAGTTTGCCCGAACTTCGCAATTATGAAAGTTCGAAGAGCTCTCGTAAGACGGCCTCTGAATTTATAGATGAATATGTGCTCCCCCGCGCTTGACAAGGTAAGACACACTCAACTTATTCTTGTCTACATAAAAGATAATTTAGATGAGCACTTCCTTCCTTCAGGGAAAGACATTAATAAGGAAAAATAGTAAGGAATTAGTTGAGATTGTGTGATGAATTTTTATACTGTTAATAAAAAATATGAAATTTATTTTAAACTGCATCTTCTAGCCCAACATACAAATTTGTGGTATGGGATCTAGACAACTGATAAACATATTTATATATTTCAAAATACATACATATTATAAGTAGGAAACACCCATCCGATCCGAAACAATTATTTGGAATCGAATTCGAGACCTTAGCGCGGCAGACGCATATACTACGATTTACGCCACTGAGGTAGTCACAATGACAGACATAGAGGCTGTGTTTTAGATTATTGAGTTTGATTGCAGAAATGTATTGAAGTGAAACTTCTTTATCGACGTTGAGAGAAATTTTATAACTGTAACAAAAATCGTCACGTGTTTTGGTTACGCGCCATGTTGTTTTAAAGTGAATTTTTTTTACCATAATTGAAACTTCTTAATGAACGTATGAAAAAAATTTAATAGCTGTATAAAATGTTGTAAAGAAGTTTCTCTTCTTACCTGTGTACTCTGGTGCACACACATTTTTTTTATAAGAGAGCACCGAAATCATCATTTCCTAAAAAAATTAATTGCCGTAGTAAATTTATACTTTTTCACAACTATAAACTTAAACTGTTACACACACACACACAAATTACACGGTAAACATGTTTGTACAAGCTATCTATTATAACTGGCTGAATAAATATTATAGCTGGCAACAAATTCCGACACAAATATTTCAATCATGAGAGAGTTATTCTCGTGATTTTCACATGTAAACTGAATTGTTTGTCGTAAGTTTTTAAGTCACTAAATACACTTCATAATCAACAGTTGAGTTCGTCATTTTGTTTGAAGTGAACTGACCCGTAAAGTAGCTAAGACTGTCAACAAAATAATATAACAATAAAGTACGAGTAATAATGACTTTCATCATATTAAGAAATAAGTTTAAACTAACAGAGATAAGTAGACCTTGTTGAAATTTATGTAGGTAGTTTAAATTAGTAAGCATAGCATACATCTAGTTTCCTATAAAAAAATTCGTAGACAAAATTTCCGACCTAACTAATATTATACTAAAACCAATGATAAACTTGTAGGTTACTTTTATACAAGCAGGGATACCTAACGGAGTAGTCAGAGACGATGGATTGCCAGACTTGCGTGATACATGCATACTTCTTTCGCTTTATGCAGATTAATTAATCGTTTGATAACGACTGTCACTAATACATATATAATAACTTCTGACTGACTGATTCATCACCGTACATAATAAACTGCTTGAAATACGAACTTGAAATAATGTACATTACCTAACTTTTTCATGTAACATAAAAACTCACTCCAGTAGATACCGCCATAGACAAATTTTGATTGATTGTAAGATTCCGTTAAATTCATTACTTATGAAGAACAGAAACTTACAATCAATCAACATTGAAGCGGTTAATGAATCTGCAGGAAGAAGTATGACTACCCCGTCAGGGATACAGCATGAAGATAGTTAGTTAGGAAAAACGGAAAAATATTAATATTTCCACACCAGTAAAAGGGCTAGTCATTCTTCATACTCGTTTAAATTAATGAAAGTAAGAAGCCGTCGTTTGTTTGCTGTAATAGGAAAAGAATGAACTAAGACCGATCGACATATTAATGATCACGAGACGTGCTACGCCAACAGTGAAATCCTTATTTATTACACTAGGCCTTCTAATAAATAGCCTCTCACATAGCAAAGTAATGTTATTAAAATGTGTCAGCATTTTAGTGTGGCAAGCGGGCGCTATGGCGCTATGGGCGCGAATAAGTACCTACGGGCGCGGGAGTGGGCTGCCCGCGGCGCCATCTATCATTCATCCTCCATTACTTATATTGTACTTTTTTGCAAAGTCACTCTCAGGTCGGTAATCACCTGGTGCGACCGCGGACCTCCATTTTTTACACTAAATCATAACTCGCGCATCTGACAAAAATAAAATTTGTCGTACAAGCCAATAGGGGTAAATGGTGACACTATGAACAAGCAAAAAATGTTGGACGAATATTAATCTAGTTATTGTTGAGATGTCGAGTTACGTTTATAATGAGACTACAAAAAATTTTCGAAGTTTCTCTGTTTCTTGATAAAATTTATATTTTGACTCATGGGTTATAAGTAAACCGTTATTTAGAAAATTATTTTTATTATACTGTAGATATGGCAAAATATACTTGTGAATAGAGTGCGTAAGTTGTAAGTCGCGCGGTCGTCGGTGACGTGTCGCAAGACGCAAGACGCGGCGACGTGCACCGTATGCTAATGTTCTTCCCTATTCAATAAGCAGACCGCCACGTGCCACCCAGAACTCACGTCGGATAATTTACTGGATATTTTGTAAAAGTTTTTTCGCCCTCTGTGATTTATGCCCGCGAAACTTCGAGCTCTCTTTTTCATTTGAATGCACGTGACATACGTGATATTTTTTTGTTCCGACATAATCTGAGCCCAGGGAGTCTTCTGTGTCATTCGTCAGCTCAGCGTCTGCCTCCAACGGTTAAATTATTCATGCATTTACGCGCTTCAACTTTATCTGCTCTAGAAAACTTTAATATTGAGTTGGGATTACATCGATAGTCACTTTACCGTTCAATATGCTAAATTTTGAAAAGATGCAGTACCTTCACAGAGGCTAGAGCGACGAAGTGGCTTTTGAATTTAAAATTTTCGTTGGTTCAGTCATGAATGTGTGCGTGTGCTGTCACTAACGAGTGTATGCGTCACTCGTGTCTGTGGAGCGTTTGCGAACCGTGTGTATGTTTGCAGTTGACTTGAGCAATGGCCAACTGACACCGAACAACAACACACCGCTGCTCGCGCAGGCACTCTCAGGTGAGGACGCCTAACAAACATTACTTATCAATGTATCAATGTTGTATAAATGAACTGCAATCTTCACTTTTTAATTTGAGAGAAATCGGTACCTACGCTATTCGTATTTAAATTATTATATCAAACTAAATATGTTTATCATAGAACACTCCAGCGTTGCTTACGTACAGCTATCCCAATGTTTTACTAACATGATTTTAACAATTTTCGCTTGTGTAATATCGCTTGCTCACTCGCACTCATACTTTGCACCCGAAACGCTCGTAGACGGTAAGGTTCGAACGTTTCCATCCGCGTACGCTTTCATTGTGGAATGAGCTCCCTGTGTCGATTTACCCTATTGTTTACAGTACAGTGTTGTTTGTGTGTTTCAAACGTCAAAAGACTACAGTATGATGGCTATTATCGAACTGATTAGTGATATAAAAAAAGTAATATTTTAGTCACATATCTCAAATTTTACTGATATAACCTAACTTCTTTTACTAAAATTTTACTAATATAATTCATATTTAATTCTATATTCTTTCTTTTTTTTACATTACAAATTTAAGTCGGGCTATATAACAGCGAAACGAAATTAAACTTCAGATACGAATAAGTGCCACAGTCCCCAAGGATAGTAATACGACCAAAGAACAAAACTTGCATGCTGTTTAACTTTTTTCAGTAGTTGAATAAATACGTGCAGTGTCGTACTATCTAGTTTCCGTCACAGAAGACACGAACCACTGAGCTTTGGTCAGTGGATACGTAGCTTTACTTTGTTTATTTTTGTACTATATATCTTTCTTTTATTCTGAAGCCTATAACGACTTTTGGTTAGTAAAAAGAGTCAAATATTCCATATACACACCCAATACTAATGTAAAATTAACTTTCCTTTCACAATACTGATGTTTCTATTGTTACAACATCTACACACCTGTACTGAACCGTTTTACTTGCAAACCGAAACATACTTTGATATTGCCATAACAATGGTCACGATTGCTGGACATAACTAATATTATATATTCGATATTAATATGGTCTATATATTGAAATTTGTGTGTTCTCAGTTATGAACAACTACCAAGCAGCTGCAGCTGGATTCGGTCCGCCGGCGTCACCGCATGCAGCTGGTGGCCGCGCTGGATTCCCTGCCGCGAGCTCGCCGGGCCCAGCGCTGGATGTTTACGGCTCAGCCGCTGACAGCGTCGGATATGTGCAGGCGGCAAGCCCGCAGCCTTCCGGATTCCCAGCGATCGCAGTCAGCCGTGCGCCTCTCAATTATACTCCAGTGAGTCGACCATTCAATATTTGCTAAACCTAAATAAACATAAAAGATAATTATCTAAATATGAAATAAAATGTTTTCACTAGGTAATGCGCAAAAACATTACTTAGATAGAAATTAAGAAAAGTTATCATACTTGATAATTTATTTTATGATGAATGGGATAAAGTTGATAACTTTTGATTCGAACTTTTTTCATTTATTACGTCATATTCAAAATGCCTTTACTAACGCCCAAATGGAGGCAATTCTCAAATTGTCCTTGTTCGAAAACTTTCAACTGTCACAGCATTCAAATTAATGTTTGTTCTATTTTGTTTTCATTCAGGACGTTTGATTCGCGTTCTGTGATGTTAAAATTCATTTTTGCATTTTTTTTGTAACACGAATGAAAAATAATTGTATGTTTCCACGTTAATATTTGTCCGGGGCGGTTGTAAATAAGGTGTGTCTAGCCGGTGTAAGAATTTCATTAGCAGTTAGTCATCTCGGGATAACGCGTTAAGTGCGGCGCTGCGTTCGTCTCGATACGCGGCTCCGTGCGGCTGACGTAGACTCAGACGCAATTAGCAGACGACGACACTCTAAAATTTTAGCGAGACGGTCCAATCTCATTACAGAACCGATCTTGCTTGTCGCTCTTAAAGCGTAATCACCATAAGTTAGCAAGCAAGTGAAGCGTGAGAGATGTGATTATAAAGTGTTCCGAAATATGAGCGCTGTGGGCGTGGCGGGTGGCAATCTAGGCGGTGCACTGCCGCGGGTAATGGCTTTTTAAAACTGCGACCGCGCTCCATAACTGCTTCCCTGAGATGCCATCAGTCTTCATTGCTTGTCGACGCCCGCCAGCACGGAGACCACCATCGTATTTCTCTTACAAATATTTTTCAAATAATTAAAGATTTTTATCAAAACCTTGCTTGTTTATTTCATGGTCTTATGAACTTGTAAATGGAGAAATTAACTGATATAGGTCCAATAAATGTGTAGAAAGGTTATTAGATGTTTGGTAATGGTATGCAACTAATTGATATCCAGTCAAAATTTGAATCACATGATAACATCAATTGGTCTTAGCTATCGTTTCGTTTCATACGCGTCATATATCAAACGGGATATTAACTCAATCGTCCGTAATCGTCGGGGCAAAACAAATACGTCGCTAATGAGAGAATGAACGGTTCGGCTGACGGCCGGTCTGGTCCGGCACGGCGGCGCATGTGGTTCCCGGGTGTAAAACGGTCTTATTAGGTAGCGGGAATGCTCCCACAGGCAATAACCGTAAATCAAGGAGAACAAGCGGTGTAATTACCGTTGCCGAGCGGTCGCGCGCGTTGCTCCAACTCATCCACTCACTGTTTTTATTTTGTTGGCCACCGATCCCGCTACCACTCTATCGAACACAAACACTGAACTTACTACCTTTAAATCTGCCCCCTGAGAGGTTAATGGTCAGCTAAACGCTTAATACTTTCATTCAATTACGACACTACATGCTAATAATTCTGTTCCATTTACGTCGTATTTAAAACTGATTACTTTTTATTTGTCCTTTTCCAGGGACCACTGATTCCTGCGGCTTTTACCAACGGATATCATTGAAAGTGTTTTAGCACAAATATTTTACGTAAGTATGGCAGTTTTTTGTATGTGCTTTAACATTCGACTCCATTAAAATGTCATTATGATGAATAAAAACGTTGCTGTTGATATTCAAATTCCTACAAAAATAAACACTTATGAGGTAGTTACATAAAATGTTTTTAATGGGGTCATAATAGTAATGGCCAAATACATTTATTTTTTACGACACGCTGTGTTTTAAAATACTACATTTACTATTACGAGGTTATTATGATAATGTGGAGTAAAATGTATGTAATTGGTGACAGGTGGCGAGCGGTGTGGCGGCAAATAGCGTTATCATTCGGATTCGGACGACTTAAACTTTCGCTGATAACATCGTCGTCCACGCCGTGCACACCAGCCGCCTCCGCGCCATTCACGACGGAGTCCCATCCGTCTGGTCAACGCGCCGACCATTCCGTCGACCGCGGCGTCTCACACGCTCTATAACCCTTACCATTCTCCTCATCCTAGTCGTCATCATCCTCCTTCCATGATCCTAAATCATTCTACAACCGATCACCTTCCCGACCCGGTTATAAGGAGACCCCGTCTATTGTAAATAACGATAATCTACTTTTTGTCGTGTGAACGAGAGATAGTCTATCGATTGAACAGGTATTTTTTCAAATTTTTCTCGCTTTCGACTGTGCCGTAGATGTGTTGTCAACGTAATAAACAATTTAAGCTATAAAAATACATTTCGTAATTATATAAAGTGCATCTAGACAATTTAATTGCAGGGAGGTATCTTTAATATTTTATTATTCGTAGTTAAATTACAGCGTAAGGTGTATATGGTCCTCGACGCGCGGGACTTTGTTTGTAGTTGGGAATGTCCCATTTGTTTGGCAGCGAGTCCGTACCGAGGGTGGAGCGTACCTCGTACCGCGGCAGTACGCGCGTACCCGCGTGCGTGGGCCGTACCACTCCCGCGCAGGTGACAATAACGCGACCGCCGCGCGCCTCCCCGCTCGTCCACCAACACATATATTTTATTCTATCTATTTTTAATATTAATGTCAAATATTAACATAATTATTATACTACTATAATTATATAACGCATATTTTACCTATGAATGTAATTATTTTCGCCTAATTCGAATTGTATAAAATCACCTCTTTGAACGGCTCTTCTGTTTCAGTAGCGATCAAGTTTCTCGATTACTTCCGTATAAGACTATGTTAGTTACGCGTATACATACTTTCTAATATTATGTATTATGATATAAATTTTTATCCTAAGGATAATATGATCATATTTACGATTCATAAGGACGTTTGGAAAAGTAAGTCGGTACATTTCAGGATATCTCTCATCGCGTTAAGATAATAATTCGTTTCTATCTTGTACCTTTGAATGTAGGTATTGTAATTATAATGAATTAATAAAAATTTTGTGCATTACGTAATAAATATTTCATTGTTTCTTACGATAGTATTTACCGTAATAATAAGACCACTGTTAAAAAAATACGAAGCTCCATTGGTATGAGGAGTTACACTGTACTTAGTTGTATTTAAAATTTTAATCAAAATATTAATAATTAAACAGTAACGTTTCGTACAGAAGGAGTTACACGACACAAACATTTCAATAAACTAAAGACAGGGATATTAAAAATTACAGCCAAAGGCGCAGGTTTGAGGTAATAGATTAAAAATATGAAGTCAATTTATTAATCATATTTGTTAGGAGACACTTTTATCGACCACTTTGTCTAGTTGGAAACATTAGGGAGCTACGCGGGCTGCACGTGTAGCAGCGCGCAGTACATTAGCTACGTGCTATATGCTACGCGCTACATGCTACGACCGCCTGCTAGACGCCCAAACCTATGCATACGCCGCTCGCTACAAACATACGCTCAGTTGCATTCATTCGTTATTTACTATCATTATTACTCATTACCTACATCAATTAAAATATTAATATTATAAATTTAGATATTAAATTTTAGGTAATAATAATAAACAATCTTTTAAATGCTATTATTATATAAATACGTTATAAATATAAATGTTTCCTGTTACAAAAAAAAATATTGAAAATGATACGAAATAAATCAATATTCTTTTTAATGGTAATTTATTACTTATGAGTATGTAGTTAATTGAATAACGGAGTGTTAGATGGAGTGCGCTCGGCGCGCTCGCTTCGCGTTTTTTGTTCGTTCGTGCCGAATTCGTTCGCTGAGATGACGTCACGTGCGGCCGGCCGACGCCGAGTCAAGACTCGAGTCGCGCCGCGCCCACACCGCAAGAGACGCGACCGCGATTATGTTGTTAAACGTTAGCTAGGAAATTGATAATGAAATCGAAAGGTGTGAGTCTGTAGGACGGTCGTAATATCGATATCATACCTAACAAATTAACGTAATTATTTGTTTTATATTTACGGTGTTATAGGTATTTAAGACATTTTTTCTTAGAATATTTAATTATTACGATGAGATGTTATAAGTATTAGGCCCGGGCCGGCGGCGGTTTGGCGCACGCTTCTCGCCACCGTCGGCCGTCTCACTCACTCTCACATCCTCACTATAATTATATTTTCTTACCGACCTTTTTAACGTAGGAGAAGCGCACACGGTCGCTTGTCCCCGTGCGAGTACGAGTACAAACATACAAACAAACACATAGTGAGAGATGTTCGTTTCGCCGCGTTTGTGAGAAGCCATCGGTTCGCCGCGATTGCATCGAGACGATACATAATGACAATTATTGTATATACATAGTTAGCCGCATGTGTAAAAAGACGTTTAGGTAGGCGCCACGCGTGGCGTGTTATTGTACGCGACAGATGTACCGCAGTGTCTGGCGGCCTACACCACGAGCCGACAGTGTCCCAACAACCTACCAATGATATTTCTACCGCTCACTTCATCGCACCACTTTGTCACTAAAAAGAACTCAATAGTCTATATTTAATGGACTGTGATGCAATTGAATTTACTTGAACTAGCTCCATGATCATAAAAGTATAGCGGTGAAGTGTCGTTAAAAATACTTCGTACAGTAGTTTGGCGGCGCACTCAGTTTGTACCATCTGGTCGATATTAGATTCATTCGAGCTGCAATCAGGATTAGCTGACGGATATTAGTTTCATTGTTGTTGTTACGCTTTGTTTTTACGGTTTGTGAGATTCGTTAGTGTCACCTTTAGGGCTTCTGTATTCAGATCATGTTATGCACCGTTTGCAATTCAAAACATTAATTAACAAGTTCAAATGTAATTTGATTAGTTCCGTGGTTAATTTTGAGATATGTGATATTTTTTCTGAACCTTTTTTATCTATAACGTTTATATGACTTTAAAACGGGCGGTAGCATTATATGAGCTGTTGCGGAGAGCCATTTCATGCGTGCCTTGTCCGTGGTGAGATAGCAGCTGGTTCGTGATAACTACGTGGTCTGTCGCGGTCATCCGGCAGTCGCCGCTGGGTCACCTCGGATGACGCAGTCTTTCCCTCTCGCTTGTTCGTATACACAATAGTTCAGTCACCATTTAGACATGTGTTCTATATCAGAATAAAGACTACGTAAATAATAAGCGAGATCTCAAATTTATTTTAAAATTCGTTACGTAATCCTAATATTGCTACTTATCGTATGTATAATGAAATTATAAAGATAATTTATTATATTTTGTAAAACATTCTACGTTATTTAACACTCGATCTACTTTATATTGTTAAATATAATAATTAATTTTAATCTAATAACGTGACAGACTGGTAAAGTTCGTAGAGTCGCCGCGGCGGCCATAGATCTTGTAGCTTTGCGTATTCGGCGATGGCCAACCAAAAGTTTCTTGGACCAAAGGTATAGTTATTCGCGTAGAACCGGCGGCACGGCCCGAGCCGCCGATCGGTCGTCAGCAGTGAGCGCAGTGAGCGCAGTGAGGATCGCGCACCCCGTCCCCTCCCGGCACCACCCCGCCCCGCGCAACGCCGCCCGCTTGGTTTCGTTCTCGCGGTTACTTCTCGATTGCGTGCTTCGCGTGCTGACTGATTTTCTATAGCAATAAAAATCAATTACCTAAGATTTTACATTTAATAAATTTGGATTTATATACGTTCGAATTTGGTGTCATGTACATTTAAAATATTAGAGAAAAGGAAATAACGATAGGCGAACGATCCGCGACCAGACCCGTCGCGGCGTCGGCGCATTATTTTCGTCGTTTCTTCGTGTATAATATGTTACATGAATCTGTATACAATATGGATATAAATCGTAATGATGAATAAAATTAGTTTTTACGGCATCTCTTTATTAAAATAATGATAATATCAAAACGTTTTGTAAAAAGCGGTGGGTATGTCCGCCGCCCCGATTTCGTGCACCAATGCACTTTCTTATTGAAATATTACATTATATAACGTACATAATACTATGAGATATATAATCTAATCATACAGCCTTTCGGGGCGTGCGTGTATGGCGATGTATGTATACACATTGTGCAATGTACATATACCTTATATAATACAATGATTTAAGACAAGGTTCACATCGTGCCGTGTGTATGTGGTAATAAATATAATATGGACATTGTTCAAACAATAAACCGGTTGTTTCATTTTTTACAAACCTGATAACCTATCTAATGTTTTAATCATAGACACACACACTCACACATACATACACACACACACACACAATAACTGACACCTGTGTAATTAGCAAAACATAGGAGATAATTTGATTTACCAATACATATTTTTATTAAAATCGTACTGAAGTTCAGAGAATTACTTGTAAGTTTACAATAGAGAAATTATTTTATAGTTACTGAGTGTAACGTATATGTGTGTATTAAAAAATAAATATAAATATTTTTATCTGTTGTATAGATATATATAATTATAGATTCTGCAGCCAGAGGTTCGAAAAAACCGAGATTACTTATAATTAATTTCAATTAAAAGAAAACTATAATTATTACAATAAGTGAAACCTATTCGAAGTATGAACAAGGAATGCTAAATTATAATAATTGATTGATTAGGTAAATTTGCTTCGTGGTTGGAAATCGGTTACACGAGGATGCTGAGTCGTCAATTTGCTGTAGAACGGATGTCATCGCTGTCGTTGCTATGTTCTTGCGTAAACTTTGGTGACTGCTGAGTCGGCGATCTCCATTAGGGGTCCGTAGGTAACAAGATAGTACTAACTATTAGCTCCAAAACATAGATATGAAACAAATTAAACAGCAATAACATACTAAGAACACACTTCCACTACACAAGGTAAGAAAACTGAAATCAACGTTAAATTAAAAGCAGTCATCGTGATGGATTACTCTGAATCAAATCGTCTGACTGAATACAAGTTCTTTATTGTAAGTATAGTGATACATTGTAAGTAAGTATAATTCATCACGTCCGTCGTAAGCATAAATTGACAGTACTTTGTAGGGTTAGTAATCGAAACAGTGTTGTATCAAAGTTAATATTGACTCAGTAAAATTTGTTGAAAATATAACACTGGAAAGACGCAATATGGCGTTATTACCAGCACGTTGTGTAAAGGGTATCTGAAGGTTTTTACCTAGCAGTTGAAATAATTAGTGAATGACGAAGCAATTCCTGTTAACATGAAAATATCGAGAATTGGTAGCCGCTGGAAGGTACTTATGTAGTTATATAATTCGCTTACAAAAATATCGTCTTAGGATCGTAAGTATATTTTAGACATATCATAAAAAGCAAATATAATCACGGAACTGGTAGTTAACAGACTTGGGTTTTTGTAAGGACATTCTTAGTTCAAACACAATCATGGTTGAAGGTCTAAGTTAAGCAGCGATGTTGACCTTTAAACACTTACTATTCACGATAAACAATAGTAAATAAAATTTAATACAAATAGTAAATTTATCGTCAGAGCCCAAGTCAACCTGTCAATCAATGGACGAAGTTCTTTTATAGATGACCAGGTTTTAGAGGTCAGACTGAAGTTTTTACCAACAATGACGTAAACAAAAAGTCAAATCATTCTTTAAATGAAAAAATAAGGGTTTGAAAGCAACTGGCCAGACACGAAGTTTAGAGGTTCTCTTTGTTTGAATATGAACGTTTAATAGTTCGCCCTAAATTGTGTGCCCCTTTGCTAGCAGCTGATGTGTAGCATCATACAAACGAATTAAATACCCCATTTCTCAATGTTCAACAAGATACAAACATACAAACTTTCTAGAAAGGAGTAGACAAAGATATAACATATTGCCAGTTTCATTTCGGCATTTCGGCATTGCCGTAATGAGATTGAGATAAGAAGTATGAGGAACCCCACCAAGTTTTCCCAAGTGACCTCATAAGCTAGAGGTGGATCTGCTGACTAAGGGGCGAGTCAACGATGCAGATGAGTCTCTCCCAATAATGGCGAAAATCAAAAGAGAAACTAAATTTGTTCCCAGCTAATTTTTTTGTACAGTCTGCACCAAGTTGGCAACTTTTGATATCGCTGGTTACCGATTTGTGGTATTTCCATTTATGAGCGTTTCCGTGCTTTGAAAGGCTAGTCCGAGACTACCAGGACTTTAATTGGTCGTGCTAATTAGTGTCTAGCACATAAGACCTGTTAGCCTTTTGTTACCACCTCACTTAAAAGGCAACGGGTTCAAAATTTCTTCCAAATTAACATCTAAAATAGACACCTTGTATTAAATTTATTTGGTCCTTAAGACCCACCCCAGTAAGCCGGTAAGCCGTTTGTCCTGGTTGCCAATAAAATGGCAGTCGTTAAGCCAAGTTGAAGGCCTTATCGGCGGCTTAAAAAAGTTCAACAGCATGTCGCCACAGCCTGCGCCTGTCCATTTCAACACGGCAATGGGCTCACCACCTTTTACGTGGAACAAAAATGCAAACGGTGAAATGTGGGCGTTTTTTATGCATCTACCTACCACTTCGGGGATAAAGGCGTGACAATGTGTATTTATGTATGAAGGGCATATTAAATTCAAACCCGAGTGAGACCTCGAAAACGACAGGCAACACACTACTACTGAACGATTGAGGTAGTCAACGAGTTTGAAACAACTATGCTCAAATTTATAAAACTACTATAACTACTAGTTATATCGTGGCCCCGCGGTCTCGGTGTTCTGTAAACGATCACTGAGTTACGCAACTTTCTCTATGGCTGGTCCTCGGATGGGTGAATCGGAAGGCACGTTAAGCCGTTGGTCCCGGTTGCCAGTAAAATGGCAGTCGTTAAGCCTGGTTGAAGGCCTTATGGGCGGCTTGAAAAATTTCAACAGCAGGTAGCCACAACCTGCGTCTGTCTATTTAAACACGGCAATGGGCTCACCACCTATTACGTGGGACAGGAATCCACACGGTGAAAAGTGGGCATATAATATGCCTCTGCCACCCCTTCGGGGATAAGGCATGATGAATATTTATTTATTTATATATTGAATAACATACAAAACGTTCCTGACTATTAAGTTTGTAACAACAATACATTTCTTTTACCACCCAAAACATAATAGTACAGAGCAATATAGGTAAACGAGCTTGTATAAACGGGGCTACAACAAAACAGGTGTGACAAATCGACACATTGCCGAATAAATAAGTATGTGAGGGGTCGCTATTGCGATTACCTACCTGACAACACTTTTGAAAGTATTCTAAGATACTTCCATTTTTTATGTTATTTTAGCTATTCAATTTTTTTTTCTGGACGAACATTGATAAGATTTATAAAGGACTTAAGTATTATGAAAAAAGAAATCAGACAAGAAGTCCACATTGATATAGTCGGTGAAAACGCCGTGGAACGTAAGTATATAATAACAAAATGAAACCTCCAGTTCAATTGAAAAGCCAGCCTTTTGAAATACATCGTATCTGTAGGTAAAATACGTCTACTTATATTGAACATAAAAGCTACAAAAATCTAATACACTCTGCAATAGAAACAAGAAATACGCATAAACTTGCAAAGAAATACTCGTAAGTTGAAATCTAAATTCTGCTTCAAAACATGTGATTTTGTTCGCACAGGCAATTTCGTTTACACATTTAGCCTACTAGCCTTTATACAAGCGAGCCTACGCCTGTTAACGGAGTCACCTTTGCCTGTAATACAGAGCCTTCTTATACGTTACGTGACTCTATTTAGAAGTAACCAACCTATTCCTAGCAATTTACCTCAGGCCAGCTAAAATGGCCCAATCTGTTAAAGCATTGTGATACCATACACAATTTGTGCAACCTTAATTTAAGTGGTTTGACGAAAGTCAGGAATTGAGTACAGGCAATTACTTTTAGTATTATTTGCTCAAGTACGAGACGAGGGAATCAAATTGGATACATCCAGATGTACTTTAGTGGGTCAGTCATCCAATTATTAAAAAATTCTATACAGAACGTGATCGTTGGGTACAACCTGACTATTAGATTCAATTTCAATAGATTCCTTGTCGTAGTCGTTGAGCAAATATCTGACGATGTAGAAATATATTGCACAAGCTTTCCATTCTTGAGGATAAGTGTGCGGTCTTTAGACCTCTATTGTACAAAAGTACCAGTCTTAAACTACAGCACTCGAGAAAATTCTACAGTATAATAACTCCGCATACAAAAACAAAATGGATTTTTAGAAATAATGTAGGGATCTCGAAAGAAAGGTTTTAGAAATTCATCATTGATACAGATGGCTTTTCCCAATCCATTGCTTCAACATTACGGTATTTACATGCATTAAGACATTATCCGTGAGAGTCGATATTTGTTTCACAACATAATGGAACCCATATATAGATAAATGTAAGTAAAATGGCTATAGATAATTTTACCGATAACTCGCTATCCTTTTTTGATTTCATAACCAGTATTCATTATAATTCAAACCATTAATTCAAATAAACTGTTTAAATAAAATTCGTGTAATAATCTTATAGTATGACACGGCTCATTTAACAAACACCTGATTACACGCCAATGCGATACAACACTGATAATACATAACAAGCCAAACATTCGAAACAAAAACAAATCTTATCTAAAATATGGATCTAACCGTATGGAATATCGTTCAAAACTCGTATAAATTGAACGATTCGCACCGCAGACGATTTTATCAATTTCATTCATGATCTGCTCGTGCTCAATAAAGTAATCTGATTTCGGGCATCGCATTGTCGGTCTGTGCGCACGGCTGTGTTAAAACGAACACACTCTGCATTTGGCAGTCGAAATAATCTTTACACTCGAACGGGTCCACCGGATAATTAAAGCGATTGAATCGACGACATAAGTTGGCAATTACCTATCATGCTATACGCTTGTCCGGATTAAGGTGTATGCATTCAGTAACATTGTCAATGTATATACAATCTCTATTAGGGCTAGTGACCTATAGTGCATCACGATTCATTACTGTATTGCAGATACAAAGCATATATACACACATATTCTCATGTTTTTATCCCCGTAGGCATAGAAAGAGGCATACTATACGCTCATATATCAGTATTTTTTTTTGCCACGTAACTTATTAGAAAAAATCACGAATAAGATAAGAAACAAAATAGAAAAAAATGAGTGGGCCAAAGTCAGATTAACATGACAATAAATTATTGCTTGTCAGAAAACAAATTGGCAATAAAACCTCACAGCCTCTCTATTTCAGTGGGCATAAACTACGATTATGTACTACGTTGTTTACAAGTTGTTCAGGCAAAGTAGAGGCAGCAATAAATTTGTTGGAGTGAGATCTGAGACTTGCATGGTACGGTTAATTGATTTTAAAACACGATTCTTTTTTTTAACATTAATTTTCATTCTTTAGAGATTGTCAAAATACTGACACACAAATGTATTTTGTAGTATCCAAGATGCAAGGTGAGATCGGCTAAGTTCTGAATAAATGCAAATGAAATGGGTGAATCATTCAGGCTTGCTGAGTTGTATAAATGTATAGAGATGAGGCGTGATATATTTGATTGGTCTCTTGGTCTGATGATAAGATTACCCAATTACAAAACTGCAGATTATAGGAAACAAATGTTTTTGTGTAACTAGTATAATGATTTGTTTGACACTTTAGCCTAAACTAGTGTTCTAACCTACACTCATAAGGAGGGAAGTGGCTTTACTTTTTTTCAATTCGCTCAATTTATCTTCAAATTAATTTCGATGCAGGTTTCAAGTCACTTAATCTTCTCCTGGAACTTTACCGAATTAGAGCTCAGTGTAACTTTACTGACGTTGGTCATTGCTGTTGACTCTGGTTACAGTTAATAGTAATGAGAAAGCCGGTGGGAATATTCCTATACTTTTTTTTTTTAATTTATTTACCTGTCTACACTACATTGTATAAAGGCGGACTTAATGCCGTAGGCATTGTCTACCAGTCAACCTTAGGAGTATGATTATATGTACGTATTCGGCGCAATCGGCGCTCATAGATCTGCAAACTCAGTTTTCTGTAAAAGATAATTTCATTGCGTTAAGCAACTTTCGCCCTGTCTGGTCCTCAGACGCGACAAATTAGTGGCGTTTCTATTTTCAAACGTTTCCGTGCTTCGGAAGGCACGTTAAGTTGTTGGTCTTGGTAACTACTGTACTATGGTAGACGTTAAGCTACGTTGTAGACCTTTGCCTTGAAACTTTTTAATAGCAGTTCGTCACAACCTCCACCTGTCCATTTCAACATGACAATAGGCTCTCCACCTGTTAAGTGGGACAAAAATGCTTACGGCGACATTTGGGCGCATATATACCTCTGCCATTTCGTTTGGTATAAAGGCGTGATTGTAAAGTATTTATATTGATAAATTATAATATTTAATTCTCTACCTCTTATATTTTATATACAGTTATCAAATATGAATACGATATTTAAATGATTCAATTAGGCTTTTCTAAACATGAATAAACATTATATTGGAATATCATTCATACGTACTACATCAGTGGCTGCAGCGATAATATAATTCAAAATCAAATAACATTAATGTGTTTCACGTAATCCTATCAACCTATTAGGATTGTGCGGATTGTGATAGCATATGGTTCTATATTATATAAATTAGAAACAACACCCACTCTGTTTATTTCTATTATGAATTCATGATTTGTCAAGCGGAAACGAAAAACGAATTCATATCATTTGTGGACTCTATTTTTTGTTTTCCGGTGGAATTTATTTCATATATCACACCTTTATCTCCGAAAGGATAAGGCAGAGAGGCATACTATACACCCACATTTTATTGTAAGCATTTTGTCCCACATAAAAGGTGTTTCCATGTATATAGGATTTTTTTTTTAAATGAATTAAATCATTAAAGAGCATACGACTTAATAAAATTTTATTCAATATTGTTGTTTTTGGTTAAATATAAAATGAATCTAGATATGAAGGCCCACTTTTGGAATCAGAAAATATATTAACGTTGTAATAATTATTATTTGTACTTTAGATTATAGCTATTTATAATTTCAATTTAATTTATTGACATTAAATACATTTGTTATCATATTGACCAAAATATATCTCTAATAATAAATTAGTCTTTAAACCTTTTTGAAAACACTTTCTATATATACCTTGATTTTTGACTTTATTGACTAGAATGACACTTCTGAATGTCATTATTTATTTTTAATGTTGCAAGTGTGCAACCATAGTACCTTACTTAGACGATTTAGTTTATGAATCGAATCTCTCAACTAATAGAATAGGTTTTATAAATACTATTCTATTAATACCAGCCAGGTTTTATTTTGGGGTTTTCCAATACTTGTAATAATGTGTAAATTTTTGGATAGATCGCACAATAATTTAATCATTCTAAAGCAAAGCCCCCCCCCCCCTTCCAATATGAAGGCACAAACAAGAACAAACAAGAAATGGGCCCTAGTTCCCGGCACCTCCACTCTTGGGTTTAAACTGCACAGAGTTTAATAACTTAGTGTAGTAGAATCGCAGAGGCTCTTCGTAATTAATTCTTACTTTAATAAAAAACCGCACAGAAAATAGACTTGGTGAAGCCCCGACAAGGTCACGAGGAACGAGATAGACTTCTTGATAACGGACAGTAAGTGTATATTTAGAGATGTTTGTAATACAAGTTTAATACCGGAAGTGTTCAACGATTTGACCGAGCATCTCTAAATTGTAATTCCGCGCCGAAAGGGCCCGAATGATAAAGTATACTTTCTGACCTTCTTGGACCTTCTGCGCTCTAAATAGATAGAATAGATATTGATGACCGTGCAAGGTGAAGGGGAAGAAGTAGGAAAGGAGACCCCGTCGTAAACACAACTCAGACAGACGCTCGTAAGATGATGAAGATTAATATCGTGAACATTTTGGGGTGGCGGGGGTTGAACACCATAACCCTGGTTACGCCTGTGATACTACCATAATGTTATAAATATTTCTAACTATCTTCACGCTGTATCCCTGATAGGGAAGTCAGAGAGGACAGATCGCCAGGCTTCGCGATCCATGCATACTTCTTTAGCTTCTTCAAGATTCATCAATCGCTTCATACACGCACGTCTGGGTATCCGAGTACTTTTGACCTTTCCGTTTTTGAGCAATCTGCTCACGTGGTCTTCATATGTAAGTCTCGGCCTAACCTGACCTCTTCTACCCTCTGCTTTCGCATTTTTTTTCTCGCGCGTCACAAACAAGCAACTTGAAATGCGCCTCAAGCAAGCATTAAGAAAGGAGTTTTCGATAATCAATATCCGAATAAAACTGCATGTCTTAAATTAATTAAATTCTAAAATTTCTCATTCAATACTCCATGAATTTGCAATACCTATTTCATTAAGAACAATATATAACTATAAAAATGGGTCGATTGTTCTCTTATCTCTTAGGTTGGTGGAATCGTTTTAGCAAATTCAAGATAATCTCTTTTCCTCCTCGTATTTTCGCGCTCTCCGATTATCCGATTAAAACAAAATGTTATAGCAATAATCACCGAGCTCGCCTGATGTGTATTACTGAAAGAGAACGGATAATCCTCATTCTCTGAAATGAAATTGCTAGCAAATATCTTCATTCAAAATATTACCTACACTGTAAACGCTGTGTAACTGCACACTGTATACATAGTCAATATTGCGGTACGGTATCATCACTACATATTATAAAACAAAGTCGTTTTTTGCCGTCTGTCCCTATGTATGCTTAGATCTTTAAAACTACGCAACGAATTTCGATGCAGTTTTTTTAAATAGATAGAGTGTTTCATATAGAAGGTTTTTATGTATATTTTGTCAAGTTTTTGTATACATTAAGTTAATTATAACGATATATGTCGGCGTTGTCGGAAGAAATATGCCGTCTTAAACCCTTTAAGATATAACAAAATAATGTATTGTGGAATTGTGTATCTAATATAGGTCTACAAAAAAGTTCGCGACGGTATATGTCTATCTCTTAAGAATGCCGTACTATATCCATTTTAATACTTTAATAAAACAGCAATAATAAAGCGGTAATTTAAAGGCTTTTTACAAAAATACATTATTAATCCTTATTATTTTTAATATGTTAGTTGGTTTCAGCATTTTATGAAGATTATTTTGTCCCTAAACACTTTGCAAATTAAATGAATATCTTAGGCGACATGGCAATATCAAATAAATGCACAACGAAATAAATTTCGTATACCAAAAATTCGACCAGGCCGTGCGGGCGCGGGCGTAGTAGGTACTTGAGAGCGGAGAAGTAATTAAGTAATTTGGAAAATGTTCATACATTATCGTAAAATTAATAACCGTCGGGATTAAATGGGTGCCACGGGGTTCGAAGTATGTCGCGGGCGAAGCCGGGCGTGTCAGCTAGTACATAATAATGTACAGAGTGGAAGGAGTCAGGCCGGACTTACGTATGAAGACCACGTGACCACCAGGCACCCAGACGTACATATAAGATTGATGAAGCTGCAAGAAACGAAAGAAAGCCTGGCGATCTGTCCTCCCTGACTAGCCAGTCAGGGACATAGCTAGAAGTTTAGGACTATATAATAATGACTACTAGCTGTATATCAATCAATCATGAAATCAAAATATGGCACTCGATCAATGCTAGAATCAGTCCTCTCACAATCACTTTGGGACGATGACTGGCCTTACTGAAACCACACTGGCCAGATGAGTTGGTTCAGGGCTTTATTCTTTTTTTCGAGGTTTCTTTCTCTTCTCCATAACATCATCCAAGATTTTACTTTCTTTTTCAAGTTTTCCTTTTCGTCACTTGTTCCGTTTCGTCAATTGTTTTATTTTCTTTTTGAGTTTTCCTTCTCTTCGCTATGATGTCCTCTTGTTATTTTATTAAAGTTTCTTGCTCTTCACCATAAACCTCGTCTGTTAGATCTGTCTATTGGGCCTTGAAGATCACGATATAATTTATATACAACAACGATAGTGAGGTGGAATTGCTTGAAACCTTTATTAGTTCAATTATTATATTATAATGTAGCGGACACCCGGCTGTTTCATCCGTGTAGTTCCTGTTTGCAAAGGAATACGGGGACGAAATGTAGCCTAATTTACTCATTATAACATCAGCTATCTGCCAGTGAAAGTCTCGATAAAATCTGTTTGGTCATTTCAGAGATTAGCTGGAACAAACAGACAGAAGGACAGACGAAGTTTTTTGTAGATATCGTATTTGCTTTATTTGCATTTAATGAAAGGCTGTTAATTTTAAATTTCAAACTCTCATATTAATAATATTTGTCTGTCATGTCTATCTAATACGACCCAATATGAAAATAATGAAAATTTCATCATCATAGCATAAAAATGTATCTGATATTAAATGTTTATGTCATCACCGTGAAAAAATATAAACAGATCTATCGCAATTGTCACAGAAAGAGTAACTTCCATATTATATTCCCTTCATTTTCATATACAATACGTTTTCGTATTCTACTTTTGTTCATTTTCAATACATTTTTTCCTCTCTATAACAGCGTTGTAGCCCAGTAAGTTACATATGCCAACACATTAACGTCAGATTGATGGGGGTTCCGGTTTGAGTTGGAGCGCACAACTTTATGTGTGAGGACGTGATGTAATCCGTATTACGTATCTTGGAATTATCTTCTAGTTTAGATCGGTTAAGAGCATGTATGAATATTCATATTAATACCAAGTCAAAGATTTCTATTGGAGACTTCTAAAAAGCTTGCAGAGCGTGAGTTTTATAATGGTTTTAGTGAAATAAAGATACAAAACTTCTTTTGTGTATCTCGCAACTTTCACTGTATGACTGTATATGGACTTTTTATCTTTGAGATTTTTTCTGTCAACGTCTGTATGTATATGAAATGTTTCATAATTTATTCGTCTTCTATTAAATACATTTATCAATATATATTTTTTTATAACTGATGGTTGATGATACAATAGGGACTGGAAAACGCAATATAGATAGGTCTCACACAATGTGAACTCGACGACATAATTAGCATAAGAGCCTATTGCAGAAGACGAAACATTGTGACATTCTTAGAGAGGCAGGTAGGCCTATCCTCCATATCAGCTGCAAAAGGGATGATGAGTAGTAGTTATTACTACTACTCATCATACCTTTTGCAGCTGATATGATTTTTTTTTTCTACTTTAATTTGCATTAAGTTATTACTTAATGCAAATTAAAGTAGAAAAAAAAATTACAATAAAATAGATATTTTGTATCCAGCAAATATCATCTTCAATTATTATAAATGTTCTTGACAGAATAATATATTGGCACAATAACCTGACCCCAAACAAGATATTACTCGCAATTAATTACAATTTATAACCTAAATGATATTAAATACCAAGATTGCCTGAGAACCATTCAAGTTATTATACAATAAGTACCTGTCCAAATCTAAGGCGATATTTTAATTTCACTTGCTAGCTTTGATTTACAACGTCCATATGAAAGAGCGGTGCGTACGACCAGTATATTAAGATTCAGATAAGATCCCCTATTAAAAGCATATTGAAGGTGTAAATAGGAAAATGGTGGATCGATTGACACTGGTGGAATATCTGCCGTTTTGTTCCCTAAGTTATATTAGTTTAGCTATTCATTACAACGCGTGATAGTGTGTTATCTAAAGTTCGTCCTAAACTAATTGCAATGAATGAAATGTGTAAAGTTTTACAATTATATTCATGATTAATACAAAGGTGATTTTGCTTGGATGCTAAAATTAGATAAAATCTATACAGATAAGTTGAATTGGAGTGTCTGTTAAATTCTGTGTGTTAAATCTTAAACCCAAAGTAAAAAAAATAACTATTTAAAAATGAAATCTCTGTTGATGAATATGCCGACTAATCTCGATCCGATTTTAACTAGATTTTGCACTTGCCGATTTTTTTAATCCACTGAGGTGGCAGACAAGCATACGGTCTACCTGATGGAAAGTGGTCTCCGTAGCCTATGGACGTTTGCAACACCAGAGGTGCAGTACTCGCGCTGCTGACCTTTTCAAAACCTTCTAAGACCCCTTTTGAAGAACCCTATACTGTAGACGTTCGGGAAAATCCAGGCAGAAAGCTCATTCCACAACCTAAGCGTACGCGGAATAAAGCCTCTATCGGACCTAACCGTATGTGAGCGCTCCGGACGCAAAGTATGAGGGTAAACACCCTGTCTATGGCGAGCGTTGCGATTATAGAAGGTAGCTGTGGGCAACATATCAACAATTCCTCAGAGCACAGACCGTTGTACGGGCGATAGAACACACATAAGGAGGCGAAGTCACATGAACGGGCACTACGCAGGTGAAACCGTGAAGTACTAGTACATAATAAAAATAGTGATCCGGTGGCCTATCACGTAACACCGCCATGGTGGTTTAGGGTTTAATGGGTAGTCAGACCTCACTCATGTCCAAAAAATTTAATCAAATGATACAGCGAGGCAACAGAAGAGCGGAGCAGTAACAATAAATGTCAACAAATCGTGTAAACTTTCATACATTTTTGTAGAAGTAATATATAAACGACGAAATAAAATGGGTGCGACGGGGGTTAGAAGTATGTCACGGGCAAAGCCACGGGACTCAGCGAGTCGTGTAAATAATATGGAATACCATAATTCTAAGTTTTAATCAGGCTGATGCTGAAATAGCAACGAAAATAGCGTGACTTTCTGACATTCATCATAGTACAAGGTAGGTTTACGGTATAAGTATCGACTTGTACTCTTCGGAAGACGAGTGCATAGTGCTTTATTATGAACAAAATTGTTGATTTAGAGACAAGCCGAATTAGTCAAATATGTTGGCAAACGTTGCGTGTCCTATTGAATTAGTAAACTTATTTCAAATCCTCCTACAACCCAAAATTGTGACAATCAGTTTAAAAATTAAAGGATCCCCTCATTAAATTTATACAGCTTGCATTCTCAACTAATTTTGTTTGTTTATTCCTAGCTCTATTAGCAGATAAATCGAATATATTATTCTCTTTAGTGGCTCTTCTGCGTTTTAGGTAAGAACGAAATAACCCAGTGTAATTAGCAAATTATTATGGAATAACAAATTGCTTTAAGCCTCCACGCTTACAAAAGGGTTCAGAGGTATGCCGTGAAAATAATATTAGTAAGAGCTTGGGTCTATGTATTATCAAAGGCCACATTATAATCCACTTCTAGAATTCCTGTCAAGATAATTTTTAACTGTCTGCAATACTTGTTCTATTTGTAGTCTATATTTAGACCACTACAGCAAATTTTTCACTACATTTATATACTTATTTGTTACACGATGTCCGTAAATCTAATATTTTCGATCATTCTATAAATATTGTATCTGATATTGAGGAATATCTGATATTCATTCGATTCTTAAACTGATGTATTTCAAAGTTCTATATGAATAAAGTATGAATGGAACTTAATAAATTGTACAAAGAAGTGAAATACAATAAAGTTATAATTATCTGAATAGTTACCATTTAGTTAAGTATGAATAAAGATTCTAAGATAGTATTATAAAAGACAAAGTTTTAACAAAATCTATTACGAAGGTGTTTAATTTCTATAGAGCTACGGTACAAGCCGGGGTTGAGTGTAAGCCCATAAGGTGCCTGTACATCATACCGCTGCTACGCCGGCTTTGCCCTATGATGAAGCACCTGTTCACATATTTTATCGTGCGCACATTGAACCAAAATATATTATAAGCTGCGTGTTGAGAAGATTCATTTTTATAATATTTTAGGAACTAAGGAAGGTATAAGGGTAAATGTATATATTCTAGTAAGTACTTATACTGTTTTCAGATCAGCGAATATTCTAGTAAATTTAATACAAATTTTAGTACAGTATGCGGTTCTACAAAAGGGGTCTTAGAAGGTTTATAAAGGGTCGGCAGTGCAAGTGCTGCATATCTGGTGTTGCAAACGTCCATAGCTACGGTGATCAGGGGCTCACCTGAAGGAAAGTGGGTATGCTTGTCTGCCAACTCAGTGGATGAAAAAAATTTCAGTGGTATGACAAAAGCGTCTAAAAGTACTCGAAATACAAATACGGTTTCGATACAAAATAGTCTCTTCTTGGAGTCGTTCTGTGTTCTAGGGGTGCTTAAAATCATTCGGGAGTTAAAAAATAGCACCTCGGTAGGATACGATGGAATAGCCACGGCGATTTAAAAAAAATCTGCTCATGTAATCGCCCTCATTATAACCTACCTCATAAATTTATCCTTCGAGATGGGTGCAACCTGGAGCTCTTAAAGAGGTCTCTAGTGAAGCCTCTTTACAAAAAAAACGACATGGCAAACTATAGACCAATTACGCTGATTCCTGTATTATCGAAAATATTCGAAAAGGCTATGCATATTAGACTAACTCAGTTTTTAGAAAATATAAAGTAATCAAACCGGAACAATACGGATTTCAAAAGGGTAAGTCCACTACATTGGCGGCTTTCAATCTAGTTCATAAGATAACTTCATACGTTGACAAAAAAGTTCCAACGTTAGCAATTTTTTTTGACATGTCGAAAGCTTTTGATTTTTGTTTCACACACTCTTTTATTACAAAAGCTGAATAATTATGGAATTCGAGGTCATGCGTTTTCTTGGCTAAAATCGTACCTGACAGACAGACAACAGTGCGTAGAAATAAGTTGTGTGTATAACAATTTAAATAAAACCCAGAGCAGGTACAAGCTATATAAAATACAAATAGATATGGAGTGCGGCAAGGGAGCGTGCTTGGGCCACTTTTATTCTTATTATATATAAATGATCTTCCAGACATTACAAACTACGAATGTATTTTATTTGCAGATGTGTTCTCAATAATTTTGACACGTAATGATTTAACTACTTACGACGATGACATAAATAAAACAATCTTATCTATAATACAATGGCTAGATTTTAACAATCTTAATGTAAATTTGACTAAAACCAACTTTGTAGAATTTCAGACAAGACAGTTAAAAAAAGTTAATAGGCATTGCTTACGATAACATAGAAATTAAAGAAACAAACACTATAAAATTCCTAGGCATAACAATAGATAAACACATTGATTGAAAACCTCACATTGACATACTATGTACCAAAATTCATAAATTTGTATATGCTCTCAGTAGACTAAGACGCACATCGTCGTTATCAACTGCCCTTTTGGCTTACCATGGCTATGTAGGCTCGGTTTTTCGTTATGGACTGATTCTATTGGGCAACTCTACGGAAGTGAGCAAAGTCTTTCTATAACAGAAACGATGTATTAGGGCCATAGCTGGAATACCACCTGATGAGTCTTGTAAACCCTTCTTTATAAAATATGAAATACTAACTTTAGCTTCGATGTAAATTTACGAAACAAGTGTATTTGTAAAAAAAAATCAGCACATATTCTAACAGACTCGTACTTGAATTCATACCTAAGACGACTATTTTTTAAAGGAATTGTTATGCAATGTGTATAAAAATCTACAATAAGTTACCAAAGACAAAGGTTACCATTGTTTAAATTTTGTAAAGAGCTCAAAAAATGGTTGTTAATTAGAAATTTCTATAATGTACAAGAAATGTTGAAATAGGTTTCATAGAGTAGGTACCTAATGCTTTGTATAATATTACGTATTATGTGAGTTGCATGACATAACCTGAGTTTAAATAAGTAAAAAAAATAATGAATTTTTGGCCAAATTTGTGATAAACTATAGGTATTACTGAAACTAATTCACATACCTCTTGGAGGTAGAATAGAAGGACTACTATTTATATGTAATTAACACCTTAATGTACTCTATTACAGGTGAATAAATTTCATTTCATTTAAAAGACATTATTAATACAATATTGATGTACGTAGTAATTGTATTGATAATGTTGATAAAAAATCGTGTTCAAAGATAGCCGACATTATTATAATAGATAGTGAGGGCAAAGTAGTTATCTAGTAGGTACTTGAAAGCCTCAACGTTCACTCAACTTAAAACAAACTAATTTAAAGCAAACAAAGAGTCTTCTAATTAAATATTTTGTATGAATAAACTAATGTATTGGATTGTATATTTACGGATTATCTCGATAAATCGTTTTATAATATATTCGTGTTTATTTGCACTTTATTCTACTTAGTTTGTGGTATAACGAAGAAAGCTAAATATGTATTTTAACACTATTAGTCAAATGTAGGTTTATACATAAAGCTGAATTCAAACAAAAGTTATATTGGTCCTGAAAAAATAAATCAAAAAGTAATTTTAATGTTAAAATAAATTTGAAATTCAAATAATTAATTTGTAATCCAGCGATTTTTTATAATACACCTAGAACAATTCTGACTGTTAATAGAGTTAAGCTTAGTGATTTATGTGAGATTTATATCTAATGAAAAATAAACTAAGTTAAATTTAATAACTACTAGCTACCTCATACTACCATGAACTTTTTATCGCTTTTGGAGACTGTTCCATGAAAATTTACTTTCTTTTTTTAGTAAGGTTTTTGGGTTGGGACAAAAAATAATAAAACATAAATCATAAAAAAAATGTCCAACCGTGCTTAAGTTGAAAATGTTTTAATGGCGTAAATCACAAATTTCTTACACAGTATCAGACTCCTCCTCTGTATAAATGAGTGTTTGTGAATCAATGTTGAGCGAGGTTTATTTATAAGATTACGCTTATTTATAAGATTTATAGTTCCACAAAACGGCACAGAATGGACCACAAAGAGAAACCGGGAGACTTTATCGACAGGAACCTTGCTTCAGCGCATCCTGAAAGACAGCCCCCGCGTCCGGCCATCTGCAGTAACTGGCTTCAGGTTTCCCGAAGGAAAGCCTACCCGGACAGCAGCAAGTAGACTAGCAGATCTTCGTGCAACAGGTGTAGATGGTTATGCAAGGGCAGCAGCAGCCCCCACAGCAGCCTCCACAGCAGCCTCCACAGCATCCGCCGCAACACATCTTGGCAAAGTAGAAGAGTTGAGTACCGAAACTCGGAAAATCAAAGTTGAGGAGAGATAATGTGGAAAATAACCTAGATACTATTGTAGACGTTTATGGAATTTTTTTAGAGCTTTTTATAATTTGTTGTGCTTTACTCCGGTAATTTATGAATACTAAATACGAGGTTCTGGGTGGCACAAATTCATAGTAAGGCAGATCTAAGGCAGGACAGCCATTTTGCTCTATTGAGCTATATAGTGCAGCGGAAGAATATATAAACAAAAAAATTCTGCCCACTTACATCACATACTTCGGTATGATTGTAATTAAATTTAGTATTTATAGTAATCAGGGATACTGCTAGTTAGAAGCAACCGCTAAAGCCTGGTCACCGATTCGGCCACAACAATGTCTAGGCAGTGCATACTGCAACACGTCTCTACCGTCTATGCAGCATGCAGCAACCACCCCGCATCTCTGGGGTTACTTAACTTCTCTCCGCAATACTGTACTCAACCCTGACTCACCGTGACTATCAGGATTAGATTGTAATCACTAGAATCCGCAACATATAATTCCGACCCATTGGAATCAGCGGCATACAGTTCCGCTTCACTGAGACTACACAATCTAATCACACATTTTTTACGTGTAGTATCCCTCGTCGATGCCATGTCGGACATTAACCGCCTAAAACCACACAGTGCCCTTCCACCTGCCAATGGCGGGGAGCCTCGAATAGGTCACTGGAAGAATAGGACGCCAGGTACACGTAATAATTTTTAATTTATTTGGATACATCCTACCTTTACATGTTCTCAACGATAGAATAATCCGCTCTACCTAATTTATATAACACAATTGATAAAAATACTCTATATTAATGCTGTCTTTAAATTAAAAACTATTGTTGTAAATTCACTCCTTGAGGTTGAAAATGCGCACTGTGCAGTGCCCGCGTCCTAGGTGTCTCATTTAGTAGATGCCGGTTGGTTGCCGCCGTTGCAGTCATCGCCACACTTACTCGTGCTAGTATAACCTCATTATATAACACCCCCCCCCCCCTCTGAGCCTCTGGGCTACCTTCCAAGGGCTCACCCGAAAACCCGAATAGGAAAGAGAAGTAGCTTAGTCAGGAAGAGCCCGGTAGAGCAACCGGACAACCGGATTACCAACCGAATAACATAAGAAAAACCTCTGAGTACAGGACCTACGTAAGAGACGAGTGTAAGGTCTCTCCTGACCCTCATTTCAAAGTAGCTTAAACGTAAGTTACAACCTAACGAGGTTTAAAGCGAAATGGATGCTAGGAACTAAAAGGAAAAATATCTTATGTAGGTACAGATTAAAAATACACATTATTCGTAAATATTACCCTGTAGATTCAAGTACAGAAAAATGCATTCAAGTATCACTAAATCACAATCAATATTAATATAGGTACACGATTCTGGACTTCGCATGATGTTAGTATTATACTGCTTTTTGTAAACTTTTCAACTACTTTTCTATTTATATCTCAGCTATTTAAGTCAGTAACTTGACTTGGTTATGTCAAATAAAAACTTGAAAAGTTATAATTTTCATTTTTGTGAGCGTTTAAAACTTCATACAATTAATATTGTAGAAAGTTAAACTTTTTTATTCATTTAAGAAACTGCTAAGGAACTTGGCAGCAGTTCAGAGCTGAACTCTTTTACCGCTAACATTATCATTTGTGGTGCTTATTATTATCATGTTATATTTTATTTTACGGGAATATTAGGACTATTAGTAGGCAACACTATTATTCGCGGACGCCCTGCGGTTTCACTCGTGTAGTGCACGTAATAGTAAGAATACGGGGCCATAATGTGGTATAATAACTCCATAAAACATCAGCTACCAGCCAGTAAAATGCCAGTTGAAATCGATCTAACCTTTTCAGAGTTTAACCGATAATGACAGACTGAGAGTGAAAACTTTTTTTTATGAAGGTACCGTATGCATTTGCGTAAACTGTTAATTTTAGATTACCTAAAGACACTTCAATTTTATTTATCTGTACACATAGAAACACTTGGTTGATCTTGTCCATTAGCAAAGCCTTAGTTACTACAACCATTCTAGTAATGAAATTCTAAAACAATCAAATACTGCAACCATTGATATGAATACTTTTTCAATTGAATTTAAAACTACAACAAAGTTTTAATTGAATTTATTGTAAAGCGAAATTCAATGGCGGTAGTAATTGAAATGTTGCAGAGAACTGATTGATCATATCTATTCATAATACTACGTACTAATAATAAACTGATTGAAAATTTATCTATCTATCTATATTTATAAAAGGCAAAGTCACTGACTGACTCATTGATCACGATATCTCTGAAACTACTGGAACTATGAAGCTCAAACTTCGTATGGAGATTCTTTTTAATACGTAGGGTTCCGCTAAAAAGGAATTTTGCGAAATTCTACTCCTAGGGAAGTAAATAAGCTATAAACGTTTGTATGGAAGTTCGTCATTTTCAAAGTTAGAAACATGAAATTACGTACACCTGTTTCTGGTTACAAATAAATGGGCAAGTATTGGAGACATGTGAAAATATTTTTTGTAAGATTTTCTATAATCGACCATGAAGACGAGAATACTGAATCAATTTTGGCATGATTTAGGTTTTAATACTGATATTCTGCGCGGTTACTTTGCGAGAGAGGATGAAATGTGTGTAAAATGTATATTCTGTTTCCGAAGTTTCGCCCGCGTGTATATTATTCAGTTTTAACTTATCAACAAGTATTCCGATTCAGTGCTTTGTTGTTAGAAGGGGATACTTCAAAAGTTGTTTCCTAAGAATAGCCTACGCGCCACCATCCAACTAATCTCTTTTTGTCTGTTTCTCTTATGTGGCGCAAACGAAGTTGTGCGGGTCAGCTAGTATACTATTATAAAATTTTAAAATTAGCTGTGACGAAAATAAAATAAAAAAAAAAGTAATTGTAATCGACTAAATAAGGGATTCTGAGTCCGAAACTGTGAATTTTTTCTTCGTGTCTGTTTGTTTGTTTGTTCGGGGTTGGAGCAAAATCCAGGCGGTTGATCACAACTCTGCTATAACAATATTGTGGTTAATTTTTCAGCTTAACTACTGCGCTATATTTTATCAAAATCGGTTCAGCAGAAGTGATATTACAGCTTGAATTACATCTTGCTAGACGCTCTATGCATTGGACAGGTCAAAGTATTTTGATTTATAAATTAGGCTTTAATTAAGAAACCATTTTTCACATGCCCACAGAATTTTCAGTTATGCACATATTCGTAGCGAGTTGCCTTCACTGATGACTAAACGATGAGCAAGTTAAGTTATCTAGGTGCGATCAAATTTTGGATGGGTGAACGTTTCAATAGTAGGTGCATCACATCAGCAGACACGCTTCTTTTAGTTACAGTCTCTAATGTGTAAAGGATCAGATAACCACACTAGGCGCGGTCTACATTTAGATGGGTCAGTTATGCACATCGAGTTAAAGACTAAGGTATCAATTTTTAGGCAGTGACCACTTTGAGAGAAAGTGAAACGCATTACAGCAGACATTTTGCTTTCAGTTACGCAAAAGTTTCTGTCATTAATGGGTAAAAGTTCAGTGACGTAAAGTAATCTAAGCATGGTCAACGTTTGGAAGAGTGAGGACTTTGCGAAATCTGCAGTTTCTAACAACAACTTCTGTGATATTTTTGCACATAAGGGACATTCACTAGGCGCAAGCCAGCTTCAGCAGCATCTGCTAACTAGTAAAGGTGCACAGGAAAGCTCAGGAGGTCGGTAGGCCAGATAGCAATTGTCACTAATGTATAATGTTAAATGAACCAAATTAATAATAACCAACGAATAGATACTATTTTAAATTATACAAACAAAAATTTGTACCACTGGCTCTACCTGAACATCAGATTTAAAATTATAGTTATTTGTCCTATGTTCTATCCTATGTCTAACCCCTTGAATAAACAGTCGTTATTGTATGTATTATAAGTGCAAATCTAAAATTTGCAGAGAAACACTAATGTTTTAAATTCATTTTGAAGCTTAGTATAAATATTGTAACGATCATCGCGTTTAGCAACTTACGATGGGTGACTAATTTGTGGCATTTCTATTTACGAGCGTTACTGTGCTTTGAAAGGCATGTTAAGCCGTTGGTCCCGGTTGCCAGAAACATATAATGGTAGTGGTTACGACAAGTTGAAAGGCCTTCAATATTTTCAACAGGAGGTAGCCACAACCTGCGTCTGTTTATTTCAACACGGCAATGGGATCAGAGCCTATCACGTGGAACAAACAGGCACACATGGAAATGTGGGCAAATAATATGCCTCTGTCACCCCTTCAGGGATAAAGGCGTGATTGGTAAGCTTAGATAAACTCCCAGTCATGGAGAGCGGACTAACCACTAAACGATTTCGTTGTTCCGCCTCCCCACTATCCAGACTCAGGAGTTAAGTATACTACGATCCAAAAAAACGGGATCCGAAAAACGGAAACACGGGGCTCCATGTGAATATTGGTGGATGGGTACTATCATAACCAAACATGTTTTTGGTTAATGTGTTAATTACTATTTGTAGAGAGTATGCATGGCTCCTCCCCTGCCTCCTTCCGCCCCCCCCCCCCCTCCCCCCGATCGAAAAATCCCCTCGCTGAATGTTTTTGGCTATATCAAGGATTGTTGCATGTAAATCCGATGAAAAATGCGACCTGTAGACTGAATGGACGGACGAACGGTCGGACATCGATAGCATTTTTCCCGTACCATTGGACAACTAAAACTCTTTTGGGACTACGCCAGTCTGATCTACTACCGGTCTTCTAACAGACGAGTAGGAAGAAGACGATGGCGTCGGCGTGTTGTTAAGTATGTAGAAGTCGATAGCTCACGATGATGTGGATGTTTATGCGGATTCCGCACGTTAAATAAAGATAAAAATGATAAATGCGCCTAATGATCAGGACTAAGCCATGGCAAGAAAAGAAAAGCAAAGAAAAGAAAAGCTCGCAACAAAGCCCTGTATAAACCCGTCTGATCAATATGGTACTAGTGCTGGTCTAATTTTATCCTGAAAAAAGTTCAACAGCAAGAAACATTTTTTTCAAAATTTAAATATTTTGTCACTCAAATCCATACTAATGTAAGAATATTGACTTGGAACTATCTAAATAATATAAATAAATATCGTTGGGACAACTCACACAACGCCATCTAATTCCAAACTGAGTAGAGCTGGTACACTTACTTCTACTACTTATTTCTAAATACTTTATTTCTAATACCTATATATTTCAATATTATAGATAAATTTCTTTTGTATACGTTGTAAGGAGGCAATAAATTTACATGATTTTTAAATAGTCACTTTAGTTTCGAAAATGATTTCGGCTGCATTTGTCTTAAAAAACATTATTATCTCCTAGTTTATAAAATTAATAAAAATAAACTATTTTCATTAATTTCGAGTAATTATTAGGAGTAATTATTTACTTGGTTCAATTGAAAGAATAAAAAGCTTAAAGTAAATCTAGAGAGTTATTTGACTTTCAAAATATGGAGAGTTATTTTATCCAATTACGGTAATAATAAATAGTCTATATACTTCTGAAGTGCCACCTTAGTGCCTACTATTACTAAACCTATTATTATTTCGATAAATGGGGTAATAGGTTAAATCGATAGACATATGTAAGGTGTCTGCGGGTTACATTGTATTAAATTATATTCAAGGTGGCACCCTCTAGCGTAAAATGGTCTGTTTTGGGCTAGATGGCAATGTGTAAATGAACCTTCTCTTTGTCTTAGTGTATTCCCAATTGCTTTCAATACCTACTAGGATTTGAAGCCTAAGGTTTTATTTTATTTGGCTGATTTAGGAGCAGCTAAAGTGTGAATTTTGGTTTTTGACACTGCTAGGAGCGAATCCTGGTTAACCACACATCCTTGTTAGAATGCCTGCGTCGTTGCCTCGTCCATAAGGTACAGCGCTTGCAGGCGATGTAGCTTGGGCTCCTGATAATGATAATAATATCAATAGTTTCAGATGGTTTTATGAAAATTGTTTGAGGGTGCACAATTGTTTAACAAATTGCCAAATTTTGTCAGAAACAGCGAAAACATAAATGTCTTCAAAAACAATCATAAAACATATTATGTTCATACATTATGAAAAGATAGACCTAGACTAAGATACATTACCTTTGAGTAATAGATACTTATAAGATTGTGTAACGCTTCTAATTCGCCAGAGCCATCATATAAATCTATTTATAAACAACTAGTTAATGCCCGCGGCTTCGCCCGCGTAAAGAAGTTTTCCCATTCCCGTTTCCCACAGGAACTTGTTCCCGTGATAAAAAGTACGTCTCCTGGCTCTAAGCTACCATCCCACTAATTTTCAACCAAATCGGTACAGCCGTTGTTGAGTTAAAAATAGTGTAACTAACACGACTTTCTTTTATATATATATAGATATTGTTAATCTCATCTTATCAATTCTTTAAACTCAAATCTCTATTTACTTTTAAGTAGTAGTAGACTTAAAAATAAAGTTTTCGTTAAAGCTTATCCAGGAAAGGTCATTCGAAGCTCTAATTTGTAACTTTCTAGCGAACGTGGTTCTGTTTTAATATTTTACGTAAAATTCCGGAGCACCTGGTGCTTAAATCTTCTGTTTCATACCACTGACTCCAGATAAAATATATTCTATTTTACTTCCTCTGTTATAAGATAACGTAGTGGAATTTATTCTTAAGGTTTTTACGATTAAGGCAGAAAATGAGGTGCAATAGTAATATATTAAATTACCCAATTCATTTATTAACATATATTTTTAATTAAAATGACATAATCCTTCTTAACATAAATTAGAAGATAGGCGATCAGTGGTGGACATGTTACATTTATATGATATACTCAACAACAAGTATGACTGTATGTCATTAGTAGAGGAATAAGTTTTTATGTACCTCTGACACGATCCAGGCATACATCATTACTGACCACCGCACCTGTTCACACAAATTACATTAAACGGTCGCCAATCATTCGTTTACCAGACACATACAATAAGAAATTCTCATATTTAGACATATTTAACACCTCTCGTGACTCGTACAAAGCGGCTTTAATTGAATTATTATAGTAACCAACACAAATATGACACCACAGTAACAATCTTAATAATACATTATTTATTACACTTATACATATCACACACACTCCTTATATACTATGCACTTTTCATTTAGTTAGACTAAATTATTTCATATGTTTATACACTCCCGGACACCTAAATAGAGCCACTTTGATTGTTTTGGTTTGGAGTACTGTAACTTATAAAAGATGTATGTAGAAGGAAAATGTTTTGATGCAGTTTTGGAGCTGGTATACTCATCATTCATTTAGTGTGCCACTGTTCTAAATTTGAACTACAGTTTATTAAAAAAGTCGAGTTACGTTGAAACAAGTCCATATTTGTTTTTATCAAGGGAAAAAATCTAATCGATTTTTAAATAAAGACATGTTTTACATGAAAAGAAATGTTTATTTAGTAACTTGTATTGCCTCCCAGTGCATTTATGACAGCTCTCATACGGTTTGGCATAGAATTAATCAATGTCGTTATGACATGTTGAGGAATGCTCAAAAATTACATTTTTGAGCTTTTTTGCGGGGCAGGATGATGAGCTCGAACACGCCTCTTCAGCTGATCCCATAGATGCTCTATAGGATACATATCAGGACTTCACGCTGGCCGTCTCATAACAGTGATACCAATGTCATTTAAGTACTCCCTGACGATTCCCGCAGTATGGGCATGCATTAAAACGAAATCTTGGCCAATAAATCCAGCATATGGCATCACGTGATTCTCTAAACATTGGCGAATGTAACTATTGCCATCTAGGGGCGGCAGTCGTGGTCCCGTCACTACCTCTAGCTTAGTTTTGCCTTCCATAGAGATTCCTCCTCAGACTGTCCATGATCCTCCACCATAACTCACTTTCTCGTCAATACAGCATTGCGCGAAACGCTCGTTCTGTCTTCGGTACACCTTACTCCTTCCGTCATTACCGTATAGCATTATCTTGGACTCATCTGTGAAGAGAACCTGACTCCATTGATGTCGAGTCCAATTTAGATGTTCGCGCGCAAACTCTAGACCGGCTATTCGGTGTGCTCGTGTCAATTTGGGTCCATTGGCTGGCTTATGGGGCTTTAAACCACGTTCATTGAGTCGCCTTCTAACGGTCTGAGCACTTACAGCCACTCCGTGAAAGTCCCTGAGCTGTTCTTGTATCTGAACAGAGTTACGGCGTCGATTTCGTAAGCTAGTAGTGACAATGTATTGATCTTGTCTCGCCGTTGTCACTCGGTAACGAGGTCCTCCTGTTCGCCGAACGAAGCCGCCAGTCTCCAGGTATCGGTGGTACACTCTTTGAACAGCGTTCCGCTGTTCAAAGAGACTTAAGTGAAATTGTGAACTCACATCTCGCTGACTTAGCCCAGATTGAAGAAGTGCTACAGCTTGCGCGGCTACTTCAGGTGAAGTATCCATAATTTTATAGCCAAAAACGGTTCAAATTATAGAAAAATAACTAAACTAAACTTTGATTAACAACAATTGCGAAAATTCAAACCAAATCGACATTAAATTGCTTCAAAAGCAACTTTCAACAGTCATTATTTTTTTCAAATCAGTGACCAAGCTCGGCGTTTGTTCTTTATTTTAAATTCCTAAATTAAAATTTGGAATAATACATACGGGAAAGACGATGAAATATACCAGCATTAAAAATGCATAAAAACTTTTTTGTTATACTGTATATTTTTTGTGTATTGGGCTTTTAGGCTCGGGAATGTAAGGTGGCTCGATTCAAGAGTCCGGGAGTGTATATTTAATGTATTTATTGAAGTAGTAAATGTATTTTTATTTTGTTTTCTTTCTCCATTTTGTAATTGTGGTAATAATAATAAAATAAAATAAATGTATAAATAATAATAATAATAGGTAGTAGTAATGTGTAAGGTAATGTTTGCTCCTGTAACTTAATGATAAGAATATCAATGTGTACTTCCTAATTGACGTATTGTTTGGACCATTGTATTGTAAATTTACTGTAAGCTGTGAAGTATCTTTAAATAAATAAAAATAAATAACCCAGTTCCTGAGAATTCAGTTCAAAATATGAGTTTAAGATCTGTAATACCTATAAATCTGACGTGCATGTAAGAAGCAATAAATGAATCTCAAGGAGGCTTCCTTGAGATTCATTTATTGCTTCTTAGAAGAAAGTAAAGAAAGTAATTAAAAAAAATACTAAAGAAGTAGAGCATAAATTGTAAATTCTAGCGATCTACCTTGTCTGACTAACCGTCAGGGATAACCATAACTCCTAAATCATAAATCCTTAATAAAGCGTGACGATAGTTATTTAATTCAAAATTGTAAACCCCAGTATATTACAAATGTATTCAGTTTACTAACATGATAGCTATCAGGCCATTGAGTAGGTATGCATCTTGTGATTACACGATTTACTAATCTAGATGGCATAAGTTACCATAGATACATTCGAAGATCCATAACAACCGATAGAGACGATCTCAGTAATCTGGGTACATAGAAGCCGTTTCCAGCTGTCTGTCCCTTTGTATGCTTATATCTTTAAAACAACGCAACGAATTTTGAAGCGGCTTTTTTTGTTAGATAGAGTAATTTATAAGGAAAATTTTTATGTATAATTTGTTAAGGTTTTGTATACATTGACTAAACTATAACGATATTTATTATATAAATATGGTTATAATTTAGATATTTAATATATTAAGTAGATGTTTTGAATTTTTTGTTGTAGAAAAAAAAGCCTTCTAGGAGCTTTCAACGAAAATGCTGTCTAAACCGTTTGAGATACTCGTATAACGATGCAATAGCAGGTAACAGATAATGGTGGTTTTTTATTAGCACAAGGGTTAAGCATTGCCATACAACGCTGGCAGTCTTCTGGGAACACTACCACATGAAGACTGCGATGCGGAGAAATTTTATGACTCATGTTAAGTTAAAGGTTTTTAGTTATTTTTAATCAGCTTAGTTAATTAACGAACTTATTATATTCTAAATACATTCTAAGCCTCCCGAACCAGTAAAACAACTACTCTCTGAGACTGTTATTATAAACCCTGTTATTTTCTAAGGAATTGGGTATCCCGCAGTCTACTCGGCAGTACCAAGTTTCAGCAAAGTAATAAAGTCAGTAAAGTAACAAACAAAGTAAAAGTATACGAAATATTAGATAAATCACAGTTATGGATTTTAGTGAGAGTCTTTCATCACATAGGAGTGAATAACTATTTGATCACATCGCCCCGCGAATAAAAAGTCCATATCAAAATTAGTACTAAGGTTAAAAATAGATCTAATAGTTAAAATTAAGAAATTCAGACCTTTCAATGATCCTCTCATATTAAATATTGTGGGACACTTATTACACAGTGTCATCTAGCCCAAAGTAAGCAATAGGCTTGTTCTATGGGATCTAGACAACTGATATACATACTTACTTATATATTGCAAAATACATACATATGAATACATAGGAAACCCCCAACGTCTGACTAACCTCAGACCTCAGCGAGATAGTTGCATACACTTCCACTGCGCCACCGAGGCAGTCAAAAAGAGTTTAATTAACATCTTTAAGACTTTTAGAAGTATGGCAGGCTTGGCATACTTCATTCAAAGGGTTACGCCATGACCATTTTTCCCAGACTTTCGTGAGTGGTGAAGGATAGTACATGGCAGGAGGTGGATCACATTGTTGCTTAAGTTCTTACGAAGCATGGTAAATTTATGGGTAATTTTTCATTCTGATCTAGTATCACCTTGAATTAATTTTAGTTTCTTTAGACGTTTTGTCATTCTCTTGGATTGTAGCATAGCTCACACTGACCCTTTAATAGATGATATTGTAGTGCTTGTTAGATGCTAGATGTGACCTACTTTCTCTTCATGTTCACCTTTCAAGGAGAATTTTTTTTTTTTTATATTTCTCTCACTACTTGAAGCGCTCGTGGCCCCGCGGTCTCACTGAGTTACGCAACTTACACTATGGCTGGTCCTCGGATGGGTGACCACTTTGTGGCATTTATATTTGCGAGCGTTTCCGTGCTTCGGAAGGCACGTTAAGCCGTTGGTCCCGGTTGCCAATAAAATGGCAGTCGTTAAGCCTGGTTGAAGGCCTTATGGGCGGCTTGAAAAATTTTAACAGCAAGTAGCCGCAACCTGCGTCTTTCTATTTCAACACGGCAATGGGCTCACCACCTATTACGTGGGACAGGAATCCACACGGTGAAAAGTGGGCATATAATATGCCTCTGCCACCCCTTCGGGGATAAGTCGTGATGGATATTTATCTCTCACTACTCATATTTATCTTCTGTATAATTTGTATACTAATTCCAAGATAGTTTAAAATGTCCAGAGATAGTACTAAATTAATAGGTAAACTAAATATTAATTTAGTGTTACCATTATTAAAACTACTCCCATCTTCATTTACATTGTTATGACTCCTGTGCACAAGAATCACCGTAATTGCAGTAAATCCTGGTACACGATCCTCAAGAAGAACATATTTGACATTGAACTTTTTATTTTTATCATAATGACAAAAGAAACATTCTTTTTTAAGCTACATACAGCAATTTATAATACAGATAGTTCATCGGTCTCGAAATAAGATTGTATTAAAAGCTGCCGGTTCAATATCGAAATATGCTGAGCTTGCAGCGATAGTGCCAGCTCACCCTATATACAATATACCTGTATTTTTATGCAGTCACAGCTTATTCGATTTCAATCATACCAATTTATAATAAAAATAATAGTTATTATGTATTAACACATTTAAATAATTTAATAATATAACTCTGAACAAAAGTAATCTATAAACACCAATCAAATCAGTCTATTCTTCCAATCATTTTGGGAGGGTGATGGGCCTCACTGTGCCAGATACAGATTGATACAGATTTTTGTTTCCAGGTTTTCTTCTGCGCCAGCAGTTGCATCGCTTGCAGATTGCTCACTTTGAACCTGGAGATCTTGATGAAACCCTTTACACCTAATATAATAAGTTACATAATAAAATGATTGCACTCACTCAAATGAGTGAGTGCACTCACTCAAATCAATGAGTAGTTTGGATTGACCAAACGAAATTTAGGTGGTGAGATTTATACTCTTTCCCATCACCAAATATTTCTGATAAGTAAGAAAATAGAAATAAGAATAAACAATCGATGAACATCACTTTGATTTCATAAACTGAAAGGAATATACTAGATATTTTAAAATCAATTCACATATACCGATGTAAATTGAAAATTTGTGCTTCCACGTCAATTTGAAACTATTAACAACATCAATAAGCAATCTAAATCGCACCGCGTTCAGACGCGTAATGAATAACCACGAACTAATTCTATGTTACCAACACGAAAAAGCATAGTTATACTTTCAATGACTGGTCGACTAACCTACCTTCATTTACTACAATAAGGCGACTTAAGGGGGCTCCATATTAATTTGAAGCTCTAAATTGACAAGCTGCACGCACGAACCGCTCTTTCATATGGACATCGTAAATCAGAAGCGCCTACCAAAATTAAAAGCAGGGTCGCAACGTGTATTAATTTGCAGCGGTGCAGGGTCGCACCGGGCCTCGACGTCGACAGATTTCGTGGTATAGTAAGGTTGAAATTGAGACGAGGCCGCTACCACCTGGGTGCTAGCCTTCCAATATTGTTAGGGTAAATTATGTTATGACGAATGAGTACTTTCAATGTAAGATCACGTGTTCATAGATTTATTTATTACTAGTAGCAGCTGTGCCCACTACTCTGTTCTATTAGGTAGTTTCAAAACGGTGGACCTAACCAGCTTTTTCACCTGCTTATGTAAAAATTCCGAAAACGGTAAAACTATTATTTTTAACCACAGCAATGTGTCTACATTAGATTAGATGTAAAAATTTCGACTCAGCGTCCATAGATGTCACTCACGTTTTACCGCGAATGCTGCAATATTCAGATGCAGCTCAAATTGATTATTCACGCATATTTTTATACTAAGTCGAAGAAGGAAAAAGGTCTTCAAAAGTTGACCACTAAGATCAGTTCATCATCACAGCAAGATGTGATAAAGATGATAGGCGATTTTATTTAACTGATTGAAACATGACTACCTACTTACATTCACATTACGCTGAGTTGAAATCGCCATCAAGCTAGTTGCTTATAATAAGCTGACATACTCTATACTCTGGGCAATGCAAAATATTTCCAAGTAACACTTTGTGAGAGGTTCTGAGTGCGGAAAATTACTTAAAAATTTTAACTCGCTTAGACTTGGAATATGCTGAACGTCAAAATCTCACAAAATTATAACTTTTATGAAATTAAAAAAACTCTAAACTGCTCCAGCTACAGGGCGATCAGCTTGGTCAGCTTAGCTAGTAAGGTGTATGCAAAGGTTATAACGGCACGAATGCAAGAAAAGTCTGAAAGGTATTTATCGGAGGCTCAATGCGGATTCCGACGTGGAAGAGGTTGCATGGATCAAGTGTTTTCTCTCCGCATGATCGCGGAAAAGTTTCTGGCTCTTAGCCAGAAGGTTTTCTGCGCTTTTGTGGATCTAGAGAAAGCATTTGATAACGTTGTGAGAGAAACGCTGTGGGACTTGCTGCCAGGATATGGTGTGGACGGCTCGCTACTGCGGGCAATACAGTCGCTTTATAGGGACTGTAAGGCTTACGTGCGAGTAGGGGGGGATGTGTCACCTCTTTTTGATGTCTGTACAGTCGTCAAACAGGGATGTGTCATGTCCGCCTGGCTGTTCATAGTGTATCTGGACAGTTGCCTGCAGAAGTTGAAAGATTTTAATATGGGTGTGAATTTGGGTGACTTTACAGTAAACTGTCTGCTGTACGCTGATGATGCGGTGCTCATGGCCTCGTCAGAAGCCGACCTACAGGCATTAGTCACTAATATGAAAGAGGGGTGTGAAAGTAAGGGTCTCCGCTTGAATGCAAGTAAAACTAAGGTTCTAGTATTTGAAAGAGGTGACGTAAGAACTAAATGCGAGATTAGAGTAAACCAGGAACGTTTAGAGCAAGTGAATGAAATTGTGTATTTAGGAAGTATGTTTGGCGCGGATGGAAGATGTGATTCGGATGTAGAACGGCGAGTAGCTGCCGGAAACAAAGTTAACGGTGCTTTGTCCCAGTTAGTAAAGCGACAAAGCATCGTAAAAGAAGCACGACTGGCGATTCATAACGCAGTGCTAGTGCCAACTTTGCTTTACGGTAGTGAAACCTGGGTATGTCAGCAGATGCGTGAAAGTAAATTGAATGCTGTGGAGATGCGATCACTTCGAAAATTGTGCGGCGTTACCTTGGCCGACCGAATACGTAACGAAGTGATACGCAATATGGCAGTTTTGAATGAAAGTGTCAGCGTTAAGCTGGAAAAAGGCGTGCTCCGTTGGTTTGGACACGTCCAACGAATGAGTGAGGAACGATTGACGAAGAATATATATTGTTCAAAAGTAGAGGGTAGAAGGAGTCAGGGAAGGCCGAGACTTACATATGAAGACCACGTGAGCAGATTGCTCAAAAACGGAAAGGTCAAAAGTACTCGGATACCCAGACGTGCGTGTATGAAGCGATTGATGAATCTCGAAGAAGCGAAAGAAGTATGCATGGATCGCGAAGCCTGGCGATCTGTCCTCTCTGACTACCCCGTCAGGGATACAGCGTGAAGATAGTTAAGTTAAGTTTAAGTTTTACGAAATTATAAATTAAGAAAAGTGAGTTCTCACTTTTCAATAGTGATGATGAATTTATAAATTGACTTGGTTATATTTAGCCAACAATAATATTTGCCAATTCATTGTTGGCACCAAACACATTTGGAACGAAGTTGTAATCATTAGCCATGTTATAAATTGTACTTTGTCCCCAGTTTATTATTGTTTAATAAACTGATTGTCATTTGCTATCTTCACATAGCTGCTGTCATACTACCAAGTTGTGATTGTGTATAAAAAGCTCTCTTAGATACTATTGATTAAATTACTGACAATACCAACAAGTATAAAGAAGGCTGCTCATTTTGTCAACAGAGATAGTTTAGTATTATCCTGTGTCTGATGCGTCAATAGGATAGTAGTACATACATACATACATATTGTCATGCCTTTATCCCCGAAGGGGTAGGCAGAGGCATATTTAACGCCCACGTTTCACCGTATGCATTTCCGTCCTACGTAATAGGTGGTGAGCCCATTGCCGTGTTGAAATGGACAGGCGCAGGCTGCATCGACCTGCTGTTGAAATTTTTTAAGCCGCCCATAGGGCCTCCAACTTGGCTTAACGACTTAATAGGATAGTAGTAGTGTAACTAATTAATTAATTATTATTTAAACAGCTGTTTAGCTGTATCTAGTAACAGTTTATCTACCTAACTTGAAATCATGATAACTACTGTTTTTTTTTTATACTACCGAGGTGGCCAACTAGCATACGGTAGAAAGTAGTTACCGTGGTTTATGGACATTTGCAACACTAGTGGTGTTCTCTCTGCATACCCTCAGTTGCAACAAGAGACAGGCTGAGCTACTGTTGAATGTTTTCAACAGCTTAACGTGTCTTCCTTTTTTACAAGTTTTCAATTAACTTGCAATGCTGGTATGTTATTTCTGGTGGAATCTTACCACTTAATTTTGAAGCAGATATTTTTAACCGATTGAGCTGTAATTTTGTATACAAGTTTAGTTTGAATGACAATGTTAGCTTTGTGACGTCATTCAAAACTCCCATGATGGAACACCCAAAATTTAAGACTAATAACTTTTAATGCTCTATTACAATATGGGTATCAAATGAAAGGGCTTACTCAGAAACACTCAAAAATAAAGTTCCTTTACACTTTAATGACTTCCTACAATATGGGAGTTAAATTATAGAATTGTATTAAAAAAAATTTTTAACTGTTAGGTAATTGTCGATGAAATCAAAATGCTCATAAACCTAAAAGCGACAAACAGGTACCCATCTCAGTGTGGTTGTTTACAGATCACTAAGCACTGGGACTATATATCCGTGTACTATTATCTAGGACGATTAAACCAAAGAAGAGTGGTTAAATCGTTCTAGACTATTATGCTTTGTACCTATTTCCCATTGCTTTTCTGCTAGTAATAAATAGTAAACTGTCTCTGTCCTGCAAGAATTAAGAAGTAGGGTCGCGTATCGACGCATTGACAGCAACAATCAGACAAGTAAAACGTCATTACGAACGCTTACACAAAAGTCTCTGTTATGTATAAAATTTCTATTGTTAATATAAATAACTACAACAGTATGTATACAGTTTCTATTGTTAATATAAATAACTATAAATGTAACCAATAACTACAACAGTTATTGGTTATATATCACAATATCTATAAGACAAACATTTTAATATCATTTCAAATACCTAGTCGTAGATCCTTCACTCTCGACAAGGCAAACTTAGCAATTGCGTGAACTAAATGGTTGAAGTAAGCTTATGTGACTTTAAGGGAAGCTAAAGTTAAACACTATCAGTAGAACATAAAAACAATAGTATTTTAATTTATACCCTGAAGTTAATCCCGATATATACTTGGAACTATCGCTATCAAAATTTAGGGTACTATTTTTTTTTAATCCTTTGTGAATGTATCCAAATATTATGTCTTAGTAACTAGCTATGTACCATATAGGAGCCCATGCCAAATGCAGCTTTTTAAGTTGTGTGTTGAGAGATCAAAGGGTCCGTCACTGTTGCCTTTTTTATCCGACTTCGGCAAAGCCGACAGTGAAAAAAACTTACGTACTAAACCAATAGTGCCAGTCAACCAGGATTCCGAAAAGTAGTAAACTCGCCTGTGAGTCAGATTTTTATCGTGTCATTTGCCGAAACCTACGCCAAAAGGCGCATATTTTGTAAATGTATGTGCCTAGATTATTGACTAAAAAAAAAACTATTTTTTGTTAAATGGGGTTTATTTTCTCAAAAATTTTTAAGAAAGTGAAAGAAGTCAATTCGATTCGAGACGGGGATGAACACCTTTGCCCAACCAGGGTAATGTTCTAGCCACTGAACTACCCGAACCGAATCAAACCAAGTTGAAATTCTTCATCATATTTTAATTGCCATTTAAGAGTAGGAACATTGAACATTGCCCTGGTTAAGCAAAGGTCACGGGTTCAATACCCGTCTCGAATTGAATTGTCTTTTTTCACTTTATGTAAAATTTATGAGAAATTTTGCATAATAATTGATTTAAAAAGGTTGTATTTATTATTTAAATATTATAGGGTATTTTAGAGGTAGTCCTGTATATAAACAATATTCTTTATCCCTTCATGGGGGGATTCCCCCGTTTAGAGAAGGGACGGGTTCGAATCCCGTTCAATCTCAGATTAAATGTTTTTCACGTTAAATTTTTTTTTTAAAGTATCGTGTTTGGTATCAATTCGCATAACAATAATACTTACTTCGTATTGTTCTGTACGTATTCATTCTTTTAGCTCGCTTTTTATGTAGTTGGATTTTGTTTTTGAATTTATACTTTCTCATGTACATACATAGACTACTTAGATACTGCCTGAAAATTATGTTAGTCCGGAATAATTATAGCATACATTGTGTGGTCTCTATTAATTCATGACCACCGACGGTGCTTTTAAGAGCTGATATAATTTCCAAGAATATTATTAAAGCGCATTATACCAGAGTTCATAACAAAAAAAAACTACATTAGTAACTAATAGATGTATGTACGTTCGATAGAAATAGTATTTTCAATACGAAATACATGCGTGGGCTTGTGATTAATTCCGGCCGAGCGGCTGATTCGTGCTCAATCGCCATCTGCCCTTATTAATTGCCTTGTCACCCGTAATCGTATGTCCTGAACCCCTACGCTTACGCAACTTGACAAAATTGTTTTCGACATTGCCCTTACAATCCCTGTAAATAGATTTTATTGACAGACAAGGGCATTGTCTTCATATCTATTAACAAAAAATTATTACATACATGAAAGGTTGAGCAGAATAGAAATCTGTATTTTTAAATAAAATAAAAATAGCAAAATCTAATTGGTGAATTTTTGTCGATTCAAATATCTATACATCTATTCAGTATGTTTGTAATTTCAAATTAACAGCGTTTCATACATGCATAATAAAAGCTTATACGGTACTTATATTAAAAATCTGTTTCTATCTCTATTTGCTTTTCATTTAATTTTAGTATTCCTACGAGAACGGGCACTACACAGTTAAAACCGCAGGGCGTCCGCTAGCCAGTAGTAATATAGTATTAATATAATTTTACGAAACAAGTTTCAGAGTCGAAAATAAAAGAGGCTATGTAATGTTATTCTAGAGGCATTACAAATACTATATGTATACAACCATAGTATTACAATATGAAAACTACAATGGTGAAAAACAACTCTATGTTTTAATGGAAAGCATAAGTTGTTGGTCTTCGCCCAAGCGTTTTCACCGACTTGTGGTGCATCTGTAGACTAACAGACGATGCAATGACATACACATCCTAACAAGGTTGAGAGGTCTGACGGCAGTCACTCCTCAACTGACAGCCTCTGTCGGGCGGATGGTGTGTATCCGTCTGTTACGCAAGAGGTCGTGGGTTCGATTCCCACCCAGGATAAAACTTTGTGTGATAAGCACGATGGTTTATTCTGTGTCTGGGTGTTTTTTATCTATAATATGTATGTATTTAGAAATATATAAGTATGTTTATCAGTTTTCTGGTTACCATAGTACACACTCTGCTTAGTTTGGAATCAGATGGCGTTGTGTGAGTTGTCCCAACAATATTTTTTTATTTATTGAACAATGCCGTGTGTGGACACCAGGGTCAAAGTTCAGGCGACGTTTAGAAGCAACTACTTTTCTACCAAAAAACTTAACATGAAGAAGGCTAGTCATCACCAATAATAAGAATTTTTAGGATCTTATTTGTGACGTATATTTTTAGGTACAAAGTCTGCCTTATACTTCCCGACGTTTCGACCTGATTACACCAGCCGTGGTCATGGGTGGACCAATTCGGTGGTAAAATTCCGATCGATAAGTTGGGAAGTACAAGGTAGGCTTGTACCAAATAATATACGTCGCGAATCAGACCCAAAAATAACATATTAAAATAAAAATAATCGTGAAATTTTAGAAACAGTATATCGCAAGTGTATACTGTTTCTAAAATTGTTGTAAAAATGTTTTTTGTGTGTGTCACAATATTGTAAGAAAATCTCATCAACACTGATACAATTGTAATAAATAAACCTTCCGTTTTGTCTTCTTGTGGTTCCTGAACACTATTTATTACATTTTAAATATCAAGGCCAAATTGCCAGTTACTGGCTTCGTGGTTGATTAACAATGATTAAATATTACTATTACTGAGTTATAGGTTACCTATACGAGTTTGAACGTGGTGTTCCCTGCGGATTTCGTGACAGAACTGTAATTTATTTGTGAAAATTATAAATTAATACCTACATTAAAGATTAAATTACTCAAAATACTAATTCTTTCCGTGCTTCAGAAAGGCACGTTAAGCCGTTGGTCCCGGTTACCAGTAACATGGCAGTCGTTAAGTCAAGTTAAAGGTCTTATGGGTGGCCGTCTGTCTATATTCGACACGGCAATAGGCTCACCACCTATTACGTAGGACAGGAATACACATGGTGAAAAGTGGGCATATAATAAGCCTCTGCCACCCCTTCGGGAATAAGGCAATAAGATAAATTATATAATAAATATTCATTGTCAGGCCACCACAGCTTGTCTCATCCTACCTTTCAGTCCCAGTAACATATCTATATTTATAAAAGGCAAAATCACTGACTAAGACATTGATCACGAAATCTCTGAAACTACCAAAGCTATAAAGCTCAAACTTCGCATAGAGATTCTTTTTAATACGTAGGTTTCCGCTAAGAACGGATTTTGCGAAATTCTACTCCTAAGGAAGCAAATAAGCGATAAACGGTTGTATGGAAGTTCGTCATTTTTAAAGTTAGAAACATGAATTTATGTACACCTGTTTTTAGTTACAAATAAATCGACAAGTGTATCGCGGTTTTGGAAAATTTACCTCTATGGCGGTAAACAAGGGTTGAAAGTTGATATGGGAAATTCTTTATTTTTAAACATAGCAACACCAAATTTCTTATACCTGCTTCTGTATAAAAATAAAAATACGCGTTAACAAATTTTCATATATTCTACTCTTAAGGGGGTAAAACAGAGGTTTTTATCACTAATTGATCACGAAACCTATAAAACTAACAAGGTTACGAAGCCCAAACTTCGCATGGGGTTACTTTTAACATTTAGTGCTCCCTTATAAAGGGTTTTGCAAAATTGTACTACTAAGAACGTAAATAAGCGTAATAAACGGTTGTGTGGAAGTTCGTCATTTTCAAAGTTAGAAACATGAATTTACGTACATCTGTTTCTGGTTACAAATAAATAGGCACTTGTATCGCGGTTACGCAAAAGTTTACCTATAAGGAGGTAAAGCAGGAGTTAACTGGCTTAATTACGAAATTTATAAAAAAAAGAAGCTAAGTCTTCTTCTACTTCGCATTAGGGTTCCTTTTAACGCGTATGTGTCCCCTATGAAGGAGATTTGTGAATTTTTACCCTTAAGGACATAAATAAGGGATAAACGGTTGTATGGAAGATTGTCATTTTCAAAGATGTACATACATGTCATGTATACACATGTACTTACACCTGTTTTAGAAGATTCTCCTAAGGCCTGTATTACTAGCGATTCGGTGATCCCGCGGGAACCAAAACTATGTGAGTTAACCACGCACAGCGTAAACATGGAAACCTAAAATTTAGTGAATGTATGCTTTGAGTCTTTGGATATGCAATAAAAACGGGATTCCCGATATTTCCATGGAAACAGGAACTACGCGGATGAAGCCACACACAGTCTCTCTAAACTATCAAACAAAGGAACGTACCTGAAAATTAGTGAAAGTATTTATTAGGTCCCTTGAATCAGCACTAAGAAAGGAATACCCGGTATTTCCACGGGAACGGGAACGACGTGGGTAAAACCAACACACAACCTAAAAGCTGTTTCATTCGAATAGCCTACGCGCCACCCTCTTTAACTTTAATGTCTCTTTCTTTGTCCGTTTCTCTTATGTGGCGCTAACGAAGTTGCGCGGGTCAGCTAGTACAAAATATTTGGGGAGATTTTGACACAGCCTTTGTTAGAGAATCTAGACACCTGATATGATAAATAAACTTCTAAATACCTATTCGTCAAGAATAAATCTACGTGCTAACCACACAAAATTGGAATCCACGACCTCTGATTTCGTATCAGATACTGTAACCATTAAATCAGTCTATAGAACCGCAAGGTGTAAATAATTTATTTACTAGCCATTTCTTTTATTTACTTACAATATACAATTGACTATATTTATAGGTAAACATCAATATAAAGAGAAATTTAATCTTTTGTATTATTCATTACTGTCTAATTAAATGAGGATAACTTCTTCACAGGGTTGTATTACGATTTAATTCTGTATTAAGAATTCCAATGTTGCCATCCATTCTTAAATGAAACAATCACCCAAATATATATTTGTCACGAAACCAAATTTTACAAACATTTTACTATAATTTACAACAATTTATTTAAAGTGAAGAACTTCTTCTACGTTACATTTATTTTCTTTGTAGATTTTAAGTGTGCAATATCCTAAATATTGGTCGTAGCCATACAACTTTCACCAGGTCCCAGAAGGAGAGATATAGATACCGGATGCAATCAGAATGCTTAGTAGATGATTATAGACGTCATAAAGAAGCTAAAGTTGTTTTGAAACGGCTAAACTTATATATTTATTTATTTTAGTAGCATAAAATTACTATAACAGGTCATCAACCTTATGCAATAGTGTAGTAAAAAGCGCAAAGCCAGTCATAAACTTTTAAGAGTTTCATATATTTTTTTAACTAACATAATTTTGTAAGTACACCTCTCTATTTAAGTACGAAAATTTCTGCCAATACAAGTATATCGCATATAAATAGATAATATTGCACTAAATTAATTCAATATTGATGTAAATTTGTCGGTCACATAAGCTAATAATTAATAACCTAACTTAACTATCTTCACGCTGTATCCCTGACAGGGTAGTCAGAGAGAACATTTCGCCAGGCATCGTGATCCATGCATACTTCTTTCGCTTCCTGTAGATTCATTAATCGCTACATACACGCACATCTGGGTATCCGAGTACTTTTGACTTTTCCGTTTTAGAGCAATCTGCTCACGTGATCTTCATTTGTAAGTCTCGGCCTACCCTGACTCCTTCTGCCCTCTGCTTTCGCACAATATATATTCTTCGTCAATCGATCCTCACTCATTCGTTGAACGTGTCCAAAGCAACTGAGCACGCCCTTTTACAGCTTAACGCTGACACTTTCATTCAAACATGCCATATTGAGTATCACTTCGTCACGTATTCGGTCGGCCGAGGTTACGCCGCACAATTTTCGAAGTGATCGCATCTCCACAGCATTCAACTTACTTTCATGCATCTTCTGACATACCCAGGTTTCGCTGCCGAAAAGCATCGTTGGCACTAGCACTGCGTTATGAATCGCGAGTCGCTAACAATTAATAAATTCCTCAATAACGTTATGTGCCTTTGTCAATCTTATTAGCTAAATTATTAATTATAAATATTAAAACTAATGTAGTTCAAGTCATTTTATATAACCTATATCCAAAATATTACTTTTTACTACCATGTTGGCTATGATTATAAGCGCGGGCTTCGGCTATTATACAGTAAAGTAATAAATCAATGTTTATGGAACAACGTCATATCCTCTTCACTACATATTATAAAACAAAGTCGTTTTTCGCTGTCTGTCCCTGTGTATGCTTAGATGTTTAAAATTACGCAACGAATTTCGATTCTGTATTTTTAAATAGATAGAGTGATTCTTATAGAAGGTTTTTATGTATATTTTGTTAAGTTTTTGTATAGATTAACTTAATTATAACGATAAATGTTGGCGGTGTTGGAAAAAATGAGCCGTCTGGGAACTTTTAACGAAAACGCTGCCTAAACCCTTTGCGATATAACAAAATAATGTATTGTGGAATTGTGTATCTAATATAGGTCTACAGAAAAGTCTGTAACTGTGTATCTCTATCTCTTAAGGATACCGTACTATATCCATTTTAATACTTTAAAAAACAGCAATAATAAAGAGCTAATTTAAAGGCTATTTACACAAATACATTATTAATCCTTATAATTTTTAATATGTTAGTTGGTTTCAACATTTTATTAAGATTATTTTGTCCCTTTACACTTTGCAAATTAAATGAATATCTTAGGCGATATGGCAATATCAAAAAAATGCGCAAAGAAATTAATTTCGTGTAACAAAAATTCGACAGGGCCGTGCGGGCGCGGGCGTAGTACTTGAGAGCGGAGAAGTAATCAAGTAATTCGGAAAATGTTCATACATTATCGTGAAATTAATTAACGACGGGATTAAATGGGTGCCACGGGGTTCGAAGCATGTCACGGGCGAAGCCAGGAGGATCAGCTAGTTAATATTAAACTGTATCAGACGTTTAAATAGAATACATTTGTTGGTATTCAAATTTATCAAGTTATTTTGTCATGTTATATTAATTTCAGATACATCTTCTTAACATCTATCACAGCTTATTCACCAGCTATTAATCTTGAGATCACGACTGACTTGTTAGCAGCTAATTATATTCCCCTACTTTGTGCTTAGCTCAATATATTAGCATGTACAACGGTTATTTTGACTAATGACATATGCAAGGCTGGACAATCAACAGATGACAAGCAATTAATTCAATTAATTGCAGGCGAACACCCGAAATCGCTGAGACCCACAAATAAATCCTTGTTCAGTATTCTCAATGACAGACCTTAAATGAATTGATTGGGCACTTTGCATTACATATTTAACGTTCCGCCTCAACCATTGGCTCATTGGTCATAAGTTTCTATTACTTTGATGGCAGTCGTTGAATGTGGCATACATTATTGAGGATACATATGGACAGTAACACGATAAATATTAGCTATTGATTTAAGATAGCCGTAGCTTCAGTACAATTTGTTTTTCAGCCACGCCTTTATCCCCGAAGGAGTTGCAGATGCATATTGTACATCCACTTTTAATTGAAAGCATTTTTTTGAGCCCAATGCCGTGTTGTAATAGATAGACGCAGATTTAGGCTACCTGCTGTTGAAATTTTTAAAAGCCGCCAAATAGTCCTTCAACTTTGCTTAACGACTGTCATGTTACTGGCAACAGGGACCAACGGCTTATCGTTCCTTCCAAAGCGCGGAAACGCTCGTAAATGGAAATAATACAAAGCGGTCACCCATCCGTAACCAGCCATAGCTACAGTTGCTTAACGTAGTAATCGTTTACTGAATACTGAGTTAGCGGGGCCACGATGACTTCAGTAGTACTCATTAGTAATGGAAATTAATGCTATTTTTTTATTTCTTTAGCGTGCTTATTTTCATCTCTTAGAATGCGACGTGCTATTTGCTTTGATAAATGGTAATAGGTATATGCCTCTGCCACCCCTTTTGGGATAAGGCGTAATTGATTTACAAACTACTCATATACGCAGAATGAGAGTGTCGTATTTACTTTTGAATTTCTGTAATGAAAATGAATCGCTAAATGTGTTACTAAGATCAAAACTTGAAAATAACTTGACTAGTGCGACTACTTTTTGCTTTCGCAGTAATCATAAATATATGTATGAATTTTTAATAATATAATAATATAATTTTAATAATATAATATAATTTTAATAATTTTAAAATTTATTTTTTTTTCCGATATGTCAACTTATCGGAAAAAAATTCATACATAAAATAAATAAACGACCGGATTAAATGTGCGCCACGGGGGTTTGATTTGTAGTATGTCACGAGCAGAGCCGGGGTTCAGCTAGTAAATAAATATTTCGGATCCTTTTTCACAATGTCATCAAATTAAAAAATAAATAAATATCCATCACGCCTTATCCCCGAAGGGGTGGCAGAGGCATATTATATGCCCACTTTTCACCGTGTGGATTCCTGTCCCACGTAATAGGTGGTGAGCCCATTGCCGTGTTGAAATATACAGACGCAGGTTGTGGCTACCTGCTGTAAATTAATGTACATATATATGTTATAAACATAAATGCTAAAGCACAAAAGATAATAACATAACTGTAGCTTTACTTTACCTTTTTTTTAATACATTTTTTTCTAACCAATATCATAATGACGCAGTATGCTCTTGGAATATAATACATATTGTTATTACCCTTGGTTCTCTCACCCCTAAGATAGGGCCGTCGAAATATCGCCAGGGCTACGGATATTGTTTTTGTGCAGATATCGGATCCAAACTGGTAATTATGTACTAAAAATATGTATTCCCATACTCCCTCAGTGAGTACATTGAGGAGTTCGGCTTCTATTAATGGCGAAAGAGAGTTTCATATTTAAAGATATTTTCTTAACAGTATCCATTTACTAAGTAGGTAATTGTAATGTTATTATATTCAGGCCCCTCCTGAATTTTACAATTGGGTCTTTTTTTTTGCGGCAACTTGCAATTTGCTAATAAAAAAATGTAGGGCTGTTCCAAATTCAAATATTTGATATTATCCTATTTTATATTGTCGAACTAAATTTAAATTACTAAGTTAAAATTAATTTACTAGTAAACTATATTTTTGTTATATGAAATACAACCGTTTATTTATTTCATAACCATTTCATTAATGATATAGCAAAGCGTCTGGTCGATGCTACTCGTGACCATAAGGCTGGCCTCTTTCTCGCTCAGAGGATAAGCATTGCCATCCAACGTGGCAATGAGGCTAGCCTTGTGGGAACATTACCATTTGACTACGGTGGGGAGGAATTCTACGACGCCTAGACAAGGTTTCAACAGTCTTATACTTTGTCCCCCTTTCTATTCTGTAAATATTTCCATATTACATGATTAGTATGTATACTTGTTGTTGTTTTAAATTTTAACATATACGATCATAAATAAAGCAAGTTATTATGTTTTTAATATATTTAGTACTTAAATGAAGTAAGTTAGTAAAGAAACTGAATAGATATTCATTAAAATATAAAGACATGTAGAAGTACACTAGTCTTAAGTGATGGATTACTGGTGCCGTGGTTAGGAAATTAAAATGCCAGTATTACTGATATGAGAATTAGTTTACAAATATTTATACGTACGAAATGTTTTAGAGGGGAATAAAACTAAAATGTCTTTTATTCAGTTAAAATATTAAATTTGCTTGAAATTTTCATTTTCCGCGTAGCGTGCATTGCTTGACGTGGCAACTTCTCAAAAATACTGCCCATAAAATTCGGTCGAAATCCTTCTTTAATAACAAAATTCGTCTATTATATTAAATTTGTTACTACTTTTATGTGTGTTGACTTAGAGCGACTTAATTCTGAGCATTTTATCATTTATATATTCTAATTTTGAGACTATGCCTTGCTACATAATTTGGTGTTGATAATAGCTTTGTTTATACTATATATATAGAGTATACGATACATTTTTACAAACATACTCCTTAAACAGCGCTCGTGGCCACGTTAAATCAGTGTTCTGTAAACGATCACTGCTTTAAGCAACTTTCGCTATAGCTGGTCCTTGGATGGGTGACCACTTTGTCCGTGTTTTGGCAGGCATAGCCTACGCCTGTCCATTTCAACACGGCAATTTGCTCACCACATGCTACGTATGACAAAAAGGCATACGGTGAAATGTGGGCGTCTAATATGCCTCTGCTTACCCCTTCGGAGATAAAGGCGTGACAATATGTATGACAATAGATGTTTAGATACAATACAAAGTTGTTAATGGAAATAGTATCAAATAACAGCTACCTGTTCCCTGCATTCCATGTTCCGAAATTCAATGATAAGTAATCCCATAATTGAGTATAAACACATAGGAATATAGGCAGATGAACATCGTTACTCGGTCCCGCCCTTCGGTTGCGAATTACAGTCAAAATCAATTATGTGGGCAGGTACTTATACCTGCCATTAAAAGCACTTTATCTCTTTAGGTATTCAGAGCGATGGGTCGGAAAAAAGAATATTTGAAAGGTGTTTCTGGGAAAAACGTTTTCGCTGGCGACTGCTGTTCTTTTAAAAATACTGTGTAATGCTAGGCAATTTTTTAATAATATAGTACATGAATAAGCTGAGTTCATAATAAATTAATAGTAAAACCGATGACATTTACTTTTACAATAGTCTGGTATTTAAAGATAAAAAATAAAATGAAACTGCTTGGTCCAGTACACAGTTTACAGTTTTAATTTTTTTTAATCTATTTAAAATGATGTATTAGGGTGACATCCGGAGTTTTAGGGTCGCTTTCAGAACTAAAAAGGATACTGTTAGTAACCGTAGTGGAAATAAGAGTATTTTATCATACACACCTATGAGTACGAAATACAATTATACCTACTCTAGTACTAAGATATAAAAATTAAAGAAATTAAAATAACTAAAATAGCAGCCTTTACGCGCAAGCCATCGAAATAAGTTTAATAATTTTATATATTTTCATTACGATACAACTTCAGCTGGACCATGGTGGTGGAGATTCCTATGATTTTTTTCTACATAATCTGTGGACGCGGCGCAACACGCAGGTGCGAGGACATTTGGCGGGAAGAGTGACAAGTGCGGACGCTTGCTTTAGATTATTTTCTAAAACTAGTGCATTTATCTTGTTTTATGTGCGGGAGTGGTAATTTCTTGGACATAAAAGTTGTGTTAACGTGCTATAGTGAAAGACAATGATATATATGCAGTGAAATGCTATTTTCTCTCTTGCCGCAAAACGTCCACTGACAACCTTAGTATAAGAATCACCATTATACTGAGGGCAAGGACCAGGACGGACAATGAGGACACGACATCGACTGGACAGGACTAATTAGAAGATAAGATTGAAGAAATATGATATAAAAAATAAGATTTGGCTAAAAGGTCTTAGAAACCAGGCCATTAAATAAATATTAATGAAAAAAAATACGCAGGTGCGATGAGCAATGGATTTGGCGCCAATTGTTTAGAAATAAATGCAAATTAAGCTGTAATCTTAATAATTAATTTAGTTTTAATTTAAAATAAATATCTGAAACCGACATTAACGATGCTGAAGAAAATTTTACACCATCGAACATTCTCGAAACAGCAATGAACATGACAATGAATCTCTTACCGGCGAAGTCTAAATTACCAAGATTTTATGACCCGGAAAACTCTATTCGCCTATGCCTCGCACTAGTAATTTTGCAGTTATAAACTACTATTGTGTGTAGGTATATATTATTAAATAATAGTAAAAAATCTAGAGGAAAAATACACTCATACGTGCAGGTAGCATATAGAAAATCTCTTTCTTTCTTTTTATTAAACGAATAATGAATAATGGTAACATAATGTACATTGTATACTAAATAGAAGAATACAGGAGACAGCCTCGCGACTCACAACTATTTAAAGTCTTAATAGCCGGTCTACACGATACAAGTTTGTACTGCCCAAGCTATTGCAAAAACAAGCCTGTCTTATTACACATATACATACTACCTATTTAGCCGTCAATATCTACTTTAGTGCTAACCTCGAATTTGAAGTATAAATTTAAATTTCTCAATCTTTTGTTTTTGTGTCAAAAGCATAAGTTTAGCGTTTAAACTGACTATTATATTCCATTAGCACGAACTTCTTTGGATAAATAAATTGTTGTTGTTTGGAGTGCCAATCATCGAACGAAATCTTGATAGATAATGTATTGAATTAACTGTCAAAGTTATCGGTCGCCGTGATCTTTGACAGAATATATATATATATATATAATTTCCAATCAAATAAAATAGGTGTTGTACCCGATCAATACAAAACTAATCGCCAGGCAATTAAGCATATGCCAAGCGCAAGTGTGTCTTTTATGACGTCATTACCTAGATACGCAGCAAGAAACGGTCATCCCATAATTCTCTCTTGCTCCATAGATCCGTCGCCGTGAATAGATCAGGTTGGTTAGAAGGCGGCACTCCGCGAGGTTTAGTAGGATGATACACATCATTCCTCATCATTCCATCACATGTATTCCTGTCCCACGTAATAGGTGGTGAGCCAATTCCCGTGTTGAAATAGACAGACGCAGGCTGTAGCTACCTGCTGTTGAAATTTTTTAAGCCGCCCATAAGGCCTTCATCCAGGCTTAACGACTGCCATTTTACTGGCAACCGGGACCAACGGCTTAACGTGCCTTCCGAAGCACGGAAACGCTCGTAAATATACACGCCACAAAGGGGTCAACACTCCGAGGACCAGCCATAGTGAAAGTTGCGTAACTCGGTGATCGTTTACAGAACACTGAGACCGCGGGGCCACGAGCGCTTCCTTTTGAATAATAAATTTGATTTCTATAAAAAAATAATAGGTCTTTACCTATGAAATTGCCGTTCTGCAGTACTGGTCATTTCAAAACAAAATATTTTTGTTTGGATAAGAATTCTAATTTCAAATTAATTTTATTTTAAAAACATGGAATTCTTTTTCAAAGTGGTCATTTGTTTATTGATTAGTGTTACATTTTCATCGCATTTCAATCTTTTTCGTCATCATGGATACGTTAAAAATTGGAGTAATTATGGAATATGAGTACCGTCGTGGCAGCAACGTGGCACAAACGGCACGCAACATTAACGACGTTTACGGAGCTAACACTACAAACCAATGCACCACCTGTTATTGGTTTGCTCGCTTCCGTTCTGTAAATTTCGACCTGAAAAATGAACCTCCCGGTCGTGCGAAGACTTGGGTCGGCAATGACGAATTAAAGGCGATTGTGGAAGCTGATGATACACAATCTACGACTGAATTAGCATCAGCTATCAACGTTAGCGTCAAAATAATATTGGTCCATTTGCGTCAAATTGGCAAGGTAAAAAAGCTTGACAAATGGGTGCCCTACGAACTCAATGATCGCCAGTGCGAAGTACTCGTCGAGGCGTGCCTTGCACTGGCTCAACAGACACACAAATGAAGAAATTTTAAACCGCATTGTTACCTGCGATGAAAAATGAATTCTGTTTGATAACCGCAAGCACTCAGCAAGTTGGTTGGATCCTGGTTCAGCACCTAATCAATGCGCTAAACGAAAACTTACCCCTAGAAAAGTGATGGTCCGTTATTTGGTGGTCAAGCGCCGGTGTGATTCATTACAGCTTCATACCTAATGCGGGGAGCATTACTGCAGATGTATACTGTGAAAAACTGAACACAATGATGGAGAAGCTTTCATATCTCCAACCAGCATTGGTCACTCGCTCGTCTCCGCTGCTCCTGCACGACAACGCGCGTCCTCATACTGCACAGCAGCCGGTCTCCTAGTTGCAAGAACTGGGGTTGGAAGCTCTCCGCCATCCGCCCTGTTCACCAGACCTTGCGCCTACAAACTACTACCTTTTCCAGAATTTGGATAACTTCTTGGCAGGAAAAAAGTTTAATACCCGAGAGGCAGTACAAAATGCCGTTGAAGAATTTGTTGCCTCCCGTACAGCTGATTTCTTTAAGAAGGGCATTAATAAACTGTCACTGCTTTGGCAAAGATGTAGTGATTGCATGGGTGATTACTTTAATCAATACAAATAAAAAATACATGAAAAAAATTCGTTTAAAATTTTTCACACAAAACGGCAAGTCTATAGGTAAAGACCTAATATATGTGTAGCGGTTATATGATTAAAACAGGGACATTGAGTTGTACACCCGGCTTCGCAATCGCGAGCTCGTGTGATCATTTACTTGTAGGCTCGATACACACACGCATACACATACAGCATACGGCAATTTGTTTTAATGACGATTTTCTACTAAATTGCACTACCCGTAAACCACTTTAAGGAACACCTTAGATCCTTCAAAATTAGGTAAGCATCAAACATATCGGAGTGGCTATGATAATAATTCTGTAGGCTTTTTTTTAGGTAAAATATTCTCGCATTCATTGCCATGTTTTAATTCATTTTCATTGAATATTTGAATATAATGACCAGCTTAAATTAATTTATGGTCCTTCATCAAAATCTCTTCTGGAATGAAAGAAAAGTGTCATGGGTAGAATAATGAATCGCAAAAATTACTTTTGTTATTTTATTTTATACCATTAAATGGAACGCAAACCTTGACTTGACTTTAGGCTGCTGGATTCAGTAACGAATTATATATTAAACGTATTGATATAATTTGATTTTCTTAAAGAATTTATAATTCAGACAAAAAAATTACAACATTTTCTTTTTCCATATATAATATAAATATATAAAATCCACCATTCCAGTAATTCCATTTCAACACGGCAATGAACTCACCACGTGTTCCGTGGGAAAAAAATGCTTACGGTGAAGTGTGGGCTTATAGTATGCCTCTGCCTACCACTTTAGGGATAAAGGCATGGCAGTATGTATGTATACATAGGAAACACCCAAACTTCAACACATACATGTTTTCCTTTTGGTATGTAGTATTTTTCTACATTTAATTTCTCAATCTTTGTGCGGCTTGACAGACTTGCGACCATACAAAATGAAGTTATAAAGAGCCTTCTATGACTAAAAGACTATGCTAAACAAATCTAAAAGGTTTTAAATAGTTGTAAAATATTATAAATTTAACTGTTGAATCAGATTATACTATGGAGAGCAACAGTTAAATCTTTAACCAGTGTTTTATCGCCCCTTAAGTAATTCCCTTGGGTTAACTCTTAAGTTAGTGTTAACTTACTAATATTATAAGTTAATGTAAGGTTAAAATAAAAAGAAACATCACCACACATCACTCGACGGAGTTTCAAATAATCTTTTACGTTAAAAGATTATTTGAAACTCCGTCGAGTGGCGTTTTCTACAAGAGTGCAATTTGGCAAGAAAAATACCTCAATTTTGAATGTAGTACATTAGGTAAATTCGGCGAAGAAAGGTATTAGGGCTCTACTTTATATAATATGCAGTCTAAGAAGGGTCAAGTACTACAGAGCTTTACATCATGATTGTTGAATACTCGTAGGCAGGTTACCCAGAAAAAGAAATATTTTCCACATCCGTGCGAACATATTCGCAGACACAGCTAAGTAATATGGAACAGTATGTCTTTAAATATTCATGAATTTTAAGAACAGTAATTATCCATAATACATGAAGTTATTAGCATTATTAATAACAGTAAAACGATACCGCGTAATAACATTCAAGTACGTTAATAGGTCGTTAATCGCAACGACATCGGATATGCATTGTTTAGATTGTCACATTGAAATAATGACGGGCCACAATACGGATATAAACTGGTTGTCAGCAGCAATTACCTCAATTGTACCTAACTGGTACGGGTAAACAATTACGTGACACTATACTGAGCGTCCCGGTTAGGCTCTCCATTAAAATGTTTGGAAGTACTTACAGTTGTTACAAGTACAAAATATTTATAGACGAGCTAAATATTCGGGTAAATTTTACTAAAGAGAGTAAATGTTATTTTGTAACGTAAGTTGTAAACGGCCCAAGATCTCCCAATCCAAAGCACTAAGCAAAGATTTTTAAAACTCCCATCTAAAAGTGCAGTATTTTACCTGAATTAATAAATGAAATAAAGCCATAATTCTGCAAAAATAATTGTATCGGTGTTGTAGTAAGAGAAATTGTAACACTAACTGACAAACGGGTGGATAAGATCTACGAAATATTGCCAAGGAATCCCTTGTATAATATCGTTGAATGTTCACCGTGCTTAAGAAAGGTATTCTGAAAATACCTCTCTGAAGCTTTTATAGGCCCTCGGGCAATGATTTATTGTTTTAATTATTTCTGAAAACAAGGTTTTGGATTAATTTTAAGATTTTCTCATCCATCATGTCTAACTCAGGTTAACCCATGTTAACAACATTACGTCTTATAATGGAAATCATAAAAAGATGAACACCACTATTAAATAGTATGTATGTTCTTATGCTTTCTTATAATGTAGTGATTTATGTTTGAAATTAAGTGTGTGTGAATACACAAACAATGATTGCCCAATGTGATAAAACCAAATAAATGACAACAACAAAACGTTTAACTTTTTAAAGATCAAGCTTTAAGCAACAGATCGGTGATTAAAGAATGTTAAAGTGTTGAAATTTTTAGTTGACGCCATTAACCGTTGAGGAGTTCCCTCCTAGGGAGACTTTCACCTCCATCCTTAATCTTAAGACCCCAAACACATTGTCAAACTTTCATTAGTTCTTATAATCACCTTCCCTCATTGTCATTCCAGTTACTAAATGCTTATCTAACTGATATATGTGTACTGAATGACATAGACTTGTAAGATATATTTACAAACTTAATTTGCCACCCCTTCGGGGATAAGGCGTGATAGATAAAACTAATTTAAAATTATTTTGACTATGAGACTTTAAGTTTTGCAACAGAATTTGTTTTGATCACACTTGCTCGTGATGCGCACTACTTACATTTATATATGTTACTTATAAGCACTTAGGGCATCCCAATATCTAAAAGAAATAAATTATGAATAAGTTTGTGTTGGACATTCTCACAAGGCAAGTAGGAACAGAACAAAAACATCAATGTTCTTTTAACCTAAAACCCAGCGTACAATCTGCGATTCAAATCAACTTTATCATCCGAGAAGGCAACAAAGCGTATGTTGGCGACGTCCTAAGTTTTCCGGGCCTGTGTCACACCTGCTACTTTCCCACAAATTGTTACCGGTTTCAACTCGCCCGTTCCCGCCACCTAACTTGGCCTTCTTCTCTCCATAATTAATTCTTCATTCGAAACAACTTGGACTTGGACAGAAGCGGGCCGCGTAAGCACTTAAATAGTCTAAATTGTGTCGGAGACGCGCCCATTTTTAATTAGTTCAAAAGAGCTCTTCAATTTTTAACGACCGTGTTTCCAAGTTTTGTTGTTAATTAAAGGTGTAATGCGCTTTTAGGTGGTGCTTATGCGTTGCCACGATTGTTGTTTCTAATTGTAATATATATCAACATGCTAGCCAGTTAGAGCCAGAAGCTATAATCGTAACACCATCGTGATTTCCAATACAACTAATAAAATTTAAATCAATTACACATTTATCCCCGCAGATGTCGCAGAGGCATATTATACGCCCTTATTTCACCGTGTGCATTTTTATTCCACGTAAGGAAGGAATAAATAGACGTAATTGTAAAAGAAATTCTAGATTTGTATAATATGGAGAATACGATACATTTTTACAAAAATACCCCTTAAACAATCTACTACTTGAAATCATTGACTAAGCTGAAAAGTTTGTTTGTTTGGTTTAACGCGGTAATGTCAGAAATTTCTGGCTTGAATAGTAAAAATATTTTTTAGAAATTTTGTTTAATGTAAAAGGCTAAGCTGTATATCATCACGCAATATTATCCTGGAGAGCGAAGCAGATATCATAAAATTTATAAGAGACGGTATTAAATGGTTGCTACGGGAGTACGACGTATGTCGCGGGCGTAGCCGCGCCGCCACAACCTGCACCTATCCATTTCAACACCAGCAACTTAGCTTATTTACTAGGTAAGCCCTTACCTAGTAAATAAGTTACTGGAAACCGGTACCAACCGTTTAATGTGCCTTCTGAAACACGGAAACGCTCGTGAATAGAAATGTCCCAGACTGATCATCCATCTAAGGACAAGCCATAGCGGAAAGTTATTTAACGCACTGATCGTTTACAGAACACATCGACATACGAATGAAATCATACTGAAGAGAAGAAAACCTCCACACATAAATCATGAACCAGCCTGTCTGGTCAATGAGGTACAGTAAAGCTAATCACTCTTCATTCAATATTCCGTTTTGCATTAAAAATAAATGCAACCAAGTGACGGCACAAACGGATGTCTTACCAACTTTACACGTTCTCCAGGTTAAGTAAAAATAGATCAAAATCGATATCGTAGCATCGGCTGTCAGTCCCAGCAGTTACAATTGGCTATTGTCTTTCGTTGTATATTTAATATGAAGTGCTACGATCGATACGTGTTGCTATATAACTAAACGTTCTGCACTATTATAATTATGAAATTAATTTGAAATTTGACCGCTCACCTTAAGAAATTTGTGAGAACACCAGGTGTTATTTAAGTTATATGTGCTTTCCTTTCTGCAATTAGTAGCCACTCTCTTGTTCAAACAATTAGATGTTTTGGTTTTTTGCCAAACTTTCTTCGGGTAAGACATCATAGTTACTCTTCTTCGTGGATGAAAAGTACTGAAAGATATACATTCTAATCCGTTGAAAGAGACAAGACACTAACAAAAACAGTTTTTAAAATTTTGGAGTTATAATAATTATCTTTTTGACTATTTTATTATAATACTTCGTAGTGTCGTAGCAATGGGATTGAGTATAGGAATAGCGTTTTCATGCTTTGGAAGGCAACTTAAACCTTTTTCCCGTTTGCCACTAAAATGGCAGTCATTTAGCCAAGTTGAACGTCTTGTGGGTGGCTTGAAAAATTTCAACGGCAGGTCGCCACGGCCTTCGTTTGTCAATTTCAATACGGCAATGGGCTCACCATCTGTTTCATGGCACAAAAATGTATACGGTGAGATGTGAGCATATGGTATGCCTCTGCCTACCCCTTCAGGAAAAAAAGGCATGACAATGCGAGTATGTATGTATGTATGAAATATACCTAGTCAGGTCATAAGTATTGTCACACAGTAAAAACTTTTCTTTTAGAATGCTGGCCACAAAAAAGTTTATTGAATTCGAATTTCGAATTGTTCATGAAAATAAAAATGAATACTTTTTAGAATTTTACTCATTTTTAAATATGGAGTGGTCGCTTAAAGAAGACCGTGTTGCAGTTATTGCGTTGCATCGTTGCGGTTACGCGCCAATTCAAATTTTGACATACTGAAAAATTTGAATATAACCAAAAGATACGTTTATCGTACCATCAAACGATACAATGAAGACTCTAGTGTAGATGACAGGTAAAGAAGTGGTCGCCCTCGGTCTGTTAGGACTCCAGCAGTGATAAAAGCTGAGAAGGCGCGAATTCTAAGAAATCCCAAACGTAAGCAGAAACTGTTGGCCTTTCAGATGGGGTTAAGCAGAACCACTGTGAAAAGGGTGTTAAATGAAGACTTAGGGCTTCGGTCATATCGAAGAAAAACAGGACATCGTTTAATGAACTCGAGATGCTCGTCTAATGGACCTGAGACTGAAGAGATGCCGCGCTTTGTTAAAGCGGTACGCGGAAAAAAAATATTGAGAAATTCTTTTTTCGGATGAAAAAATTTTTACCGTAGAAGAGAGCTACAACAAACAAAATGATATGAGTTGGAAAAATAGTAGTGCAAAAGCGAGCAACCGTATTCCGCGTGTCCAACGAGGTCATTTTCGTTTCGTCCTCGCTCATGGTATGGTTGGGAGTTTCTTATTGGGGCTTAACAGAGGTACATTTTTGTGAGAAAGGTGTAAAAACGAATGCAGTTGTGTATCTAAATACAGTCCTGACGAACCTCGTGGAACCTGTTTCTCATACCATGTTCAATAACAGGCACTGGGTATTCCAACAAGATTCGGCGCCAGCTCATACAGCGAAGAGCACACAAGACTGGCTGGCGGCGCGTGAAATCGACTTCATCCGGCATGATGACTGGCCCTCCTCCAGTCCAGATTTGAGTCCGTTAGATTACAAGATATGGCAACACTTGGAGGAAAAGGCGTGCTCAATGCCTCATCCCAATTTGGAGTCACTCAAGACATCCTTGATTAAGGCAGCCGGCGATATTGACATGGACCTCGTTCGTGCTTCGATAGACAACTGGCCGCGCAGATTGAAGGCCTGTATTCAAAATCACGGAGGTCATTTTGAATAAACTTTATTGTCATAAGGATCTATGTTTTGTTAAGTTCATTTTGGTATATAAATGGTTACATAATGAATAAACTTGTTTCAATTATTTTATATTAAACATGTGACTGAATTTATGACCTGACTAGGTATTTAACTAGGTATTATTGCCCACGGCTTAACGGAAAATATTTAGTCATTATTACCCATGTTTAGAAATAAAATGTTACCTAGTGAGTTATTACACCATATGAAAAACTAAGTAACTATCTTTTGACTGTAGGAGAGAGGACAGATCGCTTTGCGATTTATGCATACTTTTTTATTTCCACCCAGGATATTAACTTTGTGCGATGAGCACGATGGTTAATTCTGTCTGGGTGTTATTTATCTATAATATGAACGTATTTAGAAATATATAAGTATGTTTATCAGTTATCTGGTTACCATAGTATAAGCTCTGCTTAGTTTGGAATTAGATGGCGTTGTGTGAGATGTCCCAACGATTTTTAATTTTTATTTTTTTTCTCTTCCTGGAGATTAATTAATTAAAAAAAGGAATAATCTAATAGCCACAGGGATGAGACGCTGAATCTGTTTTACTATCTGTAAAAGTGTTTTATCAACGCACAAAGTAAGTATAAGCCTCTTTGGCTCGTATAAAAATGAACGCCTTTATGAAAATGATTTTCAAATACGTCCTATATTCAATTATGTCACTGCTAGATTCAGACGCTGTAAACTGGCTGTTGGTAGGATTACCTTGACAGAAAGTCAATCATTTAGCGCACCTACTCTCGTACCGGCGATGGAAGGAAACAATGCGCATAATAATCAGACAATCTGAATGGCGACACTAATTAGGTCTGACAGTGACAGAGCGAACAGTGTTTGCGTAGTGCAGCCCGCACTCATTGTTCTGCAGTCATTGTACCTCCCGCTTTGTCGTACTCGGAATACACTGTTGGTTACTATTGACTCTTTAGTTGTGGATTTGTGTATACGTATTACAGTTTTATATAATACAACACAAAATATAGTTCAATAAAGGTTAGTTACGTACATAAAGTCATGTACCAAACATGCTTCTAATGTATATACGCGAATAAAATAATGAAGATAAACCAATATTATTAGTAGGCATCACTGCCGCTTCCACCACTTTATACGCAATACTCGTACGTAGAATATGGTATCATATATCTAATACATATAAAGATTATAATCGATAAGCATTTATTTGTTACTCGCACACTATGATTGCACGTGTGTTTTGTTCACCGCTTAGTGTAACTCTGTCAGTGTCAGGCCTAATTAGAGCCATTGAAATTGGCTGATTAATATGCGTAATGCCAACGTGGTGTATGTGCCGATGCTCCATTGTGGAAGCGGCCGAGTGAATTATGCACATGAAGTGAAATGACGTGATTATATCCGATATTATCGTTACATATTGTCAACGCATAACTATAAAGTATGACCGGATTATTGGACCAAGCTGTCGTTCAAACTCATTAAAGTTAAATTATTGAATTATGGGCTTATTTTACTCAAATATAAGTCAAGTAGAGCTTAAATTAGTCCTACTAAATGCTACGAGGACTAAGCTAATCTCGCTGCAAGCTGACGCACCTGTTGCCTGTCTCAAGAGATGCTCTGAAACAATCAGACAAAGGCTTTATGTGACATCCCGATAAATACAGAAACTCGCATGTTGATGAACCTTAATCAAGATATAAAAAACCTCAAGTTGAAAGAGAAGGAAAACACGTAAGATAGTTAAATTCTGAAAGTTTTTTTTAGTAAGGTCTTTCTATTCTTGATAAGATTCGGTCTCAGTCACCTACTTTAAAGGGCAGTACTGTTTCTCATACGCAAAATTTACTATAGGAGACATAACATTCAAGAAACTTTTAAATTGCGAACACCTAGTGTCTTGGGTATATAAGTAAACATCCTACTAATAATATAAACGCAAAAGTTTGTAAGAATTGATGTTAGTTACTCTTTCACGCAAAATCTACTGAATGGATTTTGAGGAAACTTTACAATAATATAGTTTGCAAATCAGAATAACACATAGGCTACTTTTTATCCCGGAAACATGTTTCTGTGGGAAACGAGAACGGAAAAACTTCACCATTAGAGCGGATCCGCGGGCGTCAACTCGTATAATATACATTTATAATAATTGGCTGTCGCATAAAAGGCTTTAATGTTTTTGATTTACTAAATCGACTATGTATCATCGAAAGCTATCCCTTTATTCACTAAGAATAAATTTAATACTTTACATTTAGGCTAGGTAAATAAAAGCAATTATTTTGGTTAACTTGAATATAACAACTGGACCGAATTTCATTTTCAAAAATATATTATTAGAACGATATAACTTCTCAGTTCTTCTAATTCCACAAAAAAATGTAATCCCATTCTTAGCCGCTTAAAACCCGCATCAAGTTGACACGACCCGAGTTAAAACGGTGCCCAAAAACAAAGTCCACACGTCAAACTAATCCAAATATTACAAACGCTTGAGCGTCGCGAGTTGTGAACAATAGGATAACCATCTGTCACCCGGACGTAACGAACTTAAACTGTGCCTACACAATGTAACGTTCCTGTCGCGAGCAGACCTCGCAGACGGATTGATTTGTCAGTGCCATTGTTCATGCTACTGTTACATTCATATTTTTAATTGCTTACATTATTTTTACATGCCTAAGTGACGAGATCTGCCATGTATAGATATGCCTCAATCCAGGATGTCGTTGACTGTAGGTGGCAGAAAATCGTCTTGCTAGAATATTAAAAATGTTTAACAACTTGATTATAAGAAATGTTAAAGAGTACAATGCTGAACGTCAGGTCTCACCTGCCATGTATAGGCACACCTCAATGCATCCTGGATAAAGACGTACCTATGCATTTTTTTTCTAATCGCACCCGCATTCCCATTACTGTGACTCCTGTAACCCAGGATCTACAGCAATGACCAAGTTCAAAAAGTTACACCGAGATCGATCTCTAAGTCCATGGAGAAGTTAGTGTCTTGTGGTGTGTCTCTAACTTGTTAGGTTAGAGTATGTGATGAGCAGTTTGATCATATTTAGCATCAGCTGTTGAACACTGACAAAACCGTGACTCGACCAGCTTAAACGAATGTAGTTTGCTCCTAAATTTACCATGTCCCGTAAGAAATTATGCAATACAATGAACCACCTCCAGTTATGACAATCTCAACCGTTCACGAACGTCTGGGAAAAACTGGTAGAGGTGGCGTCCTTTGATGGAAGTGTTCCAACGCAGCTGCCATTCGTCTAAAAGGTTTCTCACGTGCATTATATCGGAACAATCTAGCAATTCTATGACGATCTCTATCTTACAAACTATCCCTAGCTGAATAGTACAATGCAGCGCGGCTCTGAATTTCAAGGTAAACCGGGAGAACACCTGCTATCACAGGTAGAGCCTCCGTGCTGTCCTGTAGGCCTTACACAAAACTTTGCAGCAACTTTAACCGTGCAGCCCCGATAGTGGCCTTATCAGATAAACCGGCGCCCCATAATACATACAGCCAAGATAAGTGGCCCCATAGACGACCATATTCGCGACAACGCGTAAGCTATTTTTTTAGCCAATTTATGTGCTCAGTGAAAGCAAAATTTCTTTCTAAAATCGATCCTAAATAGCAAAGCTAGTACCTGTACATGGCAATAGTGCTTATAAATTAATGTTATTAAGAATAAATAGTAAGTGACCGACTGATCATTGAACAGAAAGTTGTAACTCATTCACCCATTCCCTCCTATCGCTCAACAGGTAAAGACTTAGTGCTACTTAATGTCCGTACTTTCCTTCATCGTCGTTTGTTTATGTACATACTTTTAAAGAGAATCTCAGATTTTCTTTAAAGGGAATCTGAGGATTGTGTATATACATCCTCACCAATAAAGTATATTAAAGTGTCATCAAACTAGAGGCTGCATTGCAGCATTGCTTTGTCCACCACATTGTATTCCGTGGTTTAGCCTTTTTTAAATCAATAATCTACAAATATTTTAATAAATGGGCTTAACACAAGTCTAATATCATTTAATACTTATGCTTATATTACTTTCTTAACTAAAACCGTTAAATTAGGCAATCAATTTCACCTGTCACTCTGCAAGACTTATCAGAGACATTAATCCACCATTATTGGTATATATAGAATAATATATTGTTACATATCTTATGATTGGCACTAATATCATCAAATAATCCGGTTTAGCAAAGTAATATACGTTCACGCCATATATCCGTGCATGAAATCCGTCTTTATTTTAACCCTTCGCGCATCTGGATAGAGTTTGTTATGACACTTCAAATGCTTTGGGTGTAATGGGCCCCACCAAGATCTTCGGGGCCCAAGTAAACCTCCCGTGCTAGTGCGTGCACCTGCTGATTAACGGACGAGGCTCTGGCGCTGGCTTTCCCCTCTGGGGTTGGGAGGTCTGAGGGCGTCGCTCACATAAAAGCCACCCGCCGAAACAAAAAAAAAAATGAACAGTCAGAAAAGGAATGCTGCTAGATAGGGCGATAGCTAGGATAGGGCGCCGCCGCAAAACGGCGCGCAGGAGCCCCGTCCGACTCCTGTGCCAAGTGGGCTAGGGCTGCCGTGTGTCGGGCCAGCACGGCCAAAGAAGTTAGCCCCAACCCGTATCCGCTTCGCATCTTGGAACATTGGCACGCTGACTGGGCGTGCGGTAGAGTTGGCCGAAGTACTCTCCAGGCGGAGGGTGGACGTGGCGTTCCTGCAGGAGACTCGGTGGAAGGGCAACAGAGCCCGGCCCTTGCAGAACGGCTACAAGCTGTATTACACGGGTGCGCCTGGTGGGGAGAACGGGGTGGCCGTGGTGCTCTCCGAGGGGCTGCAGAGTGGCATCTTGGAGGTGAAACGCTGTAGCGACCGGCTTATGATCGTGGGGGTGCTTATCGATGGGATTATTACCCACCTGATAAGTGCCTACGCGCCACACGCCGGTTGTAGCGACGCCGATAAGATGTCGTTTTGGGGTCAACTCGAGGGAGTGCTTCGGAGCATTCCGTTGTCACAGGGAATCGTTTTGGGCGGCGACCTAAACGGTCATGTGGGTGAAAGGTGTGAGGAGTTTGAGCGTGTTCATGGTGGTTTTGGATACGGCACCCGCAACGCTGAAGGAGAAACTATCCTCAGAACGTGTGCGGCTGCTGATCTGGCCATTGTGAACACGTATTTCAAAAAGAAATACGAACATCTCATCACCTACATGAGCGGGAGGCGTACAACTCAGATCGATTTCCTACTCACTAGGCGACACAGCATCGGCAAGGTGGCCAACTGCAAGGTCATACCCGGAGAGAGTCTTACGGAACGAGGCAGTCCAGAGGGAGGCTAGGGAGAAGAAAGCCCTCTTTAAAAAGTGGCAAGAGACCGGATCTCCTGAAGACCGCGACGCGTACAGGGCTGCCAAGCGCACCACAAAGAGAGCTGTAGCCAGAGCCAGACGTGACCACTTACAACCTCTGTATGATAAGCTGGAATCGTCTGAGGGGCAGAAGCTCATCTATAATCTGGCGCGCTCCAGGGTCAAAGCGGCACAGGATATATCCAAGTGTCGCTGTGTAAAAGACCCTGAGGGCAACCTGTTAAGCGAAGACCTCGCGGTAAAGGAGAGATGGCGCTCGTACTTCCACGAGCTGCTTAATAAACAGCACAAAGAGGTGCAGCCTCCTGACCTCCCTCCGAATCAGGGACTAGTGCCACCGGTAACGCCTGGAGAAGTCCTGACTGCGCTTCGCCGCATGAAGAATCGGAAAGCTGTCGGACCCGATGGAGTCCCCATCGAAGCCTGGAAGGCGATGGGTCCTCGCGGTGTGGGCATCTTAGTAAACCTTTTTAACCGCATTCTCCTTAGCGGGCAGATCCCAAACCAATGGAGACTGAGTATTATTACTCCAGTCTTCAAAGGTAAGGGGTCAGTGCAGGAGTGCGGGAGCTACCGCGGTATTAAGGTGATGTCCCACACCATGAAGATCTTCGAGAGGATTATAGACTCTCGGATCCGGCAGGAGTGTACTCTCTCGGGGTGTCAATATGGGTTTCGCCCTGGTTATGGGACCATGGACCCTGTTTTTGCCCTGAGGGTTGTCGCAGAGAAATACAGGTCGAAGAACACGCCTCTGCACTGTTTGTTTCTAGACATGCAGAAGGCTTTCGACTGTGTTCCTCGTGCGATGATCTGGTGGGCACTGCGGTCCAAAGGGGTTCCAGAGGTCATATTGACACTATCCGGGACATGTACTGTGACTCCGATTCAATGGTTCGGACTGCTGTTGGCGACACGAAACCCTTCCCCATCACCGTCGGGGTACACCAGGGTTCGGTCCTTAGTCCGCTTCTGTTCAGTGTAATATTAGACGAATTGTCGGACAGCATCAGAAACCCACATGAGCAGCCTCCATGGTTGCTCATGTATGCTGACGATATTGCGCTGACAGACGCGGACAGGGGCAGATTGGTGCGACGTGTAAAGGCGTGGAAGGAGACGCTTGAGAACGGCGGTCTGAAACTAAATGTGGCGAAGACCGATTACTTGGCACTAAACTCGACAGATCCCACATCCGTCCGCATAGGCGGTGATTTGGTCGAGCGCACGGACCAGATTAAATACCTGGGATCTGTTTTTCACACGTCCAGTGACATCGATTGCGATGTCAAGTCACGCATTGCTGCCGCGTGGGCCAAATGGCGGGAGATGACCGGTGTCATTTGTGACCCTAAAATGCCGATCCGGTTGAAGGGACAGGTCTACAAAACCATTATTAGACCTGTCCTTTTACATGGCAGTGAGACGTGGCCGATATTGGATCGACACAAGCAGGAGCTGCGTGTCACGGAAATGAAGATGCTGCGGTGGATGTGTGGGGTCACGCGGATGGACCGCGTGAGAAACACAGGCAAGTGACATTGCAGACAAGTTGCAAGAGTGTCGCCTTCGTTGGTATGGTCACGTCTTGCGGCAACCGCCGGGCTACGTAGGTAACAAATGTCTGGCCATGTCAGCCCCGCCGGGTCCCGGTAAGAGGGGAAGACCCAAGAAGTGCTGGCTTGACGTCGTAAGGGATGACATGCGTGCCAATGGTCTCACTACAGGGGATGCCGAAGACCGTGCGAAGTGGAGGAGAAAATGTAGGAAAGCGGACCCCGGGCGTCGCTAGACGCAACTGGGATAGACGCTCAGATGATGATGAAATGCTTTGGGTTTATCTCTTTCTCTTTTTATCACTGTCCATAATTTATATTCAGAGAGTACTGTAATATTAATGAATATATGAATTGTCTAAATCCTACATCACAAGCAAAGTATCCTGTTGTAATATCTACACTAATAAAATAACCGAGTGACTCACTAACTCGCCTATCCGAAACTACTTAAAAACTTACAACTTTTAGTAAATAATACCACTAAAAAAAAAGGTTTCTAAATTTAGGGACTAGGGGGATGAATAAGGGGTTCATTTTTTTGCAATCTATACAAATTTTCACATTTATAATATTAGTAGGTGAAATGACTTAATTTGAAATTTCCATTGATTAATTTTATATACAGAATTGAAAATTATATGTTAAAAATTTTATTGAAGCAAATTGTGAGGTATATTTTTACACAGCGCCATGTAACCCAAATTAATTATTTTTTAACGGTCCGGAATTTAAACCGGAGTCAGTTTACTGTTAGTACCACTGCACCAGCGAGAACTTTGCCTACCTTTTTTGTATTAGATCTTTTGTATATTTCCTGAAAGCTGGGACGCCATATGTTCGCAAATAAAAGCGGTTACATATGTTCCACTATAAAATAGCACATAACAAGGGGCTGTTATATCGTTAACTAAAACATTGTCGTTATTAATGAAATTAAACTGTACACATTTATTGTGTGGCACACGTGTCGTGCGACATTCGCCATTTTATCAGCAAAATACCATTCTAGATGTTACAATAATTGTAATTATAACAGATTACTCATTAATAACTTAGTATTTCATGTTAATGGCCACATAAACAGCAGCCAACGCCGGGAGCTAACATTTATCAACAAAAAGTGGTAATTTTCGTCGAACGTATTTCTCGGGGCGTCAGTTATGACGGCCGTAATGCCCCAGTTGTTAAAACTTTTACTTTATACATTTAGTGGTTTGTTTAGTTGATGAATTTCCTTTGTGTTACTTGTATTTAGGGGCGAATTATGGTACTTTGTCTTATTATTTTTAATTTAATTTATAGGTTTAAAAAGTGCTAGAAACACTGTAAATATTCACTGTCAATTTACGCTTATTTAACTGATGTGAACCATAACTGACTTAAGATGGACTAGATCTGAAAGAATACAAAATACTCGAAAGCACAACGCGTTTCTTACTATATTTAGGTCGCGATACTATAGAGATATTGGATATGCCCGATAATAATTAGTATAGATATCTATACTTAATATTATAAAGAGGAACGATTTGTATGTAAGTATGTTTGTGACGAATTGGCTCAAAAAGTACTGGATCGATTTTAAAAATTATTTCACTGTTGAATGCTACATTATCCTTGATTAAAATAGGCTATTTTAATTTTGCCAAAATGTTTAAAAAATATGTGTCCACCCGTGCCAAGCCGGGACGGGCCGCTAGTGATTATATAATCGCGGAAGTTTAAAAATAGTATGTTGAGTAATAAGTACGATATTCCAAAGGGATATATTTTTATAAATATATAAAAAATCGTTCATCCCGTTTCAAAAAGTTATACAATACTGTAAGACTCATATTATGTTATATGTGACAATACTGATCGTATAGTGGTACATACAAAGCTATTTAAATTAACCTATTATTTAAATTTACCACTCTGCTTTATAATAGGCTTAGATCTTAGTGTTAAATGATACAGGTAAAAACTTAAAACTATTTGCAGCTCTGCATATAAGAGTATTAAGCGCTCGTTGCCCCGCGGACTTAGTGTTTTGTATACGATCACTAATTTACGCAACTTTCACTATGACTGGTCTGCGCCTGTCCATTTCAACACGGCAATGGACTCACCACCTGTTAGGTCGGACAAAAATGCATACTGTGAAATGTGGGTGCAGAATATGTCTCTGCCTATCCCCTTTGGGAATAAAGGCGTTACAATATGTTTCTATGTATGTATTTCCAATACACTACATTCTTCTTCATCTTAAGTGTTTTAGTGATTTGGTGCATTGTTTCCCAACAATAACTTGTCTGCTTGTGTGACGTCTAATCTCCCAATCCCAACCCCGTAAGGGCGTAGCGTTGTTGCCTTGTCCGTCAGTCAACAGGTGCACCCTAGCAGGTAAGGTTGCTTGAGCCCCATAGATTACGGAGGGGCCCCTTAAATCCGACATCTACATTATCCAAACCATGGGCGTAGCCAGGATTTTGTTTCCGTAGGGGGGGCTTTCCAATACTTCTAATAATGTGTAAATCTTGGAATAGACCGCGTGTTCATGTTGATGGGACAGATCTATAAACCCTCTGCCCTCTGTTGGATCTGAGTGTCGCGGCAATGAAAAAACAGTGGTGAATGTGTGGAAGAACTCCCGCATTCCCGGTCTCGCTACTAGGGAACTAGGGAAATCGATGACCAATGTAGAGCAATGTAGACCAATCGTGCAAGGTAGAGGAGAAGAAGTAGGAAAACAGACTCCCGGCGCCATTAATAAAACAGACGCTCGGATGATGATGATTGTTAATATCGTTAACATTTTGAGGAGGATTTGAACCCCAAAAACCATCTCCCTGGCTACGCCCATGATCCAAACAAAAATTACCAAAAACTGTGCAATAAGCTACAAAGTCGGAACAGAACGCAACCAATTATAGAGACGATTATAACTGGCGCTTTGTCAACTTTACCATACCAAAAACCGCTCACAGATCGTTAGGCACACCAAAATATTGAACGGCCAGCTACTATCACCTTTCAGAGGCCTTAGTTGAGCTACAGTCCATCCGACAGCCACACTAATCGGATTAATATGCATCTACCGTCACTGTGAATGTAAACATCAAAGGTATATTGACCACTGCTTCATTATTGTACACTTTGTACAGTCAATTTCAAAAGTAGATCAACACAATCCATTGTTGTAACTTTTTCTAATTTAATAATTGAATAGATAACTAAAATCTTTAGTTTGGTACATGATTGCAAAAAAAAAAATATAGAGTATACTTCCTATTTTTAAAGTAAGGTTTGTCTTGTTTTGTAAAGGTGGCGAGTCCAAGTTCCGCTCCAAACTTTATTTTATAAATAAACTAGCTGACCTGCCCGGCTTTGCCCGTAACATACTTTAAACCCCGTTGCACTCATTTTATCCCGTCTTTTATTAATTTCACAATAATGTACGAACTTTATCCAAATTAATAGATTACCTATCCGCTCTGCAGTACCGCACGGCTCGGTCGAATTATGGTTAAATTATTTTAATTTTACTATATCTCATTGTTTATTTTTTTTAATTTGATATAAATTAATACCGTATTTGTGTAAATAGCTTTCCATTTACGGCTTTATTACTGCCCATTTTTTAAAGTGTTAAAATAGATATAGTATGTTATCCTTTTTGTAGACTTTTCTGTAGACCTATATAAGAAACACAATTCTATCATACATTATTTTGTTATATCTTAAACTGCGTTTTCGTTAAAAGCTCTCAGACGCCTTATTTTTTCCGACACCTCCAACAGATATCGTAATATTTTAGCCAATGTATACAAAAACGTAATAAATTATATACTAAAACCTTTCTCTTCAATCATTCTATCTATTAAAAATAACTGCATTCAAATCAGTTACGTAGTTCTAAAGATCTAAGCTTACATAGGGACAGGCAGCGGAAAGCGACTTTGTTTTATACCATGTAGTGATTTCAAAGAAATATTGAGTATGCGAACTACTCTAAAAATAAAAATAGTATATTAAAAAGTTAAATAAATAAAAAGTGGTAAACAGGAATGGGAAAAAATCACCGCTCGGGTGGAGTCGCGGGCGTCAACTAGTATTATCTAATAATAAAACATCTCTCATGCTTAGTGACTTTTTAACAAATTACAAAAATACTATAGCTTAATATAGGTGTTCCAAATTTTATAACTGACAATATTTTACATGTACAAGTATAAAGTATTCTATAATTTACCATATTTACATTTAATATGTAACATATTTACAGAAGAGTGTGGAACGTAACACAGAAACACGTTTCATAGAAAACTTAGTTGATAGAATCGTTGTTCGTAGATATCTCGGTTCATATAAAGCACAGTTGTACTAAAATAAAGAGGGGTGAAACTGACGACGGTGACCCGAATAGGTGTCGAAGAAATCCTCCCCATCAAAGTAATAATAATAATACAATGTTAAGTTTCTAATTTTTAAATTCCTTCGTATTTTTTAATTGTTTTTAGTTATGAAACTGACGAGCTACATTGTGTCTAGAATTATAGAACTTCGTATGAAACCTACTATTTGTATGGTACCTGCATAATGTTTTTTCATAATACTTCTATGATTTGTAAATATGGAGAGAATTACAATAAAACAAAGCGCCAAAAACTATAGAGATACTTGGGTAATAAATATCTGAAATTAATTTCCTAAATGCGTGGAGTCGACAGGCGACATTGTTTTATACTTTTGAAATACTACTAGCTACTCCAGATGGATTAATTCAATTACATTACGTAGTTCTTTGTGTCTGCGTCTAATTAGCATAGCGGAGCACTCCCCTGTTGTTGGAGTAGGGGATTCGATTCACATAGCGCAATTTATAACTTATTGTTTGAAAGTGTTTCGAAATTGATTTGTGTAGTCAATATCTTCCTATACATAGAAATAAAAGGCAGTTATAAATATAACACACTATAATATTTCGAACCTGCAATTAGTATCAGTTGATGTAAAATTCATATTTTTGTAAAATCGTACTTATATTCGTGCTGAAAATATTTAAGCTGTCATTTTACTATCGGTCAAGCGCGAGTCGAACTCGAAAGTACCTATACCCATTACAGGAGATATAGAGGTCCATGTTAGAGCCCATTATAGAGGTCTATGTTATTTGGTTTTCCTATATATGTCCATACATATATAGGAAAACCAAATAAGTAGTAATCTTTTTTTATTTACTGGAATTTTTCCTTTATATCTGCTATAAGATAATCCGTAGTTTGGTAAAGAAGAGCAAGGACTTTTTGCCAAATTCCTTTCGTGGTTCCAGGTCATCGGGATTGAGGTTTTCGACCCTAATCCTATAGGGAATACTGGACCAGATGCACATTATAATCTAAAACCAGTTGATGACCGCAGCTCCGCCCGCGTAACGAAGCTTTCCCGTCTTCGTTTTCCACAGGAACTTGTTCCTGGGACAAAAGTAGCCTTTTTCGGTAGTCCTTTCTCGGGTTCTAGACTATCTCTGTATCAACTTTCACTTACAACAGTTCAGCACTTTTGGCGTGAAACCCCGAAAAACACAAAAGGGTTACTTCCGTATTTATAATATTAGTAAGGATAATGGGACACCCGTAAGTGGTCACTTTAAAAATATTGAATTTATCTTTGGTTCTGGTGTATGACATTTTGTAAGCGCCGTTAAAATGGTCTATGCAAAATAAAGACATATTTTTTCTTCTATAAAATATCTGTTCTTATTCAATGTTCACCAAAAATGGATTTTAAATGGTGCAGTGGAATTTTGAAATATAAGTATTCGCAGATGAAGCCACAGGGCATCTGGGTTCACTAATAAAACTTAGGTACATACCACTTAAAACCAAAATATTTTGAACCGTATTCCTTTTACGCCAAATTCAAAATACACTTCGTCCTTCGCGGAACAGACTGTTCATTTACAGATGTGTTGCACGATAACCCACTGACTAGTTGGTATACCCCATTAAAATCCTTAAATACCAGCGATAACATGCAAAGTGTATAGTACAAATGGTGCCAAATGCCAGTGTTGATAACCTTTAGTGCTATGTTGGTGCTGTTACAGCCAATGCGTGTGAAATCATCATAGTGATATGAAAATATCAAAATACACGTTATGATTTTTGCTTTATTCAAATAACTATGTGGTGTGCTTGAATCCTACTAATATTTGTACTAAATGTGATTTTATTTTTTAATTACTATTTCACGAAAATGTACAGTATACTTTGTACTTAGTTATATAAATACTTTGTACATCAGAATGAATATAGGCTAGTTTTTCTTTCGCCAACAAGTTCCTGTGGGATACGGAAACGGGAATATGGAAATTATTATATAATATATATATACTTCCTAGAACCCTTTTGGCGTCATGCACGTGGTGCATCATTACGACGTCTCTCAGTTCCCGTTACTTTATTTAAAATGTCTTAATGAATATTGCTTAGTTTTCTAACTTCCAGCTCCTTGGAATACGTCGTTTTCCGATAATTAAATTTTTCGCGATATTCGTCTTGCAGTCATGCCCCAACATTTTTGAACCCCGAACCATGAACCATTTACCTATACCATCGATTATTTAACGTCCTCACAGGATGGACAATATTTGGGAGTGCGACGTTGCCAGCTTTGGGTTTTTTATCTCTTTCTTTTCCTATCGCCTTTCAGTAGTAGACAGTTTCAAAGATTACTTTTTATAATCTTGTTAAAAGTCTGTTATGTTGGAATGATATGCATAGTTGTATGTATTTCACGATTTATAGCAAACATTGACTTCACTGCACTCCTTTTGGTGGGTCTACTAATATCTATATAGATCTAGGTAGTATCTAATCTAATACTAGATACTACCTTGAGTTGGAGCCTGCTGCTAAATTAATAAAACTAATCTGAATTTAACATCCTATCATTCTTTCCAAACACCTGCTTGTCTAAAAGAAATCGCTCTTAGTGATAAAACCGCTCATTATAAAATTGTTATTGTATTTGTCATCTCCTGGGTTTTGTTTATCCTGTATCTATGTTATAATAAATCTATCTGTCTATCTACCTACCACATTTCATATTTACATGAATACAATGATAGTCATCATCATTATCCGAGTGTCTGTCCCAGTTGCGTCTCGCGACGCCCGGGGTCCGCTTTCCTACATTTTCACCTCCACTTCGCACGGTCGTCAGCATCCCCTGTAGTGAGACCATTGGCACGCATGTCATACCTTACGACGTCAAGCCAGCACTTCTTAGGTCTTCCCCTCTTACCAGGACCCGGCGGGGCCGACATAGCCAGATATTTGTTTCCCATTTAGACCAGCGGTTGCCGCCAGACGTGACCATATAAGCGAATGCGACACTCTGCAGCTTATCTGAAATGTCACGGACGTGAAGGCTGCCGCGGATGCGAGAGTTCCTAGATGTGTGGATCACGCGGATAGACCGCGTGACTCCACACATCCACCGCAGCATCTTCATTTCCATGACACACAGCTGCTGCTTGTATCACTACAGTAGTGGCCACGCCTCACTGCCATTGTAAAAGGACAGGTCTAATGATGGTTTTATAGACCTGTCCCTACAACCTGAACGGCATTTTTGGGTCAAATGACACCAGTCATCTCCCGCCACTTGCACCACGTGGCAGCATTGCGTGTCTTGACGTCGCAATCGATGTCACTGGACGCATGAAATACAGATCCCAGGTATTTAACCTGGTCCATGCGCTCGACGAAATCATCGCCTATGCGGACGGATGTGGGATCTGTAGAGCTTAATGCCAGGTACTCGCTCTTCGCCACATTAATTCTCAGACCGTCGTTCTCAAGCGTCTCCTTCCACGCCTTCATACTTTGTACCAACCTGCCCCTGTCCGCGTCTGCCAGCGCGATATCATTAGCATACATTATGTCTGACATTACGTCTAATGTTACGCTACAGTTGATGTTACCCTAAATTGATCCACACGAGTTGTAATTTTTAAAGTAATTAATTAGAAAAAGTATTTTCAACAAACAATTTATTGCTATTGTATATATTTTGGGTTTAAATTGAAAGACCTATTATGTTTGTACCAAGACTGATCTTAATATTCCGCATAATTAATGAGTTTGTACGAACAGTGATATAACTAATGATGCGACGAAGAGGTCGGAGTCAATTATGCACCTTATTTTAACCACATTAAGGTGTAATTTCTTGTGAAATCTTTTGGTGGATGTTAAAATCTGTTACGGCATAAATAATTAATAGTAGAAACATCGAGTATTGTGGCCAAATACCTTACAGCAATTATTATAAATAAATGTGCTAACTTAAGAAAGTTTGACGATTTATAACATGTCTATACAAAATAGACTGGTTTATAATCATCGACCGATGATTTCAATTTAATAATAACGATATTTACTGAATATATGTAATAGATATTGTTGAAAGACTAAATATGTCTATATATATAAAAGGCAAAATCACTGACTGACTCATTGATCAGGAAATCACTGAAACTACCGGAGTTATGAAATTCAAACTTCGCATGGAGATTCATTTTAATACGTAGGGTTCCGCTAAGAAGAAATTTTGCGAAATTCTACCCCTAGGGAAGTAAATAAGCTAAAAACGGTTGTATGGAAGTTAATCATTTATGTTATGAATTTATGTACACCTGTTTTTAGTTACAAATAAATGGGTACATGTATCGCGGTTTTGCAAATTTTTACCTTTATGGGGGTAAACAAGGGGTGAAAGTTTATATGGAAAATTCATTATTTTCAAACAGCTACACCGAATTTCTTATACCTGCTTCTGTATAAAAATAAAAAAAATCACGTGTTAAGGAAATTTGATAAATTCAACCCTTGAGGGGGTAAAACAGAAGTTGTAATAACTGACTCATTGATCACGAAACCTATAAAACTAACAAAGCTACGAAGCCCAAACTTCGCATGGGGGTTCCTTTTAACACGTAGGTTTACCGTAAGAATGGATTTTTGGAAATTCTACCTCTAAGGAAGTAAATAAGCGATAAACGGTTGTATGGAAGTTCGTCATTTTCAGTTAGAAACATGAATTTACGTAAACCTGTTTCTGGTTACAAATGTAAATGGTTACAAGTATCGCGGTCTCGCAAAAGTTTACCTATAAGGAGGTAAAACAGCGGTTGTATTAACTGACTCATTAATCACGAAATCCAAGGAGCTAACGGAGCTATGAAGAAAAACGGGATTCCCGATATTTCCATGGAAATGGGAACTACTCGGATGGATTCACACATAGTCTAAGCTATCAAACAAACAACCTGAAATTTGGTGAAAGTATGTATTAGATATCTTTCTTAAATCAGCATTAAGAAAGAAATACCCTGTATTCCCACGGGAAAGGAAACTACGTGGGTAAAACCATACACAACCTAAAATTTGGTGTACTATTATTACTATACACGTATTCTTTACGTACCTACGTTATTAGTATTACTATAAACGTATTTAAATTTAAAAGTGAAATTTTTTTTTTTCAGGCACGAACTGGACTCGAACCAGCTTCTTCTGGTTCAACGCACCAGACGCGTTACCAACTACACCACCGTGACCTGCTCGTAACTGACGAATTAATCCACCTCTTTACGTCTTAAGCCGACGTAAGGCGCCATCTACCGGCACTTAGCAAATTTGCACGGTACGAATGTATAGAATTGCATCTATAATCATTCGATTTGTGATGACACCTGTCGAAACATTAGAAACAATTTTGAAAAGCAATTAGTATGCAAACTTTTTCTATTTTAAAGTGGAAAATTTTTTTTTCAGTCACGAGCTGGACTTGAACCAGCGTCTTCTGGTTCAACGCACTAGACGCGTTACCAGCTACACCACCGTGACCTACTCGTAACTGACGAATTAATCCACCTCTTTACGTCTGCCATCTACCGGCACTTAGCAAAGTTGCACGGTACGAATGTATAGAATTGCATCTATAATCATTCGATTTGTGATGATGACACCTGCCTAAACATTAGAAACAATTTTGAAAAGCCTTTAGTATGCTAACTTTTTGTAAATTTAAATTATAAAGAGGAAATTTATTTTTTTTTCAGTCACGAGCTGGACTCATACCAGCGTCTTCTGGTTCAACGCACCAGACGCGTTACCAACCGTGATGTCCTAACTTGTCGACATCACTGCCACTGGGACATTTATGAGGAGCGCAGACCGGAACCCCTAGCCGTAGACAGGTTGCGATTCGGAGCGTGTCAGGCTCAAGAAAAGTACCTGTATTTGACGAAGGGTACGCGTGAAGCCAGTAGCCGGCCTCATGCGCACCCACGGCCAAAAGCCTAGCACATGCCGAAACTGTACTACAGCTCAAAAGATTGTCATAAGTCAATTTGCAGTTTATGTCGTCACAGCTCCTCTGTGAATTTCGAGAAACTGGAAAATTTTGACCTGGGCAAGCAATTAAGAAAGCGTTTCTAGATTCTTCCAAGCCAGCAATCTCAAAGTTTGAAGGGGATGCCCTTAAAATTTTACTTATGAGATTTGCTGAACTATGGACAGAAGATAGAAAGGCTGGTAAAGCGACACTGGAAATTTTTCGAATCCCTATACCACCATAACGGATTGGTAGGGATGCTTGGGTCCATGAATGCTCGTTCAGCTGCATATTAAGAATCGATTCTAAGCTAATTTTGATTAAGTCGTCTACTTGTGTCAAAAGATCTGGGTGATTCCAAAAGGAGCAGCAACGGAGCACATAAGTAAATTTTGGGACGAAAAGACAGAATTTTAAGATGCAAAGTGCATAATGTGGACTAATTTCAAGGAGACGGTCAGCAGAATTTTGAAATTTAGTTATTGAATTATTAATATATTCAGAAATAGATTCATTATAGATTGGAGAGCCTAAAAGGTAAAGGGATTTACTGTTAACCATTTTAATATTTGGAGCCAAAATATTGAATTTTTGTTTAACGTCATTGAAATTTAAGTCGCAGTTATTTTTAAAAAGTTCGCATTTGCCAAAATTAAGCTCCAAACCAATGGTTTCAAATTTATTTTTGATTTAAAATAGGTCCGAAAACACAGTATCCACATCTCCTCCTAGGGTTCAGTCGTCCAAATACCAAACGCTGAATTTAGAATTAAAATTTTTGAATAATTAATTAAATTAAAATAATTTATCGGATTTATAGCCAAACTTGAAATTGCAGGCCCAAGGGGATCACCCTGTAGACAACCTACTTCCGAGGACAGTTCATTAGATGGATATAACAATTTTGTTGGGTCAGCGTAACTGAGAAGAAGATAATTGTAAATTTCCGGTATATGTTGTTTTATTTCCGTCAGCAGGGTATCCCTATTTACCGAATTGAAAGCATTTTTGACATCAATTTTGAGCAACACGTCAGGCTGTCCGTAAGTTAGGAAAGAGCGTAGGGCATGGACGGCTGCCTCACACCCTCCTTTTACACCGAAGCCTAACTGTACGGGTTGAAATTCCGAATTTAATTTTGGTAAAATATGTCGAACAGCTATTTTAGAGGCCAGATGTCGTAGTGTTGTAGAGGTGGCCAGATGTCGTAGAGGTGTGAGGAGTTTGAACGTGTTCATAGTGGTTTTGGATACGGCACCCGCAACGCTGAAGGAGAAACTATCCTCAGAACGTGTGCGGCTGCCGATCTGGTCATTGTGAACACGTATTTCAAAAAGAAATCCGAACATCTCATCACCTACAAGAGCGGGAGGCGTACAACTCAGATCGATTTCCTACTCACTAGGCGACACAGCATCGGCAAGGTGGCCAACTGCAAGGTCATACCCGGTGAGAGTCTTACTGCACAACACCGTCTCCTTGTCATGGACCTCTGCGTGAAGCCTAAAGGCAAACGCATCGAGCGGTGCTAGCGCCGCATCAGATGGTGGCTGCTTGATGAAACTAGGTCCCAGGAGTTCGTCTCAGCTGTCGGTGACAAGTGCACCGACACTGAAGGCGAACCAGTTCAAGATTACTGGGACAAAGTTCAGGCGGCCATCCTTGGAGCGGCGAAGGTGGTGCTCGGTGAGTCTAAGGGTGGACGCAAATGTGACAAGGAAACTTGGTGGTGGAACGACGCAGTCCTGAGGGAGACCAGGGAGAAGAAAGCCCTCTTTAAAAAGTGGCAAGAGACCGGATCTCCTGAAGACCGCGACGCGTACAGGGCTGCCAAGCGCACCACAAAGAGAGCTGTAGCCAGGTCCAGACGAGACCACTTACAACCTTTGTATGATAAGCTGGAATCGTCTGAGGGGCAGAAGCTCATCTATAAGCTGGCGCGCTCCAGGGTCAAAGCGGCACAGGATATATCCAAGTGTCGCTGTGTAAAAGACCCTGAGGGCAAACTGTTAAGCGAAGACCTCTCGGTGAAGGAGAGATGGCGCTCGTACTTCCACGAGCTGCTTAATAAACAGCATAAAGAGGTGCAGCCTCCGGACCTCCCTCCGAATCAGGGACTAGTGCCACCGGTAACGCCTGGAGAAGTCCTGACTGCGCTTCGCCGCATGAAGAATCGGAAAGCTGTCGGACCCGATGGAGTCCCCATCGAAGCCTGGAAGGCGATGGGTCCTTGCGGTGTGGGCATCTTAGTAAACCTTTTTAACCGCATACTCCTCAGCGGGCAGATCCCAAACCAATGGAGACTGAGTATTATTACTCCAGTCTTCAAAGGTAAGGGGTCAGTGAAGGAGTGCGGGAGCTACATCGGTATTAAGGTGATGTCCCACACCATGAAGATCTTCGAGAGGATTATAGACTCTCGGATCCGGCAGAAGTGCACTCTCTCGGAGTGTCAATATGGGTTTCGCCCTGGTCATGGGACCACAGACCCTGTTTTTGCCCTGAGGGTTGTCGCAGAGAAATACAGGTCGAAGAACACGCCTCTGCACTGTCTGTTTCTAGATATGCAGAAGGCCTTCGACTGTGTTCCTCGTGCGATGATCTGGCGGGCACTGCGGTCCAAAGGGGTTCCAGAGGTCTATATTGACACTATCCGGGACATGTACTGTGACTCCGATTCAATGGTTCGGAGTGCTGTTGGCGACACGAAACCCTTCCCCATCACCGTCGGGGTACACCAGGGTTCTGTCCTTAGTCCGCTTCTGTTCAGTGTAATATTAGACGAAATGTCGGACAGCATCAGAAACCCGCATGAGCAGCCTCCATGGTTGCTCATGTATGCTGACGATATTGCGCTGGCAGACGCGGACAGGGGCAGATTGGTGCGACGTGTAAAGGCGTGGAAGGAGTCGCTTGAGAACGGCGGTCTGAAACTAAATGTGGCGAAGACCGAGTACTTGGCACTAAACTCGACAGATCCCACATCCGTCCGCATAGGCGGTGATTTAGTCGAGCGCACGGACCAGGTTAAATACCTGGGATCTGTTTTTCACACGTCCAGTGACATCGATTGCGATGTCAAGTCACGCATTGCTGCCGCGTGGGCCAAATGGCGGGAGATGACCGGTGTCATTTGTGACCCTAAAATGCCGATCCGGTTGAAGGGACAGGTCTACAAAACCATTATTAGACCTGTCCTTTTACATGGCAGTGAGACGTGGCCGATATTGGAGCGACACAAGCAGGAGCTGCGTGTCACGGAAATGAAGATGCTGCGGTGGATGTGTGGAGTCACGCGGATGGACCGCGTGAGGAACTCTCGCATCCGCGGCGGCTTTCACGTCCGTGACATTGCAGACAAGTTGCAAGAGTGTCGCCTTCGTTGGTATGGTCACGTCTTGCGGCAACCGCCGGACTACGTAGGTAACAAATGTCTGGCCATGTCAGCCCCGCCGGGTCCCGGTAAGAGGGGAAGACCCAAGAAGTGCTGGCTTGACGTCGTAAGGGATGACATGCGTGCCAATGGTCTCACTACAGGGGATGCCGACGACCGTGCGAAGTGGAGGAGAAAATGTAGGAAAGCGGACCCCGGGCGTCGCGAGACGCAACTGGGACAGACGCTCGGATGATGATGATGATGTCGTAGTGTTGCTCCAACAGCAATTGGTCTCACCCCTCCGTCCTTTTTGGTGAGGGCAATGAGGTTCGCGCCGAAAAAGATGGGAACAATTTCTGGATTGACATTACCGGAATACATAAAGTTGATTAATTTAGTGATTGACTTTGCAAGTTGCTCGCCTGCATCACCCACAGAATGCGATATTAAGTCTTTCAAATGTTGGGGTGAAATTCCATCCAAACCTGCAGCCGAACCTGGTTTAAAAGATAAAGTGGCATCATTTATATCTTTGTTTTGAATTTGAAGGCATGCTTGCCCTGCTGTTGGTGGGTCGAGAAAATATGGGTTTACTGGAGCTGGAGGATGTTTAGACCGTAAGGCCTGAAGGGTGTCAGGAGTATCTGGTGATAGCACGTCGTTTGAGAACAAAAGGCGAGCGGCACCTTTGAGATCTCCGTCACAGATTTTGTTTTCGATGAGTTTTTTGCGATTATGAGGGGCATCATGTTTAATTAGAGGTGCGGGAGAAGGCGAGGAGCTTACAGCACAGTTATTCTTAATCTTTTGTGTCATGAATAAATTCGGTTCAACAGTTTTTATTATTTGTAGTGTGCTGTATGAAAATAAAAATAGGTTCTGCCAGTCTTGAATACAATTGCTTATGTAACATTTCTGGATTAATTGTGACAAATGTGTCGCAACGGTTATTCGAGCTCCTCGAATAACCGATTCTTTTAACTATGGGTATACTATTTTTCAAATGGCTTAGATATGTGTGAAAATGAGTTAGATCGTTGGCTACCAAAGTAGGCGCACTCGGAATAATTGGATGGATGTCTAAAGGGGAACTGTTTTGGCTAAAATATTTCCTGTGTGTTTTTGTAGTGTGTATGTTAAGGCCTTTTAAAGATTTGAATGACTTATTGCACTGTGTACATGTATGGGTCGCGTTCGACGTGCTATCACAAGATTGGTTCACGGACTGCTTTCTAAACAGTTAAATAGATTCACAAAAAAGAACAACTTAAAACAAATTTAAAAACACAATAAAGAAACTTTAAATGTACACTAAAAACATAAAAAGTCAAAGTCATAATATGAAGGCTGCTCTTTTTGGTAACAACACGCATGCGTCGTTACGTAGGTGTCACAGGATGGTCTTGCAATTGGACGCTGCAGTGGAAGAGACCTAGCGACGCATGTCGTCGCTGGACAACTGATAGCTGCCTTAGCAACCGCGTCTGAGTCTGCTTGTCACTGTTGATATTATAGTGACAGCAAATTAATTCTTATTGATCGACTCATTAAATTGCACTTTTATTGACTTTATTTTAGGATCAATGAATAGATAACAATAGTAGAGCATAAACTAAAATTGCTCGACAATTTAACAATATTTATATGAACATTTAAACATTTTTTTTTACAAATTTCAAATTAAAACGAGGACCTCGATCTTTGAAACTTTGAACTTTGAAAGTTTTTTTTTTTTTTAAATATATTTTAGTTATCATTCGATTTGTGATGACACCTGCCTAACCATTAGAAACAATTTTGAAAAGCAATTAGTATGTTAACCTGCCTAAACATTAGAAACAATTTTGAGTCCAGCTCGTGACTGAAAAAAAAATTTTCCACAATAAAATTTAAATTTATAAAAAGTTAGCATACTAATTGCTTTTCAAAATTGTTTCTAATGTTTAGGCCGGTGTCATCACAAATCGAATGATTATAGATGCAATTCTATACATTCGTACCGTGCAACTTTGCTAAGTGCTGGTAGATGGCGCCTTACGTCGCCTTAAGACGTAAAGAGGTGGATTGATTCGTCGTTACGAGCAGGTCATGGTCACCACCACGTTGCACGGTACGAATGTATAGAATTGCATCTATAATCATTCGATTTGTGATGACACCGGCCTAAACATTGGTAACGTGTCTGGTGCGTTGAACCAGAAGACGCTGGTTCGAGTCCAGATCGTGACAGATAAAAAAAAATCCACTTTAACATTTAAATTTAGAAAAAGTTTGCATACTAATTACTTTTCAAAGTTGTGTGTTCTTTACGCACCTACGTTCTTAGTATTACTATAAACGTAGTCTTTACGTACCTACGTTAGACGAGCACCAAGAAATAATTCCCGGTAAACCTACGGGAATATAACCTTACTAATATTAAAAATATGAAAGTTTGTAAATATTTCTATATTATTTGGACGTTTGGTATTCATTCAAAGTTAAATCAAAAATATTTTTTTGATTGTTGATGCCCGCGGCTCCGCTCACTTGAAGTCGTTAGTACACAAAAAGGTTTTCTCGCGGGAAAAAGATATTTTACCGGGATATAAATAGGTACCCTATGTATTAATTCAGAAAATGTCTCGCATATGATATTCTGTTCAAGCAGTTTACCCGCGTGTATATTATTCAGCTGTAAGTAACTCATCAACAAGTATTCCGATTTCATTCAGTTTTTGTTGTTAAAAAGTGAATACTTCAGAAGTTGTTTCATTAAAAATACTCGTAGCCTACGCACCACCCTCTTTAACGAATGTCTCTTTCTTTGTCTGTTTCTCATATGTGGCGCTAACGAAGTTGCGCGGGTCAGCTAGTTATATAATATAATAGATATTGATTAAAAAAGTAAGCAGCAAAGGCCATGCTCAGTTGGTTTAGAGTAGACACACTTTCAACGAATAAGTGAGAAACGATTGACGAAGAATAAATATTGTGCTAAAGTGTAGAGTAGGAGTCAGGGTAGACCGAGACTTACGGAAATGGAACGGAAAGGGCAAATGGACTCGGATGAATCAAGCGAATCTGCAGGATATATGGAATACATGGATCTCTGACTACCCCATCGGGGATAAAGTGTGTACATAGTTAAGTTTTTAGTTATTTTGAGATTTATTTGCTGTTTATTTTATTGTACACCACGGGGTTTATTGTGTAGGACGGCCCCCAAAGGGCAGGGAGTCCCGTCCCACTCACCTCTCCTGCTACCCCTGCAGCAAGAACGATGGCGTATGTGGATGAAGTATGGTGGGATGTAGACGCAATCAACGCGTCAAAAAAAAACTATACAATATAATAATAGTTTATTGTCTCAAAATAAGATATACAGTAGTGGTCTTAGAACTAAAGCACATATTTAAGTTTTCAGTATTTACTAATAACTGTTTCCCAAATCTTAGTCTGAAGCCTGTATTTTGGTAGTCAGTGGTCTAAAGATGCGTTTATCATATAAACATTCTTTGATTAAACGTGTGTTATACACTTATTGGTACAGGTAAGTCCTTTAGAATTTTAATTTAAACAAGATTAAAAAATAAATTATTTAAAACAGGAGTGTGACTGTGCGAGTGTTTGTGTGTGCGTGCATGACTGAGGGTATTATTATTATTTTCCAGTAGGGACGCCGGCACCGCCGAGCGAGCGATCCGACCGCGTATTCGACCGCCTCTTTCGCTCATTTTCCCCAGACTTTCTCAGATTTCCTGGCGGATGGGTTTGGGTATCCCAGCAGTTTTACGGCACCCCGTTGAATCTTTTTGTTTCTTTGCAAAATCTTGCTATCTGATCCACCTTCAGATACTCCAGGTCTTCTTTGAGTTTGTCCGTTCCCAGAACTTCCCACCTGATTAAAGAATACATAGGGCACTCGGCTAATAGGTGGAAGCTAGTCTCCTCTTCCTCCATGCATTACGGGCAGTTTGGGTCGTCCATTACTCCTATCACTGTCAAGTGCCTGTTCAGGCGACAGTGTCTTGTGATTATCTCTATAACCAGCCTCATGTTTTCTCTGGTTAGTTTGACCAGTTGGCTAGTTCTTTTTGAATCCATTCCTTTGATAAAGACTGTCTCATGCCTGTCGAAGTTCTCCAAGGTTGGTTTCTACCACTATCCTCCTGCTGATTACTCCCTTAGTGATTTTGTAAGGGTGTAAGTGCGAGTAGGTAAGAGTGTGTGTGAGGGAGGGGGGGGGGGGTGCTAATTACAACATATTATTAATGAGTATCGTTAGTTATTCTATGAATTCTAGTAGGTTTTCTGTCATAGTCTTTGGTTGAGCGGGCGAGATAAATTAATTCGAAGTGGACTGTATTTGCGGGGAAAGACAAAAATGTAATTTACACGCGGTTGTCGCTGAGGGACGCGCTGAGGTGGAGGCTGCCGGGGACGTCCCCGGACTTGGATTCCTGGTTCTTTTGCACGAAAACACTATTTATCCATGGAAAACACAACTACTGCGAAAAACTGATGCGGGCGCGCGCGCGGCGGCTAACTAAACGAAATGCTATGGAACTAAACTAAACCTAATCGAACAAGCTAAATTTGTTATTGAAGTTACTGTTGATTAGGCAAAGGACAAAGACGAATAACTGGTCGCAAGTACGAACCAGTTGCGGTTTTAACGCAAACTATACGGGTGATCCCATTTGACCCAGGGAAAACTTCTTCTACTACCCCAAGAGGCCAATGTAATGGAGGCATATTTTTAGTTAAAATAACTGCGACAGTACCGACAGTAATAGGGTTCGATGGAGTATTCCATTTCTGATGTGACTGTAGCGTATGCAAATAGTCTGTCCTCCAACGCTTCCAAAACGATTGAATGAGTTTATCCAATAAGGCATGACGCGAGAGAAGATGAAATCGATCTTCCTCTATTTCAAAAGCGGGTAAATATTTTAAAGGTGTAACATTCAAAAAGTGCGCTGGAATCAGTGCAAGCGGCTCCGAGGGATCACTAGACAAGGTTCTACAAAGAGGACGCGTATTCATTACGGCCTCGACTTGAGTGAGCACGGAGCTCAGCTCTTCAAACCTGAGTATCTGTTCACCTATAACGCGAAACAAATTTCTAATTTCAGACGAAAAATAAATTCGCTGAAGTTCACGAAGCACGATTAACTCAGCCTTGTTTAAGTCAAAGGCGGTAACATGCTCGCGACGAGGAAGGATTTTCAAAAATCGACAAATAAAAACAACACTACGTAAAAGAATCGACCATGATGAAACACGGCTAGCCAACTCTAAGATAGGCGATTTTTCGAGCGGTGCGGTAGTAACTAAAGAGGTTTTCTTTTTCTCTGGCGGCGTGGACACAGTAGCGGGGTTGAAAGGACTAACAGGCCATTCATCAGGTGGGGCTTGGCCCCAGGAAGAGTCATGGAACCACAACGGATGATCCAAAATCTGTGCAGGTGTTAACCCACGAGACAAACAATCGGCAGGGTTGTCCGTACCTGAGACGTGATAAAAGTTTTGCGGCGCCAATTCCGACTGAATTTTTGCCACCCTATTTGCGACAAATGTATCCCAACGATGGGGCGAAGAATGTGTCCAACACAAAGCGACGGTCTAGTCCGAGAATGCGAAAATTCTATCTATATTAATGCGGTTGCGACAACTACTAACAATCGAACTAATGAGCTGGGCTAGAACCAATATAGCGCACTGCTCGAGACGAGCGAGAGAGACTACCTTACTAGGGGCTATTTTAGATTTAGCGCTGATAAGGTGAAATGAAATGTCATCACCGTTACGAACGTGGAAGTACACAACACCCCCATACGCTTTCTCACTAGCGTCAGCGAAACCTAAAACAGTTACAATACTATCATCGGAGATGCCAACATGGCGCGGTATTCTAATTTGCTCGAGGATAGGAAGCTCGGCTCTAAAGCGATCCCACAATTTAATGATGTGTTCAGAAGGAGTCGTCCCAGTCACAGTTGGACAGCCAAAGTTCTTTTATGAGAAGCATTGCGTACAAGACGACAGGTGCTACAAGTCCCATTACATCCCATATGCGTGCGACTCACGACAATATGCTGCGCTTAGTGCAGGTTGACGGTGTAGAACAAACCTTCAAACTAAACATGTCGGGCGAAGGTGACCAACGCAAACCGAGAACCTTGTGCGTATCATTACTATCAAACTCCTTGACAGTCGACAAGGAATGCGACGGTGGAATCGAATCCAAGACCGTTTGCGAATTTCTAGTCCATTTTACGAGATCAAAATTACCAGCCTTCATGAGATCAATTACTTCAGCCGCAGTTGCGACAGCCTTCGGTTTGCACAGAATAAATATAGTCATCCATGTACAGACCAGTTTCTACAGTCTCCTTAGCCCTTCGGGTAACTGTCGCCCTCAACGGCGGCGAGCTGCTTGACAGTGTGAAGAGCGTGGAAGGAACTGGATTTAAGTCCAAAACAAACGCGATTAATTCGTAAACCTGTAAAGGTTCCTGCGGCGAAAATCTATACAAAATGCGTTGAAAACGGCGATCTGATTCGCGAACACCAATACAAAGAAACATTTTTCTAAAGTCGGCTGAAAGCGCGACAGCGAATAAGCCAAAGTTAACTATAATTTCGAACAAATTACCTTGGAGAGTTTGACCACTGTGCAAAATATCGTTTAGCGAAACATTCGTACTAGTTTTGGCGCTGCCATCTAAAACAACGCGCAACTTGGTGGTTAGTTTATCCTCGCGGACAACTCCATGGTGCGGTATGGTATACGAAGGAGCGTGCTTCGTCTCTTCGGTTTCGGGAGGCGCGGGTGAAATGAAACCTTTATCCAAATATTCTACTATTACGCTATCGTAAGCCCCATTCAACTTTGGAGATGTCTGCATTTTCCGTTCTAAACAAAAGAAGCGTTTTTCGGCTGACTGAAACTAATCTCCAAGCGAATTAACATCACCCTTAAAGGGGAGTGCGACAACATAACGACCATCACTATCGCGAGTAGTCGTGCGACTATAAAACTCTTCACAAAGTTTATCATTCGGGCTGACAATAGGAGGGACCTTCACCTCTACTATCTCCCAGAATTTACGGACAGTGGAGTCCAGCGGCTCGACGGCGCAACAATATGACACTGTCGAGTTACAATCAAAACAAGCGGGTACGGAACCAACAATAACAAAACCAAGAACCATCTCTAAGGCGAGCGGCGCGGGGTGCGATGCGTGACCTTGAACCTTATGCTGCAACAGGAGGTGCGGGAAAATCGAAGCGCAAACTAACAAATCAATATCTCCTGGAACGCGTAAGTATCATCGGCCAAAGGCAAATCTCTAAAATTAGTCAATAATGAGGTATTGACTGCAACAGTCGGTAAAAGTTCGGTAACCTTATCGACGACTAGCGAATCCATCGAAAAACTAACATCAAAATCACAACGCGAGTGTGGAACCCCCAATACCTTTTACAACATTACAAGCGGGGCGGTTATTTATATGCAAACCAAGACTACTACAACAATTTTGACTAATAAAATTACTTTGAGAAGCACTATCTAAAAGTGCGCGAACACTATGTCCCCTACCATGCGAATCGTAAACAACAACTCGAGTGGTTGCCAGAATTACCGTAGTAGGGCTTGTGTGCAAACTCGATAGCGTGCACAAAGCGACATCGTTCGGCTGGAGGCGCGCGGCAGTGGCGCCGTCGTCGCTAGGCGTGGACGGGACGAAAATACGCCAGAGCGCTCCGAGTCGCCACTCAACGGCGCGGGCGGCTGTGACGTCACAGCTGGCGGACGGTTAGGCACGAAGTTCGCGCAGCCGGAACCGACGGACGAACTACCGGACATGGCGGGTGCATTGCTAACTACAAGCGAATTATTACCATAACGCGCGAGGTACCAACTGAGTTTAAATTGGACGCGGCATTATTGTTTTCGAAGTGTAATAATGAATGGTGTTTACCATTACACTTACGACAAAAATGATTCGAATTACAGAATGAAACACGATGTTTCTCACTGAGACAATTGATACATAAATTACTAGAACGAACAAATTTATAGCGATCGCTAGAAGTGAGTTTATTGAACTCCGAACATTTATAAACTTGGTCATGGTGATCTTGACACAAAGAACAATTTTTCGAATGCAACACTTGCGATTGCGAAGTTGTGGGTTCAAAATTAACAAAAGAGAGCGGGGACTTCGTGGGCTTACTACTACTACTACGATTAGTCGGACTATTTTTCGCTACTCCGTGGTTTAACGAACTTAGTTGCAAAATTCGAATATGTTGACGAACGAAAGTATCTAAATCGTCGAACTTAGGTATTTGATGGCCACGTCTATCCATTTCAAATAAGCGAACGGTTTCGGAATCTAATTACTTTAAACCGATATACAAAACAAAAAGTCACAGAAGTCATTGACCTTGAGATTCTTTAGGGCGCGAACAGCTGATGCAAAAATATCTAAGAATTTTTCTAAGTCTTGTTCATTACACGATGAGCAATTTTTCAAATTAAATATTTGATCCAAATAAGCGGTTGTTACTAAGCGTTTGTATTCGTATTTGACTTTCAAAGTATTCAAAATCAAACTATAATTTTCGGCGCAAAGCGTTATTCTGGCGCAAACGGTTTTTGCTTTACCGGTTAGTTTACTAACTAAGTAATGTAATTTTTCGTGATCCGATAACGAATTATTATTATGGATCGTATTTTCGAAACTAGCGTAAAACAAAGGCCAATTTTTAATATCGCCATCAAATTCGGGTATTTATATGGGCGGTAATTTAGGTCCGTCCCGTTTCAGCAAATCAAAACCGGCTGGCCCGGGTTTCGAATCGGTGACTACTACGGGCACGGGCGCTTGCAATGACTTAGCGACACGTTTTATGCGACAAATTAAATCTTCGAAAGATGACATGGCGTCATAACTTAATAAGAAATCGGGATTTAATTTTAATTCAAGCAAGTTAATTTTATCGAGAACATTTTTGAAATCTAAGCGCAAAGTATCTACGGTTCCGATCGAGGATAAAAACAACTATTTTATTGATTCATCTGCGATCCTCGATGAATAATCACAAATTAATTTCATACGCTTAAAAAGGCTATCCTTCTTGGCGTGTAATAGTTTTAACTGTGGATCCGGAATCTCTTTCGGAGGCATTGTTAAAACAAAACAACTATAGCTACCTACAGTGCGAACTAACGAACGATCGAAATGGAAGCGGTGACGAACAGCGAGACGCGACGCGAGCGAGCGTAGGTACTTGTGCGAGCGGACCTAGGTACCTACCCACGTGGTCTACCTATTACTATGCGGTGCAGTCGAAACTACCAACTATTTAGTACCTACCTATGCGAAAAACAGTAGGCAAGTATGTGTTTATTCCCTAACGAAATAAAACTATAGAATATAAACTATTACCTAATCTATACGTTTATTCCGAATGGAATAAAAACTATAACCTATACCTATGCGTTTATTTCCTATGGAATAAAAACTATTACCTAATCTATGTGTTTATTCCGAATGGAATAAAAACTATAACCTATACCTATGCGTTTATTCCCTATGGAATAAAAACTATTGCGTTTCTATTGGCAGGCTAGTAAAGCGAATGGATCAAAAATCCGGATCGTTAGGACCAGAAAGTGGTTAAGCGGGCGAGATAAATAAATTCAAAGTGGACTGTATTTGCGGGGAAAGACAAAAATGAAATTTACACGCGGTTGTCGACGAAAAAGAAATGGAAACAGGAATGGGCACACTACCTTGCTGTTGCTGCGAGATGCTGAGGTGGAGGCTGCCGGGGACGTCCCCGGACTTGGATCTCCGGTTCCATTGCACGAAAACACTATTTATCCATGGAAAACACAACTATTGCGAAAAGCTGATGCGAGTGCGCGCGCGGCCATTGCAGTTCTCTTTTTCAGCGCGTCTTCGCTGCCTGTGTGTTGACAGCGCTGCGGTGGAGTTTTCTACCGCTAGATGGCGGTAACACAGCTGTGTCGCTCTTCTCTTATGCGAGACAAGGTAGGTGCGAAAGAGAAATGGAATAAAGGGTGGAGAGGTGGGAGTGACGACAACTAATTCATTAAAAACAAATGGAGATCGGCGATGCAACATAGAAAAAATAACGCGGCAGCTTTCGAATCGTATACCGGCGCAACCAGTCTTCATAGACCTGCTCGAGTAGCCAAGCAGTTACTGTTTTTTTGTATGCATTAGTATGCATTTTTACGATATTTATTTTTATATTACTAGTTTTACTTCAAATTTACACATTCTTTATTTTGACACAACAAGATAAAAGTACGGTAAGTTCATCTTGTTGTCAAAACAAGGAATGTATAAACTTGATCGTATCTGTTTGCTCCTATTGTATTCGAATATAACGTAAGAAATATATTTAATAAGATACTGAAAATATCTTCTAACAACAAAACATTGTATATAAATCCACAGGATAGTCTTGCCTATTGTTACCAATTTTGTAAAATGGTGTCTGTGACAGTGACGCGTTATTATCTAATTATTATAAAATAGCAATAATGTTGCTTGTTGTCTGACACAGGTGTGACGTCGTAAGGGATGACATGCGTGCCAATGGTCTCACTATATGGGATGCCGACGACTGTGCGAAGTGGAGGAGAAAAAGTAGAAAGGCGGGCGTCGCGAGACGAAAGTGGGACAGACGCTGGGATGATGATATTCGTAATGAACAATAATTTTAGTAAACGACATTTCAAAAAACTTACATGAAAGTAATATTGAATATGAATAATGTAATCAATCGAGATTTTAAAAATATCTATGTATTTGTATATCTATACTAATATATAAAGCTGAAGAATTTGTTTGTTTGTTTGGTTTGTTGAACGCTAATCTTAGGAACTACTGGTCGAATTTGAAAAAATCTTATTGTGTTGGATAGTCAATCTATCGAGCAAGGCTATAGGATATATATCATTACGGAACTACCTTGGAGAGCAGAGTAGTAATCATAAATGTCGACAAATTGAACGTATTTTTATACATTAATTTAAAAAATTAAAAGCGACGGGATTACATAGGTGCAACACTAGTTCAAGGTATGTCACGTGTGAAGACGTGGGGGTCACCTAGTACTAATATACTCGTATATAGTTGAAGAGCTTTTTATTTACTTGTTTGTTTGTTTGGTTGAACGGGTTAATTTCAGGAACTGCAGCGCTGCCGCGCTGGTTTGAATTAAAAAATATATTTTTAATTCGATAGCCCTTTTATCCAGAAAGGCTATAAGTTAAAACTCTGGAGAGCGAAGCAATTATCAAAAATGGCAACAAATTGGGCAAATTTTTCTACATTATTGTATAAGTAATAATGGGTGCGACGGGGGTTCGATGTATGACACGGTCTGCAAGTAAATTAATTATATTCAGCCGATTGTCGTTCACTACTGGCTACAAAAAAGCACAACTGTATTGCCTGTTAATAATCAAACCAATCGAGATTTTTAGGGTTCCGTAGCCATTTTGGTGAGTTTAACAGGTCCCGAAACACCTCCATTAGGGCAGAAAGGTAGCCGAGGAGTTGTGGGTATTCCCAGTATCACCACGATCAGGTGCTGGGCGACCCCCACACAAGCCCATTGCTAGCCAGCAGTGGGTAGTCTGTAAGCGGATCTCTCCTCGTATAAAAAAAAGTGTTCCGTAGCCAAATGGTAAAAAACGGAACCCTTATGGATTCGTCATGTCTGTCTTTCTGTCCGTCTGTATGTCACAGTCACTTTTTTCCCAAGCTATACTGTTGAAAGTTGGTAAGTTCATGTATTCTGTGAACCGCATTAATTTAAGTTTCTACTCGTAATATCATTTTTTTCCAAACTGAATAGTTTGCGCGAGAGACACTTCCAAAGTAGTATAATGTGTGTGTCTGTGTCTGTGTGTGTCTGTAACTTCTAAAATAATGGAATAATAAAACTAAAAAAATATATGATGTAGTAGACCTAGTAAGTAGTATTTATAATGCGTCATAAATCGTAAACCGCAACTTACCTTTTGAACTTTTATGTTACTTGCTTCTACGGACCCTTCATGGGCGAGTTCAACACGCACACACATTTATGATTTTTGCTCCACTGTCCTGTATAGAAACGTGATGATATATCTACGTATAGGCCTTCCTCGATAAATTGGCTTTCAAAAACAAAAACATTTTTTCAATTTGAACCAAATATTCCTGACAATAAGGCGTTAAACTAAACAAACAAACTCTTCAGCTTTATAATATTAGTGTAGATGGCACACACTAGATATACACTCGAAGGGTGTAATAGGGGTTTGTACGAGTACTATGACTCGTATTACTGGTAGTAAATAATAATAATAAATATTGTTGAGACAACTCACACAACGTCATCTGATGCCAAACTAAGCAGAGCTTGTACTATGGTTACCAGATAACTGATATATTTTAAATACATACATATTATAGATAAATAACACCCAGACACACAGAATAAACCATCGTGCTCATCACAAAAGTTTTATCCTGGGTAGGAATCGAACCCAAGACCTCTTGCGTAGCAGTCGTATACACTCCCATCGCGCCACAGAGGCAGTCAAATAAATGGCAAGTTTATTAAACTGCAATATTTTAAGTTCAGAAGCTGTAAAGTTATAATATTGAGTTCCGGTGTCCATTAAAATTTTATTTGCTTTCCATGACTATTTTATTAGACGCTTCGCCTTTCGGTTACTTGAATTTCACTAGCAATTTTGACTTAGCCATTCACTACAAAGATGTTTAATCTTTATCCTTTCGTAAGTCTACTTCATTGGCAAAATGAAATTGCAAGTAGCATACAGCAATATTCATAATCTTAGATAGATTGTAATTATTGAGTGTACTAAATCAATCTCTCCTGTGCGTGGTACCACCTGGGGGCAGAGTCTGCTATTTCAATCGTGTCGATATAGAATCGAAATCGTCGCTCAATAGAAAGCCACTAGTACAATTTTGACAGTTTTTCGAAGTCTACTTTTACAATCGTACTCCAATAGACTTCTATCGGTCGGCCGATAGAATTCTACTATAACGTACAGCGCCAGTGGCCGCTAAACAGTTGCATTTTTGATAGACGTCTAACATTTTGACAGCGATTCTGAATCTATTCTACGACTATATAATAGTAGACTCGGCCCTCTGTACGTACAACATAAACCGTTCATCAGATGTGCCTGAAACTTGGCATATACTTAGCAATATATGATATATGATAGCAATCATGATATAGGCATTCGTAAGGAAAAAACATCAAAATTCTCACCTTGCAGTCGCGTGAGAAGCTTCCAAAGTGTATGTTACAGGTGAAGTCACCACGCAGATACCAGTCATTTAAAATCCAAATAAACTTTAAACCATGAAACAACAATAAAGAAAACACAATCGCACAATCCTCGAGTGACTCACCTCACTCAAATTACAAGTCACTTCCAAAACATTGAAATTCACATTTCCACGTTTATTTCGCATTAACCACATCATAATAATATTTTTGTTATATCGCTCAGGGAAAAGAAAGCTTCGAAATATCGAGAGAGCAACTCAAATCGCTTTAGCAACCCTGAGACCGCCTAAAAAAACAACTTTCCCTTCTTATACCAAGTAAAGATAACAGAAACAGTAAAATACCATAAAAATAAATACGGTAGGTACGAATATATTTTGTGATAATAATTCATTTTTATTGTATCTTACACGCTATTTGCTATATTTATTGTTCATCTTGGTAGCACTCCACCTGTATAAAATATAATGTACAGGGTGCAGTTAATAGGTCATATTTTCTCACCGATTGCCGTCGACGCTAGTTTGCGCCTACGTTAAAAAGGATATTAATGTAAGTATTATTGTTAGGTGAGAAAATGTTTTATAGTGAGGAGAGAGATGTATTACTGTGTAATGCATTATAGAAAAAGTATTAGTAACGACTAAAGAGTAAATTAATATTAAGAAAACAAAATGCACGTAGATATTTTTCTATGTAAAATTTAAAAACATTGAACCTTTTGTCTACGAGTACTTAACTTTATTCATGTACGTTACAAAGTATTACTTATGCACGTCAAGATTATTGCTTCTACATTTATATTTAATGCCAAATTCTCAAAGCAATCATATCACATGGTAACTACTCTGTTATCTCCTATACTAATGTTAGTGGCCATGAAAGATTAAATACATACATATTGTCACGCCTTCATCCCCAAAGCGGTAGGCAGAGGCATACTATACGCCCACATTTCACTGTATACATTGTGGTCCCACGTAACAGGTGGTGAGCCCATTGCCGTGTTGAAATGGACAGGCGCAGGCGGGGGCGACCTGCTGTTGATTTTATTTAAACCCATAAGGCCTTCAACCAAGTTAACGACTACTATGTTACTGACAACCCACCCAAGGACCACCTATAGCGAATGTTGCTTAACGCATTGATCGTTTACAGATCACTGGGTCAGCGGGGCCACGAGCGCTTCTAATTAAGAAAGATTAAATACCTATAATATAGTATTTTTAAACTATTAAATAGGTAATCATTAACAGTCAAGTGCTTCGGAACTCGGGTTCGCTGTCTTCTACCTCGAATGTTCTTCAGAGTCTCTTGTCACGAGGTCAGTATATATTAATCACGCCTTATCCCCGAAGGGGTGGTATAGCCCACTTTTCACCTTCTAAATTCCTGTCCCACGTAATAAGTGGTGAGACCAATTTGGCAAGAGTTGAAATGGACAGGCGCAAGTTGTCAGTGTATCATCCTTCATTACAAGCAATCAAACTACTACTTTGGATCTGCTGTGACGTCACGGAGGCGGCATAGGTAGAAAGTAATTCATTACGTATGAGAGTGGTCTTTTAAAATATGACTGTACCAGTAAAGCCTCACGTGTTTTGATATTTGGCTGAAAACCAAAAAAGGTTAAATATAATAATATTTATTATGGTGCTCGTTAAAAGTTTGACGGTTCTTGTTTACTTGTTAATTAAATCCTTTTCCTTTTTTCTAATGTTTATTTCTCAAATTTTTGATACGACAATGTTTAGTATAATTTAACTTTTCCTAAAGGTAACAACAAGTCCAAAGAAATACGTTTGATTTAGTAAATATATCCGACTATATAATTTGATCATGTAACTTTATAATTTACTACTTCTAAGTCAACTCTATTAAACTGAGTCCTTAACAGGGTGAGGCGGATTTCACGCCGAAAGATTATCCCTGACTACCCCGTCAGGGATACAGCGTGAAGATAGTAAGTAAGTAACATTAGTGCTTAGTATATGAATGTCAGATTCGTCGGTGCGTGGAATACTTTTACATCTCTGGGATGGCTCCGCCAAGTCCCTGCTTTAAGCTCTCGGCGCTTTGCAGCGACGTGCAATCTGCATCATAGTTTGTCCAGAGGCAGCCTTGAACCGTTGAAGACGCGAGAATGGTCGCTAGCTTAGATGTACTTTACCGCATCTACCACGGTGACTGTTTTGAAGAACTCTTCGAAATTATCCCACCCTCCTCCTTCCGTTACCGAACAACACGCGCGGGGAAGTCATCTTTACACTGTGGACACCATCTTGCCCAGAACCGAACCGACCTACGAAAATTTCGTAGGTCTTTCTTATGTCGCACCATAAAAGCATAGAACTCTCTACCGGAGGAGAAGCGTGAAAAAGCATATTTCTGAGCCGTCAAAATGAGGGTCGCCGTCTTTGCTTACCATCAGGTGGGCGACGCCGTTTTGACATGCCAAACTTATAAAATAAAAGACATCAATATAACACAAAAAATACTGTTAGCAAAAACAACTGGCGTTTCTCTTTATACCATACCTACTACCTGAACTGTGGACGTTTGCTTCTAAATTCGTTTACAAAAATTAATTTAGTTAAATTTTAGTGCAAGATCTTGAAGAATTTATTTAACATTCTTTTTTCCTTAAAATATAGAGCTTTCCTAAAAGCACTTTGTAAAAAAAGACACAAAACTAATGCAGAGTGTAAGAATTTTCAAGTTTTCATACTGCTTTGATTACAACTCTTTATTAATACCTTCCAACCGAAACAGAAGAGGATTTTCCAATTACCATAACCAACCTATTCTTCCTATATATTCAAAGTACAAAACTGTTTACGTATTGACAGATGCACAGTACACAAAGATATCCACAAAGCTTTTATTTTGAAATCTCTCGCTTTAAATATAAGGTTAGTTATCGCTTGTGATGTGCTGAAAAGTTTAGGATATGCGGCTGTCCGTGTGATCGCTTGGAAGGGACAAGTGCTCCTGACAGTAGGTCGATTAGCGTACGGAACATGGGTTCAAAGACTGACTATAACTTAGCGAGGTATCCTGAAATATGTTCACGTTAGGACATGTCTACACGAGATCACGGCGATTAAAATTAATAGTTTCTCTTACATTATAATTCTAATGAATGTAAGTAGAATTTTGTTTCGCGTGAAGTCACATACACCGCGAAAGTTTAAAAATAACATTATAATTCTATTTCAACCATGACTTTCTTTCTTGTCAATGATGAATTTGGTGTCATGCATTTTTCAAAACGAAAGCCACCTATTATCAGAAACTTAGTAACTTCACATCTCCACGCTTTGTCGCTGACGGGGTAGTCAGAGACGAAAGATCGCCAGACTTCGCAATCAAGGCATTAATTTCTTGATTCCTGCAGATTCTTTATACGTTTCATACACACAAGCTTATTATAAATATCCCTTTATTTGTACTAGTACAGTTGAACGTAATATATTTAAGTTACACACGGCGGTGTTGTGTCGGTAACCTTAGGACTTCCTTCTGAGAAGTTACCCAGGGCGGCCCACGCTAGATAAATACCTAGGTAGATCTGTTAGGATTTTCAAACGTTGAAATACACGTAGCCACAATGTAAATAATTGACTGAGGAGGCGAGCAAAGCGAGTTAACGAAAGTCTCCGTTTTTAGTCCACTGGTACGGGTAAAATGCTATCGATGTCCGACCGTTCGTCCGTCCATTCACTCTACAGGTCGCATTTTTCATCGGATTTGTATGCAACTTGGCATGGATAATCCTTGATATAGCCAAAAACTTTTAGCGAGGGGGTCTTTCGATCGGGGTGGGAGGGGGGTAAATTGAGGCAGGGGAGGGGAATTGGTCCCGTAGTGGCTGGCAAGAGCGCTCAAAACTAACACGTTAACCAAAAAAACGTTTAGCATTTTTCCTCAGTTACTCCGAAGTCTACGGTTTGCAAAACCACTAGTTTCTAGTATCTTTCAATTATCTAATTACTTGGACACACTCGCAATAACCAAATTTTATGTAATTGGAACGTGTTTCGTTCAAACTATCTACCTGTTGAGCAAATAATCATAAAGCGCGCGTTTTACGAACGACAATACAAGCGTCCCGCGTTTTGTCTTAGTTTTACGTGCAACGTAAATACGCGACATCGAGAGAACGTAATTAAAGTCGAAAGTAAACTGTTGCAACTCTTCAATTGCGTCTTACTTTGTCCGTTAATGACTAGATCATTTTTGTTGCAATTTATAAAGCACAATAGCGCAGCGATAAAAAGTCTTTTTGTACTATCTTTGTGATCACAGCAAAGAAAATTGTGACAGAGAACCGGCTAGATAAAGTACTTGTAGCTCAAAGCTTGAGCGCTATCATAATATAATTAAAGTATAAAGATTGTTCTTTCATTCTCCTGACAATGTCATAAAATGAAAGTACCTAAGTACTTTAGAAGATAAGTTTTCTTTTGCTTCTGAAAAGTTATTTATTGAGAATATCAGAGTGGTTCATCAAATTTGTAGGGTCTACCTTAATATCTGAACGAAGTTACTCCATGCCAATATATTTCAATACTTTTTTTAAATATTATACTAACACATAATATTGAACAGTCTAACTTTATTATTCAGGTAAGTGCAAGAGTCATTTTTACCCTACACGAAGCATTTATGAACGGTAGGTACATAAAGTAAACAGACAAGTTAAATGAATGATGGTGGCATAATGGATGAAATAGCACATCATTTAGAGTACCGTTTCTTTATCATAGCTTTAGATTTTTGTCTTTGTTTTGGTATCCAACGCAAAACGGGATGTGATAAGTTTAACTGATATGTGTATGAGTATTGTGAGTTTTTTTTATTTAACGTATTCCTATGGTTGTCTTAAAATAAGTATTAAATTATATCAAATTCCTAACCGCAAGAAAATTGAGGATCAAATCTAAATATCTAGGATGTTATTTTATATTTTAGGTCACCATTTCTATCATTTCTATTGCCACAGCCTGCCCCTGTCCATTTTCAACACGGCAATGGGTCACCACCTGTTACGTGGGATAAAAATGCATACGGTAAAATGTGGGCGTATAGTATACCTCTGCCTACCCCTTCGGGGATAAAGGCGTGACAATATGTATGTATGTAAATATTTCTATCATCAACTTATCAAATGTGTGGATGAAAATTTTATTTAAAAAAAAGTAACTTTAAAACCGGTTAGCGAGTAGGCTTTTATTACTTAAACTGGTTTAAGTAGAAAAATAATACAGCATATTTTCGTTTAATTTTTACTGCAAATAGCAATTATTACGTTATTTAGTAATAATTTAACGACACACGGCCATTGAAATGTTGTTAAAAATTTATTACCTAGGCTATTCTGAGCTCCTTTATTACCCGACGGCACTGCACCATTACATCGTAGGAATCTATTAACTACACCCCTGACATATTGAGGGTATAGCATGGATATTTGTCAAATATATATGTGGCAAACCCTCGTATATCTTGGACACATTGTATTATAATTAAAGTCAGACAAGTATTGTGTATGTTGATAAATGTTTACAATGTAAAAGGAATTTAGTTGATCTCGTATCTTGCATTATCTAAGTAACGAACTATCTTCACGCTGTATCCCTGACGGGGTAGTCAGAGAGGACAGATCCCCAGGCTTCACGAACCATGCATACTTCTTTCTCTTTCTGAAGATTCATTATTCGCTTTCTTACATGTTTGTCTGGGTATCCGAGCACTTTTGACATTTCCGTTTTTAAGCAATGTGATCACGTGCTCTACATTATAAAATCTCGGTCTACTCTGAATCCTTCTACCCTCAACATACGCAGAATATAAATTCTTCGTCAATCGTTCCTCTCCCATTGGCTGGACGTGTCCAAACCAACGGAGCTCTTTTAAGCTTATAATTTCTAAACCATAATAAAATTTAGTGTATATCCAAAATTTTCTGTATTTGCAAAAAAATTGGCTCTAAGAGGGAACAAGAGATTTTTTTTCTACCTTACGTCGTCGTCTCTACCTTGTCGGTGTCACGAGGGTCTTGGCGTAAATAAATGTCTAGTGTAGTACACTGTGTAAGGATAAAACGTTTCAGTTGTGTCCTATTATACGACAATTTATTGTGGTTAGCACATACAACCACGTGATATCATACTATATATTTCAAAACATAAAAGCTATTTTAAAAACATATTATACTATATATATATATATATATATATAGTTTGTGTAAAAACCACGATGATCTTTTAAATTAATTAAACAAATCGTGTAAATTTAAAGTCATTATTAGAATTCCAAATAATTTAAAACTCGTCAGAAATAGTATAAAATGCGTATTTTCTAACGATCTCTCAAATTTTACATTAAATGGAATTCTACTAAAACTCCTAAACCTATTGCGCCAATAGAGAATAAAATATCTGTACGATTTAGCTATATTCGACTGGTGCACAGAAACGATATCGTAGGCAAGTGCTAGTTAATTAACTGGGCTTAGTAGTACAGGGTAAATCTGAGAAATTCGTAGTGTGGCTTCGAATGTGCAATTAGGATATAATGGGTCTGGACGCTAAAATATATTGCAAACCAATTATTTAATGTACAAGTTTCCACTTACTCAAGTTTCCAAAGCAGTCAAATGCAGTAAGGTTTCGAACTAGTGGAACGTAACTATTCAATACGATTAGATTTCTAAGTAATGTACCCACTATGTTATGCAAGACAAGCCGGAGTTTGATTAGAATTGAATGTAGTTATTGTTTGAGTTCGGTTAGTTTCAGTAGCATAGAAATTACCCACATTATTGAAGTACTTCTTTTTAGGGAAAAATTTTAGGGAAAAATGATTAGAGTAAATTTTTACGATGCGCGCGCTGACCGTCATGAAAACTGACACCATGAAGTTAATTGGTAAGTGTTTCGATGACAACTTATAAACACCCTGAAGATAGCTGATATGTGTTTTCATGACAACTTATAACTACATTCAAAGTAGTTTTCATTATTTTGATGTTTTTTCTTACTATTTTATCATTCCTGTTACAAAGATAGAGTTGTGGTATATCTGGTAAAATCTTATTAGACTAAAGCAGTTTAATTTCCAATGCATGTACATAAGTACACACAAACTTTTTTTTTTTATTTTATTCCCTAGGGTTTTATTATCCTTATTTCTTGTCAACTTAGAGAAGTATCGAATGTTAATTTCTTTTCGGTAGCGATGTGTGACTTTTCATATAATATCTTAGTACTTTGAATTTCAATAAATAAACGAATGGCAAGCAACTGATAAGCCGCGTATGCGACTATTGCCTAGAGCCGGACGTAACTTGACCCGCGGTAACATTATTACTTTCGTCTTTATTTGGACACGAACTAGTCAACAATTTTCCTTGCTCTGTGGTCTCAGTCACATAAGCAACGCTACTGGGATTAAGCACTACAATAATTTCCAGTATAAGTAAGTACGTGGATTCAGGAAAGGGTATAAAGATCCTTACCAAGATCTCCGGGGCCCAAGTGATCTCAACGGCTAGTGGCGCACCTAGTGACTAACGGACAAAGTCCTTATGGGGTTGGGAGGTCAAACGACAGTCGCTTCCTACAAAGTTGAAAATTAAAAACCAAACCATATTTGCTTCTGGTTGTCAAATAAAAGTGGATCCCATGCTCCTATATCCAGATAGTTTAGAAGCAACTTAAATATAGGTAGTGTTTAAAAGCAACATTAATCCAGGTAGTGCTTGAGAAGCAACAGATAAAAGACTCTAGATGAAGAAGACGTTTTAGAAAATGTTGTTGAACAGTGCTAATTAGATATTATTCTTCATATGGGTTTGTATAACAACCCAACTAACATTAGGCGCTACTATAAGTGTTAGAACAGATATATAAAAGAGCTAAAGAGATCCTAAGGTCATCAATAAGTGCTATCACATAGGAGTTATAGCAAGCTATAACTCTACTATACCCCCGGATTGGGCACGATTTCTTATGATCTTAGGTTCCACTATGGCAATGTAGTGGAGTTATAGAATGAATTTAAGAGGTATAGAAGAGCAATTGTGGAGGAACAGTAGCGCTAACTGAGACCTAAAGCGCTGTAAGAGTAGTATTTTGGTGACCATTAACTCCTTAAGCGGTATGGTAGAGCTACGTGCAGCTTACTGACTCTTTGAGCGTTATAAAGAGAGTAAATTAATGAATATAAGGATATCCTTAGACGCTGTAAGTTCCTATTGTAGATCCATACTGCAACTCCAGGCATTACAATTTACCTTATTACCACCCTCTAACCGCTAAAACCGTAAGCAAGTTACATCATAGATCTACTATACCCCTCCCGGATTTTATATTCATTAATTTACTCTTATTTTTCCTCAGTATTTTAGTTTATTTCTTATAATTTGTTAAATGAATTAAGAAAGATAATCCCTTTTCAAAGGGATCAAATAAACATAGTGTAATGCGTTGTGTTTACGAAAATAAGTGGCGGAGTTGAGTGCAAAACTTTTAACTGATTTTTAGTGCAAAATGAAGCGGAATTTTCATTGCGAAGGTAAGTAAACTGTGAATATGTGTATATATTATGAGCAAATAATTGAAGCGCCCACTCTTTGCGGTGTATTTATCTAAAAAATATTTTGCTTTACATGGAGCAAAACATTATTTTTAGTAAATTTGTGACAAAACTTTGCCTATTGACTTTAAGAGTCGTGACCCTGTTATTAGAATGCTATAAAAATAAATACCTTCATTGTATTATGTTACCTTTTAGTCCGTTTCACTGTTTTTTTATTAACTTCATAATCTAAAAATGGTGGACCCATGAATTTGGAGATCCGTAGTAATTTTTCAAAACCACTACCTAGCCTACGCACGACTTTTACACGTAGGTATCTCCTAGTTGCACGAGTGCTAACTTGTTTTTATTGTTTGATTTGCCAAAACTGAAAAGATTTGGAATTAAATACCTACATATTTCTGTCTACAAAATTACATACTGTAACATACTGCCAGTTAAAGCCTTTGAATATTTGTAGCAATGGAATGTTATTTTTTTAATGGAAGTTTGACTTTATTTCCAGCATAAACTCCTTACGTTCATAAACGACTCGTCAATTGTCTAAACTTTGCATGTGATACTAATTAGCTTTTTTGTACCTACACAGCGAGAGCAAGTCCGGGCGCAAATAAAATATTTATCAACCATTCAGTCTCTGCCATCCACTAAGTTCGACGTGACATTTGTTGTTTTTGACGCTGTGGTCGAACACCGCGTAAAAACTATGTACCTACTGCTATACTCGTACCTTTGTTCGCGTAAGTAGCTTTGATTACGCTGTTTTAAAAGTGTCACTCTGTAAATTAGCACTAAATAATATAAAATAAAATAAATCAATATCCATCACGCCTTATCCTCGAAGGGGCGGCAGAGGCATATTATATGCCCACTTTTCACCGTGTGGATTCCTGTCCCACGTAATAGGTGGTGACCCCATTGCCGTGTGGAAATAGACAGACGCAGGTTGTTATCAGACGCAGGATCTTATAGTAGTAAGATTCACTCAAAGCTATAACACAGAAGCTTTGGTCTGTATTGTAGGGATAATAATCGCTGCACTACGCGTTTAACCTTCACAAATTGCTCTTATAAACTTGCTTTGTCACTGTAAGCGTAATATTTTTTCACTAACTCTTTTTTGCCGTCGCAAGCTATAATTGTAGCTACTACTCTACCTTCATAACACTTAAGGTTATATGGTAAGCTCTATTTGCAGCCAAATTGTTTGTTGGGAATAGTATATTGCGTCTAAAGTAATTGCACTGAAAAGTGCATTTTATAAATAAACTAGCTAATACCAGCGCTTTCGCCCGCGTGGCGAAATTTATGCTTAAAGGACAAAAAAAATTGGACATTTAAAAAAAAGGAAGAACATATTGTTGGTAGGTTTTTTATATGTCTCAGGATTTAGTCATAGTATAGAATGTCAGGGCTTAGAATGTATATTGTAAACGAAAAGATCAAAATTACTCAGATACACAGACGTGCTTGTATGAAGCGATTAATGAATCTGCAGGAAGCGAAAGAAGTGTGCATTGATCGCAAAGCCTGGTGATCTGTTCCCGGTTCCCTGGTGATCTGTTCCCAGGAGCTCCCTGACTAAGCGTGAAGATAGTTAAGTTCTTAAGTTAAGTTTAGGCACCATTTTCAAAGTTATCTTGTTAGTAACTAATATGAAAGAGAGTGTGAAAGTAAGGGTCTTCGCTTGAATGCAAGTAAAAGGTTAGTTAAGGTTCTAGTATTTGAAAGAGATGACGTAAGAACTAAATGCGTGATTAGGGTAAACCAGGAACGTCTAGAGCAAGTGAATGAAATTGTGTATTTAGGGAGTATGTTTAGCGCGGATGGAAGATGTGATTCGGATGTAGAACGGCGAGTAGCCCTTGGAAACAGAGTTAACGGTGCTTTGTCCCAATTAGTAAAGCGACAAAGCATCGTAAAAGAAGCACGACTGACAATTCATAACGCAGTGCTAGTGTCTACTTTGCTTTACGGTAGCGAAACCTGGGTATGTCAGCAGATGCATGAAAGTAAATTGAATGCTGTGGAGATACGATGACTTCGGAAATTGTGTGGCGTTACTTTGACCGACCGAATACGTAGCAAAGTGATACGCATTTTGGCAGGTTTGAATGAAAGTGTCAGCGTAAAGCTCGAAATGTGCGTGCTCCGTTGGTTTGGACACGTCCAACGAATGAGTGGGGAACGATTGACTAAGATTATATATCGTGCGAAAGTAGAGGGTAGAAGAAGTCAGGGTAAGCCGAGACTTACACATGAAGACCACGTGAGCAGATTGCTCAAAAACGGAAAGGTCAATAGTACTCGGATACCAGACGTGCGTGTATGAAGCGATTGATGAAACCTAAGAAGCGAAAGAAATATGCATGGATCGCGAAGCCTGACGATCTGTTCTCTCTGACTGCCCCGTCAGGGATACAGCGTGAAGATAGTTAGTTAGTTAAAATTATCTTAAAAGCATTAAAATCCGTTCAATCGTTTTTAATTAGGCAGACACGGTGAATTTTGTTTTATAATTTGTTATTACGAAAATTACAAAATGATTACATCAATACTGTAAAAACAAAGCACAAAATTTTAATAAACAGTCAAAATTGAAATAACACTACGTATAACTACAAACGGCTTGTCTACACTGTCGTGAATTAGGTGCATTAAGCGACCAGCCCTGTAATACACTGTGACAATGCGTTTATCCATGATTATGCACCACACTACTATCACAAAAATTAACAAAAATCAACCTTAAGTTCTCGTAGGTACAGTTGAGTTATGAAAAAAACATAACCGGTGTATAAGCTCTCTTAGTAGTATTATTGAAGTGACTATTTGTAGCAAGAGATAACAGCACACGAGTCGGTTGTGGGACCTGTTGATGATAAGCACCGTCGTCGATAAGGCTGCCTGCTGATGGACGAGCCCAGCCAGAATTTCGGCAAATGCATATTTCATGAGTTGATTAAATAGTTCACGCTTTGAATTTCCTCACACAACACATACATATGTACGACTTATACATATGTAAAGTCGACCACTGCAGTACGGCGGGCTGAGGTGTATTTAACATGCTCAATGTTTTTCGTGGGCAAAATGTCTCTTGGAAATAGAGTTTAATTTGTTCTTATTTCCAGAAAGTCAGTTCGTATTTCCAATTGGAGTTTGAAAGTAGATAAGACTCAATTTTCTATTCATATGTTTCATAAGTGCAGCTTGTTAAATACTTCTTAAGGATTGGTTTAGTTGGTATGAGTTATGAAATTATATTATTGAATGAATGAACATATGAATCTATTAATTATAAAAGTATTTAGTCGTTTAATTGGTAATATTTCATGAGTTGGTAGTATGAGAGATTTTATGTACAATTGTTTTACACACAATTTATTAGCGTACATGCAGAATAAATTAAGTAAAGATTGAAATTAATAGAAGTGCCTTAGTGTTGTTCATATGGCAACCCTACACAATCCGTATAGCGCACCTAAATAGTCTTGATACTTTACAACGTAACTGAAAAGTGTACTTACGAGTACTATGTATACCCATATATCGAACCACTTCCTGTATACTCGTTATGTAAATAAACAGATAGTTATCAAAATTAACGCGTATATTCTCAGAGGGTTAGTTCCGGCTGAATTAGACCCTTTAATATTTTTCGCCATCCATTTTACGTCAGTGTGAGCAGGCTATTAACTGTACATTTTAAAAATGATTTTTTGGTGTGAATGATAATTTTATTAAAGCGCACCTAAATATTCTTGATACTTTACAACGTAACTGAAAAGTGTACTTACGAGTACTATGTATACCCATATATCGAACCACTTCCTGTATACTCGTTATGGAAATAAACAGATAGTTATCAAAATTAACGCGTAATATTCTCAGAGGGTTAGTTCCGGCTGAATTGGACCCTTTAATATTTTTAGCCATCCATTTCACGTCAGTGTGAGCAGGCTATTAACTGTACATTTTAAAAATGATTTTTTGGTGTGAATGATAATTTTATTCATATTAGGTTGTAATATGTTTTTTTTAAGCTAGGCCTTGAGCGCGGCGACCGAATCAAGAAATTCCGTAACGAAAAATCTAACACCCGAGCTCACACAAACTTCACCGAGCACGGCCGAGCGTTTGCTTAACGTGTATGTATATAATACGACTGTCCGAAGCTCGCACGGATCGAGACGATCTGTAGAAATAATATATATTTTATATATTAATAATCTACAAATATAAAATTCACTATGACAGTCACTTTTTGTTGTAATTTTATAACTCGAGAACGGGCTCACCTATCCAGGCTGTTTAGTCTTTGTTCGGACTATTTAGTAGATAGCCCTTTTTTGGCCTTTGAAGCCCATTTCAGTATATAGCGTAATTTCATGAAAGTGTGACAAGGATAGCAGTATTACAAAGAGAGAGCTACATTCAGAATATTCCATAGCTATTAGACAGGGATAGCACTATTAAAAAGAGATAGCTACACAAAGAACATTCTAGAACTATGTGATAGAGATAGCACCAGAAGTGACAGCAATAGGTCGAGAACCTTCCGGCACATACCGAAGGAGCAACTAGTATCGTGTGGAACATTCTAGAGATGTACCCGATTGTAGGTACCGAACGAATTCTACCGAATATTCCAGAACATTACTAGGCGTATAAAGGGCCGAGCTCGCGGCTACAGGTCAGTCTCCTTCGAGGAAGCGAACAGTGCGAATCCAAGTGATCGAAGCTAAATAGTGCGATACTGTTACAGTACGATTATCTTAGAGAAGAATTTGTGTTTAATGTGTTTGGTGGCGATTATTAGTTGTGGTTTTATTGTTTTTATTTAGAGTAATTAAAGTGTGTATATATGTTTATAATTTGTGGTATTAGTGCAACTCCTATTAGTACCCACCCTACGAACGTAACAATTTATTATAATTGCATAAGTTGACAAAAAATGCTATGCAATAGCTTTACCACGGCAGTCCCGAGTGCCACACGTTTTTTTTATTTGGTTCACATTTTACAATGCTTAACTACAGATACAGCGGTAATGAATTGTACCCTACCAGATGTAAACACAGCATGCCAAGTATTGTCATGATACAATTAAATAAAGTTGTGTAACAAAACAATAATTTAAGCATAGGTTTAGTGACAATAGACGCCTGTGTGTTATTGGCGCCAAAGAATCTCAAATTAAAAATACATTAAAATCATTTCGAATATTATTCAGTGTGGCACTCATGCGGTAAATCGGGGCGTGATGGTCATGATTAGTTGTAAATAAAATGTTTTTCGATTACACAGTCGACTTTCGGAACGAGGAACGCATATCACACAGTGATATGCGTCCAAGGATGTCAGAAGCATATAAGAAGTCATGGATAAGTTCAGATAAGATACCTAGATAAGATAACATCATAATATTAATATTATGTTATGTACTTACTATTTGATAGTCAAATTTAAATATTTGTTTTAAATTTTTTTAAGCCGTTGGTCTCGGTTGTCAGTAACATGGCAGTCGTTAAGTCAAGTCGAAGGACTTATGGGCGGCTTGAAAAATGTCAACAGCAGGTAGCCAATGGGCTCGCCACCCATTATGTGGGACAGGAATACATGTGGTGAAAAGTGGCCTCTGCCACCCCTTCGGGGATAAGGCGTGATAGATAAATAAATAAATAAAATTTCTTTTTTTAACATACATCATTATAGTTTAAACTTACAATATGTAGTGTATTGTAAGTTGTGTGTTACTTACAGCCGCGTACAGAGTGAACATTTATATATGTAAGTGTCTGGATACATGAAGAAAATTGCTCCAACGGATAAAGGTAAAATTTGACACTGTTAAAGTTTAAATGGAGAAGAAGTGCATAAAGTTATTTTATAAAATGCATACATACATACATATTGTCACGCCTTTATCCCCGAAGGGGTAGGCAGAGGCATATTAAACGCCCACATTTCACCGTATGCATTTTTGTCCCACGTAACAGGTGGTGAGCCCATTGCCGTGTTGAAATGGACAGGCGCAGGCTGTATCGACCTGCTGTTGAAATTTTTTAAGCCGCCTATAAGGCCTTCAACTTGGCTCAACGACTGTCGTTTTATTGGCAACCGGGACCAACGGCTTAACGTGCCTTCCGAAGCACGGAACTGGGAGAGGGAGAGGGAGAGGGAGAGGGAGAGGGAGAGGGAGAGGGAGAGGGAGAGGGAGAGGGAGAGGGAGAGGGAGAGGGAGAGGGAGAGGGAGAGGGAGAGGGAGAGGGAGAGGGAGAGGGAGAGGGAGAGGGAGAGGGAGAGGGAGAGGGAGAGGGAGAGGGAGAGGGAGAGGGAGAGGGAGAGGGAGAGGGAGAGGGAGAGGGAGAGGGAGAGGGAGAGGGAGAGGGAGAGGGAGAGGGAGAGGGAGAGGGAGAGGGAGAGGGAGAGGGAGAGGGAGAGGGAGAGGGAGAGGGAGAGGGAGAGGGAGAGGGAGAGGGAGAGGGAGAGGGAGAGGGAGAGGGAGAGGGAGAGGGAGAGGGAGAGGGAGAGGGAGAGGGAGAGGGAGAGGGAGAGGGAGAGGGAGAGGGAGAGGGAGAGGGAGAGGGAGAGGGAGAGGGAGAGGGAGAGGGAGAGGGAGAGGGAGAGGGAGAGGGAGAGGGAGAGGGAGAGGGAGAGGGAGAGGGAGAGGGAGAGGGAGAGGGAGTATTTTTTTCTACTTTCTTTTTGACATTAATCGATATCAAAATTGATGTCATCAAAATGCATAAATATTAGTTCCGTTCCAAGACTATTTTGCAAAGCTGTACCTAATAAATAAATATATGAATAAATATAGTTAGGACAACTCACACAACGCCATCTGATTCCAAACTAAGCAGAGCTTGTGCTATGGTAACCAGATAACTGATAAACATACTTATATATTTCTAAATACATTCATATTATAGATAAATAACAGCCACACACAAAGTTTTATCCTCGGTGGGAATCAAATCCACGACCTCTTGCGTAGCAATCGGATACACTCCTACCGCGCCACAGAGGCAGTCATAATAATGACAATATAAAAGTTGAAACCTTTTTAAAAGTTTAAACTTTTTATTGCAATTAAAAATCAGAGGAATAAAAGATAATGATTATAAAATAAAAAATGATTATAAAATACTTACTCTAACTCGCATCTCCGCTAAGCTTGAAATATTGAAAGTACAGCCATTGTTGAAAGCTTACAATTGTCTCGACTGTCGCAAGCAATATGTCAACAAAATAAATGGTCTAATTTCTAAAAGGCCGATATCTCAACAACTGTGGTTAGTAGTAATCGATAAATCACTGCGCTCGCTACCTTTTCAAACGAATGTTATACCGATAAACATTCATCTCCAATACATAGTTGACTAAACGGCGTTTTAAAAAAAGGAAATACAGTCTCACTTGGGCGTGCGATTGCTACCTAGCTTAGACCCTACTTCGGGTCCTAACAGCGCTTTTGAAGCGAGTTTAAAACGAGTGCTGTGTGTAAAGAAAGAAACAATGTGCTACGACGTAGCGTTTTGCTACGAAGTTCTACAGTGTAGAGTTACTAATACGGGTTTGTTCGCAGTTTGGATTATAGAAACTTTGTAAGCCAATAGCGCTTAGGATCTCATATCATATAATAAAACTACTTTAATTTATTGTATAAAACTTTCAGTTTAAGTATAATTTCATGAATTGGAATAAAGGTTATCATGGATTTATTATGCTAACCTTTTTCATGAATTAAGTACGCTGAGGATAACAGCCGTATTTCTAGCACTGTAGATATAATGAAGAGATAAATAGATCGCGCCTTGTTGAAAGATATTATATAATACTAGTTGACGCCAGCGGCTTTGCCCGCGTAGAGAAGTTTTTCCGTTCCAGTTTCCCACAGGAACTTGTTCCCGGGATAAAAAGTAGCCTATGTATTATTCTGATGTATAAACTATATTATTGTAAAGTTTCATTAAAATCCATTCAGTAGTTTTAATAAACATCCATACAAACTTTCACATCTATAATATTATTAAGAAGACAAAACAATAGGTAATATAGTATAGCAAAAAGACGAAAATCACAATCGCTCGTTACTTAAAAAATCGCCCCCATTGTAATATGTAAGATCTTAATTTTTTTATTCAAATGTTTATATAGTTCAATTTAAAAGCATTATATACGGGTTAAAATATTTAATAATATTTAATAATGAAGCGCTCGTGGCCCCGCGGTCTCAGTGTTCGGTAAAAGATCACTGAGGTACGCAACGTTCACTATGGCTGGTCGTCGGATGGGTGACCACTTTGTGGCATTTACATTTGCGAGCGTTTCCGTGCTTCGGACGGCACGTCAAGCCGTTGGTCCCGGTTGCCAGTAAAATGGCAGTCGTTAAGCCTGGTTGAAGGCCTTATAGGCGGCTTAAAAAAATTCAACAGCCGGTAGCCACAGCCTGCGTCTGTCTATTTCAACACGGCAATGGGCTCACCACCTATTACGTGGGACAGGAATCCACACGGTGAAAAGTGGGCATATAATATGCCTCTGCTACCCCTTCGGGGATAAGGCGTGATGGATATTTATATTTATTTAAAATATTTACAAAAAAGAGGTTAAGAGGTATCAAAAGCAATCTATTACTTACGTTGAACAAAATAAATATGCATACGGAGAAATGTGGGAGTATATTTTATGCCTCTGCCTACCCCTTTCGGGGATAAAGACGTGGCAATATGTATGTTACTTACTTTCCAAGTAGCTATAGCAAAGGACATACTACAGCTACAAGCCCAATCAGACCCTACTGTACTGTTTCACAGAATCGTAAAAGATATTTTGTAGTAAGCAAAATTACACAGAGTTGCAATAGGTTGTATCTATAATGGGCTATTTGAACCCGTCTGTTTCTTTGAATACTACTTAATGTTTATAGCTCAAACAAACATGACAGTCTTTTATTGACAGGCTACAGATATTTAAAACTAGCTGACCCCCCGCTACTTCACCCGTGACATACTTCGAACTATCGTCGCTCCTATTTAATATCGTCGTTTAAAAATTTTACTATTCTATATAAAATCTTAAATGATTTATTGACATTTATAACTTAAATACGGAGGCATGTTGTTAGCGAATTGTTAATTTACTAATTAGGTAGTTTATGTAACTATATTAGTATAAATATTATATTATTCTTTTATTAAGAAATAAATAAAAAAAGAAATAAAAATAAAATAATTACTGCTCCAATCTCCACAGTACTAGCGTGATGACTTCCTGGATAAATGGGTTATTCAACACAAAAATATTTTTCCAAACCGTTTCAAACATTTGTACGTTCAACCGTACAAACAAACTCTTCAGCTTTTTTTATCAGTATATATATATATTCCAGTGTCAAATCAATATAATATAAAAGTTTGCTAAAGATTTTCAGCAAAGCATATTCAAGGTTCTTTGGCTATTAAAAAGATATCAAACATGATATGATCTAACCTCCTCACAAGAAATGCTCTTTACTTAAATGTCCAAAATACGTCCAGCCGTTACGTCAAAGGATTTATGATAAAAAGAAAAGTCCTTGGTATTATTTTATAAAAATTGGTCAAGTTATGTATGATACGCAGGTCCACATAAATATACAATTTAACAAAGTTTTTACAAAGTTCCTGAATTTGTCACTGACAGTAATGGCTAAAGATTGCCTCTAATTAAAAAAAATATGTGTGTACCAGAGTACACAAGTAAGAAGTGAAACTTCTTTACGTCTTTTTTTTACAGCTATAATATTTCTCTCATACGTTGATAAAGAAGTTTCATTTATGATAAAGAAGTTGCACTTCAAAACAACATGGCGCGTAACTGAAAAACGTGATGACTTTTTTTACAGCTGTAAAATTTCTCTCAACGTCGATAAAAAAGTTTCACTTCAAAAAATATATACCATATCATTGGTCTAATAGCTTGTGTTTGAAATCTTGTGCTACTATTTAGGTTCTATCAAACTTATATCTATAACAATACGTCGATGTTGTACATTTATTATGATACTTGTAACGTTGCACACTCCAGGAGTAACAGACGCGTAATGAGGGTACAAATAGCTACTTCTCTCAATGTTAAAATAATTATGGTCATAACTAGTTGACGCCTGCGGCTCCGCACGCATGGTAAAAGTTTCCCGTTCCCGTTTCCCAAAATAAATTGTTCTCGAGATAAAAGTAGCCTATCTGTTAGTCTGATGTGTAAGCTATATTAATTTAAAGATTCATCAGAATCCATTCAGTAGATTTTGCGTGAAAGAGTAGCAAACATCCATTCTTACTAACTTTCGCGTTTATAATATTAGTAGGATTTGTAAAATTAACTTTTACTTGCTTTTACGATGATGAAAATATTCACTATCTTTTTCTGATTTCTAAATTTCGAGTGGGTCCCTGAATGATTTGAAAATATAATTGAACACGGAAGTTTCACGGTTCATACAAGACTACATTTGCTAGGCCCGATAATCTGCTCTAAAAATCATTTCACGATGTGTAAACCTTTTTAACGGCCTTGCTAACAGTTAGGTAGGATGCTGGCGGATAAGAGTCTACTCCTTAAATATAACCTATGACCTAGGATTTATAAATAACTTCGAACAAAAAAATGGGCAAAATATACTATTATTATACTTATTTATCTATGATGCCTTATCCCCGAAGAAGTAGCAGAGGCATACATATTGTATGCCCGCTTTTCACCATGTGTATTCCTGTCCCACGTAATTGATAATGAGCCCATTGCCGTATTGAAATAGACAGACAGTCGCCCAATAGGCCTTAAACTTGACTTAACGACTGCCATGTTACTGGCAACCGGGACCAACGGCTTAACGTGCCTTCTGAAGCATGGAAACGCTCGCAAATGTAAATGCCACAAAGTAGTCACCCATCCGAGGACCAGCCATAGTGAAAGTTGCGTAACTCAGTAATCATTTACAGGACACTGAGTCCGCTGGGCTACGAGAGCTTTTTCTGTTTTATTATTCTACTTGAATTAATAAACAGCGGGATTAAATGGGTGCCACGGGGTTCGAATAATGTCACGGGCGAAGCCGAGCGGGAAAGCTAGTTTATAATATTTACAATATTACAGAACCCTGTAACAAATAGTAGAAGACCAGTCGTCACAGAGCCGCGTATGCAATAGGTAAGCAATGAATAAACGGGTGGGCCGAGTGCGACCGATAAAAATGATATATGTACGCCGATGTGGACACAGCTAGTACTACTTTATTTGTTACTTGAACTCTGTACAGTTTAAAAACGATATTTATTACCACCGCGAAAGACAGTAAGCCAAATTATCAGGTGCTTTTTTACGAATCTGTGCTATATTGGACTATTGGCGGGAAGAGTGACAAGTGCGGACGCTTGCTGTATATTATTTTCTTAAACTAGTGCATTTATCTTGTTTTATGTGCGGGAGTGGTGGTTTCTTGGACATAAAAGTTGTGTTAACGTGCTATAGTGAAAGACAATGCTATATATGCAGTGAAATGCTATTTTCTCACTTGCCGCGAAAAGTCCACTGAAAACCTCAGTATAAGAATCACCATTATACTGATGGTAAGGACCAGGACCTAGGACTGAGGACACGACATCGACAAAGACTGGACAGGACTAATTAGAAGATAAAATTGAAGAAATATGATATGAAAAATAAGATTTGGCTAAAAGGTCTTTGTACAGGCCATAAATTAATAATAAAAAAATGTGCTATGTTATTCTAATTATTATTAATGGCAACATCTGGTATCTTCTGGTGTCAACAGCAGCGGTAGGTAAAATTTAAGAATTTACCTACCGCTGCTGTTGACGCATCTTGTTATGAGAAATATTTTTTACTAGTTTTTATGGAGTTTTTGCGATTTTAGATAGTAGCTTTCATATGAATAATTAAGACACTTTTAGAAGTGAAGCAATGCACTGAACACTCATTCATCTTACAAAACACTCCGTAAAAAGGCATTTTATGAAAAGAATATTACTCGTATTTCTGACATTTACCAAATATAAACATAAAACTTTGTGTTCATACAATATAAGCCAAATAGAAAATAATTTATTCGAATTTTTCGTCAAACACTATAGGTATCCACTATTCAAAAGAACATAAACTGTGACATAGTTTTTTTTGCGTTCTTATATTCTTCGAACCAAACAGTCATATATCCGATGTCAATCATTCTCGTTCGTCGTTCGCAACTGAAGCGTAAATTAATAGGTGTCACATGACGTTACTGGCTTTACAAATCCTACCAACTTATTTAAGTATATATTTTACTATTTCAGAATACTGTTTTTGTCAAATATAACTATTATTGGAATAACATAAAATATTGGTTGCGCGTACGTAACATAAAATAACGGTTGCCAGTAATATGGCAGTCGTTAAGCCTGGTTGAGGCCTTATGGGCGGCTTGAAAAATTTCAACAGCAGGTAGCCACAACCTGCGTCTGTCTATTTCAACACGGCAATGGGCTCACCACCTATTACGTGGGACAGGAATCCACACGGTGAAAAGTGGGCATATAATATGCCTCTGCCACCCCTTCGGGGATAAGGCGTGATGGATATTTATTTATTTATTATTATTACATAAAATATATTAAGTTTGTGACGTTTTCCATTTCTGTAGCCTATCGACCTATAGTTGAGTCTAATTATGATATCATCAGATCTTTTTATTCTTGGGACTTTGCTCAGATCGAATTCAGTGTTGTTTTTTTTTTTCAGGTTTTCTTGCAGATTGTTTTATATTTTGATGTACAGGAATCATAACAATGAAATCGAGTGTGTCAACAGTACTATTCCTCGCTGTTGCTGTGCTGACCTGGCAGTAAAACTTAATGCGGTAAACATTTAACGATGTTAAATTATGGTATAGTTAGCATAATAATTGCATCTTAATATTATTTCGAATGTTTGGGCAGATGTCAAAATAAATCGAATGTTGATGGTACAATTCTTTACATTCGCGCCCTTAAATAAGTAACGGTAGTAGACACTTAGTCTTCTTAAGACGTATATGGTGAAATATTTATTTAATAGTTTCGAACAGGGGTCGATAGCTTAAAGGACTAAAGTTACTCCCCTTGATTGGGGTAGGACTCGTGTTCAAAGCCCATTCGACCTAGAAAATATACTTCAAAAGACACATAAATAGAGCATCAGCAGTTAAACTTCTTTAGCAAGTCTTAAACGTTATAGATGGTTATAGTGGGAAGTACCATCTTCATGAGGTGGCATTTTCTACTACTATCTCTATTTCTAACCTAAACGTACAGACACTTCCCGTTTTGATGTCCATATCCATCTCCATCTCGCCGATTAAAGATTCACAGTAATAGGATAAGTACAAAAATAATAAATAAAGAGATAGTGTGTGACATAATTATTACACAGCGCCGTCGAGCCAAAAGCAGTAAGCTAATAAAAGCTTTTGTTATGGGATCTAGACGACTGATAAACATTCTAATATATCTTTTAAATACAAACATTAGTATACACAAGAAACACCCAAACTCCGAAACAAACATTGTGGATCACATAAATATTTTTACCGACCCGGCTATCAAAAACTGGGCCTCAGTCGCGGTACACACTACCACTTCGCCACCGAGGCAGTAAAAATAAGAAAGAAGAGTTAAGTTAAGGCTTATCTCTGCTTGCCTCTTTGAAGAAAAGTTTTAAATTTTACGAAACGAGAGTCGCATTTCATAAACCTACAAAAGAAAACATATTAAAACACACAATAAAATTCAACACTATCTACCCCAACTAACGACATGTAGAATTTGTAAATACAAAATCATTTTAGACAAACAAAAACCAAAAATAGCCGTGGGTAAAGACAGGTTTAGTCAATCTTTTATGTTAGGTTATTTATTATTGTACCTGAAATACTGAACAAAAGTTATGTAACACGGACAGTTGCAACTGAATATCTGACCATGAAGCAACATTAAACGATGCCAGGAACTCGAACAATAGCAATTTAAACTTACCGTGTTCTTTACGACACATGTCAGAAGATAGAAGAAATGATACTTTGAAAGTTAAATGTTTAGAAACATTGGACATAAAATGACATTATATGTAAGATAAAATTTTAAAAGTAGCTACTTTCAACAGACATGAATAACGTTTCTGTGATATAAAGGCACAACCCACTGCATGCTGTCTTTGTGAACGATATGAAAGTAGTAATATTCTTTTCTAAAAAAAATTACATTATATTGTGAAAATTTTAGCTGATAGGTACTTACGTATAATATGTGATTTATTTACTTTTCGATTTATGATTTGAGGACAGCGACGGTATTTTGAATGTAAAAAAACTGTTTTTACGCTGCATACCTGACGGCATAGTCAGAGATAACAGATCGCCAGAACGGCTTCACGATCCGTGCATACTTTTTCGCTTCCTGCAGATTCATTAATCGCCATATACATGCACGTTTGCGTACCACTTTTAATAATGCTAGACTTAGCACCCCGTTTTACCTCTTTAAGGCTGGGCAACATTTTACGTGAGAAATAATTTTATTATTTTTTAGTAAATGCTTTCTGATATAATAACTATCTGTATTCCAAATTTGAACCAAATCCAGTCAGTGGTTTGAGTTGTGAGATAATGTTTGGTTCACCCGTACAATAATATGAATCAGCAATATCATACGAAGCACTGTGGTTTAGCGAGCAGTGAAAGCATTCCGTGGAGCCTTTCTCGGATTAGAGCTAACCACACAGGTTCCGTGACATTTAAGGTACTCAGTGTGTATGAACTACCATAAGATTATATCATTACTGAACTAGCAAATGACTATCATTTACGTAGTACGTATTCTTATCTAGGACAGATAACCAACACAGATTAAAAGTCAACTGCGCGGAAATTGGATTGTTGTTATTTGTTTTGCCCATATTGGGCAAGCGAAGGAAACACAGACCATACAACCTTACCTGTGTTGTGTATAATAATAATAATATTAATTAATTGTATTTATAATTATTATTATTTCTATAATAAAATAATAATTCTATAAATATATATATTATTTCTATAATAGTAATAATTGTATTTTTATGATGTTAATGATGATTTGATGGTAATAATTTGATAATATTTAATAATAATAATTTAACTTCCTATAATTTTAAAATTTATTATGGAAGTTACCGAATTACAATAGTGTTTAAAATTAATTATAATCACAAAAACAGTATTACTCATACCTCTGTCAATTTTTATTCGAAGAGCCCAACCGTGCCTGAAGCAAAAGTGCCCATCACACTGGTCGCATTACCTCTTTGGATGGCAATGGCCAGCCTTTGCACCAACCACGATCCGGCGCGGGGATCTCCCGACTTCTCTCTCAGTCTACGCCCTAACTCATCCACAAATTGCTTGGCCTCCAGACTCCAACAGCCCATCGTCTCCACCGCGAAAGGTACGAAAAGATACCGACTCAGCAACGGCTCGTACTTGAGTCGCTTCCCAGAAGCGGCGTCCTCGGCCGCGGCGGCCGGAAAACGGACCGTACGACTGAGGTGGCTGGGAGCAACCGTGCTTACGCACGTGGCATCCCAGACAAGACATTTGCCGCCCCTCCACGGCACCAAAGTCATACCATCCGGTCTCCTGCCATCAGTCCTGCTCAGACCAGGCGGCTCAAGCAAGCACGGGACGTCCGCAGAAACTAAGGCCCTTCGGATTATGTCGTTGAGAGCATGGTGCCGCGGGAACCTACCTGCGCATCTACGACAGCCTAATGCGTGATGGCCATCGGCTGCCACCGTGGAGCCACAGGTGCACCTATGTGATTCACACACTCTGCAGCCCAGGCGGAGCGCAACGGCCACCCGCAAAGATACATCGTCAAGCAACGTGCCCAGGTGAGGCGAAGGCAGAGCGTGCAACCATGCTCCCGACTCAGCCTGCGTCACGGCCCGAAGTCTAGCCAATTCCGCTCCCGATGCGCCCTCCAACAATTGCGCCTTAACCTGCTCGACAAGTACGTGGTCCCACGCACGCTGAACACCCGGAAGGGCAGGACACGCCGCCCCCAAACTGCGGACCGCCCAAACAGACTTGGCATCAGCTGCATAGGGCACGCTCGCCTCGTCACCATTGGTACCAAGAATTAAAGTGACAAGGTGCGACACCCCATGCGCCGACGCCAAGAAAGCCGGCACACCCACATCATTGGCACGCCGTACTCCTATACCACCACACCTAATAGGGAGCGTCGCCTGTATCCATTGGGGCTCATCCATGGCGACATTTAGTACATCCTCAACAATAGACTTTAAAGCATCGTCAAATGCTGAAACCTCGGCGGGGAAAAGCCAAGTAGGCGCCGTTCGCAAGAGATATGTCAGTCTTGGGAGGGCGAAGCACATGCGGAGCATCACAATCGCCACATGAGCGGATAAATCTTTTATGTGTTCTTGAGCCTCTAGTAAAAGATCCTTATGGTAGGAGATAGCAACTGGAACCCCGTCAGGAAAAATGGGGGAGCCCAAGAGGAAAAAGGAACAATGAGAAAGTTCCTTGATGTCAGGCAAAAGAGAACCGAAGCGCTCAAAGTATGCACGAGCCTCCGCGCTGCAGGGGAAAAACTCGCATTTAGCAGGATTAACCTCCAGACCCAGGGCCCTAAAACGAGGAATAATAGTTTCTAGATCCTGAAAGACGTCCTGCGGTGAACCCCCAAGGGTTCCATCGTCTAAATACCACAAGTTTAGATCAGACTTAAGGTCTGCTATAACTTTGTGGATCGCCAAACTGAAGACAAGAGGCCCTAACGGATCCCCCTGCTGCGCTCCCACCTGAGAAGAAATGAGACTATCACCAAAGAAAAGATTAGAAGGAGAATAGTACACTTGATACAAGAAGGGATAGAGAGAAGGAACCTGCTCTCGGACCTCAGACAAAAGAACATCTCTCTCCAGAGTGTTGAAGGCGTTGCGGATGTCGAGTTTCAGCACCACGCAACCCGAATGGTCAGGGTTCACGACAAAAGCACGCGTCGCATGAATAGCCGCCTCACAACCTCGACTCGTCCCAAAGCCAAGCTGGTGCGGCCGCAGGTACTCCGCCATAGCATCCCTAACAGACCGACACGCAAGCTTAGCCGCCAACCTGCGGAACACACTGCCGATGGCTATCGGCCTGACCCCACCATCTTTTTTCCGAAGTGCGCAAAGTGACGCCCCATACAAATAGGGGCAAACCGCGGAATTCAACTGCCCATTCAACAGAAAATTCACCAACCTTGTCAGACACCCCAACAAGCGCTGACCGTTGTCCCCCGCAGAACCGGACGTAAGCTCCCTCAAATGCCCCGGACGCAACCCGTCCAAGCCCGCCGCCGACCCGCAGTAAAATGAATTCAAAGCCGACGCCACGCCCTCCGCCGACACAGTGACCGCCTCAGACGACGCGTCTGGTTCCGGCGGCCAACTGAGCTGTCGCGATGGGTTCGGGTGTTTCAGTTCCAGGGCACTGAGGGTGCAAGGATCGTGCCGCGCGAAGGAATCCTGAGAGAGCAACAATCGGACGGCCCCCCGAAGGTCACCCTCGAAAACTTTGGACTCAATGGTCTTTCGCTTTCCTCGAGGGGCCGAACATCGCGGCATATTTGATTCACCGGCCAGCTGACTCGACCCAAAAGACCGAATGTTGGCCTTTACTTTTGCTGTCACATTACCCGGTGCATCCTTCAAGGGAATTTTTAAAGCACCATAAGCAAAAGTTAGAAGCGCGGACCATTCATCCACACCATTACGGATAATGCACGCATCTATAACGTCACACAGCTTACCAGCCGCCTGATTACGGGCTCCCTTTGGAACGTGCTTAAGAACCGCTGTACCGACCTTTAAGGAGGCCACCTTTTCAAGTAAACTGGGACCTGACACTCGTTGCTCCTGGTCGGGCTGACCGGGTAACCCAGGACCCAACGCCGCAGGAGGAGTCTGCAAAGAGGCTACTGTTGAACGAACGTCTTTGTGAACCCGAGTTATGTGTGTCTTAAGACCCCGTGAGCTAAAAATCCGTGTTGATGGCGAACAGTGAGGACAAGGACCGGGCGCAGACAGAGAACTCATTCCAAGCACTATAACCCACGTAATTAAAATACCTATGGTAATAAAAATAATAATAATAAATTAAATAAACAAAAATACATAAGTGATCAAAAAATCACAATTACCTAAACTCAATACAGGACAACTCATAAATCAATTTATAAAACACACATACATTCAGTTAAATACGCTATTATCTAATAATTAACACAGAAATATCAACACATAATAATAATAATAATAACCACTATGTCCCCATGTAAGCCTAACAATAACACGTAAAGGATCAAAGAAATCCTAATTATAAACTACTAATTTTAGATCAATTTATAAAACACATACATTCAGATAAATGCGCTATTATCAAATAAATAACATAAAAAAAATGTCAACATATTAGGTAGGTAAACATGAAGACTACTCAGCATATAACATATCTGCTCAACAAGTAATTATTGACAAAATAAAACAATAAATAAAAATAATAGTATCTAATTAATTACATAAAAGTTGCTCGTGCTTTCTACGCTACACGAGAAAGCGGGTTGATATTAATAAACCATATACATAAAGGATCCTAATAGCAAGCTACTACTTATCAATCAATATATAAAACACATACAGGTAAATATACTATCAACAAATAAATACCATAAAAATGTTAACACATTAGGTAGGTATACATGAAAGCTACCGAGCATACCATATCTACTCGACAGATAATTATGACAAAATAAAACAGTAAATAATAATATAATATTAATAATAAATATAAATAGTAACTACCTAATTAATTACATAAAATTGGTTCGTGCCTTCTAAGCTACAACAGATAGCAGGCAAAGCGGGCTGACTTAAGGTTATGTACTTAAAATAATTTCATTATAGCAAAATTGCTAAGGTCAGAACGGAACGTAAATGCTACAAAAAGATCAAACATACAGTTTGGCACAGCAATCCAAAGTTAATCTTCAGCACCAAGGTTCATCAATAGTAGCGGGCTAGGTAGGTATTTCGCTAACAAGCAGGAAGCCAAAACACAACAGGTCAACATACGCCGTCAAGTCGTCAGGCCGCCCTCTATTAGACGTTGCCGGAACCTAAACACTCCGTCCTCAAACAAATCCGTGCACCTGCGATCACGCCAGGCAATGCGCGTTATACAACGATCGAGGAAACAAATCTTCAAGCTGTTGAATAGTAGATTCAGTGTAACATTAAATACAAAGATGGCGCTACTTGGATGTTAAAAATGAGTGATTTGAAGTATTAAAATCTTGAATCACGCACACTTGCAATCCTGGCTCACATTAGCTGGAACTCCCATTATGTGTGTCACTTGCACCTTTACTACTAGATCGTAACTGGAAAAAGGTCGAACACAAAGCCGGTGGTGGGCACGTCAAAGACACCAGGACTTAACACCATAACTCCTCAATGCTAGTGAATTTTTCCGGGATAACGTTTCGGCACTTGCTATACAATCAGATCTTCAGAATACAGCGCACAAACAATGAAACAAACGTAGCAAAACTTGAAATAAAAAAAAAAAAAAAAAAAAAAAATTAATTATTTTTTTTTTAAAATTAATTAATTAATTTAACTTGTATTTTCTTTATTATGAATAAAATGTGCATGTTGTGTATTTTCCACAGTCGTACTAGAGTCGTATTTTCTATTTTTTATTGTTTTTTTATCGTCTATTATTTCATTATTGGTGACCCTGGTACAACAAGTTAGCGGATTTAATATATAGCGTGCTTGTTTTTGTAATTTTTGTTGTTTGTTATTATTTGTTTGATATATATATTTATAATATCTAGGAGCCAGTTGAAAATCAGCTCAGAGTACAGTAATGTGCTCTGCATGAGCTGAACTGGCTTCCTTTTCAATGTAAGGTATTTATAAATATAAGTAGATATCATATAAGTGTAATGGGAACACTGAATAAATGGTCTATCTTTCTTTCTTTTATTTATCTACACTAATATTATAAAGCCGAAAAGTTTGTGAAGATGTAGGGGCTAACCACTGGATCGATTTTGAAAGTATTTTCACCATTACAAAGGTGTATTATACCCGAGTATAGGCTTCTTATTATCACGGGAACATGTTCCTGTGGGAAACGGTGACGAAAAATCTTCACCACTAGGCGGAGCAGTAAATACCAGCTTTCAAAATTAATAAAGCTCCCTACCGATGGTAAATCATTGGTCTGCTTTTTATATAAGTTAATGCTAATTATAAAACTCAAGTCCAAGCCACCGTACGTTGAATGGGTTCTTTCCCAAAGAGAATGGAATTACGTAAATAGATTGAAAGGGTCATGACGTCATCGCCCAAACATTAAAATCGTATAATAACCAGCATTTGCCCGTTTCTCGGTATAATCGTTTATTTTTTGCCTAATGACCGTCTCTGTCGGGACCAACTTCCTGCAGATATAGCCTCGGAAAGGTTTGCTGGTACCTACATTAAGGTGAATAGTTACAAAATACAATACTACGTGTGTGAATTGATAAACGATTCTGTTGTAAACTTTTGTGCTATATTTTGAGAACTATGTTTGATTGGAACTGAAAAGAAACAAAATTTTAGTTACTATGTCTGAAGAAAACTAGAGGTAGTATTTAACATAAAATATAGTGTGCAAAACTACATCATTTGTTTCTTTACTAGCGGGCTCACATCGCTCTCTACCCCAAATTAACCAAATACCCTATTTTTCTACACATACCTAGGTAAAATTTTAAAAAACCCTTGTGTCTATATTGTAAAGCAAGTTATCCCAAAAAAATGAAGTTTCTAAGTTTAAGGGTTTTGGCTGACTGTTTATAAGTGAGCTAGTAGGTCATCTGGTAATTTTATTACTATAGACTAGATTATTGAAAAATCTATATTTCTGGCCAAGAATCGACCCTGTACATTATTAAAATGGAGTCTATCTATTACACCGTTCAATAGTGTGTTCATATGTGGCCAATAAGGAAAAAGATTCTGAGATGTACAAAAATGTTTCATCAAAATTGTGCCAAAGATCTCTTTGAATATTTTTCACTTTACTAATATTTTTGTGATAGCATGAAAATTACGGTAAAATTTGCTAAACTCTTTGATAAGAAGAACATGTTTAGGCTCTAGTCTAACTAAACTGTGCAGGTATTACATAAAATAAATGTTCGAAGTAATATTCTAAGTTAATATTCTATTTGCAGTAATGTATATTATTTTAGCAGTAATGTATATTATAAATGTATATTATTTGATATAATAGCGTCTGCTATTATATCAAATAATATACATTTTTTGGGGGTTGAATTCCCTTTAGTACCGCAATACAATTGCAAATATTTAACTAACCAGCTGCCATATTTATTTTATTGTAGAATGTTTGCTTTAATTGTATCATCTATTAAATTGCATGGATAAATAGAACACAATTACTATTAAATAATGTTTTTTTGTTCAAGATGATTTTTTTTTTATAAATTCTCCGTATTAATTTGTTAACGTGATTTGAAGTATCCTTAAACATTATAAAACAAAACCAACCACCGGGTCTGTCATTCTGTTGATGCTACATGTAAACACCACTACGACTAATATGTAAACTACTATTTTTCAGTACGGTGTCCACTTTCCATCACGTGGGCAGTATACTTGTCTGCTACTTCAGCAGTATATAAAAAAAACTACTGAACGGACTATCATGCAAGTTTCACTAAGGTTTAGACCTTCCTCTTGAAGCATTCTATGTTTTGTTTGGCAATAAATCCACAAGGTTTTATGAAAATTAGTTGAAATACGATGATAATTGTTCTATTTATAAAAAGGGGAACGACAAACAACGCGACCGAAGCTGCAGACTTTTTTTACATGTAGAAATCCCCACGAATATCACGAAGTCGAACTTACCAAAAACCATACAGTGCCCTCCTATAATGCCAAGCGACAGACGCTGAAAATGAAACCTTTCCTCAAACAAGCAGCTTGCATTTAATCAAAGAAAATCGCAAACATTCGCAGCAAAGTGATAAGTGCATTTCAACTCCATACAATAAAACACCTGTAATTGACAGTATAAAATATGATAACATTCAAGTGTTGGGTTATCCGAGTTGTGGAGCAGTTGAATCAATTGCCCGACTCTAGCTAACGGCCCACGGAAGGCGATAAGGTTAACTTACGGCGTCTTTTGTATTCCAATACTTTATTTTGATCATTGCATTCAGTGTTGTATTTTTCGAAAGTGGTTTCGTTTCAGGAATAATAAGCTGCTATGTTACTATCCAACAAAGATAAAAGTTCAAATGAGGGTGTAGCTACGTGACTGTTATTTTTTTTTTGCTTTTACTTTGTTTTATTACCATCATGAATATTATTGCGGTGTGGTCTGCAAACCAATCTATTTTGCTGAGCATACTTACCACACATGTAACTAAATTAAACAATATATTACGCTACCTATCTCATACTTGGTCATTTGATATCTTTTGTGTGTTTGTCATAATATACATGAATGAAATTGTGTATTTAGGGAGTATGTTTAGCGCGGATGTAAGATGTGATTCGGATGTAGAACGGCGAGTAGCTGCCGGAAACAGAGTTAACGGTGCTTTGTCCCAATTAGTAAAGCGACAAAGCATCGTAAAAGAAGCACGACTGGCGATTCATAACGCAGTGCTAGTGCCAACTTTGCTTTACGGTAGCGAAACCTGGGTATGTCAAAAACGGAAAGGTCAAAAGTACTCGGATACCCAGACGTGCGTGTATGAAACGATTGATGAATCTCGAAGAAGCGAAAGAAGTATGCATGGATCGCGAAGCCTGGCGATCTGTCCTCTCTGACTACCCCGTCAGGGATACAGCGTGAAGATAGTTAAGTTAAGTTTTATAATATACATGTGTAGTTTTGAGTATGTGTATATGTATTTTGATTATTGTAGCGTAATCTTAGCAAAGAGAACAATATAATCGTACTAGGCAGTCTAAGTTTACTCAGTAGTTATAATCTTTTTATTTTTGCGCTGTATCCCTAACGGGGTAGTCAGAGAGAACAGATTGCGCAACAGTCTTCAGGATCCATGCATTTTCTATCGCTCTCTGTAGATTTATTAATCGTTTTATACATGCACTTTTGGTTTTTGAGTACTTTTGATCCTTCCGTTTCGATGTGCGCAAATAATCATCCATCATCAAGTCTAATATTAATCTATAAAAATGTGTTTTCTGGTGTACAATAAAGATATTTTACTGATTCACTAAGAACAAATCATGGTAAGTAAAAGCACACGTTCGTACAAGCATCACTCTTTAACTAAAATTGAAATATCTATATTTTGGTGTAAGGGGCCAAGAAGATCTTCGGGACCCAAGTGATTTAACCTGCTAGTGGCAACGAGGCTACTACGAAGGCGCTTTTACGATTTTGGCAGACGTTCTCAACAATGCCGAAAATCAAAAGTCAAAGGATAGCTATTCCTAGCAGCCAAATAAAAATAGACTCTAAATCCAGGTGGGGGTTTGGAGGCAACTGGGAATACACTAAGAAAAAGAGTAGTGTTTGTTTGTTTTCTAAATACTCCGGTATTTCTCTCAATATTGGACAAACTATTATTTTGAAATTATAATATCCAAACACACAGATATAGAATATTGTTAAAATTAATAACCTATATTTATGAATACCGTCTATAATTATGAATACCGTTAATAAACAAACCAATTAAACTCAATCATTTCTATTTTGTGAAGCATACATATTATATGTGGAACGATATTAAATAACCATGGTAAAATGACTGTAAAAACACCACAATTACTGACAGTAGAAGTACTAAAAAGTTCTAAGAAATCATTAGTGACGCCAGGTCAGCATGAATACAAAACTTATACCAGAACGCATTAAAAATAATGAGTATCTGTTACGGTGAAAACAAACAAATGAAAAATGCTGAAGTACTGAGAATTCAAATAAAATAAATTTAATAATTCGCTTGAAGTCCTTTTCTTTGATATTACAGATTTAGATTGTAGGAAAGCATAAAAACTTAATTAAGTATCTAAGTAATGTCACTTTATTTTTAGATTAATTATCTGCAAGCCATTTCATTTTATGTTTCTAGTACAAATTTTACTGTAACTTCTTTGAGCAACCTCATGACATCTTATTTTGCTGTTGCTGAGGTTACTTCTCGGCCTATAGGGTGTTTGTTGTGAGCTGCTACTTTCAATATTCACATCATATCGTTCCTCACTTATACCATCTTCGTCACGTCCTGCAGTCTCTTGCGGGTCAAAAAATAATCATAGGCGCTGATGTCAATGCCTCTTCTACATTATGGTAGTGCAAACTACGTGTATTCGATAGGGACCGGCGCTGTGCCGTCGAAGAATTCATTGCAGAAATGAATTTATTTATACACAATACTTTTTGCGGCCCTATGGGTGAGTCTTCTATTGACGTGACGCTTTCACGCGGCGACGTCTCGATATCCAAATGGCGTGTCCTCCCGGCGCGTCCTGTAGTGACCATCGTCTAATCGTTTACAAGCTCTTACCCGGTGATGCACGAGAGGCGCAAAGTACTACTTGTAATTTCAAATATAAAAGTAGGGGCGCAAACTGGGAGCTCTTTGGATCTCTGTTTGCGGCTCACGCTAAAGATTTTGGTCGTGGTAACCTGTCTGTCGAAGAGAGTGCTTCTTTAATGTCAGAAACTTTTACCTACTGTGCCGACGTGGCCATTGGTCGTGGATCTATTAACAATACTCAGAGATGCGATTGGTGGTGTGATCGCTTAGCTGAGCTTCGAAGGCGTTTCCGGAGAGCTCGTAGAAAGTTAAATTATTTTAAAAAGCATAAAATTAGTGCCGGTGCGGAATACAATAGCGCTTTACTTGCTCTTAGAGTTGCCAGGCCCCATTACAGGGCGACTGTTGAAAAAAATCAAAGGGTAATTTGCTACGTAAACTAGTGCATGGGCTGGAAGCTGAGGGTCCGTGGTCGCCTATATACCATGAGTTTAGGGCTAACCGTTCTGTTGATCTTGCCTATGTACGAAATATCAAAATTAACAACTCGCATACTATAGGTCTGAAGAAAACCGCGGATTACCTCTTGGATTCTCTTATGTACGTCTCCGACGACTGCTCGGAGAACGATAATGATTATCACCGACAGATAAGACAGTGGGCTCTTGAGCCACCATACTCACCCCAGTCAGACCTACCAACTTCTGATGAGTTCCTTGAAATTGTTAGGTCGTTGTCCATAGGTAAGGCGTCGGGTGACGATAAAATATCTAACAAAATGATAAAGGAGGCTTGCAAGCTGTCGGGTGAAGTAATATTAAATGTTTTTAACCGATGTATTAACGAGGGAGTGTTTCCCCGTATTTGGCGATGTGGCTATGTTCGGATTATTCCTAAAAAGGCGACAAGCCGCCAGATGACCCTAAGTCGTACCGACCGATCACATTGCTTGAGAAAGCTCTCCTTGAGAAAGCTTTTAGAGCGTCTCAGAGTACCCTAACTTCTGCCGGGCGGTATTAAATTTTACGAAAATCAATTTGGATTTACAGTAGGAAAATCTACTATTGACGCAGCGGTATCAGTGCGAAAGACTGACCCCTCAAAACATTTCAGTTGCTTTTAAAAGGAAGTTTGAAAGTACCACCGCGCATTAATTCTAATAACGTTTACATTAAAAATAAAACTTCGGTTTGCTATTTAGGATTGATTTTAGAGAGAAATTTTGCATTCGTTGAGCACATAAAAACTGTAGGTAAAAGGCTAAAAATAGCTTATATGCGTTTTCGAGAATATCTACTGCTACATAGGGACTTTCGTTCAAAACACTGAAGGTCGTTTACGGGGCCACTTATCTAGGCTGTATGTGTTACGAGGCGCCGGTATGGGCAGATAAGGCTACTATTGGTGCTGCACGTTTAAAGTTACTGCAAAGTCAACGCATTGCATTGCAATTTTTATGCAACGCCTACAGGACGGTTAGCACGGAGGCTCTGCCTGCCTGAAGAGGCATTACGTTCTTTTCTTACTTCCTCACATTATCTTCTGATTAATTTCGTTGCAGGTTCCAAGACATGCTAACTTCTCCTGGGACATCACCGAGATCGAGCTCGGTGTAGCTTTTCTGGTGTTTTGGTCATTGCTGTAGATCCTGGTATAAAAGGAGTCACAGTAATGGGAATGCGGGTGGGATATAGAAAGTCCCAATAAAAAAAAGCCTTTTCATTCAATACCTATATTGTAGTAATATAATAACAATAAGGACCCCTTCATTTTAGGTGTTCCATCGTGTTAGATATAGGATGGCGTCACCTAACTAACTATGCAATAAAATATGTATTTTTATCCCACATAAACAGTGGTGGAACCCATTGATATAGTTATTTTTAAATCTATTCTAATATACTAAACACCTTTATTTTTATTTTTAATACTCGTTTATTATTTTGTTCGTACGCACCAATCAAGGAACTAGGTTCTAATTGAAAAAAACATTTTTGTGTTGGATAGCCAACTTATTGAGGAAGTCTGTAGGTTATATATTAATACTATACTATCCAGAAGAGTGGAATAGTAGGCAAACATACATGTCAACGAATCCGGTGAATTTTCAAACATCATTGTCAAAAAAAAATAAACGACGGGATTTAATGGGTGTCATAAAATTTCTAGGTATGTCACGGACAAAGCCCCGGATTTTAGCTAGTGTTAGTAACGATAACCTCTTAGATATTAATAAATGAGTACTAGACAGCAATCAGTATTAAACAAGCAAATAAACATACCACACAGATAACCAAACATTAGCAAATTAACCGCACAATTAAGCAGTACTACTAACACAAACAGTATTTTCTTCTTAATCTCGCACTTAAATCGCTAATGTGTATAGCTTAAGGCGATTACACACGAAATATTGTCCACAATACCCACTCGGCTATGTCGCTTAAGTGAAAGTATTCTTAAGGTAAATATATGAATGTTCTCAGAACATTAAAAACGTAGGCAGATCGATTCAGCACACGTTCACATCGCTATTACCTCAGGTAGCCTCCATAAGTGCTTCGGAAATGGTCGAGCCCATGAAAAATATGACACGAGGAAAGGGATGCGTGCCCTAAAGCCTTTTATGAAATCGTTAATGATCCAGTTGATGGCCTACAATGAGGTTTTCGGGTGTTGCGCGGACTATAACGCGATTTTGGTGTACCTTCAGTAGCGTTGTTGACTTGGAATTGAGAGTGCATAAGTGTATTATTTATCAAATTGGCCATATTTATCTAAAGTAGTGTAATCGTTTGACTATTATAGTAAGCAGCAAAGATTTTTATGAATATGAGGTTAACTTGAATGGGAGTTCTCTTTTTATTAGCTCAGTAAAGATTATATAAAACGGTCAGTATTAGTACGAGTATGCAATGTCTTTGAAATAATTTCAGATATGTTTTGTAATGGGTGATTTGAATCGTTTTTAAATTTTATAGACTGATGAATGAATTGGTTACAGCCTAATTTGACTATACTTTAGTAAATAACTAGACTCAGACTACCTATTCCATAACTATATCTTAAAAGAGGAATAACGTGTCTGTGAAAGAAATCAGAAAAACTCTCTTACAATATATTTGATGTTTGATTGAACATATACGTTAAGCAAATTCTTTACAAGGGCCACTTACAAGTCAATAATTATCGTGCAAAACACTATTTAAAAAAAAATATGAATAATTATTGTTTCCGTGCTTTGGAAGGCACGTTAAGCCGTTGGTCCCGGTTGCCAGTAAAATGGCAGTCGTTAAGCCTGGTTGAATGCCTTATTGGCGGCTTGAAAAATTTCAACAGCAAGTAGTCACATCCTGCGTCTGTCTATTTACTACCTATTTACCTATTACTTGGGACAGGAATCCACACGGTGAATAGTGGGCATATAATATGCCTCTGCCACCCCTTCGGGGATAAGGCGTGATGGATATTTATGAAGTTACCTAAATATATAAAACAAAGTCGAACACTTATAACTTAGGAACGGGTGTGCCAATTTTTGGGTACATATCTCGCTGGGAGCACTAGTTAAATTCTAGATCAAAATTTAATTCATGTACCCATGGCTACTTTCAGTCTGATAGTGAGTGATTAATAGTTAATTTTTGCGCCATGTGTACTACCGAGTCCCAGAATAAGGCAAAGGTTAAGTCGCTCAGTCGTCAAAAGGAGGCCTTGTACTAGGGAAAACCTTATTTCGAGACCTCCCCTTATCGAGTAATATAATTGGGAAGGAAGATAGACAAAGGCATTGTCTATATTTTATGCAATGAAAGACGCTTAGCATTCAATGAAGGAATTAAATATTATAAGTATAAAATCTACATTGCACTCGTCTCAATTAATTTCTTACGAACTAAGATTAGTGTTTTTTTTCTGAGTTCTTTAACTATGATTGTGCTAATCTAATTCTGAGGCTTCATAAGGTAGTATGAAGTGAATATACAACAAGTTACTGTTGACATACCGACCAGAATAACCACTAGCTTCCTCTTCAGGCTATAAGTAAATCATTTACCTTATATACCTTATGCAATGTCGACAATGTTTGTCCTACAGAGCTACAAACCTAACTATTGTCAATATTGTTAAAATCGTTCAAATATCTCCTTTCCTCATAACCAAAATGTAAGAAATACTCTCAAAATATCATTAAAAGTCACACTATATGTTCTACTAGCCCGCAGCTTCGCCCGCGTGGTGAAGTACTCCTATTCGCGATTTCGTACGGCACCCTAAACTTTTTAAAAATCCATTATATCCTTTGTTACTCACGAAGAATGTAGCTTTCTTTTGGTGAAAGAATTTTTAAAACCGGCACAGTTGTTTCTGAGCCTATGCATTACAAACTAACATATAAATCTTTCCTCTTTATAATATTGGTATACATAACTCTCTAAAATTTAGTATAAACTAAAATTTGATTCGTGAAAGACAAATCTACTTTTTAAATGTTGTCATAAATTTAAAAAAGTAACGCTCACTGTACCTAGCTAGTTCCACTTGACATTCGCAACTTTTAATTGCCGCACTTCGTGGCCCTTTTGCGGCCAAAGTGGGCGACCTGCTGCAACCTAAGCTTTCACAAAAACTACAACATGCTGTATGTTTTAGTTGTACACACGTTGTATACAGCGGCAAATATATTGTTATAAGTTTGTAGAGATTTGAGAGTGTTATATGTGCAGCAGTATATGTCTACAGTATGTGCAATATATTGAATCAAACTCGTCAGTGCATACTATTGTCTTATGGTTTACTGCAGAGTACTGTTAGGTCTAATTATATCTGCCAGTACACATTAACTATATTCGTTTCCAATTTTATTTAATGGATAGGTGTCATTGTTGGTCAGCATCTCGATAAACTTATTTACACTAGAAAAAACTTATCTACATACTTCTTTCGATTCATGCAGATTCATTAACCACTTCATAAATGCATGTCTGGGTAACCGAATTTTTCCGTTTTATACTTTCCGTTTTTACGTGTTTTTTTTTATTTTAAAATAATTAATTGGATATGTAAAAAAAAATATAGATGTCTATTCATCATAAAATATGAGTCGGCATTAAATAATAAAAATTAAAGTTACATAGCCAAAAATGTAAAAGTACGAAGCATATCAGCCATAATACACAAATATATTTTTATTAAGTGAAGTATAAATATTAAAGTAAATATTAAAGTTCATTTTTACAAACTTTGACGTCATAAAATCTCTTAAAACATTACAGTATCTCTGCTACTATCAATGGTCAGATGTAGGTAATAACATATACTACACTAAAAAAAATAACTCTGGAAGGGCCGACACACGCATTTAAAAAAATGGCACAGCTTATGTTTCAGAGCGAGAGACCGGAAGCCAACGAAAAGCCGTAAGGACGCGGTGAGGGGGACGGGGTACGTGGTAGTTTATGGACTGAACTGATACCGCGGACCCAGGGAAATTCTCTGAGCTTACCGCTAGGATTTGTGTGCACGATGAATTTACATGGAATAATGTATAAAATGGATGATTGCAACATCGCACAATTTTGTATTTTCTTCACATACTATGTACGTATTGAGTTAGTACTATTTTTATAATAATACAATAATTATACTAAATGGACCTTGAGCTCCAATGATATCTGAACACATGAAACAGGTGCAGAAAAGATATAACTATATGTATTACATTTTTATGTGAATTGAGCGGCTGAGCACGGTTGATTCTGTTGCGCTGAATATTTCACCACAATATCCATTTTAGCCTCGAATCTGTTCTGATTCGAGGAATATAAATATATATTTGTACAAATTAATGACGAATAACTAAAAGTCTTGCTTAGTCAGTGATTAATCTGACCAGTTTTAGCCACTTGCGCGTTAAATAGACTATTGATCATACTTAGCACGCGATAATCTTCAGGGTAGGGCGAGAAATGGTGCGGGATAGCTTCGGGCGAGTGAGTAGAGGTGCGGGAGGGTCCTGCGGCAGACATGACTTATTACAACCACCAGGATACAACCCTATTTCGGCCCTAATGACGACGCTTCGTGTAGGAGCCTTCATTTCGACGCCCCACGATTTTTATTAACGCATTCAAGAACAACGTAATTTAGGATGTGTCTATTTTATTGTTGCCAATGTTGTGTACGATTAATTGGACTTTCTTACGACACACTCATTTATTTGTTTCCGAAATTGTAAAAGACGAATAAAATATGTTTTATATATTTAGAAGAGTTTGCTTCATATGATTACAAAAAAGCTTCTAAGGTATAAAATCTTGAAACATAATCCTCGGACTTTTAGATACAAATCTGTCGTGACCTTCTTTTAAGCCCGTACAAACTTCTAGAGACGCTGAAAGAAAGCTTTACCCTTGCTCAACAAAAGATAGAAAGTTACTTACATCACAAAACACATTTTATTCTATTCAGTAACTTTATACTTTGTACCGAGGTATATATGTGTATAATCTAAAACAATTTCGCCACTCACCGACTTTTTATAGATCGCACAAATGTTATTCGAATTACGAGCCATTTCGCCTATATTCCTTTATATACTCGAACCCTTCATAAAGGGCAGACAATGAGGGAGAGCTATACTTTCATTCTTCGTAATTTGAGCTTCATAACCGGCACTAAACCGTTTATGATGCGACTCTCGGAAAGGTTAAAAACGACCGGAACGGACTGCACGTAAATCAGTTACAACAAGCTCAATAAAACGCTAAAATGAAAATGTTTTTGCGGCAACACTACAATATATGGAGCGCGGATTATTAGGATGTTCAGCCGTTATGAAACCGCTGAGTTTTAACTTTCATATGAGCTATATTGGCGAAAATATTAAGCCGAGTCGGTGTATATTCCTATAGTTTTATGTTTATAGTCACCTATCACTCAAATAATATATTTTACTACTGCTACTATCTTTACGCTGTATCCCTGACGGGGTAGTCAGATAGGACAGATCGCCAGGCTTTGCGATCAATATATGTTATGAATATAATGAATATATATGAATATATTTTATGTTAGTAATAACTTATTAGTCTATGAACTCAATAAATAAAAATTGCTATTTAGGATAATAGTACTACATTAATACTACATTGATAGCTATGTTTAAAATCCCTCGTGTGAAGCGGGTGATTCCCTTGGGAGTGACATTGTAAGAAGTGGTCACTAACCTCATAAGCCGTTGCTACTATTAAACTATTATCGTGATTAAGTATCAGCTTATATCTAATAACGTACATTTTGAGAGACGCATTGTGTTTTAAAAGTACACTGACTTGAATCATTTATTTATTTATTCTCTGTCTAGCCAACTGCTTAAGAATAAGAATATCTTTGTCTTTATCCTTTTATAATGTGTTGTTTGTATTTTACATGAAACAATTGTTTAATTTACATTAAATTATTTTTACAGCCGTAAGTAAAGTCCTAATGAAAAATAAATTAGGTCTAACTATTTAAATAATTAAGTAGATACGCTTAAATTCGTTAATAATAATCTAGCATTACTACTTTTCTGTATCTGTGAGATCTTTTTTTTTACAACGCCACCTAGTCCAAATTAACCTGATATATGCTTGTGCTATAAGATCTATACTACCGATATACATACTTAAATATTTGTAAAAAAATAAGGTGCGTTTAGCAGAGTAGGTACACAGGTAAGAAGTGAAACTTCTTTACGACATGTTTTACAGCTATAAAATTTCTCTCATACGTCGGTAAAGAAGTTTAACTTAGGATAAAGAAGTTTCACTTCAAAGCCACATGGCATGTAATCGAAAAACATGACAATATTTTTTAAAGCTATAATATTTCTCTCAACGTCGATAAAGAAGTTTCACTTCAATAAATACATAATATAAATTGAACACATCCAAACTCCGAAACAAACATTTGTGGATCACTCAAATAGGGATTCCCTCAGGCCTCAGCGTGGCAGTATACACTACCCCTAACGCCACTGAGGCTGTTTAACTAAATATAAGCGAACGGTAGCGCTCGTGGCCCCGCGGATTCAGTGCCCTGTAAACGATCACTGAGTTACGCAACTTTCACTATGGCTGGTCCTGGGATGGGTGACCACTTTGTGGCATTTACATTTGCGAGCGTTTCCGTGCTTCGGAAGGCACGTTAAGCCGTTGGTCCTGGTTGCCAGTAACATGGCAGTCGTTAATTCAAGTTAAAGGCCTTATGTGCGGCTTGCAAAATTTCAACAGCCACAACCTCCGTCTGTCTATTTTAACACGGCAATGGGCTCACCACCTATTATGTAGGACAGGAATACACATGGTGAAAAGTGGGCATATAATATGCCTGTGCCACCCCATCGGGCATAAGGCGAAATAGATAAATACATAAATAAATAAATAAATATACTTAAGAACGTTAAAAAAAATGTCCCACAATATTAAAAAAAACGTTTATTCGGATTTCGCACTCGATTCTTGAATATTACCTATATTATTCTTCTGGAGTTTAGTATCAAATCGTGTAGTTAGTGCAGTAGTCATTAGTGACTAACTAAAGTAAAAGTAAATTAAATCTTTCAACATAATTATAATTTAATACTAGTTGACGCTTGCGGCTCAGCAAGCGTGGTGAATTTTTCCCGTTCCTGTTTCCCACAGGAACTTGTTCCCGGGATAAAAAGTAACCTAAGTGTTATTCTGATGTGTTATATTATTGTAGAGTTTTATCAAAATCTATCACCTATTGAATTCTGATTTATATATAGTTTAGAAGCGCTCGTAGCCCCGCTAATTCAGTTTCCGATCGATCGAACGATGCTGCGTTAAGCAACTTTCACTATAGCTGGTCACGCGGGGTCACCGTTTTGTGGCATTTATATTTACGAGCTTTTTGTGCTTCGGAAAGCACGTTAAGCTATTGGTCCCGGTTGCTAGTAATATAGCAGTCGTTAAGTCAATTTAAAGGCCTTATGGCGGCTTGAAAATTCCTTTGGAGACGAACGAAACGATCCGACCGCATGGTTTGCCGCCTACTTCGTTCATTTCCCCAGATCTCCTCCTCGCGGTTTGAATTGGGTAGCTAACAGTTTGTTACGGGGGACAAAAATCTCTGCAACCCCATCGGGGATAAAGACGTGATTGATAAACATCTAACTGCAGATGTTTTGTTTTCTGAGGGTGTATAGAGCCCCACCAAGATTTCACCGAAGCGACCTCACCTTCTCGCGGTGCACCTGCTGACTTACGGACGAGGCAACGACGCAGGCGTCTTTGCGGATTTGGGAGGTCAGACGGCAGTCGCTTCCAACAATGCTGAAAATTAACAACCCTACGATAGTTGCTTATATAAGATCCCGGGGTCAATTTTTATTTGGCTAGCAAGGTAGCCCAATGTCAATAAGACCCGGGCTCCCAATTCAGGTAGGTATTGAAACATCTAAAAAATAACACTAAGATGAAAAAGAAGCAGATGCATTCTGATGAATTTCGTTGACGGTTCCAAGACCTTCTAACTTCTCCTGGGACTTCACCGAGATCGAGCTTGTTGTATCTTCTGTGGTCTTGGTCATTGCTGTAGATTCTGGTTTATAGGAGTCACAGTAATGGGAATGCGGGTAGGATTAGTTCCGTTAAAAAAAAGGAGCAGATGCATTTCTGTATGAAATTTTATTGTAATATTTACGTTACTGTTTTTCTACGAAGCAATGTAACAAGCAAATTCGCAACACAATATAAACATAATATAAAAAAAATAATTTAAACCAGTTGCACAGTCTTGTGTTCCTAGTACTTACTTTGCATAACGTATGATGATAAACGGTGGAGTGGAGTTGAGAACTTTGAATGCACAATTTAATTAGCTCCGCAACTACACAAGGTTCTTTAAATCTCTATATTAAAAAGTCTACAAAATGCTGTTAATTATTATGAACTTTTGTTACGTTTCGTATGTTTTATTTTTACAATAAAGTTCAACATGTACTAAGTCCTATTGTGTTTTTCGCCGCATATTCTTATTGTAGTGTATTTTACTGAATTGTTGTTGTAAGTCTTTTTTGTTGTAAGTCCTATTAGAGTTATAAATGGATATTTAAAATTGTCGTTACCAAAAATGTTTACAAATCAGATTTTTTTTTCAGTATATCGAATACGGCATAACAATTAAACAAGTTAGAGTGTATGTAAATAAATACTTAAATATTTGTTACATTAAATTGAAACTGTAGTGTACGCAATCTTTTTTTAAATTGATACCTATCATTGTTTTTTAGGATCATCGCGTTTGTAGATGTAACGGTTCCTGATAACACACGAAATTCGTGATTCATTAAACTAAGCACCTACTAACCATTGCACGAGACTTTTCTACTAATTATAAAACTTTTTATCACTTCCTATACTAAAATCAACAAGCTCTACCTTTTAACCCCTTTAAATAAAAGAAATTATACCTTCACATGACCATTGGAACAGTTATATTGACGATTTTACAGTTTAACTAAATTAAATAACAATAGTTATTTCCATAAAATGATATATGGAATATTTGTGAATATACCCACTGCCCATTCACATAATTACCGCAAGTGCCTCGATGATCAGCCGTTAATCCCGTAACTAGAATAAATTTGCATTGTTAACCACGTTTGCACGCATTCACTGTGCATAAGTACGCTCAACTAATATAAATTGCTAACAACACGCGTTCCGTAATATTTATGCACTATGCACCTATATATTTGGAGTATGGGTGCCTGTACAGCAATGAATTCTCTGTTTAGATTCTCTGGTCTAGTTCGGTTCAGTCAGAATAATTAGTTGTAGTACCTACTTGCTAGCTGGCATTTATTGGTGAGTTTAGGAAAGTCTGACAACAATTCAACTATTAACCACTCGCCCAATTAAAGTAGCCCAATTGAAGACAAAATGTACTTATAAGATTTTAAATATGTGTGCGAGCGATAATTTTGTAAAAATGGTTTTGTAAAAAGTGCAACCCAAGCAGACTGACTGACTATCTGTTTGTAACCACGGCAGATGCAACCCAGTCAAAACGGCAAGTAAATTTAAGGTAAGTAAGCATGATGGCGTTATTTCCATATAATAATTCTACAAAATTCTTACAAAACATGTTTGCTTTCGCAACAATGACCAAGCTTCTCGCTTTCGTAAACAAACACTTCGAGCTTGTTACAAAGGTCACTACAATTTGGTCCACACAAATACTAACATAACATGTCGTCTATTTTATCGTGATAACAACACAACGTGACAAATTTTACATCGCAGTTGTACCAGAAGTAAAGCGGTACACAACAAATCTCTATTACTGGAGGCGCAAAGAAAGGCGTGCGTCGCGTAGCAATGCTTTAATTGCGAGTGTTTATCGTACCTATTAGTCTCTGGGCCGGCTTAAATAGCGCCCATACGTCACCCTCACCATGTAATTATTTTCCACGTGAAACAATCTAAAAACGTTAGAGTAGCGTCTTCGAAACGACTCTCGTTATTCTATAGGGACTGTTTAATTTGTCTATTCACCTTCATTAGAGCATACTTACAAAGGGCGTGCTCAAATATGGGCGTTTACTGAACGATTTTCAGCTCTAATAGCGATGAACTCTGTGTGTTTTGTACGTTTTATACTTTGTTACTAGATGTTAACAGTTTTAATCATGTGAGATTGATTAGTTTGAGGTACACTCTGTACACCAGAGCTTGAACGCTGTATATGTTTCATTAACATACTTGTAGTTTAAGTGTTTGGTAAAGTATTAAATGAAATTACCATATAGAGGAAACTTACGGCTTCGTTCGCGTAGTGAACTTTTTCTGTACCCATTTTCCACTAAAGGAAAAAAGCACCGGGATAAAAAGTAGTCTTTGTGTTCATCCAGCGTGTCAGCAATCTCCACGCCAAATTTTAACTAAATAGTCCTATAATTTTACCTAAATATTTAAGCGTTTAGAAGTTGTAAACATATAAGTTACTAAGTTACTCACAAATTTTCGCTTTATAATTTTTGTACATATATCTTTAGATGCTTTTTTCTTCACCTTATTTTTTTTCTGTCCAAAAAGCTTACAGACTTCCTCCTAATCCTGTAACACAGGTTTGTTCGCAAACCTACTCCAGGCACCATTCTCTCCCAAATTTCAGTTCATGTTATGTTATTAGACTAATAAATACATGTGTTTAATTTTGTACATAGCATAAATCGCTAATAAGAAGCTATCACAAATATATATTTTCAGTTGCTTCCAAACCTTAACTGGATTTAGAACCTGAAGTTTCAATTTATTTGGCTGCTAAGACCAGTGATTCTTTTTCTTTTGGGTTTCGACTTTGCAATCTCTTATGGACACATGCATCAGAGGCTCATCCATTGATCAACCTGAAACCCTTAACAGATAATGTTGACTAATCCCCGAAGAATTTGGTGGGGCCCTGTAGACATTGCTGGGTCCTAGTACACCATAGGATGAGATGTTGCTAACATATATGTTTATATTTTCAAATACTGTAAATCAACGAATATAAATTACACGCCTTTCTAATGAAATTAAATAATATCAACATCGAATACTTTACTAATACAGTTTTTGTATAATAACTTTATGCAATCCCTCTCAAATCTTTTTATAGAGACAAAAACAACAGCCTCAAAGATTTCATTTAGAACTGCCCCCTCTAAAATGTATCTTTTTAGTGAATTATCGTAATCTATATATATAAAAATGAATCCCTATTTCCCTTGGTCACGCCATTTGAAAAAATCTTTTTGTATTGGATAGACCATTTATTGAGGAAGGTTATTAGCTATATATCATCACGTCACTACACAGGAGAGCGGAGCAGGAATCATAAATGTCAACATATCGGGGAAACTTTTATACATTTTTGGAAAAGAAATAAGCGACGGGATTAAATGGGTGCCACGGGGTTGGAAGTATGTCACGGATGAAGTCGGGCAAGTCAGCTAGTAATATTATAAATGCGAAAGTTTGTGTGGATGTTTGTTACTGTTTCACGTATAAACTACTGCATAGATTTTAATAAAATTTTTCAATAATATAACTTATACATCAGAATAATACATAGGCTACTTTTTATCTCGGGAACAAGTTCCTGTGCGAAACGGGAACAGGAAAACTTTTATACGCGGGCGAAGCCGCGGGTGTCAACTAGTATTTAATATCGTAAAAATAAAAAAATAAGCTATAATAGCTTTGTGTTTAAAAATTTAAAAATAAATTATACTTTAACAAATAATAAATTATACTGGAACAAATATTCATTTCAGTATACTGGAACAAATAAAACTTAGACTGCTATTACAATTGAACCAGTAGGTATACCCGCCGCTTTCACCCTACATAAAATTAAAAAAATACAAAACAGTATTAAATTCTCGCTGGTGATCGTTGTAATTTTGTTGATGCATCTGACCATTGCGAGTCGTTGGTATCTAGCTTATTACACTAAAGTGTCCGTCCTAAATTGTGAAAGTACATAAGCCTTGAACAAGATTGAAAAACCTGACATCCTCCGAGACTTATGTTAAATATTTCAGAATTTTATTAGTACAATTCCATTAGCTTAAATAATATTTATCATGTATGTTCTGATGTATGTATGTGTATGTTCTGATAGAAACTTTGCCGAATTTTGAATAGCATTTAATTACTACCCATACCCATATTTACACACATTTCGAACACAAAAAAACATTAACAGAGTTGTAACTTCTGAATAAAAGCTTGTAATAAGATATTAACTGCGTGGGACATGTTTCTAAGCTAAGTTAGTACGGTATATTAACAGTATTTAAGCTTAGCACGTGACAGTGCAGATATATTACTCTGAATTATAAGTAAGCCACAACACGAGGCGCATTGTGTAGCTTAGGTAATATCGTAGAACTCTTTACTTCTTAACACTCGATACTTTTTGGCTTTATTGCGAAACTTTTCCAAGCATTCCTCTTTTATTACTCCAATTTTGTACAACTAAGCCTATACCGGCAGGGGTATGGCTCGCGATCTTTATTATTTAGATTTCGATCGTTTACGAACCTTCCGTATTTCGGGTATCCCCTATGGCGCACTTCACAATAGTGATGAGATCTTCTCGAGTCAATTGTCTGACTCAACACACTATAAATATACTGCAGATTTGAATACACGCTATTGTTATCCTCTTGCCTCCATGAAAACGAATATTTTAGACCTCCATTTTTCGTTGGAAGGCCGCAAGAGATTTGGTTATAAACCGTTTTTAAAACTAAATTCCAGGTTTCATGCGTCTGCTCCATTTAAAAGAATAAAGATGCTTAAATTTCCACAACTTTAAAGGTAAATTATACTAGGAACTTAATATATTATAACCTACTACCCTACATCAGAAGAAAGGTAATTAAATACTGAAATGAATAGTTTTATTTATTTTTATTTTGAATCATTTTTCTTGTAGGTATGTCAGTATTTTAGTATGTATCTATAATCCTTGGGGTGAACTCACACTGTGTGACGTATTTCAATATTTGAGACATCATTAAATTCATATCTATATTGACTTGGATAGCTGAAATTTGATATTGAATTCAACCTGGATTCACATAAAAACTACTTTTTATTCCAGAAACATATTCTTGCGGGAAAACGGATGGAGTCGAGGTCATTAACTAGTACTTAATATATTTACACAACCTTGTACCGATATCTATGGTCTAGTAGTATTAAGAATCAATATTTATAGATTAATTCCGTGGTAAAATTTTCTTCAATAACACCTGCTAAGTTCGAAATAATTAACTCATATTGATTTTGTACGGATACTACTGTAAGCAAAACCTGATTCAAACGCAATTGTAGCAGAACATTGACGCTTACTCACTATACATTCGGAAACAAGCTGAATCTTATATAGGTAGTTAGTCTATGTCAGCAAAGGTCCAAGTGTAACCATTATGTGGGTGATAGAGAGGCGGACGGCGTAGTTCCCACCGCAGTAGGTCGAAGATTGCACTGTCCACCCCGTCGAATCCCGAATCGAGCATATTAGATTAGGGATGTCGGCTGGCACGAACTATTTAGTGATCTACTTGAATCGGAGGCAATCCTTCAATGATTAAATGGTATATAAATGTGGAGATGGCTTCGTCTCAATATTCAATCTACCTTCTTTGCTTAAAATATAGTGCAAATAATTATGCAGGGCATAAATGTTGCTGTCACTGGCCCAACAGATCGTATGATGAGAATGGTGTATAGATGAGAATAGCAAGTAGGAAATAGACCGGATAAATAAAGAGAATGTTGTTTATTAATACATTATTTACAAAATTCATTTAAATCATGAACAATGCATAACAAAGAACCAGATCTACATACATTATAATAATAAATTAACGCCAACAATTCACTATACTTTTATGTTAGGTAGGTATAATATAGGTTATGTAATATAACTGCGGCCAGCCTGATCTAGGTTTAAATCGAACCTGTGTTTTAGACCCTTTCTCTTTTGATTTTCGAACTAAGGAGAGATATTAAATAAAATATAATAATATTTATAGTTTAGACTAGATACCTAAAACCAAAATATTTTACTAACAGTCTATCAGCTTTTTGATGGCCTCCTAGTTTAGATCTCTTAAGTAATCAGAGACCAAAGCCAAGAAAAAAAAGCTTCATAATGCATTAATTCACTTTGCAGTTAAGTTTAGGATGCACTGGAGTTCCAATAATATCTACGGATTACAAGTCAACCTCAGTCAAGTATTGCACCTGCTGTCCAACGTACGAAGCCATGACGTAGATCTCTAACGGGTTTGGAGATCAGACTCCAATCACACCCAGGAATAATGAAAATCTAAATCATAGATGCTCCTAGCATACAATAAAAGTTAACTCCAGGATCCAAAAGTTAGTAGAAAGCAACTAAGAACACACTAAGATGAAAAAATAAATAAACATATCGCAATCAAAATCTTCAAATATCGTTGATTTCCAAAACAAACAAATGTAAGTAAGAACTATGAAAGCATAAAAAATAATAGTCTTCCCATTTTATCACTGTCGCACGTAAGTATGTAAAACATAATCTATTCCTATCGTAGACTATAATGTCTCGACATAAATCCACCGACCGACTCCGTTGGTGCCTGTAATCACCGCAGCGAGTTGACAAATATTTCGGTCACACAAAATACTTTTTAAAGAAATCTAAACGATAATCCAGTATCGTTATATCATTTAAGCTGGCGTCTAAATGCCTTTAAACGAGTTTGGCAAAGCCGTGTCCACAAAATGTCCGCATTGTCCGAGCAGGTATGTGACATTTCCTTCAGACACTGACATGGGTTATATAGTCTCCCACCACCCCCTGCCTAGATTATGATAAACGACTTATGAAATTAAAACGGTCTCGCACAACAAGTTGCCATTCAAATGAAAACGCCTTTTGTTGATATTCATTCCTTTGACAAATCACCGCTCTGCACTCAGTATACATTGTCTGTTCAATTAAATGGGTCGACGGCTATTGAAATTGTTTCTACGAAGGTTATTCTGAGACAAAACTATAATACGTCAATCGTTCACGTGGCGTCCGTTCAATTCTATCATTTCTAACCTGAAATAGACCAGTGAATATACAATGCCTGCGATATATCGATCTGGGTTACGAGTGGAGGCAATCTTACAAATCTCTTTCCTATTATAGTTCTTTCTTTAACAGCATTATACTGGACAAAGGCTTAGAAAATGGAGCTCAAGTGATTTTTTTTTCTACTTAGCATGCTGATGCACCTGTATCTTGAGTTTTTGTATAATCTTTGTCCTTTTAAAACATGTTATTCATTATTTCTTACCGAAAATATTTAAAAATATATATATTTAGGTATATCGTGATTTAAATGAAATAAAAAATCTTTATTCGTGTAGGTCAAAAAGTAACAATTACGAATGTCAAGATTATTGCTTTTAGAATTACACTTACTAAGAGGTTTTGCAGATTCCAGTTATTTACATGATATTAGATTGCCGATTTATACTTAACCGAGCATCTTATAAAATGTTATTATTGTCAATATAGGTACACTTAATTGTAAATTATATGTCTTACTGTATTTACTACATAATACAAGATATAATTTATGATTATAAAAGTGCTTCCAACAGTGCGTCAAAAAAGACGTCATTTATAAATTCTTTTATGTTATGTTATTTTTCAACACACTTGCTCATAAAGTGGATCTTATTTCACCGGTATAAGATACATAAAGCAGCTTATAAAACACGCGTGCCTTTTAAACTCAAATAGTAATAGTAGGGGAGTTAGCGTTTACGCTCACTAGGAAATTTGTACCGGTTGATATTCATAATACCAATAGTTCTTTACCAGTACATAACAGATGTGACATTCAGTTAGTCTGTTGGTGGTGGGAACCAAAAGTTATATATTGCCAATTAAACTAGACCCCCAAATTGTATAAGTGACCGTACAACTCAAAGGTCTATGTTAATTAGTATATACTATGTATGTGAGGACCAAGAATTGTCAATTTTGGTTACAAGCGTGGTCTTACAGCACAAAAAAAAAGAAAAAGAGTTGAACATATTGGGACATACATAGTAATACCAAATAACATAGATCTTTTGAGTTTTGTGGGCGCTTATACAATTTGGAGGTCTAGCTTAATTGGCATCTTATAACTTTTGGTTCCACTACTATCAGACTGACTGACTGACGGTCAAATCTGTTAAATGTCTCTGCAAATTAATCTTATGAATATCAGCCGGTATAAAATCCCTAGTGAGCATTAAGGCTACTAAAAAGTAATATTCTATATCCGTACTATTTGCTTTTTTTTAATCAGCAAAGGATTGACTTAGAAACAGTATGAAAATATTTTCATGAAATGAACTCTATTTCTTAAAATATAATACATATGTAAATAAACGTTTATTTTCATACTATTATTTAGTTTTGTCTACAAATTATCAGTAATAATTGTTATTTAATAAAAAAAAATATAAAACTAGGCTGTATGTAGTAGCTTTAGCATACAGCAGCTACGGCAGAAAATAATGTGCGCGCCATTTTTCTTCTAATTTACGTTTCTTTGTATTTATACATTATTTAGGATATCTGAAAATGTCAACTTCCAATAATTAAGAATAAACGAGTGATTTCGTTCTCTTGTGAAAATAACATGTTTGTGTTCCGATGTTAAATAGGTATGTGATTTTTTATTCTGTTTTCTTCCAAGTGTGTTGAAAAAGTCGTACAAAATACGTGCGTATATTGGTTAAACTCACTCAGCTCTATTACGTCCTCGCCTATTACGGCTCGGGCTTTAAAATCGTCTCGTGCATTATAACTACCATAACGCACTTATATCGTAATGTACTATTACGTCGAGCGCACGGACCAGGTTAAATACTTTGAATCTGTTTTTAACACGTCCAGTGACATCGATTGCGATGTCAAGACACGCATTGCTGCCGCGTGGGACAAATGGCGGGTGATGACCGGTATCATTTGTGACCTTAAAATGCCCATCCGGTTGAAGGGACAGGTCTACAAAACCATCATTAGACTTGTCCTTTTACATGCCAGTGAGACGTGGCCAATATTGGAGCGACACAAGTAGGAGCTGCGTGTCCCGGAAATGAAGATGCTGCGGTGGATGTGTGGAGTCACGCGGATGGACCGCGTGAGGAACTCTCGCATCCGCGGCAGCCTTCACGTCCGTGACATTGCAGACAAGTTGCAAGAGAAGAGTGTCGCCTTCGTTGGTATGGTCACGTCTTGCGGCTACCGCCGGGCTACGTAGGAAACAAATGTCTGGCCATGTCAGCCCCGCCGCGTCGCGGTAAGAGGGGAAGACCCAAGAAGTGCTGGCTTGACGTCGTAAGGGATGACATGCGTGCCAATGGTCTCACTACAGGGGATGCCTCCCTCTCACTACAGGGACCGTAAGAAAGCGGACCCCGGGCGTCGCGAGATGCAACTGGGACAGACGCTCGGATGATAATTATGTACTATTACGAATAAATAAATAATAATAAATATTGTGGGACATTTTTTCATTTTACACCGCACCGTATAGCTCACAGTAAGCTAATATAAGCTTGTGTTATGGGATCTAAACGAATGATAAACATACTTATATATTTCTAAATACATACATACTCGTATTATACATAGGAAACACCCAAACTCCGAAACAAACATTTTTGGATCACACAAAATATTTTTTCCGCCCCTGGAATCAAACCTGGGACGTCAGTCGCGGCAGTCTCATACACTACCACTGCGCCACCGAGGCAGTCAAACGAAATATGCTAATATTGTATTTAATAATTTATTTGGCATGGTTTACTACATTTCTTAAGAGAATAAAATCTGTCAAAAATACAAAAGCAAAATGTAGAAATAGTTCAATAGTGAAAGACATAGCCACCGATTTCTGATACAGGTCCAATAACTTTGTCACAGCGCAGCGCTATCTTGCCGCTACCTCTCCCGCGCCCGCTACCGCGTCTGTCTCTTCCCTCCCTCACAAATTTTCGGCCGAAGCGGACTGTAGTTTGTTTTCTTTGTGTCATTTCCTTATCGCTTTGCCAAAATACGTTTCATGACTGTTACGTCAGCCGACACATACTTCAGGTGAAAAATATAGTACGAGCGCACAGTTTTGATTCTTTTTTATGTTTTGAAATTAATTATAGAGCTATTATGAAGCAAATGCTTATATTTTCACTTATCACAGAAAGCCTGTTTCTAATATGATGTGTTTGTAAAGTTTTGTATCGTTAATCAACACGTGATATAAATTAATCATAAAATTCCATGCTACTTATCGATTTAAAAAACATGAAGCATGAAGCTTTTAATTACTTAGTAACCTGTGTGTCTCGCTGACTATTTATTTATTTTCAATCAATAAGTATCTAATATATTAGTTAAAGGTTGTTATAAATTCGATTTTAGTACGAAATATATATAAGATAATTAAAAACTTAAACTGGGCTTTATCATAGTTTATCATTCACGCCTTTATCCCTAAAGAGGTGTCAGAGGCATATTACACTTCCACATTTCACCGTGCATTTTTGTCTCACGTAATGGGTGATAAGCCCATTGCCAGGTTGAAAGGGACAAAGGCAAAACATTTTCGACATAAAAAAAAACTTTAACTTTGCTTATAAAAGTATTATACACAAATAACAAGTATTAAATATGTGTTCTTGGGCACTATGCTCTCCATACACCCTTACCTACTATGTCATTAATAGCAAGCTGAAAAATTAAATTAAACCAATTATCAATTTTCTTTCATCGCTATGCTTCCAATTTCCACAATTAAAGATTTAGGTTCTTTCACCTGTTAGTTTACACAGAAAAAATAATATTTCTTAATTGTTTTTTATATCTACAGAACTGCATGGAAATTGTTAACGACAATTATTTAAGTTTTCTATATTTAAATGTGATTTAAATATAAGTTACATACTTGAGTAAGCTCCTATCATAATAATGAAATGTTGCAACAATTTGTTAAGTGCAAGTGTCAAGACTAGGCAGTCACTTGTCAGCACGTGCATATGCTCTGTGCGACAGAGTGCCATGCAGCGAAACAACATCTATTTGATTCCTATCTCATCCTCCACACGCTCTGCACTATCCACTGCCCCATTCCACCCGCTAACATCCAAAATATAAACAGGTAAAATGGTTTCTTTGTAAAGAAAAAGTCCATTTCAAACACAAGATCGTCCATCTTTTCCAAATACGTGGAGGAAATTTTGTGGTGTTCTATTAGGTACTTTACAATAAGAAGATAACATCGTGAACTATGACGAGCTCATTGCTATACGTAATAAAATAACTCTTGTCCATTATAAGGTGGTTCGTTATAGCAGTTATGGAGTACTTTGGTAGAAAACTAACAATAAGTAGACAACCCAAGAAGAGCAAGCAAATAATATTGTAAATCATGTCGTCGCTATTTTAAATGGTTAAATATTACCACAGTCTATTCTTTACTAAAACTTACAAAGTTTACAGATCTTCTTTTTAGTTGTAAAGTTTTTAGAAAATGGACTGTAACTATTTCTGGATCAGTTTTATTGAACAGAGACTAAATTCTTGAGACTTGGCGTCAATACTTACACCTATTTTATCTTCTTGCCTGCTGTTGAAAATATCTTAACAGGCATGAATTCTCTCTCTCTATTTATTACAAACTAGTTGATGCCCGTGGATCCGTCCGCATAAAAAACCTTTCCCGTTCCCGTTTTTCACAGGAACTTGTTCCAGGGATAAAAAGCAGCCTATCTTCTTTCTCGGGCCTTATACTATCTCTCTACTAAATTTCATTTGAATAGTTTTGGTATGAAAGCTAGAGTTACATTTGCATTTATATTATTAGTAGGTAAGGATTAACAAAAAAGACAAAGTTTAATATATACCTTACTCTCTACAACAGACAATATCACTAGATGATCTAGAGATTATTCACTCACGAATACCTACTCACTGAGCCAACTATAACAGCGGTGCAAATAGACTGTCATTCCGAGGAGTATAAGGAAAACACATTCTGGCTTTACTCAGTGAGATTTTGCGTATAAAAGTAAACCACCAAAGCTTTATTCCTTTTAGGTACTGAAACACACGCTACAAACAAATAAATAAAAATCCATCACGCCTTATCCCCGAAGGAGTGGCAGAGGCATATTATATGCCCACTTTTCACCGTGTGGATTCCATTGCGGTGGTGAGCCCATTGCCGTGTTGAAATAGACAGACGCAGGTTGTGGCTACCTGCTGATGAAATATAAATAAAAAAAATACGTTAGGTACTGTAAGACAACGGTAGTTTTTAAAATAAAACCACTCGCCATATCATGAGGCTGTCTTTAAACTTTAGATTAGTTGACACGTTTTGTAGTAAGCGGGCTACTGTTACATATTTTGCTGAGTAAAAAAATACGAAAAATATATTGAGGAAAATTTTATTTTACACATCACAATCTAGCTGAAAAGCTAGAAAAGCTAGTGGTATGGAAACTAGGCAACTAATAAACTGTACTTATATATTTCTAAATATATACATATTATACATAGGAAACACCCACACTCCATAACAAAAATTTGGGGATCAGACAAATATTTGTTCCAACCCGGGAGTCGAACCCGTGAACTCAGCGCGGCAGCCGCATCCGAAACTGTTAATCTCCTTAAGATAAAAATAATCTCAATGTTTTTACGTACAAAAGTTTAGTTTATTTGAGAGGGATATTGAAAAATTTTTATAATTATAAAATGGTATACATTGTAAACTGTAACAAATAATGTAAAATAATACAATAGCGTACGATAATAGTTTAGTAGCCCTCTATTGTCTCACAGAGAGGCATAGGTGACCAGCGAGAGGGGTTAACTGAATAGGGGAGCGCTCGCTCCGACGGAAATGCACGACCCCCTGAACTTCCAACTCACTTGCTACTGAACTAAAGAAAGTTGGTATATTTGAAACAGGACATTCTCGAATCTTAAAAACAGTATATATAATGCCTATATAACATTAGTTTCAGTATACTCTTGTTGGAAAAGTAGTTAGTTCACAATCGATATCCAAGTCAACAGCAGTAGTGTTAAATTATATGTTTGTTTATTATATTTTTGTTTAAATTACAAACCAGCTTTAAATTTCTGCATACACAATAATATTAAAAAGGCACATATTTTTAAGAGGGCATCTTAAATGTGTTCAAATTCTTTGACTTTGTTAATGTGTGTATCTTACCTAATACTTATATCTAGTCTATAAATATATCCAAACTACAAATCATAATGAATGAAAAAAATGATTGAATGAATGTTTTTTAACTCACTAAGGGAGTTATTATTCTTATTAACTTAGAGAATTGGCTAAACTTACATACTTACATTTATATGTTTCTAGAATACTGTGGTAGCCGCGAATTAAAAGAAATCGAATCTTAATTCATCGAATACAAATAAAACTGTGAAACTTCTACCTTGCAATTAAACCGCACTTTATTGCTACAATCCCTTGAAATAATGGACTTAGAAATAATGTCCTTTTTGTTCGCTTTTCTTTACACCCGTTGCACTGAAAATAGTAGTTTCAGAAATAAAGGCTATTACTGCACAAAAATATATTGAAACGTGGTTTTTCAAAAGCAAAAGTTCATTATGTTCAAGAATTACATAATACTGGAAGTGTTACATCGACGGAACCAATACAAACAGCGTAATTAAGTTCACATGTCACGAAAAGTAAGGTGATTTACAAACGTGTGCACGACGGTTAATTACATAGATTACGTGGTTTTATTGTTAAGCACCTCGCAAGTTAACTTAGTAATAAATAATTCTTACTGTTTGCCTTTAATAATCCCCAAAATCCCACACTGTGTTTAACTAGGGCCGCTTTGTATTATCAAATGGGCAGGTATTCAATGACTTGAGTCTTGGAAAAATGGAAAACACATTTCCTTTTCATTGTAGTTGTAACAAAGCGGGGAGACCCGACATCTTCCGGTATTTAGCTGGACTTTGTACTTACACGCGCTTTGGCCTACTATGAAGCGCTTTCGATACGTAGTGCAGCGCTGCCGCGCCCGCCTGCTCGCTAGTGCTTCAAAAGCAGTATGGTACCTATATTACGAGTAAATATAAAATAAATTTTATTAAGCTCTACAGGCTCACCAAACAAAAAATGAACATTACTTTTATTTAACGAAAAAATTTACTAATCAATATTGACTTTTCAAAAATAAAATTATCATGTTAAAATATATTCCTGTAAGATTTCAGTATCATAGATTTTATTGATAACTAGCTGTGTTCCCCGGCTTCGCTCGTGACATTCTTCGAACACCCGTTGCACCTCACACATCTAACCTATCTATGACCCATTGGTTTTCAAATACTTTTAACTGATCCCTTATTTTACACACTTAAAAGTAGAATTTTTGAAAAGTATGTATGCTAAATTTGGTGTTGCTATCATTGAAAATAAAGAATCTTCCATATGAACTTAGGATCCCTATTTTAGTCCCTTATAGCTAAAATTATTCAAAACCGCGAACCACGTGTCTTTTTATTTGTGACCAAAAATTCGTGTACGTAATTTTAAGTTTCCAACTTTGAAAGTGATACACTTCCATACAACCGTTTATCCCTTATTTAACCACCTTAGGGTTTTAATTACGAAAACCCCTTTCTTAGTGGGAACCCTCTATATAAGGGCATATAACTTAAAATTATATAACCTCTATTTAATTTCAAAAATTTAAGATCTTTGGTCGAAGCGCTTTGGCTAGACGTTGATTATGAGTCACCCAGTAATTTTATCAATAAAAGAAAACCTTTTTTTTACCCTTTTATAGGTTAAATTATATATTAAATGGGCTCACCACCTATTACGTGGGACAGGAATACACATGGTGAAAAGTGGGCATATAATATATATGCCTCTGCCACCCCTTCGGGGATAAGGCGTGATAGATAAATAAATAATAATAATAATAAATTATGCAAAACCGCAATACATTTATTTGCAATCAGGAATATATATACGTAATTTCTTGTCTCTAACTTTGTAAATGACGAATTTTCACACAATCGTTTATCCCTTATTTTACCTCCTTAGGAGAGGAATTTTGAAAAAGCCTTTTAGTGGGTGCTTACATTATAAGGGTAGCTTACCCTCAAAATTTCTAGTTCCTAGGTGCAAGGGTTTCGGCTGGGCGTTGATAGATAAGTGAGCCACACGTAATTTTATTAATATAGATAGATATATATATATATATATATATAGGAATGTTATTAATATAGATTCATAGGTGTAGGCACTGCGTGTATTTTTACTACTTCAATCCGCTCTACTGCATAAAAAGTTTTATATTCGTGCTGATCGAACTTAAATTGAACTTCTTGTGTTAGTTCGAAGATTAATTTTCTAAGTCGACAAAAAATTCTCTCGCTAAAAGAGAATTATGGCTCATAAGTTTCGACACTCATATCGCTTTTCTTCTTACCGACCTCTCAAGACAAGAGTGGGGGAGGAGCAGCTCGCATAAATATCGTATAATTACTACTCTTCGCGAACAGGGACGAATTTAGAACATGCCTCCTACTATTGAACTGTAATTTCGTGTATAAGATATAAACAATATTTGATGTTCACAAACTTGAAATTATTGTTCTAATTACTAATTAATATGTATGTATTAAAGTATATGTAGTCATGTATTGCCCATTGCCAAAGGTATTATTTGTATATCTATATATATAAAAGGCAAAATCACTGACTGACTCATTGATCACGAAATCTCTGAAACTACCAAAGCTATGAAGTTCAAATTTCGTATGGAGATTGTTTTTAATACGTAGGTTTCCGCTAAGAAGGGATTTTGCTAAGAAGGGATTTTGCGAAGTTCTACCCCTAGGGAAGTAAATAAGCTATCAACGGTTGTATGGAAGTTCGTTCGTCATTATCAAAGTTAGAAACATGAATTTAAGTACAACTATTTTTAGTTACAAATAAATGGACGTGTATCGCGGTTTTGCAAAATTTTGGCTATAAGGGCGTAAACAAGGGTTGAAAGTTTTTATGGAAAATTTATCATTTTCAAACATAGCAACATCGAATTTCTTATAACTGCTTCTGTTTAAATATAAAAAGTTCTGTGTTAAGGAATTTTAATAAATTCTACCCTTCAGGGGGTAAAACAGGAGTTTTAATAACTGACTGACAATAGACAAAACCCGTGACCACTTGTTATTGCCGAACACCAGTACATCATCATCATCAATAAGATTAGTAAGTAGTAGCAGGAATAAATTAAAAAAATACATAAAACTCAATAAATTTATTTCTAAATCACAGAAAAACATGAAAAAGCTTAGAATAGGAGCGAACAAATATCTTAAGACTTGTAAATCAAATGTACAGTTAAAACAACTAATAGAAACAAGTAAAAAACAATTATACACCCAAACAGAGCAATATAAGACTGATATACATCAATTACAAACAGAAATTATGTGTTTACATGATTCCTTAGAGTCCATAACTTTAAAATACAAAACATCACAGAAAGAAATTGGGGAGTACATTAAGGCATTGAATAGCTTGGTGGAGTCTTGTCACAGCAATGAACAAAGGTTCTATTCACTTGAGAAATTATATAATGAAACACCTGACTGTGAAAAATCCCTGCCATGTTCTTCCTTGTCTATAACATCCCGGGACGAGTCAACATCTCCAATGGTTGACTCTGTGGGCAGTATATGTGACAATATTATAAACACAAATAACACTTGCTGTAATAGTCCTGTAACAAAAATTACACAACCTTTAAACGTTGGAAAGACTGTTGTTTATTGTGATGAAATAGGCAAAAGTTTAGGTTATCACTTAGTTCAACATCTGGGTAATTCGGTTATAACCCTTTCATTTCCTGGGGCATCCTACTCTCAAATAATTAATAAGGTATTAACCAGTACACATTGCCCACAAACAACAATAGTGATACTTATTGGCAGAAGAGATAAAGTAAACGCTAAAACTATCATTAAATTTTACGAACAGTTATCAAACTTGCAAGTTAAACAGGTTATACTGTCAACACTGCCATATAGCAAATCTTTTACACAAATTGAAAACAACATTAGATACAATATGAATAGAAAATTATATACCTTGACCACATATTGTAGGAATATAGAATTATTTGACTGTAATCTTTTATTACAGAATAATTACTTTTTGACATTAGATAGTTATTTACTATCAAAATTTTTACGACGTCAGATAGCTGTATTGTTATCAAATTTTTTATTGAATAAAGCCAAATTATTGGCTTATAAACCAGCTCCTTTTGAGCTTAGTAATAATGACTTATTAACTTGGGATATTATCTCAAAAAACTAGTTTGTAAGACAACAGGTAAAAAATCTGGCCATGGTTATAGGTCTTTTGAGCCCATTCGGTCTACTTTTTTTAAAGACACTTATAATAATATTGGTTGTAATAATTCTGAGTATATTAACAATACTTCTAGTAGTTTAAACTTAGTTCACCAAAATATTGAAGGCATATCTGAAAAACTACTACAAATAGAACTTTATATAAAGGAACACAATGTTCACATTTTTGTATTACAGAACATTGGTTAAAAAGTCATGAACTATTGTTCAACAATGAATTTTATTCACTTAGCAGTGCGTTCTCAAGAAAGAAAGCCATTCGTGGGGGCTCTCTTATATTTGTATCTAATAATTTAAAATGTACAGAACGTAAAGATATTGTGGCTCTTTCTATTGAGCGTACTGCTGAATTTTCCTGTGTTGAGCTTGAGCAACTCATTGTCCTCTGTGTCTACAGTCCTCCAAAAAGGGATTATAATTTATTAGAAACTGTAATGGAAAATGTATTGAAGCGTTTGTTTCCTAGTAGGAAACATGTTGTGGTGTGTGGGGATTTTAATGTTGACATACTTGTGCAGTCTTCGAAATGTATCAGATTTATAAATTTGTTTAAGTCTTTTGGCTTACAAAATTTATTTTGTGAGCCAACTAGAATCACCTCACATTCTAGAAAATGTATAGATAATATATTCTGCAACTGTGCAACAACAACAAGGGAGATACTAAGTAACTTTCCATCAGATCATCTTGGTCAAAAAGCAGCGTTTCCTATTAATGTCACTTCCAAAGGAAATAAAATTGTATGTAGGCCAATGAGTGCATATCGACTTAAACAATTTAATGTTAATGTTTCAGCAAAAGTCACTAATATTGATTTTAATCAGAAAGATCCAAACGGCTTATATAACTCCTTATTTAATACAATTAAAGCTAAGTACAACAATATATTTAAATCAAAAACATTTTATAAAAACAAAAACCTGCAATTTTGTGAGTGGGCAACTACAGGTATTTACAAAAGTAGGGCTAAGTTGTACGAACTATATGGTATGAAGCAATTTAATTTTGATCCTGCTTTTATTCAATATGTAAAAAAATATTCCAAGACCTTCAAAAAGACCTGTGCTGCTGCCAAGTCGTTACATATCAGTAATAAGATTAAAGATTCAAAAAATAAGGTAAAAATGACTTGGAATGTAATCAATACTGAAACCGGTCGATTACTACCCCGTGATAATAACTTTGAGTTAATTATAAATAACAAGGTGATTAATAATAAATTAGATGTAGCACAAACTTTTAACAACTATTTTATAGACATACCCGCGAAAACAACTAGCTCCTTAAATTCTTGTCCAATCAAAGCTCAACGCATACTTGGGGGCAGCGTAGATCAGTGCAATGTCTTATTTAGCTTTAAATGTGTTAACCCCAACGATATCGTTAAAGTATTCAAGTCGCTTAACTCAAAAAAGACAGCTGACTTGTGGGGTATTTCTGTGATACAGTCTAATATTGTTAATTTATCTCCACATCTAGCTGAAATATTTAATAAATGTATCGATAAAGGAGTGTTTCCGGATTTAATGAAACACAGTAAGGTAATACCTCTATTTAAGTCTGGATCCAAAACCGACCCTGGTAATTTCAGACCTATTTCAATATTACCTGCTATTAGCAAAATTTTTGAAAAAATTATATTGCAATAACTACAAGCTCATTTTAATTCAAATATGCTACTACATAAAGAGCAGTATGGGTTCACAAGGGGTCGTTCTACCATTCATGCAGGTGTGACACTTCTGAATCATATATATGACGCCTGGGAGAATAGACAAGATGCTATTGGTGTATTCTGCGATCTCTCTAAAGCATTTGATTGCGTTGAACATAAAACACTATTGCGAAAACTCTTTTATTATGGTATCAAAGACTCTGCACTGGATCTTGTTGCCTCCTACTTAAATGATCGGATACAACATGTTGATGTTAATGAAATTCGCTCCTCTGGAGAATCTGTAGCTATGGGCGTACCGCAGGGATCAATTCTAGGTCCGTTTCTATTTTTAATTTATATTAACGATCTGCCATTCTATATACAGAACTTGTGCGACATTGTTCTATTTGCTGATGATACGTCACTTATTTTTAAAGTAAATCGTACGCTTACTGATTTTAACAGCGTTAATAGTTCACTTGCCCAAGTTGTAGATTGGTTTACGACCAATAATTTGCTACTAAACGCTAAGAAGACAAAATGTATCAGATTTAGCATGCCTAATGTCAGGAATTGCGGTACAAATATAACATTGAACGGTGATACCCTTAATATTGTAGAATCAACTGTATTTTTGGGGATCACTTTAGATAGCAAACTGCAGTGGAACGCGCAAATAACGTGTCTTGCAGGTAAACTCAGCTCGGCAGCCTTTGCCGTTAGTAAAGTCAGGCAGCTCACTGACGTAGAAACTGCCAGGCTAGTATACTTTAGTTATTTTCATAGTGTCATGTCTTACGGCATTTTGCTGTGGGGTAAAGCAGCTGATCTACAAGTAATTTTTGTACTCCAGAAGAGAGCTATACGTGCAATATATAAATTGAGTGCTAGAGTGTCTCTTAGAGTGAAATTTAAAGAAATTGGCATTTTAACGGTTGCATCACAGTATATATTTGCAAATATCATGTTAGTTAAACAGAATATACATTTATACAATAGACACAGTGACATACATTCGATAAATACTAGAAATAAGCATAAATTAATTGGAACGCATCATCGTTTACAAAAGGTTCACGACTCTTTTGCAGGAATTGGCGTACGCCTATATAATAAAATTCCTTTACATTATGAACCTGCCGTTACATAAATTTAAGGCAGAAATTAAGACGCACCTTTTGAAAAGGGCTTATTACACAATTAATGATTATTTGAATGATAAAAATAAATGGAAATGAGTTGCTTGCTCTTCGCTCGAGCTATTTAGGACTCGAATGAATCTACTTGTCTTGAATCTGCATATATATGTTTTTTTTTACCTCATTTTTGTTTACATTCTCCAGTATAAATAATTTGAAACGCCAGGCAACTAAAGGTATGGCTGCGTTTAGTCCCGGTAATAACTAATATACATAATTATATGTAATTTGACTTTGTTATTGTGTGAGCACTATGTAGACTTATTTATTATTTTGAAATTGACATGATAGTTGCTGTGTAGTTTTTGGGTATGTCATGCTCGCCTAAGTGTCCTGGCAGTGGTGGCGTATGTATCGGGTCGCCTTGTTCCCTACAATACGGTTGAATAGGGCGATGGCTGATATATGCGTCATACCCGTGAACGGGTGCCGTCTGTTGGGACTGGTCAGCTCATAGCTGTTATAGCAATTGTTACAAATAATATTATTTAAATTTAAGGCAAACTAAGTTTAGTCGACTGTTCTCACATAAATTCAAAGGAACTATGTAAGTGTAATTTTAATGAACTTAACATTTATTTTGTTTTTTTTTTGTATAATTTCTTTACTGTATAATTGGTCAAATATCATGTTAATCAAACTGTGTCAAATGGCGGCTAGAAAAGAGTGGCCATGAGTTTTATTGCCAGGTTCTTCCTCTGGCTCTACCTATTGCTTTGCGAATCTGGCAGTAAATGTAAATGTAGAAGCAGTAATCTTGACGTTCATAAGTGTTACTTTGTGACCTACATGAATAAAGATTTTTGATTTTGATTTTTTGATTTTTGACTCATTGATCACGAAACCTATAAAACTAACAAAGCTACGAATCCCAAACTTCGCATGGGGGTTCCGATTAACACGTAGGTTTCCCCCAAAGAATGGATATTTTGAAATTCTACCTCTAAGGCAGTAAATAAGCGATAAACGGTTGTATGGAAGTTCGTCATTTTCAAAGTTAGAAACATGAATTTACGTACACCTGTTTTTCGTTACAAATAAATGGGCACGTGAATCGTGGTTTTGAAAAAAATTACCTTTAAGGGGTTACCCCCTTAAAGGTAAATTTTTTCCCCCCAACAATTATTTCGATTTTATTCGATTTTTTTGTTATTAAATAGCGAATACTTCAGAGGTTGTTTCATAAGAATAGCCTACGCGCCATCCTCTTTAACTAATTTATCTTTTTTGTCTGTTTTTCTTGTGGCGCTAACGAAGTTGCGCGGGTCAGCTAGTGGATAATATAAAAGCGGTGTCGCAACATGGTATTGTACCTAATACACTGTTTTCACACCAACAAACAAAGAAATTAGCTATTGCATTTACAATTATTAATAATTCTGAATGTTTATACTGTTGATTGATGGCGCTTAGGGGAACTTGCTACTAATCTTGAATTAAAAAAAACACTTGAATATGTACTGTTAATATTTACTTTTAAACCTGGCCAGTTTCCCCTCAACATTTTCAAAAGATAAAATTGTTCTTTACTGGCCCACGTTTTCTCCTAAGTTGTAAGTAGATAGGCAGAGGCATACTATACGGCTACATTTCACGGTTTGCATTTGTATTTTATTTTACGTTTACAGTATTGTCCCACGTACCAGGTAGTGAGTCCAATACGTGTCAAATGAGACCGGCGCAGGTTGAAATGACCTGCTATTGAATTGTTTTAAGCCTACAAATACGGCATTCAATTTGGCTCATCGGTTTAACGTACCTTTCAGAGCATAGAAACGCTTAACAATCTGAGTACCAGCCATAGCGAGAAACACTTGAAGCAGTTTACAGAACACTCAGTAAGCTGGTCTACGAGCGCTTAACGACTGAAAATAACATAATTATATTTGTTGGTTTATCATTACTCTTGTTACTCTTAATACTAATTTCAAACATCACAAATCACGAGTAACAGACTGAGAGAGTTCTCACTACTCACGTTTTCAAAAAAAAAACAGATTCCTTGAAGAGTTTAACAAAAATACTACAGTTTTAACATTCCTAATCACGAAAGGTCTGAACGACAATTGGCCAGAATCAGGCTCTGTTATATTTAAAGTAATTGTTAAGTACAGTCCTGTCGTCAAACCCTGATCCGCACAAGCGAAACATCGCTTGCATCCGATACAAGTGTGCTCAAGTAGACCCTTGGTGAGGCATTGTTGCCAGTGGAACAAAGCAAAGGGCCCTCAGCGGCTGACGTGACCTCGCTTCGCCCTCTCGCCCTAGCGCGATACTCTTTGTGATATCACGTTTTTAGGACGTCGTCGCCACTGTGAATTGACTGTGTTGATAACAAGTGTCCCTCGAAGCGATCGAGATGTCGACCGATAGGAAACATCATAGCTCACGCAGTCTCAAAAATGTATTGTTTGATTTCTTTTGAGGTTAGACAATTCAAAACACAATGCGTACTTTCATTTTGTTTTTATATAACTCTAATTGAAGAAGATAGATTCATTTTGATACGGGCCTGATTTTAACACGCTTTTATTAGTTTCTCCTGTATGTATGTTTGTCCGTAACCGACTCCTTTGGGCGCGATTTTGACCCACTTTAAACGGCCAGATTTTGTTCAAACTTTGTAGATTTATCGAGGACTGACGACAATACACTAATTTGATAAAATTATTCCATTTTTCAATTTGCAATATAAGATTTTTGCGGTATTCTATAAAGTTCGTGGTTTTCAAAGTATTTTCAAATTATTTGAAACTAAGTTCCTTAACGCGACTTTACAGGTATAATATGTGACTGTATCGAGCCTACTACAAGCAAATTTAATTTCACTTTAACTTTAGTCCTTGGTAGTATAATGGTCAGTATTGCCGCTTGTGACACAGAAGACCGGAATTTGGTTCCCTGCAGCGCCGCAGAAATCTTTTGTTTTGTTATCATGGAGTATTGCACTGAATAGAATACTCATTTTATTATTATTTTTTAAATAAAGCGAAGTTTCTTTAAACCTAAGACAGGTATTTCTTTCCTGACGAGGTTCCCCGACCGCATTTTTTTTTATGAAACCGTTAAATTTCAAATAAATAAGTTGCCCTACCAATATAAAACGCAGAAGCCTGTCAATAAATCAGGTCTGAAAATAAAAGCTTTGAATATTTGCTTTTGGTATTCTTAGAATCTTATAGGTGTCATCACCACAGTAGACAGGGCGCAAGGAAACAAAGACATAGTTTGCACGCCACGGCCACTCGTAGTGTGGCGCTCAACACTCTCAAACTTACCTTGTGCTAAATTCCACTACAACTTTTTGACGCATTCGACTTGAAGATAAATTTTTAACTTAGAATATTGTTAATGAATTGAATGCGTAATTATTACAATTGAGCATTCTATTTAAGATTGTACTATCCTACTAATATTATAAACGCGAAGTTTATAAGTATGGATGTTTGTTACTCTTTCTCGCAAAATCTATAGAATGGATTTTGATAAAACTTTACAATAATATGGTTTACACATCAGAATAACACGTAGGTTACATTTTATCCCGGGAAGAAGTTCCTGTGGGAAACGAGAACAAGAAAACTTCACCACGCGTGCTGAGCCGCGGGCGTAAACTAGTCTTTAATATAATTAATTACTAACAATCGAGCCGCAGTTTCACCCGAGTAGTTCCATTTCCCGTGGAATACGGAGATAAAATTTTGCCTAAGTAACTCCTTTTAATATCAACCATCTGCCAGTGAAAGTCCTGTTAAAATCAGTCCAGTCGTTTCAGAGGCCAACAGACAGACAGAGAAATTCGTTCCATGCGAAGCAACTCATGAACGACGATTTTAACCATCAGAATTATAATAGTACTCTCTGACTTCCCCGTCAGTAATACAGCGTTAAGATAGTTAGAATAATATAAATAATATCAGCACGTCACAGTATCATTTAGACACTTCAACAATGCAACGGCATAACAAAAAATAAATTACGTCATCAAAAATATGATTGCGACAAAAACTACCAGCACGTAGTACCCGCTACCCTCAGTTAGCAAAGGGCTTTCAGTTAGTCACTTATCAAAACTTTCTATTGCAATAAAAAATAAAATATCTGCTCATTTCATCATAACTGGTAATATATCGACTGTCTCGGTGGCGTAAGTGTATACGACGGCCGAGCTGAAATCTCAGGTTCGAATTTTAGGAGAGTGGGATAAATATAAGTGTGATCCGCTAATATTTGTTTCGGAGTTTGGATGTATAAATATATAAGAATGTTTATCAGCTCTACAGGGAGCCGAGTCTTCTATTAACAAGCCGTAGAATAGAACCATAATCGCTGTTTTTAGCTGTCAAGATGTTAGTAGACTATCAAAAATGCAACCGACTAGCGGCAACAGGCGCGGTACGTGTTAGTAGAATTGTATCGGCCGACCGATAGAAGTCTATTGGAGTATGATTGTAATAGTAGACTACGAATAACTGTCAAAATTGTGCCAGTGAATTTCTATTGAGTGACGATTTCGATTCTATTTCTACACGATTAAAATAGCAAACTCGGACCCCAGATCTCATAGCACAAAACTTTTACTTGCTTAATTTGTTAGACTGCGTTGTGTGAGAATGTCGCAAAAATAAAAATAAATAAATAAATATCCATCACGCCTTATCCCCGAAGGGGTGGCAAAGGCATATTATATGAGCACTTTTCACCATTGCCGTGTTGAAATAGACAGACGCAGGTTGTGGCTACCTGCTGTTGAACTTTTTCAAGCCGCCCATAAGGCCTTCAACCAGGCTTAACGACTGCCATTTTACTGGCAACCGGGACCAACAGCTTAACGTGCCTTCCGAAGCACGGAACTGGGGTGGGTCTAAAGGGCCGAATAAATTTAATAAAATAAAATGTGTCTATTTTAGATCTATAATTATTTTTGTTTTTAACTGTTATTTTTGCAATATTCCGCTTTTTTAGAATGTCGTACGATGTCGACACGTGTTTCGCCTACACACGAGGCATTATCAAGACTGTTTGGCAGCAAAAGCTTTTGCTGCCAAACAGTCAGACAGAAAGCGGAATATTGCAAAAATAACAGTTAAAAACAAAAATAATTATAGATTTTTAAAATGGATTTCCGCCATGTAACGCCTGATTCAATTAGTTATTTAAAATCAGCAAGCATAGCTGTACAGGCAAAATTATACATTAAAATATCAAAACATCACCGCGTTGCTAGCCAAAATGTGTGGTTCAATCGGCAATGTAAACACTACAAAAAAAAAAAAAAAAGGCTTTTGCTGCCAAACAGTCTTGATAATGCCTCGTGTGTAGGCGAAACACGTGTCGACATCGTACGACATTCTAAAAAAGCGGAATATTGCAAAAATAACAGTTAAAAACAAAAATAATTATAGATTTTTAAAATGGATTTCCGCCATGTAACGCCTGATTCAATTAGTTATCTATTTTAGATGTTAAATTTGGAATAAATTTTGAACCCGTTGCCTTTTTAGTGAGGTGGTAACAAAAAGGCTAAAAGGTCTTTTGTGCTTGACACTAATTAGCACGACCAATTAAAGTCCTGGTAGTCTCGGACTAAATATTTGTTTAAATAAATAAAATATGTTATTAGAAGGACTATGAGCAAATCGACAGTAAAATGTAGCCGGACACTGACTACAATATATATAATCTTCTCCATTTGATGAGACAAAGAATCTTAATTATTTTAAGCTGAGCAAGCGCTCTCGTAATTTGTAGTTTACTCCTTGAGTACTACTTATTTTATTGTATCGTCAGCTAGGGACCGGCTTAACTAGTGCGGGGTATTATTTTACAGATTTTAACGGTGTCTGCACATCTAAAGAGAGCGTTAACAATTGCGCTTGTCTTTTAAGACCCATTCTGTTTAAAGAGTTCTCCATCGGAATAAGTTATTTCTGCCTGTCAGCAAGGTTTCGAGTTCTTACAGTATATATTAGTAACTCGAGAATACTTTACGTCTGAAAAGCACTTGATAATATTCAATGTGGTTTTGAGGTTGAATTTCATATTAAGTAAGTGAAAATTATATAGCTCTTGATTTGATTATATACATGATAAAAGTTACTAGAAGTATTTGATGTAATGTCTGTGTATTTTGAAGTGAAAACTTCTTTTAGCGCTGTACGCATATTATTAGACGAGATAAAATCTCTGACCTCGCAACACCGTTACAAGATGCAGCTATAGTGTGTGCATATAGCAGACCGCGAACGCGTCTAGATAAATAAATTATAAATAAATTTAGTTTTCAATCTGTCAGCACTCCCGAAGTGCAATTTATATTTTTTTATTGGGTTGTATTTTTAATCCGATGAAGCAAGTGCTTAGTTTTTAAATAGTGAAAAGTATCAACACTTAAAAATAGTAGCTAAAGTAGTAAAAAGCTTTTGTGGTAGTTATAGAATATCGCATTATGTACCTAATCCAGTTAAAGTGAAGCTTGTGAATGATGTAATGGGGCACTATCAGCCAATTTTCGGAGCCCATGCCAGCCTCAACTGCAAGTAGTGCACCAGCTGACTAACGGACGAGGTGAAGAGAAAATCTCGAAACAAAGCCCTATACCAACCCCAGCCCATTGAGTGTGCCTTAGATTAGAAGACGCCTACATCTAGCAGTGGATTGCGATATCATGAGTTAATTCATGGATTAGTGAGTATTTCCAAGTCTTACTTCATATAAGAAATGCGAAATTTTGTTTTTATATTTGGCACGTCAAAATGGCGTCGCCCGCCTGTTGAAAAGCAAAGACGATGATCCGTGATTAAGAGCTGCTGTCCCAGCCGATAGGGCCCAGAAAGCGACCTTCAGGTTGACGGCCCAGACATGTGCCTTTTCAGGCTTATCTTAAAGGACCCAGGATTGTGTGGATGTGTGCGTTTATGTGTGACTAATGACGACGACTCTTTTAAGCAAAAACTACTGAATGTATTTTAATAAAACTTTACAGTAATAGAGATTATGTATACATTTTAACCCGGGAAAAAGTTCCGGTCGGAAACGGCTACAGGAAAACTTAACCAAGTTTAGTAATGTACTGCTTTTTTATTATTCAAATATTTGTTAGGACTGAAAATAATCATTTAAAGAATAAACAACGTATAACAAACAAAGATAAAAATAAAAGTAGCCATTACAGGAAGACATTGGCCCATAACTAAGAGACACCGCTAGGCGTAGCACCGAAGCCAACTCAGAGGAAAATCTAAAAACGTAACATGTCGATCGCTCGAGAAAAGATGTTTCACAAAACTTTCCCGACACTTATTGCAGTTACGCGGAACTATTCGTTTAAATTCCGTTCAATAACATTTCCATGTTTCTGCCAAAAATGTGTATCTATCCTCTTATAAACGTAATATCTTTAACAAACGTTTGCTCTATATAAAATATCTAGTCTTAACAAGATATTTATATTAAGTAAACACAATATATTAATTCTGTTGTTTTGTATTGTATTTAAAGTCTACAGTTGTTAAGCACCAGTGAAGGCACGTTAGGTATCTGGATCTACTTATATATATTGATATAAATATAAATAAATAATATATAAATATTGTTGGGACAACTCACACAACGCCATCTGATTCCACACTAAGCAGAGCTTGTACTATGGTAACCAGATAACTGATAAACATACTTATATATTTCTAAATACATACATACTATAGATAAATAACACCCAGACACAGAATAAACCATCGTGCTCGTCACACAAAGTTTTATCCTGGGTGGGAATCGAACCCACGACCTCTTGCGTAGCTGTCGGATGCACTCCCACCGCGCCACAGAGGCAGTCCAAAGTCCAATATATAGTCGAATTCGTTTGCGTTAACATATTCTTTCATTTTACTTTCAAGTTTAATTATCTTCTGTCGCACCATTCTCTTCTCTGGCACAACAAACGAAGAGACGGAAGACAAGAAGCAATTTATAAACTCTACACTGGTCCCAGATTTCAGGCTTTACGGAGAACATATTTCTCATCGACAAAATTTTGTTTTACAGGGTACAATACTGTAACGAACTGTTCTCTGATGCAGATCAAAGTTAACGTATTGAAGGCATCGAAACACTAGTACACGATCGCTACAACCTAGTACATGATCGCCTCTAAGTCACAGGAGCGCGTAAGGTAAGTAAGGTCTACAGGAGCGCGTCTGATGAAAACTAATCTGCTAATCTAACTTTTAAACTATTGCGCTGCATACTATAAGTGTATTAGTTATTACCGGCGGTATTAGTTATTATTAGTTATTAGTCAGCCTGTGACCACGACCGGTGTAACCTGGTCGAAACGTCAGGTAACAAAAGGTAAAAAAAATAGGCGCGTTTAGTCCCGATAATATCTAATACAATCTGCTAATCCCCGAGATCGGGTTGGTAGGTGCTTGTACACTTCCTCGAGCAACACTGGTAAGACAGCTGAATTCTTTATATTAAAGACCAGTTTCTCAGTCATCCGTCATCAAATTATATCTTTACCCTACCAGTCGTAGTTCAAGAGAGGCGCACCCATGAATCTCATTCCAGTATACACTTGGCACCTTATAGACTTGATAATGCGATATACTCACTTAAAGTCCCTGTCTCTACCTTAGAGCATTGACAAATTCGTTTGATTTTAGGCCTGCACAACGGACGATCAAGTATACATCACAATAAATATCCATCACGCCTTATCCCCGAAGGGGTGGCAGAGTCATATTATATGCCCACTTTTCACCGTGTGGATTCCTGTCCCACGTAATAGGTGGTGAGCCCATTGCATCACAATATTTTTCCATATAATTGAAACACTCTCATCAAATGCCACCAAATACTGTTCAAATATTCCGCTAATCGGCTTAACCCCAACGAGTATTGATAGAATATTAATATCATAGACAGAATTGGTTTATTGCCTTCTACCTAACGGTAGTTGGCGTGCACTATCCAAATTCATTTAGATATTTTTTATATATTATACGCTGATTTGTTTTATTTCCACCATGTCTTTTACTTTTTACAATGTATCGCTACCGATTATAAATAACTAAATTAACTTAAAAAAAGTTACAGCAGATTTCAAACAATTAACCATTAAAAAAGCGAAAAATAAACTATTACAATGTGACAATTTTTGTTTAAATCTCTTAACTATCAATTTAAATAAAGTATTATACTACCTGCTAGGTACCTACTGTTCGCCGATGGTACAAAACACATATAACTAATTGACGCCCGCGGCTTCGCCTGCGCGGTAAAGTTTCCTGTTCCCGTTTCCCACAGGAACTTGTACCTGCATTGCTTCGTATTATTCCGATGTGTAAGCTATATTATTGTAAAGTTTCATCAAAATCCATTGTGTAGTTTTTGCATGAAAGAGTTACAAACCTACACCGATACACTCTTACAAACTTTCGCGTTTATAATATTAGTATGATGAAAAGGAAATTAAGAACAAGATGCTGTTAATGGTCAGGCCCTATCAGAAATCGATAAAATTATAAGACCGCTATCTAAATTTCAATCATGTACTGCCGGCATTACTCGGAAGCACCCTTTCAGCCATAATGCATTGATCGTCTCCTGCCTCACTAATTAGGTTGGGGAGAATAGGACAACGTTACTACAAAATTCCTTTCCTTTAGTTAAGGTAATTTATTTGTTCAAATAATGATTCATATTTTTTTCCAAAGGATTTCGTCCATTCAATGGATATGTAGCCATTCGGGTCAGTTCATTCAATTTTGTCGAAAAATCTTAGCCCGTAAGGGATGGACACTTTTATCACTCGCTACGGATTATTACATTCATGAATGATTCTATCTTATATTATTTATCATAATTAAGTTTAATTTAATAAATTAAATTTTGAAATATTTTTACACGGAACTTTAGCCCAAAGTATTCTAATATAAGCTTGGGCTATGAAATGCAGACGACTAATAAAAATACTACATATTATAAAACAATTTTTAGTAACCTAAAACCTATTTATTATTGAAGTATGAGAGAAATTTAATAGCTGTAAAAAAACGTAACGTTTTTCAGTTACGCGGCATGTTGTTTTGAAGTGAAACTTTTTTATCGACGTAAGAGAGACATTTTATAGGTGCAAAAGAATGTCACGTTTTTTGGTTACGCGCCATGTTGTTTTGAAGTGAAACTTCTTTATCGACGTATGCGTAAACCTTATCTACACAATTTTCGTGGAGTTGTAAATAGTAGAAAAATGATATGTCGTAAAGAAGCTTCACTTCTTACCTGTGTACTCTGGTAGGTACACCCACATATATTTTTTTATATTGCTACCTAACATCTTGTACAAACAATTTATTTATTATCATAACCTTAAAAATATGATAATTTAAAATATATTAATATAAGGAGTCCCTTTAGGCAAGGTTTCGAAGATACTGGAAGCGTTCCCCCTTTGAATAGCTAGACTAATTCTTTGTCCGAGGTAGCTGCCAGCTCTTCGGTCTCCTGTGATGTCGACTAACCTTTTTGCTGTTTCTTTAAAAAGTCTTGTAGCCCTTGTACAAATACATGTTATTCTTTGTGACAAATTGTATCTGCTTGCACCACCAGATAATTTTGCTATTTTGCTGTTGACTGCAGACAAGAAACCTGGTCGTATCAAGGAAAATCTGCAGCAGCAAAAGTATGAACTGTGTATGAAAATATAATTTGTCCATAGTGATCGATGTTTAATCATAACAGCCTAATAGATTCTGAGTTAGACAAGATGGTTATTGTGATAATGACGTTTTGTTCAGACGTTTGAACAGTCATGAGGTTACTTCCACATTTCATTTCCACAATTTGCACATAAACTCTGGGATTGATTTTATTTTTTAATTTAGCACTACTGTTTTTCATTTTAGACTACAAAAAATATTTAATAATTTAAAGGTCATGTTCATTCACCGAACTATAATTATGATTTTCGGGATATTTTAAATAGGTAATATATCCATTTCTATGTGTGTGTGCCTACCATATAACATAAACACAAATAGGTTTTCCACAATTATGGAGCATCTATATATACTCACATATACAAATGGACATATTAAATATTCCGAAAATCATATTTGTGGTTCAATAAAAAAAAATTCCAACCAAAATTATTAGTATTTCCATTAACCCCTCATCGCCTATAAATGTAAACTAATCATAGCCCAATATAACTTCTACCAGAAAGTTTATAGAGCGTATTATTAGGCAAATAACTATCTCTCCCTCTTCAGACTGACTCACGGAATCCTATTGTGCCAAAAACAATGGGATTCCGTAACATCGTGATTTCCCACCAATAGGGTATACATCTACTAAGAGTATAGTACCGTCCTTAATCTATGCTCGAAATAATATAACCAGGTGTTGTTGTTATTATATTTTGTAAAGTTAGTAACAGATTTTTAAGTTAATGGTACTATTTCTAAAGTTTTTAAAACGTTTAAAGTAGAACCTTATACTTTTTAATTTGTTTACTTTACTTTACATAATTGTGAAGAATTTCAGCTTGTTTCGGTACCTACAGTTCTATAGCCCAGTGGTCAGAACGTTAGCTTGGTTAGGCAAACGGTTATATCCCGTCTGAACAAAGTTGTGGTTTTTTTTCACATTTAGTAAGAAATATACGAGTAGTTATTATATAGTATATGTATATTATAAAGCGTAGTTTTATAATTTTTGTATAGTTTAATAGAATGTAAGGTCTTTGAATATACGGACTAAAGAGCTGATTGCTATGGACTATTTTAGCTTTGTTTTATTGCTCGAAGTAACCACGACCACGGTGAAACTTGGACGGTACTTGTCAGTGAGTTCAAGAATATAAATGACTCTAGTGAAAGCTAGAGGTAAGGAATCTACCCTTGTTATGTTTCTATTCCTACTTTATTTGGTGTAGGTAAAAATTTAAACCCAAACCTTCCTACTACAATTAGGATGTATTTGTATTTACAACTAGTGGCCTCGAAAGGTTTTGTCCCGCCTTAGGAACAAACCTTCCTACTACAATTAGGATGTATTTGTATTTACAACTAGTGGCCTCGAAAGGTTTTGTCCCGCCTTAGGAACAAACCTTCCTACTACAATTAGGATGTATTTGTATTTACAACTAGTGGCCTCGAAAGGTTTTGTCCCGCCTTAGGAACAAACCTTCCTACTACAATTAGGATGTATTTGTATTTACAACTAGTGGCTTCGAAAGGTTTTGTCCCGCCTTAGGAACTGGTTCCATAGGAAATGATTAAGGAAATTTTTAAATTTTCTTTCCCTATTTTTTACAACTTCATTCTTATGTTTTTTTTTACTTATTCCACTATTCTGGGTAGCGACAAATCCAACAAATCAAGGGTCATGATAATCAGCCCAACCCTCCATTCTTGAGTTATAAATGGTGTAACTAAGACAACTTTTTGTATGTTTAGCTTGAAACGGCACGGTAGCCTAGCAGTTCATATTTCAAACTTGGAAAAATCCGTAGGAGTAACAGTTGTAATAATTATTTATAAAAATCTAAAGCTTGAAACTTAAAAGAAAAAAGTGGTTGTGACATACGGACGGACAGACAGACATGACGAATCCATATGGGATTAGTTTTTTTTGCCATTTCGCTACGTAACCCTAGAAATAGACTTTAAACATTTTTCATTTCGTGAATGTTCCAAATACGTCTAAATTTGTACTGCACGTAATTCGACTTGGAGTGGCGGTTTACCGTACGAAACTCGACATAGTTGAAACTGTAGAGGTGAACCGCACGACAACGCGGCCACACTCGAGGACCTAACCTATATCCCACTTCATGGTTAGCCCTCCACATATACTTAATGGAGTTAAACTATGTACAACAAGATTTTTAACATGGAGTTTTGGAACCGGTATTTATACTACCACAGGAAAATCTCACTTTCACGCTGTATCCCTGACGGGGTAGTCAGAGAGGTCAGATCGCCAGGCTTCGCGATCCATGCATACTTCTTTCGCTTCTTCAAGATTTATCAATCGCTTCATACACGCACGTCTGGGTATCCGAGTACTTTTGACCTTTCCGTTTTTGAGCAATCTGCTCACGTGGTCTTCATATGTAAGTCTCGGCCTACCCTGACCTCTTCTACCCTCTGCTTTCGCACAATATATATTCTTCGTCAATCGTTCCTCACTCATTCGTTGGACGTATCCAAACTAACGGAGCACGCCCTTCTCCAGCTTAACGCTGACACTTTCATTCAAACCTGCCATATTGCGTATCACTTCGTCACGTATTCAGTCGGCCAAGGTAACGCCGCACAATTTTCGAAGTGATCGCATCTCCACAGCATTCAATTTACTTTCATTCATCTGCTGACATACCCAGGTTTCGCTACTTCGTAAAGCAAAGTTGGCACTAGCACTGCGTTATGAATCGCCAGTCGTGCTTCTTTTACGATGCTTTGTCGCTTTACTAATTGGGACAAAGCACCGTTAACGTTGATTTCGGCAGCTACTCGCCGTTCTACATCCGAATCACATCTTCCATTCGCGCTAAACATACTCCCTAAATACACTATTTCATTCACTTGCTCTAGACGTTCCTGGTTTACCCTAATCTCGCATTTAGTTCTTACGTCATCTCTTTTAAATACTAGAACCTTAGTCTTACTTGCATTCCAGCGAAGACCCTTACTTTCACTCTCCTCTTTCATATTAGTGACTTATGCCTGAAGGTCGGCTTCTGATGAGGCCATGAGCACCGCATCATCAGCGAACAGCAGACAGTTTACTGGAAAGTCTCCCAAATTCACACCCATATCACAATCTTTCAACTTCTGCAGGCAACTGTCCAGATACACTATGAACAGCCAGGCGGACATGACACAACCCTGTTTGACGCCTGTACAGACATCAAAAAGAGGTGACACATCCCCCCCTACTCGCACGCAAGCCTTACAGTCCTTATAAAGCGACTGTATTGCCCGCAGCAACGAGCCGTCCACACCATATCCGGGCAGCAAATCCCACAGAGTTTCCCTCACCACGTTATCAAATGCTTTCTCCAGATCCACAAAAGCGCAGAAAACCCTCTGGTTAATAGCCAGAAACTTCTCCGCGATTATGCGGAGAGAAAACACTTGATCCATGCTACCTCTTCCACGTCGAAATCCGCATTGAGCCTCCCATAAATACCTTTCAGACTTTTCTTGCATTCTTGCCGTTATAATCTTTACATACACCTTACTAGCTAAGCTGACCAAGCTGATCGCCCTGTAGCTGGAGCAGTTTAGGCGCGAGCCTTTCCCTTTGTAAATAGGTACTACAACTGCTATTCGCCAGTCATCTGGGACCTCACCGGTCTGCCAGCACAAGTTGCATAACAGACATAGAGTGTCCCAGACGCGCGACCCACCGTACTTGATCATCTCAGCAGTAACTCTGTCTTTTCCCTCAGCCTTACCACATTTCATACTTCTTATCGCTTGTTCAATTTCTTTCATACTAATGACTTCAATGACATCGGGATCCGGAGCATCAAAGTGAGCTCCACTTCCCGATGTGGCATCTCTGTCTTTTCTTGCATACATCTTTCCATAATATTCACTCCATCTCTGCAGGACGTCAGTTTGGTCTGTTAGGACGTCATTGTTAACACTAAGCACTTTATTCATACTGCAGATTGCCGAACAACTCCAGGTCTTGCCTACCTCTTTCCAGAAGAGCCTGGCGTTATCCCGGAAATTGGACGACAACCTTTAATCCGCTTTCATTCTGCACCTTTCACGAGCTTCTTCTATCAGTGCCTTCGTGTTAACTTTTTGCAGCTTGTATCTCTCTTTCATATTAAAATCATTCCGCGAGGCTAAGTAGTCTAACCATGCTTTCTTCTTCATTCGAACTGCTTCTTTCACTTCCTCATTCCACCATGCGTCACGCTTATTACTACTGCCTCTTCTCGTTTCTCCACACACTTCCACAGCGGCATTTACCACACTATCCCTAAGGTTCTGCCATACACTTTCCACATTCTCACTACTAACATTGACGTCGCCAAGCTTTTCGGCTACCCTTTCTTTATATTTATCCCTAATGGATGCATCCTGCAGCTTCCAGCTTTTGATGCTATGAGTCGGCTCAGGTTCAGGACACTCGGTACGATGACGCCAACCCGAGAACAGACCCCTTATCCTAGTTATTACTAGGTAGTGGTCTGATCCCAGCTCAGCACCTCGATAAACCCTTGTGTCCATCACCTGTTTACGAAGTCGACTATCCATTAGCAATAGATCTATCATGTTTCTCTTTGACTTGCATCTCCTCGTATACATATGAATTTGTTTGTGGTTGAACATTGTGTTCGCCACAAACAAATCCTTTTCCTTACAAAATGCCAGTATAAGCTTGCCAGCGTCATTCACCCTTTTATCCCCATACTTCCCGAGTATCGACTCAAAACCATCGCGAGCGGTACCCAAGTCTCCACATACTCGTACTATAAGTTTTTCATTTCCTTCTATCACATTTAGAGCTTCTCTCATACTCTCCCAGAAGTCCTCTAGCTCACTCGCGTTCGACGAAGATACTGGCGCGTAAGCAGCTACCAGGAAAATCTTCGTCAAACCAAGTTTTAGACGGCTCCAGAGGATTCTAGGACCAGTTTGTACTCATACATACCGTAGGCCAATCGCGAGGACAACAAAATTCCAACCCCCCGACTGCCATGCTCACTCTCTGGTACTCCAGACCATAGCGCGAGCACCCCACCCGGGAGCTCCACGTCTTCGCTGCCCTTGCGCTTGGTCTCTGTCAAGCACACTACATCTAACTTTCTCTCATTCATAACATCCATCAACTCATTCATCTTATCTGCCATTCCTCCCCTAACATTCCACGCAGCTACCCTGCACTCCATCCTCCCTCCATCCATCCTATCTCACTTTCAAATAGCTAATTAATATGATACCCATTACGACTTCCATGTTGTAATGATTATGGTTTCGATGTTTGTCTACTCTTCTTTTTAAAGTAGTGTGTTCTCAGTTGCTTCCAAATCCTACTATGATTTGGAGTCCAGGGTTCATAAGTCAATATATTTAATGTCCTTAGCCCATAAGTAATAAAATAATTTTAATATTCAGGAAATAAAAAACAAATTCGATTCTCGATGCAAAGCGATAAAATGCGTGAAAGATTCATCACAGCACCCCAGGGGCCGATTCCTCTTCAAACTTGTAGCAGACCCTCCGCCCTCTGGCTCCGTTATATCATATTTTTTAAAAACTCCCCTCAACTTAGTTGTGAGTTTCGCGCAATACGCCACCAACTTCTAACATCGAATTCAATTGTCGATTCTTATGATGTCATCTATTCGATAACTTAGCAAACTACATTGGACAATTCTTTGATAATATTTACGAACAACTTCGCTTTTAAGTTTCTTCTTATTTATTAGTACCTGTATACTAAGTTAATTAACAAGTTTTCAAATTTCTCAGGGATTCTTCTTGATGTGGAATTAACAATTCTTAAGGTAGTGTACGTAGTTACATACATACATTCATCTTATTAATATTATAAATGTGAAAGTTTGTATGAATGTTTGTTACTCTTTCACGTAAAACTACTGAATAGATTTTAATGAAATTTTACAATAATATAGCTTACACATCAGAATAACACATAGGCTACTTTTTGTCCCGGGAACAAGTTCCTGTGGGAAACGGGAACGGGAAAACTTATCTACGCGAGCGAAGCCGCAGGTGTCAACTAGTACAAAATAAAGTTAGTTATTATCCTCAAAATATATGAAACTCTTTAAGTCATCGTATGATGATGATCTTAACTTTAAGTAGCGGTTACACCCAAAGCCTCCTCTCTAGCCTGGAAGCCGCTTAAAATTTTGATGTTGCTTTTATTCGACTTTGTTGGACTTGACTGCCTCGAACTTCTCTGTGGGTGTTTGTATCAGGTATTATACACGTTAATTACTAGAATATAAGTTTTTTTTCTTGTTTGATAAGGTCAATATTGTAAACGTTTGTTTGTATAATATCCTCGCGGACGTTATGCTGGACTCGAAACTACTAACACCACAATTCTTACTGTACAGTGTCGAGAGCGCAGGATAGATTCCTCGGCAAGATGTCCCAGTGCTCCCGGAATATTTTTACAATAGATTTTAAAATTGGCAGTTGCGTCATTAGCACTAAAAGGCTGTATATACACAAATCTACCCACTTTTATATTTTATACAAAATATAAAACTTTCAATAAATAAATCTGATCCATCTGATTCCAAACTAAGCAGAGCTTTAGTACAAGCTGGTAACCAGATAAGTGATAAACATACTTATATATTTCTAAATACCTACATAATAAAGATAAATAACACCCAGACACAGACTAAACGATCGTGCTCATCACACAAAGTTTTATCCTGGGTGGGAATCGAACCCACGACCTCTTGCGTGGCAGTCAGCTACACTCCCACCGCGCTACAGAGGCAGTCAAACTTTAAACGTTCAAAACCGATACAGCACAGTGAAAAAGTTCGATGACTCTTACCAGGTGCCTATGAAGTACCGCAGTGCATTTACGTGTTACACAGAATTTAATTAATGTTCTGTCAATGTTCCGGATTTCAACTCTCGAACCATTGCCCATAATCCATATTAACAAATACACCTACATAAATACTACACCGTCTATATTGTCACTGCCTCGGTGTAAGCGGTAGTGTATGTGACTTTCGCTCTGAGATCTCTGGTTCGAATCCTGGGTCGGAACAAATATTTGTGTGATGCGTAAACGTTTGTTTGGAAGTTTGGGTGTTTACTTTTTCTTATACCACTGAGGTAGCAGACTAGCCTACGGCACTGCTGATGAAAAGTGGTCAACGCAGCCTATGGACTTTTACAACACCAGAGGCGCAGCACTCGCGCTGTCGACCCTTTAAAATCCTTCGAAGACCCCTTTTGAAGAACCCCATACTGTAGACGTTCGGGAAAACCCAGGAGTTCAATTCACAATCTAAGCATATGCGGAATAAAGTCTCTATCGTACCTAACCGTGTTCGAGCACTCACGTGTGTGATGGTGAACACCATGTCTGTGGCTATCTATGTGAAATATGTATCTAAATAAATTATATAGGTATGTTTATCAGTTGTATCTAGGTCCCACAGCACAAGCTTACGTACGTCAGCTGTGTGATGTCATTCTACATCCAAGATAGTTCAGCACCCAAGACTAGTTTTTTTTTTATGGTCTGCTACAATATGGGTAGCAAAAGAAAGGGCTTGCTTAGAATAAACTCGTAAAATAAAATGACGTCACTCTAAATTTAAAATAACTAAGTTTTAAAGCTTTCGTATAAAATCAAATGAAAGGACTTCATCGCTTTTGTTCGAAACGTTAATTAAGTATATTTCAGGGGTTAAGTGCCTACCTACCAGTGAATTGATGAACAATTTTTCTTAGATTTACTTTCACAACAGGATGTTTCAACGGTTATATTTATCACCGTTCCTCGTAATGGCACATACATCAAGAATCGCCGTCACATAATATGTGTTCTTAGAAATATACGGATACATCATTTTGCTGTTTCTATATAGTGTTTTTAAGCAAGAATATTTAGCTATATTTAGAAGTATGTTTGAACTGCATCTGCTACTTATTAAAGAGTAAATTTCTTTAATACATACATAAGTGTAAGCGGTAAGCTGAAAAAGGGCGTGCTCCGTTGGTTTGGACACGTCCAACGAATGAGTGAGGATCGATTGATGAAGAATATTATATTGTGTAAAGGGTAGAACGAGTCAGAGTGGGCGGAGACTTACATAATGAAGATCACGTGAGCAGATTCCTCAAAAACGGAAAAGTCAAAATTACTCGGATATCCAGACGTGCATGTAAGAAGCAATTGATGAATCTGCAAGAAGCGAAAGAAGTATGCATGGATCGTGAGACCTGATGATCTGTCCTCTTTGACTACCCCGTCAGGGATATAGCGTGAAGATAGTTATATTTATTTATATTACACTCGCTGATGACCGCAGCTTCAGCTTCTGTTTTTCTCGTACCCGTTTCCCCCAGTGTTATAGCAAGCTACATCAAAGTATACCTACGTCACACCTGATGGAAAGTGAAAGCTAATATGTTACCTATAATCTATATCTAATAAGCTAATATGTAATTATGCCATCGCAGACTTTTCTAAAGACCTATATAAAATACACAATTCCAAAAAACATTATTTTGTTATATCTCAAAAGGTTTAAGTAGCGTTTTCGTTAAAAGCTCCCAACCTGTATATGTTTTACCGACACCTTCGAAAACTACTATCGTTATATTTTAGTCAATAAATACAAATACAAAAAGAATATATAAATATAATGGTAGCGAGTAAAACGTGAGCAAAACTCTTGGTTGAGATACAAAAATGTGAATACCGGGACTAAACGCGATTAATTTTCATACCGTTTGTTGCCTGACGTTTCGACCAAGTTAAGTCCCGGTAATAACTAATACACTTATAGTATGCAGCGCGATAGATTAAAAGTTAGTAAAAATGTGAATGGTTGAAAATAATAAAATTTTCCAAGGCTGTACAAAAATATACGTAAACGCCAACTTATTGCTTCTGCACAAAACTATATCAAAAGAAAATAAAATATATTGAGACCTATTATCAATAATTGTTTTGTCGTCTATTGTTACTGATCCCAAACCTTATAATTTTCCTCAGACTCGTAGCCAATAGTACCCTTAATACACAACATTTTCCTCTATCAAATATTTCAACTTGGGCGAGGAACCATATTATCCGATTTCCTTATCCCAAATCGGTAGAAAAGATAGTAAAGTAAACATATAATACGTATAGCCGTTTTATTCCGTGCGAGTAAGTTGAAAAAGATAAGCAAGTGTATGGCTGTTTGCCATATACGCAACATATATATGACATCTTAGACAGCCTTGGACAAGTTTGTTCTATTAAACTTCTCTAGTCTTTTACTGCTACATAAAGTTTGCCTTTTTTCGCCAACATTTTGTCAAGAGTTCCGTACGAAGAATATATCATAGAAATTGAATTTTTGAGACAGACATTGTGTTTAATAACTGACGTGAAACAATAGACGTTTCATTCGTAAGAAATAGTTGAAAGAGGACTTTGTTTCAACATTTACATTATAATGTAACATAGCATTATTATTTTTAACAATACATTTTTAATCAGTCTTTGAATGTTCTGATGTCTCAGTTACACCGCGAACACAGTTCATCATTTTCTCCAATTCATTTATTAATTCCAATTCATTCATTATCATATCCAAAGTATCTACATATTTCAGAATAGTAACGGCGGCCTTTTTGCCAATCCTTCGTCACCTATTAGTATAATGTTGCAAGGCACTTGTGTCCTAAATTCTCACGATGATCCTTGCCAGGCAGTTTGTGGCCGTCGGCTACGACCTGCCAGTTAATTGTAATCAAGGAGAGAAGGCCAATTTGAGTGGCGTCCGCACTAATGTCTAGCTACTGCAACTAGATTGACTCTAATAGCTGAGGATTGCCTTATACCTTGTATTTTATTAGCATAGATACATCTTATTAGTGACATATGGTCAATAATGCGTTATGGTAAAAGAAACGAAGCGCTCGTGGCCCCGCTGACTCAGTGTTCTGTAAACGATAACTGTGTTAAGCAACATTCGCTATAGGTGGTCCTTGGATGGGTGACCACTTTGTGGAATTTACATTTACGAGCGTTTCCGTGCTTCGAAAAACACGTTAAGCCGTTGATCCCAGTTGCCAGTAAAATGGCAGTCGTTAAGCCTGGTTAAATGCCTTATGGGCGGCTTGAAAATTTCAACAGCAGGTCGCCAAAGCCTGCTCGTGTCCATTTCAACACGGCAATGGGCTCACCACCTGCTACGTGGGACAAAAATGCATACTGTGAAATGTGGGAGTCTAGTATGCCTCTGCATACCCCTTCGGGGATAACGGCGTGACAATACGTATGTATGTATGGTCAATAATGAGAGGATAAAATAAATAAGAGACTAACTTAATTTACAAAAATAAATGTGTGTAGTTATGTACGCAAGAAGTTGTAATTACTTAAGTCTAACAAGATTTCATCACGTATATTACAGTCCGCGCCACGAGTCATGAAAGTGCGTAGACGACGATAAATAGGTGTCAGTTAAGGTAGGGGTGAGGGGCGGGACGAGTCACCATGGCAACGAGCGACGTGCAGTGATTCCTTGCCTCTCTTCACCCGCGCGCGCACTGAGCTCGCCTTGGGTACCAGCGATAACACAAGTGTCACATAATTTCATAAATCGGACAATACTTATTATAAATTATTTGTTTAGAACGACAATTTTATGTGTTTATATTAAAAATAATTAAAAAGTATTGTAAGTGTACATAGTGTTAGATATATTTGAACTTAGTGTTTTTGTAAACAGTGTTGTAAAGAGGTTATATATAATAGTGTTTTTAGTGTTAATTTGAAAGAAGTGATTTTTTATTAGTATCTACGATGTCTCCGCCAACGAGTAAAAAATATAAACGTACTCTTAATAGACAAGCGAGAAAAATGGTGTATGACATTTACTGCTTTATGAAAAATAAATTCAGTGAACTGAATTACGTTCAGTTGATGGCAGAGGTAGCTGAAGCTACAAAAGTTTCTAAATCTACTATATACAGGATAGTAAAGCAAGCTAACCAATCAGATATAAAAACCATTAGTAAATGGTTTTTAGAACTCCCGGGAAAAAACGAAGTCGGGCATTTCTTATAACAGGTGTAGATAATTTTGACCGAGGGGTGATAAAACGAGCTATTCACAATTTTCACGTAACAAATAATGAGATTCCCACAGCTAAAAAACTTTCATCAAGATGACATAAATTTTCGAGGATCGGACACAAGTCTCCGTCGCATAATTAAAAATATAGATTTTAGTTGGAAAGCCACTGAAAACAACAGAAAAGTCCTTATTGAAAAATCCAAGATAAGATTGTTACGTATAAATTATCTAGAAAAAATAAGAAAGTATAGACAAGAAAATAGACCTATAATATACACGGATGAATCCTATGTCCATTTCTCTCACGCTACAGCAAAATCCTGGTCTGATGGGTCAACAAAAGGTTTAAAAAAACCCATTTCAAAGGGTCAACGTGTGGTTATTGTGCATGCAGGTTCTGAGGCTGGTTTTGTACCAAACGGTCTATTAGTTTTTAAGTCCGGTACAAAGACTGGCGACTACCACGACGATATGAACTATGAAAATTATGAAAAGTGGTTAAAAACACAACTAATACCTAACCTCCCACCAAGGTCCGTCGTGGTAGTTGACAATGCCTCCTACCATAATAAAGAATACGATTCTGCACCAAATTCCAATAGCAGGAAGTCAGAAATGCAAGCTTGGCTGACAAGCAAAGGCATATCATTTAGGCCTGAAATGTATAAGCCTCAGTTGTATGAGTTAGTAAAATTAAATAAAGAGATACACAAAAAATTTAGTATTGATAGAATACTAGGAGAACATAACCACGACGTTCTCCGCTTACCACCGTACTATCCTGATCTCAATCCTATTGAGATGGCTTGGGCCGCAATTAAGGGTTACGTTAGTAGTAAAAACGTAGAGTGGAATATATAACGCGTAACAGATTTGATAAAAGAAAAAGTAGAGGCAATGGGGGCTAATGATTGGCAGAACCTCTGCAATAAAGTAAAGTCGATTGAAGAAGAATATATCAAAAGCGACCATATAGTCGACCACATGACAGACGAATTAATTATACGGGTGGGACAAGACTCAGATAGCGACGACAGTGATTCTGATCAGGAAGATGTTGTCGAAGAGGATGAGTTGTTCCCAGGCCCAAGTTCTGGAGAGCCATCCGATCCAGCTCAAGCTGCTGGCCCAAGCAAACTGCAGTTTCCACCAATGGAAGGTGTAATGCCGTTGAGTGACAGTGACACTGATTAACTTTTTATTTCAAGTGTATGTGTAATTATGTACCAAATAAACATAACAACATTTTTTTATTGTTATAATCATTTCTATCCTTTATACAGCGAATTTATATTGAATATCATTTACTACACGCGCACGATAAGTTGAGACCTGCGAGAAATGTTTCCCGATTATTATAATAATTAGTCTACAAATTAGAACATTTAATAATATAAGATTAATTATTATAATATAGAATAATACAAATAAGTATACATTTTTTTGCATCTGTACCAACTTATTACTGTGAGGTCACAGAGGTCAAGCCTCAACTTATCGTATTTATAGCACACACTTTTCTCTGCGAATATACATGCGCAGTCGACGCCATTTTCTTTCATGTCTCGTGGCGCGTACTGTACAACTCTTTGTTTGCAATTTTTTTTTTAATAATTATTTAATGGCCTGGTCTCTAAGACCTTTTAGCCAAATCTTATTTTTTATATCATATTTCTTCAATTTTATCTTCTAATTAGTCCTGTCCAGTCAATGTCGTGTCCTCATTGTCCGTCATGGTCCTTGCCCTCAGTATAATGGTGATTCTTATACTAAGGTTGTCAGTGGACGTTTCGCGGCAAGAGAGAAAATAGCATTTCACTGCATATATATCATTGTCTTTCACTATAGCCCGTTAACACAACTTTTATGTCCAAGAAACCACCACTCCCGCACATAAAACACGATAAATGCACTAGTTTTAGAAAATAATATAAAGCAAGCGTCCGCACTTGTCACTCTTCCCGCCAAATGTCCCCTTTGTTTGCAAAAAGAATGATAAATACAGTTTATACACTCCCGGACTCTTGAATCGAGCCACCTTACATTCCTGGGCCTAAAAGCCAAATACACAAAAAATATACAATATAACAAAAAAGTTTTTATGCATTTTTAATGCTGGCATATTTAATCGTCTTTCCCTTATGTATTATTCCAAATTTGAATTTTAGAATTTAAAATAAAGAACAAAAGCCGAGCTTGGTCACTGATTTGAAAAAAATAATGATTGTTGAAAGTTGCTTTTGAAGCAATTTAATGTCGATTTGGTGTGAATTTTCGCAATTGTTGTTAACCAAAGTTTAGTTTAGTTATTTTTCTATAATTTGAACCGTTTTTGGCTATAAAATTATGGATACTTCACCTGAAGTAGCCGCGCAAGCTGTAGCACTTCTTAAATCTGGGCTAAGTCAGCGAGATGTGAGTTCACAATTTCACATAAGTCGTTCCGCTGTTCAAAGAGTGTACCACCGATACCTGGAGACTGGTGGCTTCGTTCGGCGAACAGGAGGACCTCGTTACCGAGTGACAACGGCGAGACAAGATCAATAGTGACAATGACTACTAGCTTACGAAATCGACGCCTTAACTCTGTTCAGATACAAGAACAGCTCTGGGACTTTCACGGAGTTGCTGTAAGTGCTCGGACCGTTAGAAGGCGACTCAATGAATGTGGTTTAAAGCCCCAGAAGCCAGCCAATGGACCCAAATTGACAAGACCACACCGAATAGCCTGACTTGAGAAATTGGACTCGACATCAATGGAGCCAGGTTCTTTTCACAGATGAGTCCAAGATAATGCTATACGGTAATGACGGAAGGAGTAAGGTGTACCGAAGACAGAACGAGCGTTTCGCGCAATGCTGTATTGACGAAAAAGAGAGTTATGGTGGAGGATCATGGACAGTCTGGGGAGGAATCTCTATGGAAGGCAAAACTGAGCTAGAGGTAGTGACGGGACCACGACTGCCGCCCCTAGATGGCAATAGATACATTTGCCAATGTTTAGAGAACCACGTGCTGGATTTATTGGCCAAGATTTCGTTTTAATGCATGATAATGCAAGGGCCCATACTGCGGGAATCGTCAGGGAGTACTTAAATGACACTGGTATCACTGTTATGAGATGGCCAGCGCGAAGTCCTGATATGAATCCTATAGAGCATCTATGGGATGAGCTGAAGAGGCGTGTTCGAGCTCATCATCTTGCCCCGCAAACCATGCAGGTGCTCAAAAATGTAATTTTGAAAGAAAGGGAGGACATTCCTCAACATGTCATAACGAGATTAATTAATTCTATGCCAAACCGTATGAGAGCTGTCATAAATGTACTAGGAGGCAATACAAGTTACTAAATAAACATTTCTTTTCATGTAAAACATGTCTTTATTTTTTTTTAATCTTATTTAAAAATCGATTAGATTTTTTTCCTTGAAAAAAGCAAATATGGACTTGTTTCAACTTAACTCGACTTTTTTAATAAACTGTAGTTCAAATTTAGAACAGTGGCACTCTAAATGAAGGATGAGTATACCAGCTCCAAAACTGCATCAAAACATTTTCCTTCAACATACATAGAAGATAGAAGCGCTCGTGGCCCCGCGGTCTCAGTGTTCGGTAAACGATCACTGAGGTACGCAACTTTCACTATGGCTGGTCGTCGGATGGGTGACCACTTTGTGGCATTTACATTTGCGAGCGTTTCCGTGCTTCGGAAGGCACGTTAAGCCGTTGGTCCCGGTTGCCAGTAAAATGGCAGTCGTTAAGCCTGGTTGAAGGCCTTATAGGCGGCTTAATAAATTTCAACAGCAGGTAGCCACAACCTGCGTCTGTCTATTTCAACACGGCAATGGGCTCACCACCTATTACGTGGGACAGGAATCCACACGGTGAAAAGTGGGCATATATTATGCCTCTGCCACCCCTTCGGGGATAAGGCGTGATGGATATTTATTATTATTTATTTATTCTACATACATCTTTTATAAGTTACAGTACTCCAAACCAAGGTGAAAATCAAGGTGGCTCGATTTAGGTGTCCGGGAGTGTAAAATTAACCTCTCTATTTCACATTATTGCGTTAAATTATTAAATTTAAACACCATGCCTCTATTTAGTAATCACTAGAGGGAATTTTCTATTTTTAGGACCCGAGGGTTTATGATTGAATGAGCAAACAATGTTAATACTGCTACCATTAGACACAATAGGTAGGTACGTTTCATTTCATGAATTAACAACCTACGATAACATTTGTTGTATAATTTAACTTGGTAGGGTTTATTTATACATCCATGACAGTTGTTCTTCTCAGTTTGGTGGGAAGAAGGTATTAGGTACTCGTATTCGATCCAATCTCACATTTCTCTCAAATAAAAACAGACTGATCGGTGACCTCACCGTCATCATCTTCTACCAAGACCGAATCTCTGTTGCATTCAAACTGCTTCTGAATACCTTCTGTTTTGTTTCCAGTCTTCATGAGCTTGCCAGCTCCTATTGTGAAACTATTGCCATCATCCTTTACGATTTTTAGTTATCTGAAAGTATTTAGGTTACATACATATTGTCAGTTGATTATCCCTGAAGGGGTAGGCAGAGGCATACTACAAATGTGGGCCATTTCACCGGATGTTTTTTTTTTGGATAAATTTCAACAGGTTTTAGGATTTACAGGTTACGCGCCATGTTGTTTTGAAGTTAAACTTCTTTATCGTAAGGGAAAATTCCTTATCGTAAGTAAAACTTCTTTATCGATGTATGAGAGAAATTTTATAGCTGTAAAAATGTCGTAAAGAAGTTTCACTTCTTACCAGTGTACTCTGGTACACACACGTACGTTTTGTTTATAATATCGTTACTACGTAATCTTACAACACCATGTAAACCCAGCACTATGTACGGTCGTCGATCACCAACCAATTTTACTACCTTATTGATTAGAAATTAGCAATTTCAGCTTGTAATTTGGCTGGAAACTTGCACGTTGCGTGCTGAAAGTTAAACAGCGTACACTAAACAGTAGCAAACATTAATCTATACAGTACCTATACATACCTACTACATGTGATTAGACAGAGCCACAGAAACTAACACAATCACATTGGCATCCTGATGCACAGTTTAATACGCATAGCCAGTTTAAACTAATAAATCACACTGATTTGATTATTTACTGCCGACTATGCTCTACACATATCTGATGTAGGATTACGAGTATACTAAAGTTTGTATCATCTCTGTCACGGATTTATTGTATCTTATGAATGTAAGACCGTTGTGAAATTACCCTATATTACGAGAAAATATTGTGGAAAATTTTTTGAAGCGAAACTTCTTTATCGACGTTTAGAGAAATTTTATAGCTATAAAAAAGTCATCACGTTTTTTGGTTACGCGGTTTGTTGTTTTGAAGTGAAACTTCTTTATCATAAGTGAAACTTCTTTATCGACGTATCAAATAAATTTTATAGCTGTGAAAAAAAATTCGTAATGAAGTTTCACTTACCTGTGTAGGTACTCTGGTACACACACATTTTTTTTTATTCACACAGCGCCCTCTAGCCCAAAGTATGCTAATATAAGCGGTATGGGATTTAGACCTAATAAATATACGTATATAAGCGAAAGAAGTATGCATGGATCGCGATGCCTGGCGATCTGTCCTCTCGGACTACCCTGTCAGGGATACAGCGTGAAGATAGTTAAATATACGTATATACCTATTACTAAGTACATACATAGGAAACAACCAAACTCCGAAACAATCATTTCCGCATCACACAAGTATTTGTTCCGACCCGGGGAACAAATCCGGGACCTCCCGCGCAATGCGCTAGCATTCAAGCCACTGAGGCAATCTAAACGTTATATTGTGTACCTATGTTTATTTTGGGGTCTCCAATAATGGCGTCTAAGCTACTGATAAACGGGGGCCTTCTGAAAATCGTGAATAGATTTCGTATGCCACAAAGTAGTCACCCATCCGAGGATCCAGGACTCCGTGATCGCTTACAGAACACTGAGCTTACGGGACTACGAGTGCTTAATGATATTTCATATTCATTCATTTATATATATAAAGGCGTCACGAACGGAACCGGGGGCGCGGCTAGTTATATTATATTTATGTCGCAGTAGTTTTTAGCCTCTTCACCACGACCTCGTCTGTTAGTCAGCCAGTACACCGATTTCGATAGGGCCACATCGCTCCCAAGGGGTTATTGGCATACATACATATTGTCACGCCTTTATCCTCGAAGGGGTAGACAGAGGCATACTATACGCGCACATTTCACCGTATGCATTTATGTCCAACGTAACAGGTGGTGAGCCCATTGCCGTATTGAACTGGACAAGCGCAGGTTGTGGCGACCAGCTGTTGAAATTTTTCAAGCCGCCCATAAGTCCTTCAACTGGGTTTAACGACTGCCATTTTACTGGCAAACGGCTTAACGTGTTTTTCGAAGCACGGAAACGCTGGCAAATGTAAATGCCACAAAGTGGTCACACATCCGAGGATCAGCCATAGTGAAAGTTGCTTAACGCAGTGATCGTTTACAGAACACTGAATCCGCGGGGCCGCGAGTGTTATTTATATATATCACGATGGTTATGTATATATTTCAATTAACCCCTATATAATTTGTGCAAGTTAAAAGCTTGTAAAAATTAACTAACAGTATAATTTGTGGTTATTGAGAAAAACGTCTAAAGAAGCCCATCAAAAGCGACAACAATGTTGCTAACATTAAAAGCGTACCCCAAGGAAGTATTATGGGGCCATAATAATCGCTTCCTAAATATTATAATGGTTTATAAAGTTATCTTTTTTACACTAAGAAGTCTACAAAACTTATGGTACCGAATATTTGACATTACTATGACTACTACACTTTTCGAGAGGTGGAATAGAAAGACTTGAAAATAAAATAAACAGTAGACAAACAATTTAAAAAAGAAAAGCATGAGCAATCGAAATATCTGCTGTTCATTATTATATCAAAAAGTTGCATGACATCTACGTACAAGGAACAACGAAATCAACTGAAAGTCTGTAGCAAAGGTGACAGGAAGAACAGCGCAGCGGAGCGCGTCGAGCAATGCTGACTCAGGGCAGAGACACTGCTACTAATGAAACTCGAATGTAACTACACAGAATTTAATTTATTTAGAAGTTTATTTTACCTTGATTATTACTGTTTACGGTTTCTTATTCATAATTTAAAATAAAAATAAATAAAATAAATATCCATCACGCCTTATCCCCGAAGGGGTGGCAGAGGCATATTATATGCCCTCTTTTCACCGTGTGGATTCCTGTCCCACGTAATAGGTGGTGAGCCCATTGCCGTGTTGAAATAGACAGACGCAGGTTGTGGCTACCTGCTGTTGAAATTTTTTATGCCGCCTATAAGGCTTTCAACCAGGCTTAACGACTGCCATTTTACTGGCAACCGGGACCAACGGCTTAACGTGCCTTCCGAAGCACGGAAACGCTCGCAAATGTAAATGCCACAAAGTGGTCACCCATCCGACGACCAGCCATAGTGAAAGTTGCGTACCTCAGTGATCGTTTACCAAACACTGAGACCGCGGGACCACGAGCGCTGTGAGTTTGAACAACTGGAGGATGGCTTGTTGCGTGATCGGATCGTTTATTCATAATTTGGGGTAAAATTTTTGGTGCACCATAGGCGTTAAAATTACAGATTAAAAGAGAAGAAACTCTTGTTGTGTGCAGGAGGGAGAGAGATGTGTGTTTATGTGTTGTAACAACACAGGTTTTATTTAGATCTCAATAATGCAAGCCCTTCAGTACCGAACTAAAATAATTTAACACAAAATAAACCTACAATGACATCTCCGTCCGAGAAGCGTGCAATTCTACTCCAACACGAGTGCCACCAGGGCGATTACTGCTAGGGCGTGCCACCGAGGCGACGCGCACCAGTTCGTCCCCGCTGGTGTGAAAAGTGTGAGCCAGAGCGGCGTAGGGGACCGCCACCCTACACGCGCGGCCCGCCACGGCGGGAATTGGAGGATGGAGTGCAGGGTAGCTGCGTGGAATGTTAGGGGAGGAATGACAGATAAGATGAATGAGTTGATGGATGTTAAGAATGAGAGTAAGTTAGATGCAGTGTGCTTGACAGAGACCAAGCGCAAGGGCAGCGAAGTCTTGGAGCTCCCGGGTGGGATGCTCGCGCTTTGGTCTGGAGTACCAGAGAGCGAGCATGGCAGTCGGGGGGTTGGAATTTTGCTGTCCTCGCGATTGGCCTCCGGTATGTATGAGTACAAACTGGTAGGTCCTAGAATCCTCTGGATCCGTGTAAAACTTGGTTTGACGAAGATTTTCCTGGTAGCTGCTTACGCGCCAGTATCTTTGTCGAACGCGAGTGAGCTAGAGGATTTCTGGGAGAGTATGAGAGAAGCTCTAAATGTGATAGAAGGAAATGAAAGACTCATAATATGTGGAGACTTGAATGGATGGGTGGGTACCGCTCGCGATGGTTTTGAGTCGGTACTCGGGAAGTATGGGGAAAAAAGGGTGAACGACGCTGGCAAGCTAATACTGGCATTTTGTAAGGAAAAGGATTTGTTTGTGGCGAACATAATGTTCAACCACAAACAAATTCATATGTATACGAGGAGATGTAAGTCAAAGAGAAGCATGATTGATCTATTCCTAATGGATAGTCGGCTCCGTAAACAGGTGATGGACACAAGGGTTTATCGAGGCGCTGAGCTGGGATCAGACCACTACCTAGTCATAACTAGGATTAGGGGTCTGTTCGCGGGTTGGCGTCATCGTACCGAGTGTCCTGAGCTTGAGCCGACTTATAGCATCAAAAGCTGGAAGCTGCAGGATGCATCCATTAGGGATAAATATAATGAAAGGGTAGCCGAAAAGCTTGGCGACGCCAATGTAAGCAGTGAGAATGTGGAAAGTGTATGGCAGAACCTTAGGGATAGTATGATAAATGCCGCTGTGCAAGTGTGTGGAGAAACGAAAAGAGGCAGTAGTAATAAGCGTGATGCATGGTGGAATGAGGAAGTGAAAGAAGCAGTTCGAATGAAGAAGAAAGCTTGGCTAGACTACTTAGCCTCGCGAAATGATTTTAATATGAAAGAGAGATACAAGCTGCAGAAAGTTAACACGAAGGCACTGATAGCAGAAGCTCGTGAAAGGTGCAGAATGAAAGCGGATGAAAGGTTGTCGTCCAATTTCCGGGATAATGCCAAGCTCTTCTGGAAAGAGGTAGGCAAGGCCCGGAGTTGTTCGGCAATCTGCAGTATGAATAAAGTGCTTAGTGTTAACAATGACGTCCTAACAGACCAAACTGACGTCCTGCAGAGATGGAGTGAATATTATGGAAAGATGTATGCAAGAAAAGACAGAGATGCCACATCGGGAAGTGGAGCTCACTTCGATGCTCCGGATCCCGATGTCATTGAAGTCATTAGTATGAAAGAAATAGAACAAGCGATAAGAAGTATGAAATGTGGTAAGGCTGCGGGAAAAGACAGAGTTACTGGTGAGATGATCAAGTACGGTGGGTCGCGTGTCTGGGACACACTGTCTGTTATGCAACTTGTGCTGGCGGACGGGTGAGGTCCCGGATGACTGGCGAGTAGCAGTTGTAGTACCTATTTACAAAGGGAAAGGCTCGCGCCTAAACTGCTCCAGCTACAGGGCGATCAGCTTGGTCAGCTTAGCTAGTAAGGTGTATGCAAATGTTATAACGGCACGAATACAAGAAAAGTCTGAAAGGTATTTATGGGAGGCTCAATGCGGATTCCGACGTGGAAGAGGTTGCATGGATCAAGTGTTTTCTCTCCGCATGATCGCGGAAAAGTTTTTGGCTGTTAGCCAGAAGGTTTTCTGCGCTTTTGTGGATCTAGAGAAAGCATTTGATAACGTTGTGAGAGAAACGCTGTGGGACTTGCTGCCCGGATATGGTGTGGACGGCTCGCTACTGCGGGCAATACAGTCGCTTTATAGGGACTGTAAGGCTTGCGTGCGAGTAGGGGGGGATGTGTCACCTCTTTTTGATGTCTGTACAGGCGTCAAACAGGGATGTGTCATGTCCGCCTGGCTGTTCACAGTGTATCTGGACAGTTGCCTGCAGAAGTTGAAAGATTTTAATATGGGTGTGAATTTGGGTGACTTTACAGTAAACTGTCTGCTGTATGCTGATGATGCGGTGCTCATGGCCTCATCAGAAGCCGACCTTCAGGCATTAGTCACTAATATGAAAGAGGAGTGTGAAAGTAAGGGTGTTCGCTTGAATGCAAGTAAAACTAAGGTTCTAGTATTTGAAAGAGGTGACGTAAGAACTAAATGCGAGATTAGGGTAAACCAGGAACGTCTAGAGCAAGTGAATTAAATTGTGTATTTAGGAAGTATGTTTAGCGCGGATGGAAGATGTGATTCGGATGTAGAACGGCGAGTAGCTGCCGGAAACAAAGTTAACGGTGCTTTGTCCCAGTTAGTAAAGCGACAAAGCATCGTAAAAGAAGCACGCATGGCGATTCATAACGCAGTGCTAGTGCCAACTTTGCTTTACGGTAGTGAAACCTGGGTATGTCAGCAGATGCATGAAAGTAAATTGAATGCTGTGGAGATGCGATCACTTCGAAATTTGTGCGGCGTTACCTTGGCCGACCGAATACGTAACGAAGTGATACGCAATATGGCAGGTTTGAATGAAAGTGTCAGCGTTAAGCTGGAAAAGGGCGTGCTCCGTTGGTTTGGACACGTCCAACGAATGAGTGAGGAACGATTGACGAAGAATATATATTGTTCAAAAGTAGAGGGTAGAAGGAGTCAGGGTAGGCCCAGACTTACATATGAAGACCACGTGAGCAGATTGCTCAAAAACGGAAAGGTCAAAAGCACTCGGTTACCCAGACGTGCGTGTATGAAGCGATTGATGAATCTCGAAGAAGCGAAAGAAGTATGTATGGATCGCGAAGCCTGGCGATCTGTCCTCTCTGACTACCCCGTCAGGGATACAGCGTGAAGATAGTTAGTTAGTTCATCTCCGTCCCATTCAGCAGCAATGATCAGACTTGCTCATTTGAATGACTTCTAACAGCGCTTTTTTGCATATGTTAAATTCATATCGAAATTTCATAACCCCTGTGTAGCATATAGATGATTGTGAGGGTAAATTGGAAATAAATGGACAGTCTGTGTCCTATCTTGTTGTTTTACTACATGGTAACAGTGGTCGTAAATTATAATTAATTTTGCTAGTAATTACATGTGAAAAAGTTGTGTAATAATTCTCAAATAAATAATTTCTACTACTAAAAGTTAAGAAAAATGGAACACGCACGGCCACCGGCAGAATTGTATTTGGAGGGAGCCCCATCCAACCGCACTGAAGCATGGCGCAAATGGTTACGACAGTTTAAGAGTTTTTTTGAAGGCACAAGGGAGTGCACAAAGAATCTAGTGATGTACAAGCAAGTCTTCTAATAAATTTGATTGGACCGGAAGGGTATGACATATTCACCACATTTAAGTTTGATACTGAAAAGGACAGTGAGGATGTAGACAAATTAATCACAAGATTTAATGTACATTTTGGAACAACAGCAAACACAACTATGGTACGTTACAATTTTTTTACGAGATGTCAGGAAGCAGGTGAAACTATTGATGAATATGTTGCCGCTCTGAAATTATTAAGCCAGCGCTGTGAGTTTGAACAACTGGAGGATGGCTTGTTGCGCGATCGGATCGTTTGCGGCATCAAGGATAATAGGGTGCGCGATAGATTGCTACGGAAAGACGAACTGACACTCGACAAGACTGTAAAGATTTTCCGGGCTAACGAAATGTCTAACGAGTGTGAAAACAGATTGAAGGCGTCAAGGATGAGCCGATACAAGGAACATCGGTAGACTCATTATGGGCTGGGCGAAGAACATCGCGGGACGTCCGAAACATGAGGTCAAGCGAGAGGCGCGGGCGCGCACCGGGCGGTGCCAGCGGCAGCGGCGGCCGTGGGCCTGTGCGGATGTCCGGGCGCATGAATGCTGGCGAGACAGCTTGTGAGTCTTGCGGATCGGTACATTGCGACAAAGGTATACGATGTGCCGCGCGTAAAGTGACGTGTTATAACTGTCGTGAAAAGGGCCATTATAAGGCCATGTGCCCGTCACGTAACTCAAAACGTGTACACGAATTGAATGAAGATAATTCGAATGAGTGCGATGAGAAAGACTTTGACTTGCTTTATACACTGGAACATCATGTAGAACTGGATGTTAACGACTTGAAGTGGTATGTGACTCTTTACTTATCTAACTATTATAATATTAAACATAGATTTAAACTTGATACCGGTTCAGATTTAAACGTGTTAGTGTTAATTAGGATTATCTTTACATAATATCATTAGTGACAATACACGTACGAAATCTGTTTGTGGTAATTACCTGTCATTGATTGGGTCCAGCATAATTACTTGGACATACAAAAATGTTGAGTACGATTTGAAATTTGTTATTTCTGAACAAAATTGTCAAAGTATTCTAGGTAAACATGCATTGGAGTATATCGGGTTGATTAAAAGAATATACGCATTAAATATAGACAGTTATAACGAGTTGTTCAGTGGATTAGGCAAACTACCTGGTACATACAGAATTCCGATAGAAAAGAATGCACACCCTTGCATATGTCCTGTCAGAAAAAATCCCATAGGTGTTAGAGATCGTCTTAGGGAGGAGTTGAATCGTATGGAGAGTTTGGGTGTGGTACGTCGAGTGTTTCATCCTACGTCATGGGTTAACGGTATAGTGATCGCGGCTAAAAAAGATGGTGGTTTTAGAATTTGTTTAGATCCGCGACCGCTTAACCGTGTGATCCAGCGTCAACAGTACCCACTGCCGACGGTTACTGAAATAGCTACTAAGCTGAGAGGTGCGAAGTATTTTAGTAAATTAGATGCAAGGTCTGGTTTCTGGATGGTGCAGTTGGACGACGAGAGTGCTGACCTCTGTACGTTCGGTACCCTGTTTGGCCGCTATCAATATTTACGTCTTCCGTATGGAATCAATTCCGCATCAGAGGTATTCCATGCTAAGGTAAGACAGTTGCTGGAGGATCTGGAGGGGTGGACTCCTTCGTGGACGATGTAATTGTATGGGGGTCCACGAAAGATCAGCACGATAGTCGTCTTAGAAATCTTCTCGAAAGGGCGAGAGAGGTCGGTATCAGGTTCAATCGTGAAAAGTGTCAGTTTAGTGTAGAACAGGTCACGTACCTGGGTCACACTTTTAATTCGGAAGGAGTGAGAATAGACGAGACGAAGCTAAGAGCTATCATCGATATGCCGAGCCCCACCGATCGCCCCTCGTTACAAACGTTTCTTGGAATGGTGAAATACGTAAGTAAGTTCATTTCTAGATATCGGAAAAGGTAGCACAGCTCCGTAACTTACTTAAAAAAGACAGTGAGTAGTGGTGCGCGAACGCGTGGTGCGCGAGTTAAAGAGCGCGCTGTGCAGCGCGCCCGTGCTGGCGTTGTTCGCGGCGCGCAACCCGGTGCTGTTGTCAGTGGACGCCAGCACGCACGCGCTTGGCGCCGTGCTGCTGCAGGGCGGCCGCCCGGTCGATTTCGCCTCGAAGACGCTCTCGGACACGCAACAGAGGTACCACAGATCGAGAAAGAGATGTTAGCCATTGTTTTTGCCCTAGAGAGATTCCATCAATACGTCTTCGGCAAGACTGACGTTCTTATAGAAACCGATCACGAACCGTTGGAAGCGCTTTTTAAAAAGACTCTTGACTCCGTGCCGGCTAGACTCCAGTGAATGATGCTACGTGTCCAGCGATTTGATTTTAAGGTGGCGTATAAACCGGGGAAGTATATGTTCATTTCTGACACTTTGTCACGGGCGCCGATATCAGATGTGTTCGATAGTAAGGTATGCCAGGAACTCGAGGAACAAACCTGCTTTTTAATTCAGAATGTGAGGTTTAGTAGTGACCGCTTGACAGCAATTAAATCGTACATGCAGGAAGGTGACGAGTGCCAAACACTGATTAACTATATTTTAAAAGTAGTCTCTGAACAAATTTTGCATTGTATGTTTTTATTTTGACACAATAAATTAAATTAAATTATTTTTATTTTGAACGGTTGGCCAAATAATAAATATAGTGTAAAAGATTGCGTTCGTAAACACTGGAGCCATAGGGAATGTCTTGAGTTTATTGATGGTATTATTTTAGTAAATAATCTAGTATTTATTCCTAAAGGCTTACGATAGGAAATGACAGCACGGGTACATGAGGGTCACCTGGGTATAGACCGGTGTAAGCGGCGCGCTCGTGAGGTGATGTTCTGGCCGGGTATGTCGCGAGACATCGAGCAGCGAGTACGTTGCTGCAGAGTATGCGCCGAGCACGCACAGCGCCCGCAGCGGGAGCCGCTCAAGCCACACACCATCCCCTCCTTACCGTGGGCGAACATAGGTTCGGATATTTTCGAGGTAAACAAAAAATATTTTCTATTGTTGGTTGATTACCTTTCCAATTTTGTGGAAGTATGTCCTTTAACCGCCATTACTTCGAGACACGTGATCTTAGCGATGAAAGATCAGTTCGCCCGTCATGGCATTCCACAACAACCGATTACGGATAACGGGCCTGCATATGCATCCAAGGAGTTTAAGTCTTTCGCAGATAAGTGGGGATTCAAACATTCCACTTCGTCACCCATTTTCCACAGTCGAATGGCAGAAGCGAGAGAGCTGTTCGGACAATCAAACCTTTATTATTTAAGTCGTTGCATTGCAACGAAGATTTTTATTTGGGTTTACTTAATGTTAGAGCTACACCAAGGGATGGCGTAGCGAGTCCGGCGCAGTTGCTAATGGGCCGACGAGTAAATACTCTACTTCCGTGTTATGATAGCCAATTAAAACCACAAAGGGACAACACAGACGATTATAACAACTTGCTCCGAAGCCAAAACCGGACTAAAACCTGGTACGATTTGCGTGCTCGTCCACTTTCGCAATTAGACGTAGGTGATAAAGTGATAGCAGTTGATGGAGCGCGCCGTCAACAAGCGCGCGTGATCAAGCATGCGTCCCAGCCTCGTTCATACTTTGTGGTTAACAAGATGGGAAGAGTGTTACGTAGAAACCCTAGACACTTAATAAAACTAAAGTCACCGGAACCGTGACTTTAGTTTTATTAAGTGTTTACCGTGTGAGGATGATGTACCACAGGAGAACATGAACAAAAATTTTTCTTCCGACGACTTAGAGCAATACGATTCTTGTCCCGAGACTGACGAAAACCGACAGCGAATATCCCCGCTTATTCAAAAAAGGTCACCTCTTGAACGGACAGCTGCAAGGGTAGCCAAAGCTAAATTTAAAGAGCATAATTAATTAACTATTTACAAAAAAAAAAAAAAAATAAGATGATATACAATCATTATTATACCCATAATTGTTGTATGATAATTATATCCCACAGTTAAGTTATAGAGTAAGATACCAATGTTATTATAGTATACTACATCTGTACCCATATTGTCAATTTTAATAATTAAAGTTAATTGTAATTTTTGATTTGAAAATATATCAGTATATTATCAACAGTGTAATCGTTAAGTTTTTAAGGGGAAGATGTAGCATATAGATGATTGTGAGGGTAAATTGGAAATAAATGGACAGTCTGTGTCAAGCTATCTTGTTGTTTTACTACACCTTGACCAAAATTTTTATCAGTTGGTTACTAAAAACTTTGATTGCTATTTGAGTCATATATAAAACCCACTCACAATATTAGCTCGTAAAATATCGGGAACAAGTGTTAGTGGTCCGGAGCCGCGAGTAAGCGATTTGGCACATTGCGCCCGAGAGCGGGCGGGCCGTGGGGGCGAACCGCGGCATAATTACGTACCTACGAAATGTGAGCTGTCGTTTAAATCTTGCACTGCTTAAATTTGAAGGGAACTTCACTGAGGCCGTGGTATTAATTTAATGTTGTACGCCCTTTGGTTCGCAACGAACACGTCCATTGTTCAATATACGGTGCTACGTAATAGCAGTGACCAAGAAATAAAAACCTTTATATTTAAATTTCGCATTTTTGTCGTTTTGCAGGGACAAATAATTAAAAGAATCTTGTCTCTTTGACTTACTTAGAAAAATCAAATCTGCTACTCTAACTAGCTCTTACAAAATTTTGGGACTTAACCTAAAATACGTAGATTTTTATCCGAATCCAAATGATTTCCAAGATCAATAAAAATAAAGGCTCCTAGTAATTCGTATGAGTGGTCGGGAGGAGGCCATTGCCGGGACGCATTAGACTACCAAAGCTGAACAATTTAATGACGATTGACTATTCATACCACATTCAAGCGGTTGACCGCTTTGCTACTCTTGATTTAGAATCTAATTATTCTGCGATCTCAGCCGTAGCGGACGCTTGCTGAGTACGTAATGAGAGGGGCGAGGCGGTGCGGGTTGGTAGGAGGCGGGATGCAAAATGTTGCAATTGCATTTCCCCGTCAGAAAAACAGCTTACACTAGCAAAAATAATTAAGAGTATTAGTAGAGTCGGCGAGCGGAGTGTCGCGCAGTAAATAGTCTGCTAAATACCCACCTACATTTATTGGCGCGGGGACTTTGGGAAGGCCAGTGTAATGGCAGAAACAATTTTGCCTTTAAAACAGTGTAGGGCTTTGATATAAACGCTTCCATTGAAATAGTAGGTACTATGTAACTGCACTTTACGTATTTTAAAATGATGTCAAATTAAAAACAATTTGACGTACCGAAAGTCAAACAAAATAGTAATAAGTTTTCACAAAGCTGAAAGGGATTTTAATCAAAGGAAAAAATACATTGGAGTGTCATGTGAAACTTTTGGTGAGTACGTATCAAAGCATTTAATCGTAATACCCGAGAGATTACACTGATTAGTACTACTTATACACTGCCGGAATCTTGAATCGAGCCACCTTACATTCCCAGGCCTAAAAGCCCAATACACAAAAAATATATAATGTTACGAACAGGAGTGGATTTAATAAATAAATATACTCACAAACAACTTAATTATTTATTTTGCAGCTTTTAATTAATTATTTAAATATGTCTAAAATGTATTACTATAATTGGAACAAATCTCCAGCACTTTAGCAACGATACAACTCACACGAATTCACTTAATCACACGTACATATTATCACAAAAGGAATGGCTTACGTATCCTCGGTATTGATGTCTCGGCGACCAGCAAGCAAAAAAGGACTTTGTTCGAATTGGCGCGACTTTATATTGGGCGTACCCCGCTGCACAGAAGATAGCGGGTATTCAGCTAATAATAATATAACAAAAATGTTTTTATGCATTTTTAATGCTGGCATATTTCATCGTCTTTCCCGTATGTATTATTCCAAATTTGAATGTTAGAATTTAAAATAAAGAACAAAAGCCGAGCTTGGTCACTGATTTGAAAAAAATAATGACTGTTGAATGTTGCTTTTGAAGCAATTTAATGTCGCTTTGGTTTGAATTTTCGCAATTGTTGTTAACCAAAGTTTAGTTTAGTTATTTTTCTATAATTTGAACCGTTTTTGGCTATAAAATTATGGATACTTCACCTGAAGTAGCCGCGCAAGCTGTAGCACTTCTTCAATCTGGGCTAAGTCAGCGAGATGTGAGTTCACAACTTCACAACTTCACATAAGTCGTTCCGCTGTTCAAAGAGTGTACCACCGATACCTGGAGACTGGCGGCTTCTCTCTCGTTACCGAGTGACAACGGCGAGACAAGATCAATACATTGTCACTACTAGCTTACGAAATCGACGCCTTAACTCTGTTCAGTTACAAGAACAGCTCTGGGACTTTCACGGAGTGGCTGTAAGTGCTCGGACCGTTAAAAGGCGACTCAATGAATGTGGTTTAAAGCCCCAGAAGCCAGCCAATGGACCCAAATTGACACGAGCACACCGAATAGCCTGACTTGAGAAATTGGACTCGACATCAATGGAGCCAGGTTCTTTTCACAGATGAGTCCAAGATAATGCTATACGGTAATGACGGAAGGAGTAAGGTGTACCGAAGACAGAACGAGCGTTTCGCGCAATGCTGAATTGACGAAAAAGAGAGTTATGGTGGAGGATCATGGACAGTCTGGGGAGGAATCTCTATGGAAGGCAAAACTGAGCTAGAGGTAGTGACGGGACCACGACTGCCGCCCCTAGATGGCGATAGATATATTCGCCAATGTTTAGAGAACCACGTGATGCCATATGCTGGATTTATTGGCCAAGATTTCGTTTTAATGCATGATAATGCAAGGGTCTATACTGCGGGAATCGTCAGGGAGTACTTAAATTACATTGGTATCACTGTTATGAGATGGCCAGCGCGAAGTCTTGATATGAATCCTATAGAGCATCTATGGGATGAGCTGAAGAGGCGTGTTCGAGCTCATCATCCTGCCCCGCAAACCATGAAGGAGCTCAAGAATGTAATTTTGGAAGAATGGGAGGACATTCCTCAACATGTCATAACGACATTATTAATTCTATGCCAAACCGTATGAGAGCTGTCATAAATGCACTGGGAGGCAATACAAGTTACTAAATAAACATTTCTTTTCATGTAAAACATGTCTTTATTTAAAAATCGATTAGATTTTTTTCCTTGAAAAAAGCAAATATGGACTTGTTTCAACGTAACTCGACTTTTTTAATAAACTGTAGTTCAAATTTAGAACAGTGGCACTCTAAATGAATGATGAGTATACCAGCTCCAAAACTGCATCAGAACATTTTCCTTCTACATACATCTTTTATAAGTTACAGTACTCCAAACCAAAAAAATCAAGGTGGCTCGATTTAGGTGTCCGGGAGTGTATTAGATTTGTCAGAGTAGATTTATCAACTGTTTACAAAAACAAAGAGACATAAAAAGTTCATTCTGTCAAATTTTTTTAAATTTCTAGATCCTCTGGACATTCCTTTAAAATATGAAGCTTTTATGATCTAAGTTATTAAGTATCTACCTAATCAAGAAGCGCAAACTAGAAAAACTACACAAATAAATGAAATACCTACAATCCAAATCAATAAAATTAGTAACAAGCACGTAATTATATATTTCACGTAATAATACATTTCACGGGTTCTTCCTCATAAAAAACAAAAATTAAATACCCAATTTCTATCAAAACTAAAAAAAATGCTTCAGGCTGATAAATAAATATTAGTATTCCAAAACAGCCAATAGTCAAAACAGCCGATAAAAAAATATTAGTATTCCAAAAAGAGAACAATATACTGCAGGGTGTAAGGGGCCCTAGTAATGTATCCGGGGCCAAAGCGACCTCAACTGATAACGGTCCATTTGTTGACTAAGCACGAGGCAACGAAGCAAGCGACCTTACGGCGATGGTAGGTCAGGCAATAGTCGCTCCCAACAATGCCGAAAATAATATAATAATAGCAAATCATAGGTGCCTTTAGCATCCACATAAAAGTTGACCTCAAGCTTCAAACCGGATTTGGGGCCCGGAATTTGAAACCAGCAAAAAATACCCTAAAAAGAAGAGCAGAGCGAATAACAGACTACTTGTTTTTATTTTTTTTTCAATCTCTCCTTGTCCCCGAAGGGGTGGCAGAGGCATATTATATGCCCACTTTTCACCATGTGTTTTGCTGGCCTACGTAACAGGTAGTGAGCACATTGCCGTGTTGAAATAGACAGACGCAGGTTGTGGCTAACTGCTGTTAAAAGTTTTCAAGCCACCCATAAGGCCTTTATCTTGACTTAATGACTGCCATGTTACTGGTAACCGGGACCAACGGCTTAACTTGCCTTCCGAAGAACGGAAACTCTCGCAAAAATGTAAATGCCACAAAGTGGTCACCCATCCGAAGACCAGCCATAGTGAAAGTTGCTTAACGCAGTGATCGTTTACAGAACATTAAGTTCTTGGGGCACTTTTATCAAAAAAAATATAAACAGTGTATATTAACACATTTTGAACAGTTGGTTCAATGTTGTTGAACATATATCTGCGAAAGGTTTTCGTAGTAAATAACCGCTAGAGGTAGGTAAGCTTGTAATTTATTGTTAAGTGCCGAATACTCCTCTCATAATTTCCTTGTAGTATCTATTGGTAATAAACATTTATTATATGTATAACTTAATTGGGTTCCTTGATGGTGTCTTGTTTGGTGATATTATGTAGAAGACGAAACTGTGAGCATTTAATCAGTTCTTGTCCTACTTAATGTACCTACCCATAGTTAATTTATAAACATCCATAATCGCATAATATATAGACTTAGATAATGATATATTTTATATAAGTATATAAAAAAAAACCAAAAACCTTGAATAAAATAGAGTAAAGAAATCAAAACCTTTATGTCTGTAACACGTCTATCTAATCTAGATTCGCTTTAGCAAGAGATCCGTCTTACGGTCCTTGAGAGTTTTTATTACCCATCAATTCATCAAGAAGCGGACATGCCCGACCGTCCGTTGGTCGATGAATGACAATGGGTGACGTATTCACCCATGGAAAACTACGGTCACCAAATATGTAGAGTTCCTAACATTATTTGTTATTTAATGATGTTTGAGTTTAAAATATTGATAAATAGGTTTGCATTTCGAGTATTGGCATAATAATTTAGTCTGACTTCTGTCCGTTTTTCTTTAATTTGAATAAATAAGTACCTAGGTAATTCCAGCTCTTTTAAAGTGCGCCTCTTCTTTCTAATTGGGTCAAACGTTTCAAGTAGATTGGAGACGTATCGAACAATTTATTGTGGTGAGGTAATTAGCCGGGTCCGAATATGGGCGCATTTACGGCACAAAGTTGGCATTGGTGCATTGCTGGCGATCTCCCAACCCTTTGAGAGACGAACTGGTCACAAAATTCACCACTGGTATCTGGCAATCTTTCACTCCATGGTATTATGCGTTCTATTGTGTCATGTATTAATTTTAAATAATTCATTATTTGTTAACTTGACTGTGGGGCTCCATTTAGACGACCTGGAAGTTTTCGTGTACTTTAAATTAGCCGTTATCTTCCACTTCTAACTTAATCACCTAAGTATATAAAATAACGGCTTAAAACATCATATCACCTATGATGTTTTAAGCCGTTATTTTATACCATTAAAATAGTATCAAAAAAAATTGCCTGCGTGTAATTAAAAAGAAAAGTGTGTGTACTTATGTATGCGCGTTAGAAGTACTTTTTTGGCGTAACAAGATAAAAATCTTTAAAAAAAATTATCTTTTGCATTATCCTTCGTTTGTAAAAGAATTAAAATATTGACTATAGCTAACTTCAGGGTGTTTGAAAACTACTTCGAATTTTGTTATAAGTTGTCATGGAAAAACTTTTCAGCTAACTTCATGATGTCGGTTTTTAGTGACGGCCTGCGCGCGCATCTTAAATTTTTCCCAAATGCGCTAAAAGAACTAGAACTTCAAAAAATATTTTGTCTTATTCTTTTCATCTTAATGTACCTATTCCTAGTTAATTGCAAGCCCTACTCGGATTTGGAGCCATAGGTCCACTTTTGGCTGCCGTTTGACTTTTACCGTTTGTTTGCCGTCTGACCACTCCTGACTCCGATAGAGCGACGCCATTACCTTATCCGTAAGTCAGCATATCCACGGCTAGCAGATAAAGTTTGGTCCCCTGTGGGAAGTTGTGGTGAAGCCCCTTACATCCATTTTCATTTATTGTAACGAGAGTAATATTTCTCTAAACTAAACTATCTTCACGCTGTATTCCTGACGGGGTAGTCAGAGAAGACAGATCGACTGGCTTCGCGATCTATGAATACTTCTTTCGCTTTCTGTAGATTGATTAATCGCTTCATACATGCACGTCTGGGTATCCGAGAACTTTCACTTTTCCGTTTTTGAGCGATCCTAATCTGCTCACGTGGTCTTCATATGTAAGTCTCGGCCTACCCTGACTCCTAAGTATAATAGTAATACTTCTCCGACAAATAAAATTGACACAACACATTCATTCGGATTTGACTGCCTCGGAGGCGCAGTGGTAGTGTATGCGACTGCCGCGCTGTGGTCCTAGGTTCGATTCCCGTGTTGGAACAAATATTTGTTGTTGTGTTTTCTATGTATACGTAGTTTGGATGTTTCCTATGTAAACGTAGGTATATATTTACAAATAAGTATGTATATCAGTTATCTAGATTCCACAGCACAAGCTTACCTATATCTTAGTTTTGAGCTAAATGGCGTTGTGTAAAAATTGTCCTACAATATTTATTTTTATTCACGTCCATTGATAGGTGTCATTAAAAACATTAATAGGAAAGTGTTAGTCAAACACATTAAGTTTGTAAAAAAATTTTTATTAATCAATTAATACTTAGGTGCTTAATAAATAACAATAAATATAATTTAAACCAACGGAATGTTGACTATTTAAACAACGTTTGAAGAATGATATGTAAACATTTCTATATACTTATTGCTTTCAGTGCTAAATAGTGTACAATATATACAAATTTAACATTTTATTTAACTTTTTATCATTAAACCTAATATATTTTCACAATTTAAAACCGGCGTTAGCCTGTCGATAGCACAATACAGCAGGGTGCCGAGACTACTATTGACAAGCCGTAGAATAGAACCAGAATCGCTGATTTAGCTATCAAAATGTTAATACATACATACATACATATTATCACGCCTGTTCCCTTAACGGGGTAGGCAGAGACTATGGCTTTCCACTTGCTACGATCCTGACATACAGCTTTCGCTTCTTCTACTTTCATGAGTGTTTTCATACACGCTCGCCGGTTAAGAGTACTCTTGACCTGGCTTTTTTCCAAAAGATCGTCGATTTGATTGACATACGTGCGCCGAGGTCGACCCCTACCAGTTTGCCCATTCACTCTCGCCACATATATCTGCTTCGTCAGTCTATTTTCATCCATCCTCTCCACGTGTCCGAACCATCTAAGCATCCCTTTTTCTATCCTAGTCACTACATCTTCTGTCATACCGCAATGTTCCTCTATCACGCTGTTCCTTTCTTTATCCATCAACTTCACTCCAGCTATACTTTGCAGACTTCTCATTTCCACGGCATTAATTTTACTTTTATGCGTATTCTGCCATACCCAGTTTTCACTGCCATACATAAGTGTGGGGACCAGCACTCCTCTATGTACAGCCAGTCTTGCCTTCTTAGACACGTTCTGACTGCTCATAAAGGCGTACATTCAAAATGTTAGTAGACTATCAAAAATGTTAATAGACTATCGAAAATGTCACTGACTAGCGGCCACTGGAGCGGTACGTGTTAGTAGAATTCTATCGGCTATTCCAAGTCTTTTGGAGTACGGTTGTAATAGTAGACTACAAAAATATGTCAAAATTGTTTTCTGTTGTAGTTTCTATTTCGACACGATTGAAATAGCAGATTCGACCCCTAGGCCTCAGACCAAGGAATGTTGCTCACACGCTTCTAGCTCGCGTCCTAATAGAGACGAAAGTTATGATAATACTGAGTGCCAAGTTTAAAGGTGTAGGCGAAAATCGCAAACTCTTCCTGTCAGTTGTCCGCTATTTTGTAGTAATTAGACAAAAATGCATACGGTAAAATGTGAGCGTATAGTATGCCTCTGTCTACCCCTTCGGGGATAAAGGCGTGACAATATGTATGTATGTATTAATCATATTGAGATGTAATAACTATGTCTTTGAAGTACGACAGCGCCTCATAGAATATACAAATTGGTAGACTGATTCAAAGAATTATTGAATGAAAGGTGACTTGGCCCGGGATTTTATTTCGCAAAATATAATATAAAAGTATGTCAGATAATTGTTCTACACAAAAACGGAAATTATGTGTCATAATCGTATTATTCGAGTTTATAACTTGTCAATCAATATAAAAGTTAATTTAGTTACTGAACACAGTTTCCACACATTTAAAGTTCGGCAGACAATTTAATAGTACCTCGAACTTATTTAATATTTTCCTAATTAATGTTCTACAATTATTTCACAATGCAATACAAGTACAATTAGATATAGACCTAATATCACGATTATAAATTCATATTGTAACAAACAAATTAAGAGTGTGTGCTTAGGACCGCATGGCAGAAGTGTAAACTTCATCGGCAGTATTAAGTATGATTTGAATATACTAAACATAAGTGACACAACAGCGTAGACCAGCTGACTGTATCTTTCTCGCTCGGGTACACTCGGCGTTCCCTCCTCAGAGCGTGACGGATCAGCCTAACTTACTACCAACGGAAAAATCTGTGTGCAGTGCCGCCAAAAGTTTTCACTTCAAAAATTACGAACGAGACCGTAACTGCGTTACGAGAGTTCACCTTTCAGGGGAATGATAATCCAATGATAGGTGGAAATTTTAATACATGTTCCAACGCAAAAGCTGCCGAAATTGAGATCAATTTATTCAAATCAGCCTATGGCAGTCCACTGCTGTACGTAGGCCTTTCCCAATTCATGCCGCTTTCATGCGTCTTTTGATCAGTTTGCATGAAGTAATAGGGAGAAAATCTATATCTAATCGTACAACATGCTAAGTTGTTATAAATAGGTTCAGCTTGGCAACAGAAGGTAGAAATTAATAAGTCGTAACTGTTCTGTTCATAATATGGCAACCCAATACAACTCGCACCTAAATTAGTCTTGATACTTAGCAGTAAAACTCTAAGATAACTTCCTTTCTACACCCACAATATAGACTACGTTCTATAAATAAAAATTAATATGCAGTATATCTTCATTTTCGGTTCCTTTAAAATGTCTTCCTATATCCTCCATAATTTTTAGAATTTTATTTCACCGCTTATTAACTGTAACTATCTTCACGCTGTATCCCTGACGGGGTAGTCAGTAAAAGTACTGTAAACTTTGTAGTTATTACTTTTCGAACTTTGAAGTTTTAAACTATTGCGTTTTGAAATAAAATTAAAAATAATCCGATCGAAACGTCTAGAAACCAATATTTAACTTATAATTAACCATAAAATTTATGAATTTGCGCCGTATATATAATCAACAAGGCAAAAATTTATCAATATAATTTGCCGCGCTTTACCAGTGTATGATACTCTTTTTGACATTAATCAATGTCAGAAATGACGTTTGGACGATGTAGCCAGTATGCTAAAATAATAGACACGTTTCAAGGCTATTTTGCCAAGGTGCAGAAGTTTTTATCTTAGGTACATTTCATATATCACAATTTTGTATAACACTGCCAATCTAATAATGACTAATGTTTTTTGGCACTTTTTCAGAATTAAAATTAGCTACAGTGTTTCAAAAATATTTCTTACTATATTTAAAATAATTACCTACATTTAACAATGTTATATTTTATTATCCTAAAAAGCTGCACTATGTGTTTTCTAAAGTTCACACAAATATTGTATGTAAACCTCATTGATATTATACTACTTTCAATGAAAAAACGTCTTTTACGTGAAGAGCAAGAAGCATTCTAAACACAGGTATCACTGCTAAACCAATAACAAAATGGTAAATAATACGTTAGAACAGGCTCACCACCTAATACGGGACAACATATAACTGGTGAAATGTGAGAGTACAGTATGCCTCTGCTTAACCTTTTAATGGTATGACTATATTTATGTATGTATAATAAGTAAAAATTTGTATAATTTCAAATAACTACACAATTTTACTAACACAGCGCATATCTGCAATTCCCAGATAAAAATCTTAAAGTATTCGGTTCCATAATACATAGTTTGCATTGCAACACCGACATATTTTCTAAAGCTGGTCACTGCAGTAATTGTGAGATAGTAATCCACTACAGTCTATTACTGGTTTTTAAAAACAAGTATACTGGTTTTTAAAATGTTAATGTCGAATACATTAACATTTTAAAACATTTTATCAAATGTACATAAATGTTTGGTGTTAACTTTCTGCAATCACTAAATAAATAACATTTATTTTTGTCATTTTACTAGTATTCCATTCCGTAATCATTGTAAATGCTTTGTGTGACGCTTAACGAACAATAAGGGCTTATTTTACAGATCAATAACGCGCATAATTTATACGTCTTAATTTAATAGCGTCACAATAAAGAATGGAATTTTTCTTTTTCGAATATAAAGCAGAATTTTAGCATTAGGTATATCAAACTAGTAGATATAGGTCTTTATATTCTTGACGAATTAAATCTACGACAATAATCGTAAAACAACTCAACATTACGATTTCATAACATATTTCGAACTAGTTGCACATTGAAAAATATTCAGATGTCTTAACTAATATTACAAAAAATATTCAAATATTAACAATAGGTTTCTTAGCAGGTACACGTGGAGAATTAGAGTAGATTTTTTTGAACATCTCAGGTATATTGTTGTCGGGAAACAAATGTGTCAATATAGCTGTAAAATGTAAAAAATCTAAATTATTAATATAGTTTTAATGACATTAAAGGGCGGATTTTTTTTTTTTTAAAGTTTGCATATTTCTTCTTATTGAAATCAAATTGTTTAAGAATACCTATACTTGTTTAAAATAGTACATTTCATGGTATACTGAATCATATATTTAGACTTGTAACTGCTTTCATTGCTGATTGTCAATTATATGGAATGTGATTTTTAAGTAAACCAATGCCTAGGAAACTCATGACTGTATGTATGTATGGACTTACATTCAAGAAGTACTAATATTAGCCGCTTATTGATCTCCTGCGTTTGGAAGAGGTCAAATAAAGTCAGCAAGCCTCGTCTTGCTGTGTCTGAACCCACTATACGTCGCAAATCATCTGAAACATTATAAAAACTCAGTATCGGCCATCTGGATTAAACCACGGTGCAGCCCAAGAAGTATCATCACAAAAAGTAGTACAGCGACAACACTTAACTTTAGCAGATAACATTTTCTGTCTTTAGATTAATTTGGAGGGAGTCATCATCATCCGAGCGTCTGTCCCAGTTGAGTCTCGCGACGCCCGGGGTCCGCTTACTCTCTTACCGGGAGCCGGCGGGGCCGACATAGCCAGACATTTGTTTCCCACGTAGCCCAGCGTTGGTAGGTAGTACCATATCGAAATCAGGTCAACCTCACCTACATGTGGTGCACCTCCTAACCAAAGGACGAGGCGTTGACGCAAGTAACCTTACGGGATAGGGAGGACAAGGACAGACAGAGAATGTCAAATTACAGATAAGCTGAAAGCCAATTTAATCACCGCGTAAATACGTCTTTAAAATTGTTTGGAAGAGGCAATTCAAAATACGTATGAATATGAAATCAAGGGATATAGTATGATGTTGAGCTACATATCTACCATCTCCCTCCAAAATTAAATTACACCACTAGATGGGTAAAGAATCAAACAAATTTTTACGCTAAGTAAAGACTGTGTCTATTCGGGGAATAACTGCCATTTTGAGGTTATTTTGCTGCGTAACAAGATTTCCATTTAGTATAACTTTTGCCTAGGAGAAGCTATGACGTTCGTTTAACCTCTCGTCGACCCGGAAGTGGTTGCGAAATAAATTACTGTGTGCGGCAATTATGGCGGCGATATTAGAGCAATTGGCAAATACCGATTTTTTTTAAATATTAAATGTTCAACGGCCTATACCTAAAGATTTTAATTGATAGAGAGATAATTTATGTAGTGTTACATTTACCAATGCCAAAATACATCTGAAATATTATTTTTATTAACAAACAAACCAACCTCACTGTACACGCACACATCCATACAAAATACACGCAGAGGACACTCTCGTGTCAACAATCAAATTTGGACAGCTCATACTGACGGTTTGTGAAGGTTCATTCAAAAATACTACACGTTACGAGAACCCGTTTATTTAATTCAAAATAACACATTTTTGTTGTTAGTGTAAATTTGTGCATTTTTAGGAGTTCATTGCAACAAAGTGCAGGGAAGCGAGAGGGCAGAGAATATGCAAAGAATATACTTATGAAACTGTGTAAGGATGTTTTTCCTTACTTACCTGAACAAGCTGATAACAAAGCCACTTTAGCTGCAACTCTTGTTCTAGCTTTAGTAGCGGCGTCCCTATTCCCATAGTTGGAATTGTTTCGTGTAGTCAACCATTGCCTAAAAATAATATCTAGCATAAAAAGTACTCACTTTTATAAAGAAAGACATAATCATTTATTAAAAGTTTGTTTACTAATTGTTTTTTTTTCTTGCTTATAATAATACGATAAGGGTAAGCAAGCTTGATTTAGGTGTAAAAATGTCCCCATATATTTATTTTTTAATTAATGTTTACTCACTTGAATGTTTTCAAATATTGGACAACATTTCGTGAAGACGTCAGTGACCATACGAATTCAAACACTTTTCTGTGAAAACAAAAATTAGGTATATTCTATAAGAATTCTTATTTACTTATCCGGAAATTTATTACATTTCCCAAGGCTATTCTATAGTGAGAGGCTACGAGATGTCTCTAAAATATCAACAATGCTGACGACTGGCGACGAACTGACAAAAAATGAACTAACTTTTTTTAATAAAGTGAAAGACGGGGAATCCCCGTATAGAATTGTCTTTTTTCACTTTATTTAACACTAGCTGACCCGCGCGGCTTCGCCCGTGACAAACTTCGAACTCCCGTTAGTTTATCAGTCACGCCTTTATTCCCGTCACCCCCATTCAATCCCGTCGTTTATTACTTTTACAATAATGTATGAATATTTGCCCGATTTCTTAATTACTACTTCACTCCTCAGGGTAGTAGCGTGATGAGATAGCCTTTTATCAGTCACGCCTTTATCCCCGTCGCTCCCATTTAATCCCGTCGTTTATTATCTACTTTTACAATTGTGTATGAATATTTGCCCGATTTGTTGATTACTGCCCTGCTCTTCAGGGTAGTAGCGTGATGATATAGCCTATAGACTTCCACGATAAATGCGCTATCCAACACATATTAGTATTGTTATTTTTATTAGTATATTATTTTTTATTTTTTTTAAAATGGTTGGGACAACTCACACAACGCCATCTGATTCCACACTAAGCGGAGCTTGCACTATGGTTACCAGGATAACTGATAAACATACTTATATATTTCTAAATACATACATATCATAGCTAAATAACACCCAGACACAGAATAAACCATCGAGCTCATCACACAAAGTTTTATCCTGGGTGGGAATCGAACCCACGGCCTCTTGCGTAGCAGTCGGATGCACTCCCACCGAGCCACAGAGGGAGTAGTTACCATGGAGACGCGCGGACTTCGCAGAGCTTGCTCGCTATTGGCTAGTCGCGACGTCGCGCATGCGTAAATCGCAAATCATCGGCCATTCTTTTCACTTGTCATTTACATTAAGACCAATTTTTTCACAATAAACTGATTATAATAGGTTAACCTTAAAGATAGGCATATGCTATCGCGGACTTTATTTTAGAACTTTCAAAGGGGAATAATTATGTAATACATAGTTTTTGCGTAACTTTAATCGTTTACGCAGCGTTCGCAACGGAAGCTATCAAAAGGAATATTTTGTCCCCGATTTTGCCACATTTATCATTGCTGTTCCGCACCTATTGGTCGTAGCGTGATGCTATATAGCCTATAGCCTTCCTCGATAAATGGACTATTCAACACAAATAAGAATTATGCAAATCGAACCTGTAGTCCCAGAGATTAGCGCGTTCAACCAAACAAACAAACAAACTCGTCAGCTTTTTTATTTTTATATTGTTGGGACAACTCCCACAACGCCATCTGATTCCACACTAAGCAGAGCTTGTACTATGGTAACCAAAATAACTGATAAACATACTTATATATTTCTAAATACATACATATCACAGATAAATAACACCCAGACACAGAATAAACCATCGTGCGCATCACACAAAGTTTTATCCTGGGTGGGAATCGAACCCACGACCTCTTGCGTAGCAGTCGGATGCACTCCCACCGCGCCACAGAGGCAGAGGAAGATTTATAATATTAGTATAGATGTATGAGAAATTAAGCATAATAATTGCTTTAAAAATGTATCCATTGAACTAACTTGTTAACTCTGTCAGCGATGAGTGTCCTAATGGGAGCAAGAAGACGTCTCCTCAGCCACAAACCTCTGATGCCCAACACTTCTTCAAATAATTTTAGTGCCACGCTTTCATCGCTCTCCTGAGGAAAGAAAAAGCAAGTTAAATAATCTCACCTGTACAATAAAATTTATATAAAAACACGAGGTGACGCCCGCGGCTTCGCCCGCGTTGAGAAGTATTCCCGTTCCCGTTTCCCACAGGACCTTGATCCCAGGATAAAAAGTAACCTATGTGTTATTCTGATGTGCAACCTATAATATTGTAAAGTTTCATCAAAATCCATTCAGTTAGCTTTGCGTAAAAAAGTAACAAACATCCATACTTACAAACTTTCGCGTTTATAATATTAGTAGGATTAAACCTATATAACGACGTTTGTCTTTTTTTATGCTACTGCCCACCTGATGGAAAGAGGTCACCGTAGTCTATGGACGTATTGCGCATGGTTGTATATTTATATATGTATCAGATTTTCGCTTTGTTCTCGAACTCCTCCCAAACCACTCAACACTATCAAATTTGATAGATGGTGAAGAAAAAATAAAATCGAAAATCGTACATACCGTGGAGGAATAATCACCAAAAGAAAAATATACATCGACAAAAGAACTTGAAAAACGGCAAAACGCTTCGCTCCATTTAGACTTACCGGGGACGGCAAGTGCACCTAGTCGAATTTGAACCGGGGAATTCGAATTCCTGAGATTATCACGGTCAACCAAACTGTTGTTGTGTGTGAAATATCAACAACAAAAATAAACTTACTGAATCTTGTGCATCAGAGGAACTGCCGCTTTTAATTCCATCGTAATAGTTCTCTTCACTCTTACCTTGGAACACTTTGGAAATACCTGAAATTATTTTTATTTATATAGACGCATTTCTATCCGTTAGTCGGCAGGTGCACCGACTAGTAGATCATTTAAGCCTCGAGACCTGCCTTAAATATGGGTTCATACCCTTTAAACACATGCATACAAACAACTCTGTATTGACTGCGTCTGTGGCGCGGTGGGAGTGTATTCGACTGCTACGCAAGAGGTTCGATTCGCACCCAGGATAAAACTTTGTGTTATGAACACGATGGTTTATTCTGTGTCTGGGTGTTATATATCTATAATACTTATGTATTTAAAAATATATAAGTATGTTTATAAGTTATCTGGTCACCATAGTACAAGCTCTGCTTATTTGGAATCAGATGGCGTTGTGAGTTATCCTAAAGATATTTATTTAAAAAAAAACTAACCGTCCATAACTCCGTCGACCGTGTTAGCAAACTGGTCGGGCATGTTCTTTAATGTCCTCATACCAGCCCTCAATGAGTTCACCAGTAAAGTGTCAATCTGCAAATTGAATATAATACTTCTCGTCATATCATGCGGAGAGAAGGAAAACTCGAAACAAAACCTCGTACCATCCCGTCTGACCGGTATGGTACAGTAAGAACTCCTAACATAATTGTCTGTCATATAGTGGTTTGATTGATTGATTTCTGTTTAATTCTAATATTTTTCGATTGATATTACTAATCAAATTCACTGGGCTATAATAACAGCTATCCAGCTACGGAAATACTGTTGATAATACCTAGTCGGCTAGATATAATAAGTATAATATAGTAAAAACTAATTGATGGCTGTACTCCCAGCTTGTTCTAAAACCTTTTGTCCCACAATCTTACTTGAAAGTGGTGTACCAGCTGAAGTAGATAAGTAAGTTTATCAGGTGTCTAGATCCCATACCACAAGCTTATATAGCTTACTTTGGGCTCTGTAGCACTGTGTGAAAAGTGTCCCCCAATATTTATATAAAAAAAAAAAGGTCGAAGTTCTGTGAATTTGAAGGTCAAGTGTCACACAATAATTAAATAAAAAAAAAATGACGAATTTCTGTGAATTTAAAGGTCCATGCAGTCACTTTTCATAATGCCAAGAACCAAAAAAAAACCGTTCCCAATAGCCAATAAAAGCTAACACCAAATCCAGGTGGGGTTTGGAACAACCGGGAATGATGATATAATAAAGAAGAAAACTAACCGTATTACTGTGTTTCTCAGTCTGATTCTCCGTACTAAGGAATCCACCTAAATAATCTTGAGACAACAATATCATGTACTTAGACTCTCGTGCCAAACTCGCTAACTTTTCAAGATAGTTGTTTAACATTCGCTTGCGATTTTCTAACACTGAGGGAGATGTATTCTGGAACGTCTTCTTAGCGGGAAATGGAAGGCTTCCTAGTTCTGGCCACTAGACAATAGGATAATAAAAAACATTATTATTGTTTGAACATCAGTACCAGTCCGGTTCAAATTAATAGAATGAAGGCAAGCAGGGCTTTGATTTCCTACTAGCTGACCCTCGCGGCTTTGCCCGTGACATACGTCGAACCCGTCGCACCCATTTTATCCTGTCGTTTATTACTTTTACAATCATGTATCAAAATTTGCCACTGCCACATTTTTACATTTTTGTTTAGTGCAGTGCTCTCCAGTGCAATAGCGTGATGATATATAGCCTATAGTCTTCTTCGAAAACCGGGCTATCGAACACAAAACAAAAATTTCAATTCGAACCTTTAGTTCCTGAGATTAGCGCGTTATGCCAAACAAACAAACAGTAATTAGTATTACAACCATACTGAACGCATGCCATGACTCTAAGACTGTCGTCATTGGATGTCGATTCGTGAGTTCAGTTCCTCAGATATGTAATCCACTACCACACCAGTCGTAGATAAAAAAGTGATTCTCACAACTACCTCAAAGATGGCTTTTCACAGGTACTGAAATAATACAAGCGTGAAAAAAAAGAAACGGCTTAATATAGCACTTACTTTTTCTTTGACAGAAGTATGCAGATCATAAAAATCACTATATCTCCTATAAATATGCCAAACTTCATTGTCTGATAGTCTAGTCACAACTATGTCGTATATGCCGAAGGGTTTCCCTTTATCGTGAACCAGGGCTAGAAACATCGAAGGTAAATATCAATATGCTGAGCAAATAAACTCGATATAAACTTTCAACAATAAACATACAAGTTTTAATAATGCTCGCCGATAGAGGTGACATTAGGTTGATTGCATTTCGACTGATTTCCGTGTGTGATAGCGACAAGCAACTTGTAGTTGCCGACGACAAATTCGAAGAACCTGTAATGTATCAAAATAAACTTTTAAAAAATTGTTCAAAGTAAAGCCGTTTTAATAAGTCAATTTATCTTTTTATTTTTGCCCCCTCCCATAGCACTCTCTCACATACTCGCGAAGGCATACCGAATTTTGAGTGATTTTTAGCGGCAATGAAAATAAATATAAAACCTGAGCTTTCGTTGATCATCTTTGCCGCTGAATTTCCAACAATATCTGACCTCGAGCGATTGTGTCCCATTCCTGGTATTGGTAATAGGTCACCTGAAATTTACATACATTTTACAGTAAAATTTTATATTTAAAAGTCCTATACTACGCACACGTACACGTGTGTAAGAAGTAAACTAAAGAACTACACTATGACATTAGTTTTCTATAAAGTTAGAAAGTAAGATATGGTGTCATTGTTAGCGAAGCATATTAGTTTACGTTTAATTTTTTTGAAGTATCTTCATTAGGTGATAAAAATAAAGATAATACTTTAACATTTATTCAGCAAATACGCCAGTTCAGAACAATCCTTATATTCAAAGGAACCATTGAATTAGATGTAACGAGGTTTGAAATATCTCTAATTTAGAACTACAAAACCACGGCATTGAAATATTTATGAAACAACGCCTTACGGTTATGGGAATCTTTAATGATGTTCATTCTCCAGAGAGACCAGCCCTTACTCCACGGCTTACCAATAAGGTTACGTGATTGACTAAGGGTTCTTACCCGCAGACACATGCGTCCGTGTATCTTTAATTGTTCATGTGTTTGTGGTAAGCAAAGATTAAAAGCAATGTAATCGATATAGACTCGATTACATTGCTTAAGATATCTCCTACTTGCAGGACCCTTAAGGCGCCGCGTGAAGCATGAATAAAACGTGTACCTACATTTAGACGTTTATACCAGGACACATATTTTATTTTAATATGTTTGTAGACGAGAGTTTTGCGAGATACAATGCTAAGCACAATGTGACACGCTCAGCAGACAAGATAAATGCCCATATGGCTCGACTCCAGCAAAACTATATTTTATTGTGAAAATGAGATGCCGATTTGAGGGATACACTTCGCTATCAATATAACTCCACAGAAAACTGTGACGGAAAGTAGAGTAAGAATAGAAACAGTAAGTACTCCACTATCTAGCAATAAATACTCTTCAAGTTCCCAAGAGTTAACTACCAAATAATACAATACACTACGTGTAGTAGGTCTATTATTCACTTTGAAATGTAATACCAAACGCATTGCATTTAGGTAGTGTGTGGTTCTTGTTACTTGGTACTCTTCGCGCCAGGGAGCGTGGGAACGTTGAAAACTTGTTCGGCATATCGTACTTCAATTTTGACTTGGAGAACAACTTTGGCAACTGATTGAGACATGACTTCACAATTTTCTTGCATTTTTCTGTGTATTTCGGACGGCAAGGAATTGTAAGATCGGATGATTAAAGCTAGTTTCAATTTACTATGTCGGAGCGTGTCGTGGCGTGCCAGAACGCTATAGGATTTATTTTATATTTTTAATTATGACCAATCCCTTTTGTGCATATTGGCGTAGCGCCTTATGACGCTCTGCTGCTTCGTATAGGATTTTCGCACGCCATGACACACAATAAAATGAACCTAGCTTACGGAATATACGAGAGAAAGAAAATCAATTGAAATCACTACATATTATAAAACAAAGTAACTTTTCTCTGTTTGTCCCTATGTATGCTTAGATCTTTAAAACTACGCAACGAATTACGATGCGGTTTTTTTTAATAGTAGTGATTCTTATAGAAGGTTTTTATGTATAATTTGTTAAGTTTTTGTATACATTGACCAAATTATAACGATATTTGTTGGGGATGTCGGAAAAAATAAGCCGTCTGCGAGCTTTCAACAAAAACGCTGCCTAAGCCCTTTAAGATATAACAAAATAATGTATGGTGAAATTGTGTATCTAATGTAGGTCTACAAAAAGGGCCGCCACGATATGTCTATCTCATTAGAATAACATACATACATACATATCATCACGCCTGTCTCCCATTGGGGTAGGCAGAGACTATGGCTTTCCACTTGATACGATCCTGGCATACAACTTTCGCTTCTTCAACTTTCATAATTGTTATCATACACGCTCGCCGATTAAGGGTACTCTTGACCTGGCCTTTTGTCAAAAGATCTTCAATTTGATTGGTATATGTACGTCGACGTCGACCCTTACCAGTTTGCCCATTTACTCTCGCTGCATAAATTTTCTTCGTCAGTCTATTTTCATCCATCATCTCCACGTGTCCGAACCATCTAAGCATCCCTTTTTCTATCTTAGTGACTATGTCTTCTGTCATACCGCAATGCTCTCTTATCACGCTGTTCCTTTCTTTATCTATCAATTTCACTCCAGCTATACTTCGCAGACTTCTCATTTCTACTGCATTAATTTTACCTCTATGCTTCTTCTGCCATACCCAACTTTCACTGCTATATGTTAGTGTAGGGACAAGCACTCCTCTATGCACAGCCAGTCTTGCCTTTTTAGACACGTTCTGGGTGCTCATAAATGTGTGAATTGCTCCATTCACTTGATTGCCAGCCAAAACTCTTCTTTCAATGTCATCATCACACTTTCCATCTCTCGCAAATTTTGAGCCTAAGTATATAAATTCTTTCACTTGTTCCACTCTTTTTCCTTCCACAAAAATCAAGACTTTCGTCTTATTTACATTCACTTTCATTCCTTTGCCTTTTAGCGCATCATGCCTAATATTAACCATCAACTGCAACTCGTCCGCTGATGATGCAAGTAATACCTGATCATCAGCGTAAAGAAGACATTTGACAGTCAGATCAGTCATTATTAATCCATACGCACTTTCTTGTAGTTCTTTCAAGCAACTGTCAATGTATAGGTTAAACAGCCACGGTGATACACAACCCTGACTCACACCTTTTTCTATGTGAAAAAAGTCTGTGCAAGCTCCGTTGATTCTGACACAAGCACTGGAACCCTCACATAGAGATTTCAGTGCTCGTATCAAGTTGCTGTTTACGCCATACATGGACAATGTTGACCACAGTTCATTCTTCACCACTCAATCATAGGCCTTTTCCAAGTCTACGAATGCGCAATAAACTTTTTGACTCTGCGCCAAAAGTTTTTCAATTACGCATCGTAAGGAAAAGACCTGATCCGTGCATCCTCTTCCTTTCATAAATCCTGCTTGAACATCCCACATTTTCCCTTCACTTTCATTCATCACTCTTTTTATCAAACCTTTCGCATACATTTTGCCGACGATGCTGAGCAAGCTTATGCCGCGGTAGTTTTTGCACTCTTGCTGCGACCCTTTTCCTTTATACAGCGGCACGATGACAGCTTTACACCAATCTTCTGGTACGCTGCCACCCCTCCAGCAAAGGTTAAGGTTTATTCAATGCTTCCATAATTTCTTCTATACTTATATCACTTTAATTGACGCTTTCACTCACTTCCAAGCGATGGGTCTGTGCTTGCATATCCTCTTTTTCAAATGAACTTTCAAAATATTCCTTCCAATTTTTGAGCACACATTCTTCACCTTTCACAACACTGCCATCATGGTTTCTGATATGGGTGAGCTGCGATGTTGTCTGTTGAGCTCTCATTGTTCTTATAGATTTCCAAAAGAAATTTATATTCTTTTGGAAATCATCAGATAACCTGTTGTCAAAATCATCTCTTTCATTCTTCTTCTTTCTTTTTATCACCTCTTTTGCAACACGCTTAAACCTTTTATATTCATCCTTTGCCATTCTTACATCCTCATCCGTTGCCTTATGCATTCTTTGATTGATTTTTGTAGTCAGCCAGTTCAACCATGCTTTCTTCTTATCAGACAACGCTTTCATGACTTCTGCACACATTCTCTTTGCCTTACAACCTTGGCTCCTCTTGTTTACTCCACATACTTCAATAGCAACTTCCACGAGTCCTTCCTTAAACGACTTCCATAATTCTTGCATCTCACATTCCTCATCTAAATTTTCAAATTTCTCGCTCACTTTACTTAAAAATTCTTCTTTTATACCAATCTCTTGCAAATTATCGACTTTTATGCGCTCTAGTACACTACAGGGTTCATGCACGCAGTGCCGCCACCGCTGAAACAGACCTCTTACTCGACTGATGACCAAGAAGTGGTCTGTGTCAATACCGGCACCGCGATATGACCGGGTGTCACTTTCTTTCTCAGCCTTGCATCTACAATCACAAAATCAATCATGCTTCTCTGGCTTCCTTCTTGTCTCGTAAACAGGTAGATATCCTTGTGGTTGAACATTGTGTTGGTTACCACAAGATTCCTCTCCAAACATACTTCAAGCAAGCTTTCTCCATTTTCATTAACTTGTTCGTCACCATATTTTCCCAATACTTCATATCCATCACGCTTCACACCAACCCAACCGTTAAAATCACCTATCATTACTATTCTTTCGTTCCGTTTTCATTTACTCAGAATATCACTCATACTCTCCCAAAATGCCTGCCTCTCGCTTTGGTCTCTTGAAGATCGGTACCACCGCGCATCTTGCGGAGCATAAACTCCTACAACAAAGATGCGGGTGAGTCCAACCTTCAACCTCAACCAAAGGAGTCTTGGGCTCACAGTCCGCCTAGACAGAGCCCCGCTTGTCTAGGTAAGGCTAGCCTTATTCTAGGGTCGCCCGGTCCCAGGGCAATCAGGCACGTTTGAAACTAGGCTCGCCCCTAGCCACGCATCACATCGGCACGGCATCCTTCGCTTGGCGGAGAGAGGATGGGACGAGGATAGGATAGGAAAAGGATTAGAGGATAAGGAAAAATGAATGAGGTAGGAAAAGGACTAGGATTAGGTTATATTAATCTTAACCTTCCGTATTCCAATCCTAAAAAAATCAAACAGCCAGGACAGTTGTTAACACACCTTACATGACCTCTGCAGTCCGAGCATAAGAATATAAGAATAACATACTATATCCATTTTAATACTTTAAAAAACCATCAATTATAAAGCGGTAATTTGAACGCTATTTACACAAATATGCTATTAATCCTTATTATTTTTACTACGTTAGTTGGCTTCAGCATTTCATGAAGATTATTTTGTCCCTTTTATACCTTGCAAATTAAATGAATATCTTACGAGTTATCGCAAATTCAAAATAACGCGCAAATAAATTAATTTCGCGTAACAGTAATTCGACCAGGCCGTGCGGGCGTAGGTAGGTGCCGGAGAGCCGTGAAGTTTAAGCTAGTAATTTTATAAAGCTCAAGTTCTTACCACTGTATTTTTTATCAACTTTCTCGTCCTTTTTGCATTCACTGAAAAAAGTGGAAAATGCGTTAAGAAATAACAATATGCTACCAGTATAAATGAAAAAATAAATAAATATTGTTGGGACAACTCACACAACGCTATCTGATTCCACATCAAGCAGAGCTTGTACTATGGTATCCAGATAACAGATAAACATACTTATATATTTCTAAATACATACATATTATAGATAAATAACACTCAGACACAGATGATACTTTTTTTTTATACCACTGAGGTGGCAGACAAGCATACGGCCCAACTGATGGAAAGTGGTCACCGTAGCCTATGGACGTTTGCAACACCAGAGGTGCAGCACTCACGATGCCGATTCTTTAAAACTTCTAAAAACCTTCTAATACCCCTTTTGAAGAACCCCATACTGTAGACGTTCGGGAAAACCCAGACAGGGAGCTCATTCCATAACCTAAGCGTACGCGACTAACCGTATGTGAGCCCTCCGGACGCAAAGTGTGAGGGTGAACACCCTGTCTATAGCGAGCGGTGCGATGATAGAAGGTAGCCGTGGGCATCATGTCAAACAATTCCTCAGAGCACAGACCGTTGTACAGGCGATAGAACACACATAAGGAGCGAAGTCTCTCCTATCATGAAGGGGTTCAACACCGCCTGCTAGTAGAGAATCGTTGACAATTCTCATAGCACGCCCTTCTACCGAGTCAAAAGGTCGAAGCTGGTATTCAGGTGCACCAGCCCAAAGGTGACAGCAGTACTCCATGTGTAGCCGCACTTGCGACTTATAGAGGAGCAGTGTTTGCTCCGCAGTGAAGTACTGCCGCGCTCTGTGCTTTTTGGACGCCAGATTCGCGTTGTCCTCTAAATGACTACGGTATTGGACGTCGGACGTAGAGATGGAGAGAGATGTGCCCTGGATTTGCGGCGCTACAGTAAATAGAGCTTTTTTAGCGGTGAATGCACAAACACAGACAATATTTTGTCTACCCCAATCGGACACTCTTGCAGAGTAGCCTCGATTTCAGACACATGTTCTTCCACTGCAGACCGGGGGATATTGGAGCGACCCGTGTAATAAGTGTCACCCGTACTATCATCTGCATAGCAATGAATGCCGTCAATGGACAGCATGTCATTGATATGCAGCAAAAACAGGGTGGTTGACCCCAGCATTTATGGCCATGTAGTCCGAACAGCAGCCGTCAACAACAGCTCTAATAGTTCTACCGGCCAAAAAGCTGGATACCCATTCGCAAAGTCCTCCGGGCAGTCCATAGGATGGCAGTTTCGATAGAAGACCACGGTGCCAGACCCGCTCAAAGGCCTTTGAGATATCAAGACTCAATGCTAGAGCCTCTCCCTTACTCTCGATAGCCGTCGCCCAGCGGTGTGTGTGGTAGTCAAGAAGATCGCCAGTCGAGCGACCGTGACAGAAACCGTACTGCCGGTCACTGAGCAGGTCGTGTTCTTCCAGCTACCTCAGGAGCTGTGTATTGATTACACGCTCCATCACCTTAGATAAAAGGGAGGTAACGGCTATCGGCCTATAATTGGACGGATCGGTCCTGTCTCCCTTCTTAGGCACAGGATGCACATTCGCGACCTTCCATGAATCCGGGACTTGTTTCGTGGAATACGAAAGCGTGAAAAGTCGTGTAAGTACCGGACACAAGTCGGGACCACACTGCTTGAGTACCACTGCGGGTATACTGTCTGGCCCATTCGACTTATGAACATCGAGGGACTGAAGCTCTCGCCGGACCTCACGCTATGTGCACGCACTGCACGCGTTCCACGAAACAAGTCAGGTTTAAGTAGAGGTGGTAACCTTACTATCTAAACAGTTTGTACTAACGTGTCTATCTCCGAAAAATTCGACTAGTTTCGGAACTAACAGAGGTTCTTTTATCAAGAACAGACGTCTAGCTACGTTGAGCGCCGCCGCCTCAGTAAAAGTCAGCGCACCTCTAGTGAAGAGCTTAGTATAATTCTGTAGGAGCTTGGTGTCACCTCGCAATCACATCGTGATACCATTTCATACTTATGCGCCCAAAATTGACACGTAAGTAGAACTTTTTAGTTAATAATTATGAGTAAGTACCTAACTCACTGAACCTTTTATTGTAATAAGACTATACTACTCGGATTTGGATTAAAAGATATTGATCTATTAGATAAACTAACTAACTAACTATCTTCACGCTGTATCCCTAACGGGATAGTCAGAGAAGACAGATCGCCAAGCTTCGCGATCCATGCATACTTCTTTCGCTTCTTGAAGATTCATCAATCGCTTCATACGCACACTGGGTATCCGAGTACTTTTGACTATTAGATGCTACAGAATGTCCCTTTACACAGATATTTTTGTCTAGCAACTAAATACAAAATTAGTATTATATGTATAGCAATATTAATATTTATTATTACGGTTAAAAAAAATTACCTGCTTTTATCTGAGCTGTCTTCGCCATCAAGCATAAAATCAGACTGCGCTGTTGGAACTTCCTGAAAATTAAGTAACTGACATCAATAGATATTACAAGCCAAAGAATTTGTTCTCACATTTAAAGGTAAGTTTACACTTAGAATACATGAATTTGCTTATTAAATTGATTGAAAATCAATTATTATATAAGAAGCGCTCGTGGCCTAGCGGTCTCAGTGTTCTGTAAACGATCACTGAGTTACGCAACTTTCACTATGGCTGGTCCTCGGATGGGTGACCACTTTGTGGCATTTACATTTGCGAGCGTTTCCGTGCTTCGGAAGGCACGTTAAGCCGTTGGACCCGGTTGCCAGTAAAATGGCAGTCGTTAGGCCTTATGGGCGGCTTGAAAACTTCAACAGCAGGTAGCCACAACTTGCGTCTGTCTATTTCAACACGGCAATAGGCTCACCACCTATTACGTGGGACAGGAATCCACACGGTGAAAAGTGGGCATATAATATGCCTCTGCCACCCCTTCGGGGATAAGGCGTGATGGAAAATCAATTATGAAAATGAAAATCAATGGATCGCGATGCCTGGCGATCTGTCCTCTCTGACTAGCCCGTCAGGGATACAGCGTGAAGATAAAAGATTTTGCCTCCCTGCCCCTGCTCCCTAGGGTCTCCACCGCCACGAAGTGATACAGCGGCTCCAAATCGGCGTATTTTAACCTTCATGTCTTCAGTCTGCATGCTGACATCTTCCACTGCAGCAGACGGGGAGTAGACCGTGCGACTAAGGTGCTAACACAAGTTGCGTCTCAAATTAGGCACCTGCCGTTGTTCCATAAAACCAAAGTCAGCCAAACCAGAACCAAAGTTTTTATAAATTTTGGAAGTTTAAAACACCCTACCATACATGTCTCATACGAATTAGATATCAATTAGTGATATAATGGTCGCGATATGAGCCGTGGCCGTTTACGAGTTTGCAATATAATTGAAAAAATATGTCAGAGTAAGTTGCCCACAAAACACATACCTCTAACGCATCGCAGACATATTTCTGTACATCATCAAAGCACAATACAGGGTTATTAGTAAACTCTTCGCCTTCCGTCGTGATTTTTCTCACAAGTTCTGAATGACAATTGTCCGATATGCCCATCACCCTGGGCCGATTCGGTGCAAGGTAGAGATCGCAAAGTTCGAGAGCCGAAGAACGTAGATTATCAAGCACTGCCTTTGATGTATGTTGGGCATCTGAAGAGTAATGAAGTTATAGGATAAAAAAACATTATAAACTGAACAACTGCACATAAATTGAAACAAATAAATCAACAGTAGTAAGAGAATTTCATATAAAACGCGTTTTATTTGCGATAGAATTACTTCAACGTGAATAAAGCTCATTGGATCCTGATCTGAATATGTCTACCTGATATAATTTTTACTGACAGTATTAACAATGTTTGGACTGTTACGTGGTAAATACAAGATTACTTTATAACAAAACTTACCAGCTTCATTCAACTCAATCTCCAATAAGTACTGCGCATTAGATCTCCAAGCTGTGGTAGCGCTCAGGAACTTCAGCGATCTCAAAACTTCCTCTGACATTTTATCGGTATTTGTGCTACTTGAGGATGATCCTGCGAAACATATTTCAGGTGACATCCCGCATTTGCAGCTACCTATAGTTGAGTCATTATAATAGGCCACATTTGACAAGTGTCAGTTTTTGCTTCATAGTGAGATGACATGATTAAAAATATCGATTATTGAGAACGTACCGATACGGACTTTAAACATATATGAATCGAATCAGTTATTTTGAAAAAGTAGGCTATCAAGAAGAAAGTAGTACAGTATTTCAGTTGAATCCCTGTTTAATTATTGTTATACTTTTTCTATCGTAAATTTAGGAACAATATCTGAAAATTAAAAGAATAAATAAATATAAATATATTTAATAGCTAATTCTATTAAATATATTGATGTTAAAAGTTTATATTTGTTATTTTCTTCGAGTACTCTATAACGTGAAGGCTGGTAATGTGGGTATTCATTTATAGTGATATATTCCTGCACAAAAACAGAAAAAGAATTAGTGCCAGGTAATTTATTTTTCTAGAAATGAAATAAACAAATAAATAAGATGTGACAGTACCAATATTACGTTTAGTTGTAACAAATTACTAAAGGAAACGGCAACGGGAAAACTTCTCAACGCGGGCGAAGCCGCGGGTGTCAACTAGTACTACATAAGAATGGCGCAAAATGAGTAGGTATGATTAAAACAAAACTTTAAAAGTGGTGGACTATTTCGAATAAGTCTCATTACATTCTATTCTGCTATTAAACATTCGATTTTCTTGGAAACCTCCCTTGTGTTTAAAATGGAAAAGGGTCCACTGCCGCAACGTTGTAACGATGTTCAGATCTTTGGAAAAAAAAAAAATATCCATCACGCCTTATCCCCGAAGGGGTGGCAGAGGCATATTATATGCTCACTTTTCACCGTGTGGATTCCTGTACCACGTAATAGGTGGTGAGCCCATTGCCGTGTTGAAATGTACAGACGCAGGTTGTGGGTACCAGCTGTTGAATTTTTTCAAGCCGCCCATAAGGCCTTCAACCAGGCTTAACGACTGCCATTTTACTGGCATTTTTAGAAAATAAATTGTTTATTTTCTTTACAATGGTTTATTTGTGAAAGTAGATAGTAAAATAGCCTTCTTTGGGTACTTAGATCAAATATGTATGTGAGTAACTGAGAAAAGTTAAGCAATTGTGTAGTTCTAACTTCGAAAAATTCAATAATATTTTATACCCGCCGATACAAGGATACGTTGAAGATTTTTGATGAAGTGTCAAATGTGGCTTCTTAAAATGACTCAACTATAAGTACATTACTACATGAGTTATGTGCTATAAAAACCAAGTCACGCCTATTATTTTCAATAAACGCAAGGGGTAATATCCCCCTAAAAAACGATGGATGGCACTATCTATCTGAAGGCTTAAAATTCTTTATGATACAAAGAGGAAAATGCTTAGTCATTTTCCTCGTTGTATCTTCGTATTTTCTTTAAGTGGGTCGTGAATAAAGACCATTTTTTATTTTCCAGCATTTGCTTTTTTTACGTGGCACGATAAAATGGCTTCGCCCGCCTGATGGTAAGCAAAGACGATAACCCGTGATTGGGGCCGCTATCTCAACCCGCGTAGGGCTCCGATGGCGATCCTCATCTTGCCGGCCCAGAAATATGCCTTTTCACGCATCTCTTAAAGGGCCCAGGATTGTGAGAGGAGGGAAACACGTGCGCTGGCAGAGAGTTCCATGATCTTATGGTGCGACATATGAAAGATCTACGGAATCTTTCGGTTCTAGGCACGATTTTGTTCACAGTGTAACAATGACATCTCTTACCCTTCCGTGTTGTACAGCATATTTAACAACCAGGGTGACATAGGATCTTTTTACCTTCCTGTGGTCCCAGCGTGGCTCGTCTTGCTTGTATAATACGCGACACATATTGCAGTGAGGATAGTTTTTGTCGATCTTGCAATTCCCACTCCCCTGCAGAATCACGTGAATGCTGAAACATGTTATGAATAGAGTTTGCAAGATATAAATAACTACCTGATGCCCGCAGCTTCGCCCGCATGGTGAAGTTTTCCTATTCGAGATTTCGTACGGAACCCGAAACATTTTAAAAATCCAATATAGCCTATATTACTCACGATTAATGTAGCTTTCTAATGGTGAAAGTATTTTTAAAATCGGCTTGTAGTTTCTGAGCCTGTTCATTACAAACAAACTTACAAATCTTTCCTCTTTATAATATTAGTATAAATAATATAATAAATATCCATCACGCCTTATCCCCGAAGGGGTGGCAGAGGCATTGTACGGGACGACTTGAAGATCGCATAGTACAATGATACCTACGTATCTATAGACTAGTACGTACAGTACTTGTGGTTTCGATTTGTTTTGTTTACATGATTTATTATATAGTCTTTTTGTTGATTTTATATTTTTTATAGATGTGTAATAACGTAGTAAATAAGAAAATACATAGTTTATATACTTTTAATTAGATTTTAAGGTAGAAATCGACAAAAATGTGCCGCGGCTCTCGTTACGGTAAAGTTTCGAAGTAGCTTAGTAAAAATTTGTAAATATTGTGTAATTACTATTGGTTAAAATGTAGACATTCTGATTGGACTTGTATTTTTGTCCAATAATAAATAATGCGAAAATTGAATAAATACACGACCCATTTTGGGTATCGACACAGTCAACCGGCAACAGTAACCAGGAACAGTCAACCGGCAACAGTAACCAGGAACAGTCCTCAGGAACAGAACAGTCCACTACAGAAGAAATCCTCAAGAATCCTGAAGAAATCCTGGACCAGAAGAATAGTTCTAGCAAGAATTTACTGTGGCAGATTGTGTGGCAAGAATAAACGGTCAAGCACGATCTGGCATTGCGGTTTTCATTTAGTACTTCACCAACCCCAGTCCCACCGAACACTACAGCGGGGTAAATAGTGCTCCTCACGGTGCCCTGCTGTACATTTTGGTCCTGGTCGAGCCGGATTGTGAAGTACTGAAGATTCCAAGATGCCAGTAACCAGATCGGAGGGAAGAAGCCGCAAGCACGTGGAACAGACGCCGTCATCCTCGGGGGACACTGCCGCTTCCTCGAGGACCGGTACAACCGGAGCAACAGTCACAGGGACCACCACCACGGGAGTCACAGAACAGACAAGATTATTAACCCCCATGGCATTGGAGTCCACATCAAGCCCGGTTGAAGCCATCACCACGCCGCCGCCATGCGTCGCTTCGGTTCTCGCAAACGCCGCCACCCGGTCTGCCGCCACTGCCGCCGCCAGAACTATCGCCGCCGTCTCGACTGTCACCGACGCCGCCCTGCTCTCCGCCCATACAGAAGAACCAACTGCGGAAAGGAGGGTGCCGGCAACGTACAGAACAGAAGCACCTTTATATATGGAACAGAATAAAGGAGCACCCGGTCTGCCGGGTCCAAGCAGACAACAGGACCACCTCGCCACCAGCCGAAAAGGGGGTAAGGGGGGGTCAACTCGCAGCAAGAACAAGACTTACAGAATTGCAAAAGCAAAAGAAGAGCTCCTGCGACTACAAGTTGAACTAGCAACAGCGCGGATAGCCACGATGGAAGCCGAGGACTCCGAGGATGAAGAGGACAACGAGACCTCATCGAGCAGCAGAACAGAAGCCAACGAACGTGTCGACCACTGGTTGAAGACCCATGAACAACCACCCAAGCCTACGGTCACTAACGAAACAGACCACCCAGCCAAGACTCCCGTAGTCTCAAGACAAGACGCAGAGAAGCAAGAAGAGGAACCGTACTCACAGTCAAGGCATCCACCGACGGTTGCCCAGCCTGACTTCGCAGGACTAGCCGCAGCAATCACCAGCGCTGTCAAAGCCGCACAGCGCCCGATGTTTATAGAGCTGCCCTTCTTCAGCGGGTCACATCAAGAGTGGTTACCCTTCCGTGCCGCCTACTACGAGACGGAGCACACGTTCTCAGCGGTCGAGAATACCAACAGACTACGGAGAAACCTTAAAGGGAAGGCAAAAGAAGCGGTCGAGGGCCTACTTATCACCAGCGCTCACCCATCCGAAATAGTGAAAACCCTGGAGTCAAGATTTGGAAGACCAGAATCCATAGCAATAATGGAGATGGAAGCACTTCGAGGTCTACCACGATTAACAGAATCAGCACGTGACATCTGCATCTTCGCCACGAAGGTCTCCAACATAGTAGCAACATTGAAGACACTGGGCTGCATCAACTACATGTACAACCCGGAAGTCTCGAAGACCGTAGTCGACAAGCTCACACCTACGCTGCGATACAGATTCTACGACTTCGCTACAACTCTGCCAAGGGACGAACCAGATTTAATGAAAATAGAAAAGTTCCTGAAGAAAGAAGCCGAGCTATGCGGACCGTATGCACTACCTGAACAGATAGTACCGCATACTCCACTACAGAAGAGGTCGCAGAAGATACACAATGTTACAGAAAAAACAGGTGATTCGAGATGTCCTATATGCCAAGAAAAGGGACATGCCTCAACAGACTGCGAACAGTTCAAGTCCGCTGATGAAAACAGAAGATGGGATATAGCAAAGACCAAGCGTCTCTGCTTCCGGTGCCTTCATTATAGAAACAAGACGCATCACTGTCGAGTCAAGCCGTGTGGTGTCAACAGCTGCAAGTACTTTCATCACAAGATGCTGCACTACAACAGAACTACAGATAGGCCGACAATGAACAAACAGAATGAAGACACAACAGAAGCCATCAACTCAGCCTGGACTCATAGAAAGAAACAGTCATTTCTGAAGGTCATACCAATACAGATCAAAGGACCCAAAGAAACAGTCGACACCTTCGCCTTGTTGGACGATGGGTCAACAGTCACTTTGATAGACAGCAACATCGCCGACCGCATCGGAGCAAGAGGGCCTACGGAAACTCTCAAGATAGAAGCCATCAACGAGTTGAAGACAACAGAAACAGCCTCAAGAAGGGTCAACGTTCAACTTAGGGGCCGTAATGGATACGAAGAAAGAATACAAGCACGCACCATCACAAACTTACAAGTCTCGTCTCAGCAAGTTCCAGTGAGTCTGCTCAAAGGATGCCGACATTTAGAAGACATCAGAGGACAGCTCACTTATGAAGAAGTAAAACCGAGAGTGCTGATAGGTCAAGACAACTGGCATCTCCTACTGACATCGGAAACAAGGAAAGGTGGAAAGGACCAACCAGTGGCTTCACTCACACCACTGGGTTGGGTTCTGCACGGAACCTATAGTAACACCTTTGGGAGAACCATGAACGTCGTATCGCACATCACAGAAAAAGCTGAAGACAGCCTTGAAGATTTAGTAAGACAGTACTTCGAAATGGACGCGCTGAGTCTGAACCCTAAGAAGCCCAAGTCAGATCCAGAAGTCAAGGCCCTGCAAATCCTAGAGAAGACCACGAAGAAAACAGAAACAGGCAAATATGAAACCGGTCTACTCTGGCGTAAGGAAGATATAAACTTTCCCGATAACTACGACAACTCGTTGAAGCGTCTCCTCAGTATAGAAAAGAAAATAGATAGAGAACCCGAGCTCAAGAGAAAATACACAGAACAGATGGAAGCTCTCATCTCTAAAGGATACGCTGAACTCGCTCCGAAGAATACAGTTCCTGGCAAGACATGGTACTTGCCTCACTTCGCCGTCGTGAACCCAATGAAACCGGACAAACTACGAGTAGTCCATGACGCTGCAGCCAAGACGAAGGGCGTATCTCTGAACGACATGCTGCTTAAAGGCCCAGACCTTCTACAGTCGCTACCCGGTGTCATCATGCGTTTTCGTCAACATCCGATCGCCGTGACAGCAGACATCAAAGAAATGTTCATGCAAGTCAAGATACGAAAGGAAGACAGAGACACACTGCGGTACCTATGGCGCGGCAGCCGACGAGATAACCAACCACCAGATGAATACAGAATGACCTCATTGATCTTCGGCGCTTCAAGTTCTCCATCAACAGCAATTTACATCAAGAACCTGAACGCTAAAGAGTATGAGCACAGTCACCCTGAGGCAGCAGCAGCGATCATCGAAAAGCACTACGTCGACGACTACTTGGACAGCTTCAAGACGATACAGGACGCCACACGTATCACGACGGGCGTAAGAGAAGTACACACAAAGGCCGGCTTTGAGCTCAAACAGTGGAAGTCGAACTCAACGGCTCTGCTCGAAGAACTCGGCGAATGTCAACATACAGAAGATCTGGAACTTTACAAACCAGACGAAGCAACAGAAAGGGTGCTGGGTGTTATTTGGAAGCTCGATACAGATGAACTCAGTTTCAACCTCAGCCTCACCCGCATCCCATCGAAACTTCTCGAAGGAAAAATACCAACTAAAAGAGAAGCTTTGAAGATAGTAATGTCTTTATTTGACCCGCTTGGTCTTGCGTCACCCGTCACCATAAGAGCGAAACAACTGCTACAGGAAGTATGGCGCAGAGGGACAGCTTGGGACACCGAGATTGACAACGACTTAGCCGAAGAATGGAAAAATTGGATGGCTCATCTGAACAGTCTACGTAACGTTTCAATCCCACGACAGTATCTTAGCTACAGTGACACTACTTCGCTACAGCTTCACGTATTTACCGATGCCAGCGAGTCAGCATACTCCGCAGTCCTATTCTGGAGAACGGAGAATGCCAGCGGCGAAGTCAACCTGTCGCTAGTTATGGCCAAAGCGAAAGTAGCACCGTTGAAGTTAACATCGATCCCAAGACTAGAATTACAAGCAGCCGTTATGGGGACAAGACTTGCGGAAACAGTAATAGAAGAGCACGAGAGGAAGCCTGACTGCAAGGTGTTCTGGACAGACAGCAAAACAGTGCTCACCTGGATACGAACCGGTTCAAGGTCGTATAAACCCTACGTTGCTCATCGGCTAGCAGCTATAGAAGAGAGCTCCAAAGTCAACGAATGGCGCTGGGTGCCTACCAAGAAGAACGTGGCAGATGATGCCACTCGCGACGTCCCAGCTGATTTCGGAAAGAACCATCGCTGGTACAAGGGCCCCGACTTCCTCAACGAGACAGAAGATCTTTGGCCTACTGAACCACAGACAGCGGAGCAACAGATATCTACTGATGAAGAGAAAACTCATCACATCAAACTGAAGACAGAAAAGAAGCTCGCAAATAGCCTACCAGACGTCTCTCGTTTCTCAAACTGGGATAGACTTCGGTATACAACAGCAAGAGTCCTACAGTTCATTCGACTTTGCAGACCACATAAACAGGTAGTCTGCTACAAGAGGACCAAGAAAAATACAGAGGAGGATTCAACATGGAAGAAAACAGTCAAACCCTCCGTCACTCAGACTGAATGGAAGAAAACAGCGTCATCACAAAATAAACAGTTCCTCCGAACCTCCGCAGAAGACCTCAGATTGGCCGAAGAATTATTAATGCGTGCCTCACAAGAAGACTCTTTCGCCGTCGAAATAGAAAATCTTAAGAATGAAAAACCGATCGACAAGGAGAGTCGTCTTCGACAGTTGAGCGTCGTGTATGAAAGCGGAGTCATCAGATTGAGAAGCCGTATCCAAGCCGTTCAAGGCATCACAGAAGAACTTAAAAGCCCTATGATCCTTGACGGTGCACACCCAACAGTCAAACTCTGGGTACAGGCAGTACATCATCAGCTACATCACTCTGGAGTCGAAGCAACAGTGAACGAGTGCAGACAACAATATTGGGTGCTAAGAATAAGACCCATCACTCGCACTCTACTCCGAAGCTGCCTGTTCTGCCGAATGAAGACTCAAACACCGCCTCACCCGAGAACAGGAAACCTGCCGGCGTGTCGCCTAGCTCACCACAAGCGACCCTTCACATACACAGGGGTTGATTACTTTGGTCCCCTCACAGTGACCGTCGGAAGAAGTCACCAGAAGAGATACGTGTCAATATTCACTTGTCTCACCACCCGAGCCATACATTTGGAAGTCGCTGCCTCGCTCAACACGGACTCTGCAGTGATGGCCCTAAGAAGAATGATGGCACGCCGTGGTTGCCCTACAGAAATCTGGTCAGACAACGGCACTAACCTAAAGGGAGCGGACAAAGAAATTCGACGTGGCATCGACGAAGCAACGCAGGCAGAAGCAGCCAAGAAGACAATCTCATGGCGCTACATCCCCCCTGGAGCCCCATTTATGGGGGGGGCTTGGGAACGAATGGTCCGCTCAGTGAAGACGGCCTTAACAGCAACGTTACATGAACGCTTTCCTACAGAAGAAGTACTCGTCACGCTATTAACAGAAGTCGAGTACACAGTCAACAGTCGCCCACTGACACATGTATCAGTAAACGAAGAGGATCCAGAAGCCCTGACGCCCAATCACTTCCTACTGGGGGGCCAAGGGCGAGTACCGCAGCCTGGGTCATTCACCGATCAAGACACAGTATCAAGGTCAAGCTGGCGGGCTTCACAACGCCTAGCAGACCTCTTTTGGACACGCTGGTTACGAGAGTATCTCCCTGAGCTTCAACACCGGCGGGAGCCCCACGGACGAGGACAGCCAGTACAGAACAACGATCTCGTGCAGATAGTCGACGCAAACCTTCCTCGCAACGTGTGGATACGAGGCCGAGTTATCGCCACGTACCCTGGACCGGACAACATCGTGCGGACAGTGGACATCGCGACCAAAGGAGGCGTCCTGCGGCGGCCGGTGAAGAAGCTGATAGTACTACCCGTGTCAACAGACGTCGCGCCCGTACTCGAAGATAATGCAACATAGTTGCACGGCGGGAGAGATGTACGGGACGACTTGAAGATCGCATAGTACAATGATACCTACGTATCTATAGACTAGTACGTACAGTACTTGTGGTTTCGATTTGTTTTGTTTACATGATTTATTATATAGTCTTTTTGTTGATTTTATATTTTTTATAGATGTGTAATAACGTAGTAAATAAGAAAATACATAGTTTATATACTTTTAATTAGATTTTAAGGTAGAAATCGACAAAAATGTGCCGCGGCTCTCGTTACGGTAAAGTTTCGAAGTAGCTTAGTAAAAATTTGTAAATATTGTGTAATTACTATTGGTTAAAATGTAGACATTCTGATTGGACTTGTATTTTTGTCCAATAATAAATAATGCGAAAATTGAATAAATACACGACCCATTTTGGGTATCGACACAGTCAACCGGCAACAGTAACCAGGAACAGTCAACCGGCAACAGTAACCAGGAACAGTCCTCAGGAACAGAACAGTCCACTACAGAAGAAATCCTCAAGAATCCTGAAGAAATCCTGGACCAGAAGAATAGTTCTAGCAAGAATTTACTGTGGCAGATTGTGTGGCAAGAATAAACGGTCAAGCACGATCTGGCATTGCGGTTTTCATTTGGTACTTCACCAACCCCAGTCCCACCGAACACTACAGCGGGGTAAATAGTGCTCCTCACGGTGCCCTGCTGTACAGGCATATTATATGCCCACTTTTCACCGTGTGGATTTACCCGTCTCACGTAATAGGTGGTGAGCCCATTGCCGTGTTGAAATAGACAGACGCAGGTTGTGGCTACCTGCTGTTGAAATTTTTCATGCCGCCCATAAGGCATTCAACCAGGCTTAACGACTGCCATTTTACTGGCAACCGGGACCAACGGCTTAACGTGCCTTCCGAAGCACGGAAACGCTCGCAAATGTAAATGCCACAAAGTGGTCACCCATCCGAGGACCAGCCATAGTGAAAGTTGCGTAACTCAGTGATCGTTTACAGAACACTCAAATATTAGTATAGATTATACAATTCCATAAAAGGCTTTGAATAGGTAATAAATTATCACTATTTATAAATTGATTAAACACAATAGACCGCTTCTACCGTTAACATAAATAATTTTTAAAGAAACTTAATTCACTTACTAGTTTTTGAATATCCTTCTGTACAAGTTCTAATGTGGCATCCAACTCTTCGGCATCGCCACAGCACCTTATTACTATTAGGAACAAATCCGATGGCAAACTGGAATCTCGGCAACACTGTTAAACGGGAAATCGAAAAATAAATTATCTGGTAGGTAGAGTAAAACAATACTTTTCTTAATTTTAAACGGATATGCGTACATCTCCGTTTCGCTTAAGGCCCGGAGCGCGTCAGCAAGCGAGATAGAGATGTACGTACGGTTGCAGCCTTAAACCAGAAATCGCACTCACCTTTACGATGAGGCCTGTGCTCATGCGGGGATCTTGCTACAAATAACATCAAATATTTTATGGTGTTATCGAAAAATGTTGAGGTTGGAATTTTAGTTATTTTTATGTTTTAAGGGTTCCGTAGCCAAAAGGCAAAAAACGGAACCCTTATGGATTCGTCATGTCTGTCTGTCTGTCCGTCTGTATGTCACAGTCACTTTTTTCCGAAACTATAAGAACTGTTGAAACTTGGTATGTAGATGTATTCTGCAAACCGCATTAAAATATTCACACAGAAATAGAAATAAAACAATTTTGGGGGTTGCCCATACTTAGAACTGAAACTAAATTTTTTTTTTCATACTCAGACGTGTTATGTATCTATGAATAGGTATCTAACATCATTTTTAAGGTTTATAACATAATTTTTTCTAAACTGAATGGGTTGCGCGAGAGACACTTCCAAAGTAAAAAAATATGCAAATTTCCACCATGCAAACTTCCACCGAAAATTGGTTTCAACGAGATATAGTAAGTAGTTATTTTTTAATACGTCATAAATCGTAACCCGCTATTTACCTTTTGAACATTACACAACTTTTGATTTTATATGATGTTACTTGCTGCTACGGAACCCTTCATGGGCGAGTCCGACTCGCACTTGGCCGCTTTTTTTTATTATTAATAAAAGGTTTTAAAATGTATAAGTAACACTAAAATATAAGTAAACTCACATTTCTAACAATAGTCCTGTTTATATTATCGGGATCACTGAGCAAGTTTATGATAGGCCGGAGCACGACGGCTGACAGCAACTCTATAAGGATTAACTTTAATGCATGACATCGAAAAGCCTCCTCTGGAGCGATAAGGTATAATATAGCTTCTGATATTTCACACAGCAGTTCTGCAACCATAAATGTATTTGTAAAACAAAAACTAAATTCTCACATTCTTTGACATACGTTAATTGTCTTTGAAGTTTAAGCTGTATATTTCAGTAGTATTATCATTCATACCAAGTAATTTTTTTACACCCATACCCAAAAAAATCAAATAATAATAAATAAATATTGTTAGGACAACTCACACAACGCCATCTGATTCCAAACTAAGCAGAGCTTGTACTATGGTAACCAGATAACTGATAAACATACTTATAATATATTTCTAAATACATACATATTATAGATAATTATAAAAGGCACAGAATAGACCTTTGTGCTTATCACACAAAGTTTTATCCTTGGTGGGAATCCTCTTGCTTAGCAGTCGTATACGCTCCCACCGCGCCACAGAGGCAGTCAAGGCATCAATGTGCTCATCACATAAGATTTGTACAAGAATTGACCAAAAAATACTGGCCAGTCATAACTTCTCCTGTATCACAAAATATAGAACACATTTAGATAGTAACTCACCATATTCTTTTTCAGGATCTGTACAAAATATATCCCGACATATCTGCCTGTTTTCAATAGAGCATTCTAATTCAAAAAATATATCCTTCAAAGTTCTCCCACATATGTTTTCAGAACTATCATAGAATTTAGATTTTCCAAAAGTCTGAGAATCTGAAAAACAATTCATAGTTGTAACGTAGTTCCTGAGTTATTAAGATTATTAATTACTCTAGTGGTGCATAACAAATCACAGTGACATGGATAAGAAGACCCAAATAGATGTTAGCTGTAAGCTATTATATTATTATATTGTAAATGGGAATACAACAAAGTGGTCACCAATCCAAGGACAAGCCATAGCCAAAGTTGCTTAAAGCAGTAATTGTGTACATACCTGGTGGCCAAGATAGATCAGTGTCACTTTTATTTCTCCTGTGTGTTTTTCTGTCATCTTGCTTCTTAGGACTATGTTTTGAGTTACCATTTGAGAGATCTTTGGCACTTGTCAGATCTAAATGTTTCAGTCTCACCCTTGACTGTTTAAATAACTTCAAATGTGTTGTTAGTTCTTCAGGAAACCGAGTGGATAAAAGGTGGACCCAATCCACAGATTTCACCCTAAAGATTACAAATTGTATGTTAAAAAAGTTTGTATTAATTAACATATTATGTAACATTAAGAGAATGTATTTAACTTACCTACTTGCTACATTAGCACCTGCTGCTAGCACCAAACGTTTTATAGCATGGCTTTTGAGCTCTTCATCATTAGTCAAGATTTCATACCAGGGTGTAACATAATCATTAATTATAATTGTAAGTATTTCATTGAGAAATGAATCAACTGTATCACTACCTGTGATTCTACTATCAAATTTTGGTAAAGGTTGTGTTTTGTTAAATAATTCTATCACCTAAAAGTTTAAACTATATTAGTTTGTCTATAATCAAGGCAAATATTTTGAGAAAACATATATTCAGTACCAGTTCTTGTCAATAATATTTTTATTCATTTCTAACATACCTTAGGTATTTGGATAGAGAAATTTGATTGCTGAAGTGGGTCATCTAGAGAGACTATATCTATTGCAAACACCTTCTTTTGATCATATGAGAAATATAAAACGGTAAGTACCCTGTAATGAATACCAATAATTATGATATATAAATATTTACTATGCCAGGTAATGATACTGAATGCAAAACCAGTCAGATAACACAATCAATCAATCCAATCAAAGCAGCCTATAGCAATCTACTGTTGGATATAGGCTGCTCTCAATAATTTTGTAAGGGTGATTGGCCATACAGTATGACTCTAGTCAGATAGGTTGGTTTTGGGTTCTGTTTTGAGTTTCCCTTCTCTTCGCATGACCTCATCCATTAGTTAGCGGGCAATTGGGTTTGAAGATTTGTAGTGCAATGGGTCCCATTGCATATATCAAACTAGTATGCCAAAACTGTCACACTGAAATGCCTAAAATTATAGGAATTAGGATACATCTCTTTTTGTATACTGTTATCTACACGGTACATAACAACATATATTTTCTCTTTGTGTATATACATATGTGGCATACTGGTTCCACAGAAATAGAACTATGCTTGTATACACTATGCTTGGACTGCCTCTGTAGCGCGTTGGGAGTGTATCCGACTGCTACACAAGAGGTCCCGGGCCGGAACAAATATTTGTGTGATCCACAAATGTTTGTTTCGGAGTTTGGGTGTTTCCTATGTATAATATGTATGTATTTAGAAATATATAAGTATGTTTATCAGTTATCTAGATCCCATAACACAAGCTAATATTAGCTTACTTTGAGCTAGATGGCGCTGAGTGAAAAGTGTCCCACAATATTTAAGAATACAGGTAACATATTCTATGTATATTATCATTGACATTGGATATTCACTCTGAAATACCAAATACAAACGTTTTAATATCCGCTGTTTCTCTGAACTTTTCCTTGTAATAGTCTATGCCTTCATTGTTAGCAAAAGTTATAGGTGTAAACCAATAAACAAGGTTTCGTAGTGAGAATAACCGAGAAAAGCAACCTGCCTTCTTCATCAAAAGAACTTTATTTTGGCCATTAGCTTGACAATTACTTACGAACTTCCTATGCAAATACAAAAATGTAGATTGATAAGTTTATCACAGCATAATTAATTGTTAAAAAGATTGATGTTATAATAGACGTATCCTTAACATATTAACTTACCCTATCACAAATGTTATAAGAAATGCATGTATTGTTAAATACACACCAAAACCAAACAATCCAGTGATGATAACGGTGACGAGACCATACCAACCGATAAGTCTCATAGCCATGTCGAAAATGTTAAGAATATTAACTACAATGTACAATGTAAAACAAAATAAAAATAAAACAAATTCAACGACACAATTTGACGATTTATTTTTATTTTCTGACACTGACAATCCGTTTGTTCTGACGGTCTGTGACTGTCACTGACGTCAATTTTTTTTGTAACTATTTTGTGGCCCTGTTCCAAGGACCTTTTAGCCAAATCTTAACTGATATTTCTTTAATCTTCTTTCTTAATATCTAATATGTCCCCATCCTCTACGTCTTAGTCAAGTCTAATCTTAAGTCAAGGTTATTCTCACCTCAGTATAATGGTAGTTGTTATACTGAGATTTTCAGTGGACTTTACACGGCAAGATAGAAAATAGCGTTTCACTGCATATATCTATCATTGTCTTTTACTATTGCACGTTAACACAACTTTTATGTCCAAGAAACTACCACTAGTTTTAGAGAATAATATACAGCAAGCAGCAGGGCGGCAGCGGGTCAGGAGAGTGGCAGGATTTTATGTATAAATAAAATAACCCGTTCTGCCGCCCGTAATTTTTAAAGTAGAGGCCTTACGGTCAATAATATACTAGAGCACAGAGATTACCAGAGTATCAAATCGAAGAGTTGATCTATAAATAGTTGTAGTATGTGACAGTAATTCATAGGAAATAATCAAAAGGGTTGGTAGAGAGTAGAGATATTGAAAGTTATTGCATCCGATTTCAATGGGAATAATTATGTAGTTCTATTATATTATCTTTCGGAACAATTTTGATATTTATCTGAATCCAGCAGGACATGAGAGGGTTACTCATATATTAAAACAAATATGGCATAACAGCATTTTGATTTATTGAAATACAACACAATCACATAAACTGTTTATACTTAGATAAAATAGCTTTGAGACTACTAAATAATACTAGGTACATTAATTTTATTGACAAACATGTCAAATAAATCATTTAACATGATGGTGGTCGTTATGTATTTATGATCAATCCTTAAATCAATAATTGCGGATGAGGTCATGGCCATTAAAATGTTATAAGTATAACTGGCACTGACGTACCTATTGTATAATAGTGCACTGCATAGAATAGATAAATTTTCACAAGACTAAAGTAGCGTTATCAGAAAGTGCATCAACAATAAATTTTATTATAAGTACTTTTAAAGTTACCTTCAAAAAGTGCGTAAAAATACTTTTATTTTTCACCAAGTCCCTTGCAAATTATTACTGTATATTACATTGCGATTTAAATGCTTTCCGAAGTAGGTACTTACACATAATGCTACGTAACACTTACATGGGCCTAAATAGCTAAACAGGTAAACTGCTTTTTTATTCAAATAATATAATGCAACGTACAAACATACATAAATCTCTAAATCATAATAAATAATATAATAGAAGCGCTCGTGGCCCCGCGGTCTCAGTGTTCGGTAAACGATCACAGAGGTACGCAACTTTCACTATGGCTGGTCGTCGGATGGGTGACCACTTTGTGGCATTTACATTTGCGAGCGTTTCCGTGCTTCGGAAGGCACGTTAAGCCGTTGGTCCCGGTTGCCAGTAAAATGGCAGTCGTTAAGCCTGGTTGAAGGCCTTATAGGCGGCTTAAAAAATTTCAACAGCAGGTGGTCACAGCCTGCGTCTGTCTATTTCAACACGGCAATGGGCTCACCACCTATTACGTGGGACAGGAATCCACACTGTGAAAAGTGGGCATATATTATGCCTCTGCCACCCCTTCGGGGATAAGGCGTGATGGATATTTATTTATTTATTTATTTATTTTAATCATAATAAATCTCAATTATTAACAGCCAATAGTAATAACCTATCAATGTGCGAATTTAAACTAGTGGGACTAAAATACATATGGTGAAATGTGGGCATATAGTATTATTCTGACTACCCCCTCGGGGATAAAGGCGTGACTATATGTATGTAAGCAAGCAAGGTATTAATGATCAAAGATGGTCTGGATCCCCAAGGATTTCATTTCGAAGATCTACCATATTTACTAGATACACACAGCTGTCACAAAATTAAAAAGTACACAGTAAAAAGTGGGCGTATAATTTGCCTGTGCCACCCCTTCAGGGCTAAAGGCGTGACTGATAAACAAATTTACAAAATTATATAAATGAAATGTATAATTCATTTTTCAATTGTTAAAGTAATAACTTTATCAATTGAATCGACATCTGTTGTTTTTACAAAAGATTAACATATTTGTTTTATAATATTAAACAAATTGACCACTACATGGTATTGCATACTTGTATTTAACATGATAAAGATGACAGTGTCAACTCAATAAAACTCGTTAAGTAAAGCAATTGTGAACTCGATAGAAAATCAAATATTCTTATCAGACATCGTTTAACTAAATGATGTAATAATTATGATCACATTTAAGTTGCGTCTTTGGAACCCGTCTTAAAACAAGCATGTACACACACACAGCAGAGAACTGACAGGCTGCGTATGCGACTTTCGTCTACAGCCGGATGTAAACTTGTTATAGTTACTTTCGTCTCCCTAATGGTGCGAGTGAGGGAGCGTAACATGCCATGCTCTGTAAATAAACTAGTTGAGACCCGGGGCTTCGTCCGTGACATTCTTCCAAACTTCGTGGCACCCATTTAAGCCCATCGCTTATTACAATAATGTATGAAAATTGGCTGGATTTTTTGACATTATGATTACAGCTCCGGGTAGCGTGATGATATATATAGCCTTACTCGGTAAATGGGCTATACAATACAAAAAGATTTTTTCAATTCGAAACTAAAAAAAAAAAATATCTTTATTTTGCATAGACCATTTTAACGGCGCTTACAAAATGTCATACACTATTTAAAATATTTAAAGCGACCACCGGTTCGGAACGCGGCCCACCTGAGAAGAACCGGCAAGAAACTTAGGGAGGCTTTTTTTTGATGGCCTATTTACAATTTAATATTATTTCACTTTGCCAGCAGATCATTTCCTGTCCTGCAAATAGTCTGTAACGGAGTAAAAACCTTTTTCACAAAGCTTGTTTTTAATAAACTTTTTAAATTTATTTAATGGTAAATTTCTCAGGTCACAGGGAAGCTTGTTGTAAAAGCGTATACAGTTACCCTGGAAAGAATCGCCAATCTTATGTAGTCGACTGTGGTGGACTGAAAGATTATTTTTATTTCTAGTGTTTATATTATGTTTATCACAGAGTTTAAAAAACTGTGATAGATTTTTCTGGACGTACATAAGATTGGCAAAAATGTATTGTGATGGTACGGTTAGGATATTTACTTCTTTGAATTTTTCTCGGAGAGAAACTCTGGGGCCCAAATTATAAATAGCGCGTACAGCCCGCTTTTGTATAACAAAAATAATATTTAAATCTGCAGCACTCCCCCAAAGGAGAATACCGTAAGACATAATACTATGAAAATAGCTGAAGTAAACCATTCTAGCCGTATCCACATCTGTTAGAGTCCTGATCTTTTTTTACAGCGTATGCAGCCGAACTTAATCTAGAGGCTGTCTTTTCTATGTGTGGGCCCCACTGCAAATTGGCATCAATAGTTATACCGAGGAACACAGTTGATTCAACAAACTCTAACACTTGTCCATTCAGTTGAACATTGGCTGCAACTTGTTTTACATTTGGTAGAGTAAATTTTATAAATTTAGTTTTATTTTCATTAAAGCAAAGATTATTTGAGCTGAACCAATGAACTACTCTTGCAATTGCATTGTTTACATCGTCATAGTTATCTAATTATCTTTTAATTTTAAAAATTAATGAGGTGTCATCTGCAAACAAAACAATCCTATTCCTGTCCCCTACATAAAATGGTAAATCATTAATATAAATGAGGAACAAGAATGGCCCAAGTATCGAGCCTTGCGGCACACCCATTGTAACCACGGATCCTACAGAACGTGTACCATTAATATCGACCCTCTGTATTCTATCGTTCAAATATGAAGACAGAAGGTCGAGAGCTTTGCCTCTTATTCCATAGTGGTGCAATTTTTTGCACAGCGTTTCATGTTGAACGCAATCAAAAGCCTTTGATAGATCGCAAAATATACCTAATGCATCGTGCTTGTCTTCCCAAGCTTCATGAATACTTTTTAATAACTCAACACCAGCATCGGAAGTTGAGCGCCCTTTCGTAAACCCAAATTGATTCGCATGAAGTATTTTATGACTATTAAAATGGGATAGCATTTGATTCAAGATTATTTTTTCAAATACTTTGCTCAAAGTTGGCAGCACTGACACTGGTCGGAAATTAGACGGCTCTGTAGCGCTGCCAGCCTTGAACAAGGGAACGACTTTGCTGTGTTTCATTAAATCAGGAAATGTACCACTAGAAACACAGTCATTAAACACAGTTGCTAGATGGGGCGCAATTACCTCAATTACTCATAATGCAGTTTTGACTGATAATCCCCAAAGGTCCGCGGTTTTCTTAATTTCGATACATTTAAATGTTTTTACAATGTCCTGAGCACAAATATCTGTGAATACAAATGCATCCCTCCAACAAAGAACAGATTCTTCTAATAAAAGTTCAGCGGAACTGGAAGATGCTTGGAGAGATTTTGTTGTCAATATAGGTACATTTTTGAAAAAATGTTCAAGCTCCGTCGCCACTTCCAGGTCCCCTGTAACATGGCAACCATTTACTTTTAAGTGGAAATCCCTTTCAGTCACTAAAGATCTACCGCATTCAGAGTTAATGATGTTCCAAGTCATTTTTATTTTATTTACAGAATTAGAAATTTTATTTTTAATGAAGTTTGACTTAGCAAGATGACACGTTTGTTTAAATATCTTTGAATAATTTTTAACATATTCCTGAAAGGTTTGCCTAAAATTATATGATTTTTCTGAATATAATTCAAATAATTTATTTCTACTTTTAAAGATATCTGGTGTTGCCCAGTCACTGAAAACAGGACGACCACCAATCTGTAGAGTTTTTGAGGTAAAAACTTTGCCAAACTCATCATTAATCAAATTAAATAAGTGTTTATATGACTGGTCTACACAAGTGAAGTTAGGTAGATATGGTAATCTCTTTAATACATTTTCTTTAAAATTATTCAAACGACTTTAGTTAATTGGTACATATTTAATTTGTTTTTTGCTGACTTTGTTACTACTTTTAGGAAATTTTATCCATTGGCCACGATGATCTGACTCCACAGGATCCACAATACCTTTATCTATAGGTTTAATATCAGTAAAAATATTATCAATACATTTTGCACTGGTGGCTGTAATACGAGTGGGTTCTAAGAATGTACTATGCAGATTAAAGGATTTAAATAAATTTTTCATTTTATTTCTCTCTGATGGAGTTAATGATGTATCTAATATATCAACATTAAATGTTCTGGGAATAGTTCCTGGGAATAGCGATCTAAACTTTTTAAACTTCAAACAACTCTTTCGCGCTTATACTATATATAAATATGTTCCAGCAGGCCGGCGAGAGGAGAGTAAAGATTGAAATAATTGAAAAAGGTAGATATACCTAATATCAGTACAGATGTATCAGACAAATATCACATTTAAAAAGTAAACTAGATATCCACTATGAACCCCCAAACAAACAGTAGGTATTGATATTTACGCTGATTAATTTCCCAAGGATTTGAGACGGTGGGGTTAGGTCCGAGTGGGGTTTAAAAAAGTAAAGAATTAGGAAAAATTTCAGTTCTGGATTTTGATATTTTTGTACGAGGAAATCAAGAAAAAGCGCAATCTTACTTATATATATAGTACCTACTTAGTATATTCAAATAATCGACTTCTTACAGTTCAATTTAATTTCAAGCTATAAGATATAATTCCCCAAGTTATTATGCATTAATGGGCCAGTTAAATATTTCTACTATTTGAATGAATGAAAATACTAATTTGGTAGATTTTGTTGCTTTGGCAATATCTTTTTGAGTTTGAAGGGAGAGGGGAGTTTTGGCGGGAGAGTGACAAGTGCGGACGCTTGCTGTATATTATTTTCTAAAACTAGTTCATTTATCTTGTTTTATGTGTGGGAGAGGTGGTTTCTTGGACATAAAAGTTGTGTTAACGTGCTATAGTGATAGACAATGATATATATGCAGTGAAATGCTATTTTCTCTCTTGACGCGAAAAGTCCACTGAAAACCTCAGTATAAAAATCACCATTATACTCAGGGCAAGGACAAGGACCTAGGACTGAGGACTCGACATCGACAAAGACTGGACAGGACTATATACTAAGAAAATATAAATACAGAAGACTAGGCTGTATGGACAAAGTTTCCTTTGCCTGCCCAATATGGGCGAAGAATCCCAAAAAAAAAATTGAAGGGAGAAAATTAGTTTCAACAACAACAGACAATTACTTACGAACTTCCTATGCAAACACAAAAATGTAGATTGATAAGTTTATCACAGCAAAATGAATTGTTAAAAAGATTGATGTTATAATAGACGTATCCTTAACATATTAACTTACCCTATCACAAATGTTATAAGAAATGCATGTATTGTTAAATACACACCAAAACAAAACAATCCAGTGATGATAACGGTGACGAGACCATACCAACCGATAATTCTCATAGCCATGTCGAAAATGTTAAGGATATTAACTACAATGTACAATGTAAAACAAAATAAAAATAAAACAAATTCAACGACACAATTTGACGATTTATTTTTATTATCTGTCACTGACAATCCGTTTGTTGTGTTCTGACGGTCTGTCACTGTCAATGACGTCAATTTTTTTGTAATTATTTTATGGCCCTGTTACAAGGACCTTTTAGCCAAATCTTAATTGATATTTCTTTAATCTTCTTTCTTATTATCTAATATGTCCCCATCCTCTACGTCTTAGTCAAGTCTAATCTTAAGTCAAGGTTATTCTCACCTCAGTATAATGGTAGTTGTTATACTGAGATTTTCAGTGGACTTTACACGGCAAGATAGAAAATAGCGTTTCACTGCATATATCTATCATTGTCTTTTACTATTGCACGTTAACACAACTTTTATGTCCAAGAAACTACCACTAGTTTTAGAGAATAATATACAGCAAGCAGCAGGGCGGCAGCGGGTCAGGAGAGTGGCAGGATTTTATGTATAAATAAAATAACCCGTTCTGCCGCCCGTAATGTTTAAAGTAGAGGCCTTACGGTCAATAATATACTAGAGCACAGAGATTACCAGAGTGTCAAATCGAAGAGTTGATCTATAAATAGTTGTTGTATGTGACACTAATGCATAGGAAATAATCAAAAGCGTTGGTAGAGAGTAGAGATATTGAAAGTTATTGCATCCGATTTCAATGGGAAAAATTATGTAGTTCTATTATATTATCTTTCGAAACAATTTTGATATTTATCTGAATCCAGCAGGACATGAGAGGGTTACTCATATATTAAAACAAATATGGCATAACAGCATTTTGATTTATTGAAATACAACACAATCACATAAACTGTTTATACTTAGATAAAATAGCTTTGAGACTACTTAATATTACTAGGTACAATAATTTTATTGTCAAACATGTCAAATAAATCATTTAACATGATGGTCGTCGTTATGCATTTAAGATCAATCCTTAAATCAATAATTGCGGATGAGGTCATGGCCATTAAAATGTTATAAGTTTAACTGGCACTGACGTACCTATTGTATAATAGTGCACTGCATAGAATAGATAAATTTTCACAAGACTAAAGTAGCGTTATCAGAAAGTGCATCAACAATAAATTTTATTATAAGTACTTTTAAAGTTACCTTCAAAACGTGCGTATCAATACTTTTTTTTCACCAAGTCCCTTGCGAACCTATCAATGTGCGAATTTAAACTAGTGGGACTAAAATACATATGGTGAAATGTGGGCATATAGTATTATTCTGACTACCCCCTCGGGGATAAAGGCGTGACTATATGTATGTAAGCAAGCAAGGTATTAATGATCAAAGATGGTCTGGATCCCCAAGTATTTCATTTCGAAGATCTACCATGTTTCCTAGCTACACACAGCTGTCACAAAATTAAAAAGTACACAGTAAAAAGTGGGCGTATAATTTGCCTGTGCCACCCCTTCAGAGCTAAAGGCGTGACTGATAAACAAATTTACAAAATAATATAAATGAAATGTATAATTAATTTTTCAATTGTTAAAGTAATAACTTTATCAATTGAATCGACATCTGTTGTTTTTACAAAATATTAACACATTTGTTTTATAATATTAAACAAATTGACCACTACATGGTATTGCATACTTGTATTTAACATGATAAAGATGACAGTGTCAACTCAATAAAACTCGTTAAGTAAAGCAATTGTGAAGTCGATAGAAAATCAAATATTCTTATCAGACATCGTTTAACTAAATGATGTAATAATTATGATCACATTTAAGTTGCGTCTTTGGAACCCGTCTTAAAACAAGCATGTACATACACACACAGCAGAGAACTGACAGGCTGCGTATGCGACTTTCGCCTACAGCCGGATGTAAACTTGTTATTGTTACTTTCGTCTCCCTAATGGTGCGAGTGAGGGAGCGTAACATGCCATGCTCTGTAAATAAACTAGTTGAGACCCGGGGCTTCGCCCGTGACATTCTTCGAAACCTCGTGGCACCCATTTAAGCCCATCGCTTATTACAATAATGTATGAAAATTGGCTGGATTTGTTGACATTATGAGTACAGCTCCGAGTAGCGTGATGATATATATAGCCTTACTCGGTAAATGGGCTATACAATACAAAAAGATTTTTTCAATTCGAAACAATAGTTCCTGGGAATAGCGATCTAAACTTTTTAAACTTCAAACAACTCTTTCGATTTATAATAAATACTATATATAAATATCTTCCAGCAGGCCGGCGAGAGGAGAGTAAAGATTGAAATAATTGAAAAAGGTAGATATACCTAATATCAGTACAGATGTATCAGACAAATATCACATTTAAAAAGTAAACTAGATATCCACTATGAACCCCGAAACAAACAGTAGGTATTGATATTTACGCTGATTAATTTCCCTAGGATTTGATCCGGTGGGGTTAGGTCCGAGTGGAGTTAAAAAAAGTAAAGAATTACGAAAAATTTCAGTTCTGGATTTTGATATTTTTGTACGAGGAAATCAAGAAAAAGCGCAATCTTATATTTATAGTACCTACTTAGTATATTCAAATAATCGACTTCTTACAGTTCAATTTAATTTTAAGCTATAAGATATAATTATCCAAGTTATTATGCATAAATGGGCCAATTAAATATTTCTACTATTTGAATAAATGAAAATACTAATTTGGTAGATTTTGTTGCTTTGGCAATATCTTTTTGAGTTTGAACGGAGAAAATTAGTTTCAACATTCGTTTCTGTAATGTAGGCTATCTTGATAAAAGTCAATCACTTACACCCGTCATACTTTCAACTTCCTTTCAATCTTGCCTAAATTATTTTAATCTACATATTTATTATTTAGTTATATATTTTAACTTATGGCAATATCGGAAATTAAATCAAAGCTTTATACATTTGTATAGTTTTAATTCCTTTATTAATACATTCAGATCTATCTATATCCATATATAGGCTACAAGTAAAATAAATTTTATTTTTAAGGCTGCATAACAACGTGAAGTAAATCCAGAAAACAGGAAGAATGAACGATGAAGAGTTAGCGACAGATGAACTCATTTGCAGCGCATTCTACATTCAAATAATATTTAACTTTTGAATTCGATTGCTGTTCATTTCATCCACCATTTCTACACTGAATAGAAAAATTGACAAATAAAAAAATTAGCTTGGAGTTTAGACTTTCTGTTGGCCTTAATCAAATCTCAACAACAGTTGTTGAGATTTGATTTAGTATCGGCAATCTCAACAATAGTTGTTAAGATTTAATCAAGGCCAACAGAACGTCTAAACTCAGCTTAAATCGTATTTGGTTTGTTGTTTTATGTGAAAAATAATGTTATCCCTTTTGTTCTGGATCTACTTTATCTATCATAGGCAATAGTTTTTTCGCTATAAATTCTCACACATATTTAGATATATACACATACTCGTACGTCAATTTTAAGTCTGTAGAAATTATTGCTAAACAGTTTGTGCTTATAACGGTAATACAAAGTAACAAACTAGATTTTTCTCTGCCTACACTCATCGCATTAAATTATAACAACCAAATAAAACATGTGAGCAACCTTTAGGAATCTAAATATCAAGTCAATAGAGATGGCAAGTATGTGGCAACATATCTGTCATAATATAACGATATATAGATGAAGCGCTTGTGTCCCCGTTAACTCGGTGTTCTGTAAACGATCACTGCGTTAAGCAACTTTCGCTATCGGTGGCCCTTGGATGGGTCACCACTTTATGAAATTTCCAATTGCGAGCGTTTCCGTGCTTCGGAAGGTCCCGGTTGACAGTAAAATGGCAGTCGTTAAACCAAGTTGAAGGCCTTATGGACGGCTTGAAAATTTTCACTAAAGGTCGCCACTGCCTGCTTCTGCCCATTTCAACACGGCAATGGGTTCAGCACCTGTTACGTGGATTACCCCTTGGGGGATAAAGGAGTGACAATATGTACAACACAACACAACAATATCTCAAACAAAAGACAACGAAATATAAAATGATGTATAGTCGCACCGACACGTTGTACGCAGCGCACGTTACATGCTCAGGAACACAGCAGATTAGCTACTTTTAGTATCAGCAATCGGCGATTATGCGACTATATGGATGCTGCATCGCGGTTTAGCGACTCTCTACGTGTGAACGCAGCTTCTGAGTTGAGCGTTTCAGCAACTTACACCCATATTCTGAGATGTTTTCTTGAACGTTCCATGTGATGGAATCTACCTCAATTGTGGAAATTCGTCTTCACATAAAATTTCCTATACTCAAAAGATTTTCTCATTTGAGGTGTGGAAGTATCTGTCAAATCAAGGTACGACCGAAGCTTCCTTGAGTAATAGGTAATTCGTAGAAAGAAATTTGAAAGAAATTCAAAGAAGAAATTCGTGTTGTAAATATTGTTTGAAGCACACAAGTACATTTTGTGGTAATTGTGGATTAAAGTGCAAAAAAAATGTATTTTCTAAGTTTTGTGAAATATCTGTATGACAACTCTGATAATTATCCTGCACTGCTTTATTTGAGAGATGCAGAATATCTGATAGAATTTGACAACAGTGAAAAATACCAAAAACGCTATCGTTATAAAAGTAATAAATATGCAAAACAGTATTAAATATGCTGTTGCCCATGATAACAAACAATATTACAAGGACTAACAAGAATACACCGTTCATTCAACTCGACTCTATTGAAAGATATTTATGATATTTCGGGTCTTATTTGCGACGTAAAGTTTAAAAACATTTATTCAAGGATCCTCAAGATGGGAAGTATCGACTAAGAATACAGTTTTAAGATTTTCTTTACCTCGACTGATTTTGAGTCGAGGAACGTTCGAGAAAAAGTCTTAGAATATGGGTGTCAGACGCCGCGTCTAGCGTGAGAAGAGGTGGAGCGCTCGATCTCTGCATTTAGATTGTAAAAAGCGACTGAAGGCTTATCCGCACACATCAGTGCCGACACGTGTCGATCAGTAACGTATACTACATCAGTGTCAGTGAAAAATTATATTGTTGCATACATTTTGTATGACGCTATCCGCACTGTTCAGTGACAGTGACGTTCAGTGCGCTGGTGTTTACGTAACTAATCGGCACGTGTCGGCACTGTGCCGGCACTATTGTGTGCGGATAGGCCTTCAATCACCGGTTGTCGAAGTGAAAAGTAGTCTGTGGTGTCCCTGAACCACTCTTCGCGTCTCGCATTTCTATAAACATCGTTGCATATAGCCATACGTTTGTGTTGTGTAAACTGTAAAATCGTCAGAAGAGTCGCGAGACGATACGCCACACGCGATTCCATATATTAGTTTTAAGTCATAAGTAAATCATTTCTATTAACTTGTTATTTAGATTCCAATGGAGCTGCCACTGACTACATCTACAGTCATATTTGGTGAGATATCTCATTCCTGACCAAATACCTAAGTAACTAATTTAATATCCAGTACAATCTAAACGGAAAATTATTGACAGACATTAAAAGAGAATGAACTTATCTGAAAACAGCTCTAATTGTTGATATTTCAATAATTTTGGATATATTTTTAAAGCAATTAGTGCTAACTTTAATTTTTATTATAGTTGAAAAAGACAACCTGGTTCGAGACGGCAATTGAACCCGTGACCTTTGCCTAACCAGGGCAATGTTCTAGCCACTGATCATACTCTTATCATTTAAGAGTATAATCAGTGGCTATGTGATTAAAATATAGTGAAGGATTTCAACTAGTTTCGGTACGGTTCGGGTAGTTCAGTGGCTAGAACATTGCCCTGGTTAGACAAAGGCAACAGGTTCAATCCCCGTCTCGAACCAGGTTGTCTTTTTTCATTTTAATAAAAAAGCTCAATGTTTTGCCTTTACCCAGAAGCAACTTTCGTTTTTCATGAAAATTGTTAATGTAAATGTTAACTATTGCTCCCAAACAAACGAATACGGTTGTTAAAGTGTGTATTGTTAATTTTTTTCTGAATGTGTGGGATGAATTATCTTTACGGTGTATCAAGAACCTTATAGGGAATATATTTAGTATTTTTTGGGATCGCCGATAGAATATCTAAGGACAATTATCACTAACAATGTTGACAAAGAAATAATAAAAAGACTAGCTGATTTCAATGTAAGTAATAATAATAAATAAACGAAAAACTAAAACTCTTTAGTATCATTCAAAATATACACTCATGGCAGACCGTTAATATTTTCCTAAAGTTAGTTTTAATACTATATTAATATTTTACTTTATAACATACTCAACAAGAATATCAACAATGGACTCATTAACTATAACTAAATAAATACATAATAAACATTTTGTATATTATTCATACCTCTAGTACAATGCTCACATGTACTTGAGAATAAAGTAACACCTTGGTATACAATATTTTAGTTGAATACCATCGATGCAGATCTTGACCCCACAGTGAAATCTTTGTATTGTGAGAATACACACAGCTGAAAAAAATAAAAACACAAGTTTATATATTTATATCATCTGACAATTTATAAAAATTACTATTGATTTTTTTTTATAAGCGCTCACTGATCACATATCACGATCACTGAGTTACGCAACTTTCACTATGGCTGGTCCTCGGATGGGTGACCACTTTGTGGCATTTACATTTGCGAGCGTTTCCGTGCTTCGGAAGGCACGTTAAGCCGTTGGTCCCGGTTGCCAGTAAAATGGCAGTCGTTAAGCCTGGTTGAATGCCTTATGGGCGGCTTGAAAAATTTCAACAGCAGGTAGTCACATCCTGCGTCTGTCTATTTCAACACGGCAATGGGCTCACCACCTATTACGTGGGACAGGAATCCACACGGTGAAAAGTGGGCATATAATATGCCTCTGCCGGGGTGGCATTGGGGTTGGGGTGGTGGGTGGGGTTCGGGGATAAGGCGTGATGGATATTTTTTTTTTTACCGATTCAATTAATTTACGTAGCTTCGTCTCTGCTGAACCACCCACTAAACCACTGTGATGTTTTGCCTCGACTTAACTGGGTCGCAGAGTAGGCTAGAAGTTAAGTCACTGCTACCCGGCAAAGGAGTGCCCCGTGATGCCGAGACTCGTCTCTGCGAGATGGGGCGAGGCAAGGCAAAGGAGTGCCCCGTGATGCCGAGACTAGTCTCTGCGAGAGAGGGCAAGTCAAGGCAAAGGAGTGCCCCGTGATGCCGATGCTCATCTCTGTGAGAGGGGGCGAGGCAAGGCAAAGGAGTGCCCCGTGATGCTGAGGCTCGTCTCTGCGAGAGGGGGCGAGGCAAGGCAATAGAGTGCCCCGTGATGCCGAGGCTTGTCTCTGTGAGTGGGGGCGAGGCAAGGCAAAGGAGTGCCCCGTGATGCCGAGGCTCGTCTCTGCGAGAGGGGGCCAGGCAAGGCATAAGAGTGCCCCGTGATGCCGAGACTAGTCTCTGCGAGAGAGGGCGAGGCAAGGCAAGGTAAAGGAGTGCCCCGTGATGCCGATGCTCGTCTCTGTGAGAAGGGGCAAAGCAAGGCAAAGGAGTGCCCCGTGATGCTGAGGCTCGTCTCTGCGAGAGGGGGCGAGGCAAGGCAAAAGAGTGCCCCGTGATGCCGAGGCTCGTCTCTGCGAGAGGGGGCGAGGCAAGGCAAAGGAGTGCCCCGTGATGCCGAGGCTCGTCTCTGCGAGAGGGGGCCAGGCAAGGCAAAGGAGTGTCCCGTGATGCCGATGCTCGTCTCTGCCAGAGAGGGCGGGGCGAGGCAAGACAAACGAGTGCCCCGTGATACCGAGGCTCGTCTCTGCGAGAGGGGGCGAGGCAAGGCAAAGGAGTGCCCCGTGATGTCGAGGCTCCTCTCTGCAAGGGGCAAATTGGTGACTCCTTAGGAGCTAAGGAAACAAGCGCAGTAGAGAGTGGCCGATGCGCACACACTCGCATCGAAATACGGGGAGACTCCACCCTAGACCCTCCGCCCACGGTATATTGGCTGCGGCCATGGCTTGCACCATAGCCGGCAGCGCCACATCGCCATCAATGATGCCCGTGAGGGCGATATGCGGCCCATCCCATAACGGACTCACGGCGACAGTGTGAAAACTGTAGGATATTGGTCCAGATTGATCAATATAATAGTGATCTAGTTGTATTGTTCGAAAATTCAAACTGAAAAAGTTGCCAGTGTTCTTAGTTCGTAAATAAAACGCAGTGTAGAAACAGTATGTTCTTTATGAGAGCCTCATATAAAACAGTACCGCTTGCGTGACGTTTTCCAATCAACTGGGGATATTCCAACAAAATACAACATTTCTTATCCCTCGTTTAAATCCAGGACCGGCACAGCAATCGCACTGTCTAATAAATGTTGTTATTGATTGCTGTGCAGCGCCAAATCCCCAAAAACACAGCCTTTGTACCACGAAGCATTCCATGCAATCCATAAATATTAATGCCAAGATTTATGATAATCAGTTGAGAAATGCGACATGTAGAGACAGACCTGACCGGAGAAGACAACAAACATACACACAAAAGAAAATGCGATCATCTGGAAATGGAGAATCATGCACACTAGGTATGTTCGGTTGGTTTAATAACGTGATACTTGATAAAAAGGCTGCAATATAATGACGTCAACATTTAAATATATTTACAATGTCATTTATAATTGATATATTAAGTACCTGTATTGGGGATTAACTTATTATCAAACCTATTGATTAACCAATGTAATATATCTCAAATAACCATATCCAGATATATTTTCCGCCCAATCAGGAATTTAGATAAAAACAGATTCTGATATACTTTTTCACTACTTTTTAAGATAAGAAGGGTATGCTGAATTGTAGACATTTATCGCATGCGGAAATGTCACTTAAGCCTTACACATGACAGATTCATAGGTAAGGACAAGCACTGATTCTTTGAAAATCTCACAATCTAAGACCAATTTGCATTGACTTTATAACAATATTGTGGTGACATATATATAATGATGTAAAAAAAACATATTTAAGAGTTTGACATCCGTGTCAATGGACTCGCTAGTGGAGATGATAAAAACCGTAAATATGAGTACGGGTACGTAAAAGTCAGTTCACACAGATTGGCGCAGAGAGCTCGGGAGCCGACCAAGTTGTCCCATTATGTAAATCTAGGAAAAAATAGTAATTTCTCTCACTGCCGACCGGGTGGTGTGTGCACGTGGAGTGAGGATGCAAAAGAAGTGTGTGTGAACGGATGCTTATGCAGGAATCGGATGGTTGTTCAAAATCACATAAGTACGTCGAAAATATTTTTACATATGGCAAGGAATAGTGGGTCAGGGTCGCAATAATCATACCCTTTATTTAAATTATTTTATGAAAGTGCGATAAAACTAAAGCCCGAATTCTGCTAAATTTGATCATACTAAGCTCAGAGTCTTTCTACCCGTAAATACCACATCTTAGTTTCAATTTCATATCGTGCATTCATAGTAGGAGGATGTTAAAGTTAGTAAACATTTTAAAAACAATTCTAATCTTACCTTATCTTTAAGTTGTTGACACATATGAAGCGCTGCCGTTAACATAAACAGCACATCGCTGAGCCAGGGTACGGCACAGTCAGCTTGACAGGAGTCTATGCGCATCGTACCATGAACTGAACTGAGTTGATACGCAACAAATATAAGTTTGTGTGATTGAATGTAGAATGATATAGCTAAGTCTTCTGGTAGATTTGGAGACAGAGCTTTCTGAAAATGTGGAATGATATTTAATATTTGCAATTACAGTCATTGTTAGTTATCAGTATTAACATTCTCGACAGCAGCGATGTCAAGCATTCTTATTACAACTAAGAAATTTCTCTATACGGAAAAGAAGTCAAATAATGCATCGCTGTAGTCAAGAACGTAGTTGATGTTAAACGTACCATATTTCTACTTTTCATAAGCTCGTCGATCGCTTTCTTCTTAGGTAATACTAGAGCTGTACGGGCTCTTTGAAGAGATCCTATCAAACACTGAATTATGTGTAACACTTCTTCTGACGACCTGAAAAGTAATATAAGTAATACAGACAACTAGTAGTACATAAAAGTGGTTTGAAAGTGGCAAAACCGTGTCAATAATTTTCAAAACATGTAGTATAGTGACAAAAGATCTTTAAAAAATGCAATCTGAACAAAGCAACTTCAAAAAAGTCCGGAGTTGCATGTTTCTTAAACAATATATAGAAAGGATCCAAAGTAACTAGATATATTCTTGAGACATTGTTGTTTAGTCAGAACAATAAACAAAAGTCGATGTAAAGAGAACCAAATGGCCTTACCGCTACTAATGAGATTCAAGCACTGATTACTAACATCATTTATTTTATTCGATTTATGGTTCGCTAATTTTGTGCTCCGTTGATTTGGACACGTCCAACGAATGAATGAGGAACGATTAACGAAGAATATATATTGTAAGAAAGTAGAGGGGAGAAGGAGTCAGGGTAGGCCGAGACTAACATATGAAGACCATGGGAGCAGATTGAAAAAAAACGGAAAAGTACTCGGATACCCAGACGTGCGTGTATGAAGCGATTGATGAATCTTCAAGAAGCGAAAGAAGTATGCATGGATCGCGAATCCTGGCGATCTGTCCTCTCTGACTACCCCGTTAGGGATACAGCGTGAAGATATTTAGTTAGTTAAATTTTACTATTTTTCTTTTATCTCTCCAAGTGACTCAAAACAAAAACTAAAGGTACGATTTCTACTATATGTCTCAGCATCCTTGGTAATAACATGATCGTATAGTCTGGAGACCTCATTTCGCTGTTCACTCGATGCGTTTAGAAAGTATTCAAAAAAGATTTTTATGGCAATTATCGCATGGTAATAACAGAATTAACTATCATGTTAAGCTTAAACAATTCGGGATGGTTTCGTTGTCCGATCGTAGAGACCTCCATGATAATATCTTATGTAGGTAAAATTAATATTAGTGTCTCGGCTAGATGCCCCCGTAAGTGCATCACTCCCTTTCATCCACCACTACGAAGGACAGCTTACGGAGCGATTCCCCGAGTGCAAGACTCTCAAAGTGAATGAGTCAAGTGATCTTGTGGATATTTATGCAGATTCGTTAATCCAGTTTTGATCCACACTACTGGTATATTATAAAAATAAGGTTTAACATCATACCTTATATATATTACATACTAGCTGACCCGCCCGGCTTCGCCCGTGACCTACTTCAAAACCCCTTGGCACCCATTTAATCCCGTCGTTTATTAATTTCACAATAATGTATGAACATTTTCCAAATTAGTTGATTACTTCTCCGCTCTCTAGTAGGTACGCCCACACGGCCCGGTCGAATTATGGTTAAACGAAAATAATTTCTTGCACATTATTTTGATTTGAAAAGCCAATTAACGTATTAAAAGTGATAATAATAATACCATCCGATCCCTGTACCCGATGCTGGTGGGACACAATTTTTATATTCTTAAATGAATTTTTAATAATATGTATATTTAAAAATGTAAATAATATGTTGGTTGTCTAAATAAAGAGAATAATAATAAAATTTATTTATTCAGACACATTATCTATTTAAATACATTACAATCATTTTCATAGAAGCGCTCGTGGCCCCGCGGTCTCAGTGTTCTGTAAACGATCACTGAGTTACGCAACTTTCACTAGGGCTGGTACTCGGATGGGTGACCACTTTGTGGCATTTACATTTGCGAGCGTTTCCGTGCTTCGGAAGGCACGTTAAGCCGTTGGTCCCGGTTGCCAGTAAAATGGCAGTCGTTAAGCCTGGTTGAAGGCCTTATAGGCGGCTTAAAAATTTCAACAGCAGGTAGCCACAACCTGCGTCTGTCTATTTTCAACACGGCAATGGGCTCACCACCTATTACGTGGGACAGGAATCCACACGGTGAAAAGTGGGCATATAATATGCCTCTGCCACCCCTTCGGGGATAAGGCGTGATGGATATTTATTTATTTTACAATCATTTTAAATAAAATAATAGAAACATAACCAAATAATATAGTGCATATAACATATATATCTGATAAGCTGCTTATAATAGAATTCCCACACCTGTCAATTCTGGTCATGAACCCAGCAATATGAGATCTTTGGATAGCGTCAAAAGTGTTAACCCGGACCTTCAGAAACATGTCAGAGGCACTACAATATCTTGACAGTCTATTTAGTTGCCTTAAGATGTTATTATAGGCAATTCTTACACTATTATTTGACCTTTTTGTGTAATCAGTCCAAAGTTGACTGGTGTAGAAAGTCTGACTAAAGGCTCGGAACAATGTTAATCTGACCTGTAAGCAAGACTTAGCAAATCTTCTTTATAATATTCCCTACAACACAAAGAGCCCTACGTTGTCGTTCGATATCAGCATCATCTGTCAGTTTTGAATTTACAACATGACCGAGGTACTTAAAAGACTCCACAACCTTAATTGGTAGCCCGTTAAGATAAACACGCGGGACAGTATGGGGTCCCCTACATATAAATAACATACTAGATCGTTCAATAAGTCCCGAGACTAACTTGAAAACGGCGTATATATTAAAAACTCTTTTGATTTTTAAAAAGTACTGGCCTTCAATAAAAGACATGTGTCAAATTTTTAAAAATGGAACATTTAATTATTGATTTTGCAGACATTTAACAAAAAAAAGAATTGCGCGTGTTTTTTAATGGGAAAAAATACCGTTGAAGCACAGCAAAGGCTTATAAAATGTTATGCGGGATCAGCTCCATCTAAAGCAACCATTTGTCGGTGGTATGCCGACTTCAAACGCGGTAGCATGGACACAAATGATGGAGAACGCTCAGGTCGTCCAAATGAAGCAGTGACACAACAAAATATTAACCAAGTCCTCAAAATCATAATGGAAGATCGGAAGATAAAAGTGCGCGAGATAGCCGACATAGGGAAGATTTCAACTGGTAATATTTTCACTATTTTACATAAAAATTTGGCCAAGCTTTTTTCTAAGTGGGTACCGCGTTTGCTTACAACTGATCAAAAGGAACAACGTATCAATGATTCAGAGCGATGTTTGGCGCTGGTGAATCGTAATAAAAAGGATTTTTTACGTCGGTATGTGACAATGGATGAAACATGGATACACCATTTTACTCCGGAATACAATCGGCAGTCAGCGGAGTGGAGAGCGGCTGGTGAAAGCCGCCCGAAGCGGCCAAAGACACAGAAATCGGCCGGTAAGGTTATGGCGTCTATATTTTGGGATGCGCATGGAATACTTTTCATCGACTACCTTGAAAAGCGGCAAAATATAAATAGTGACTATTACATGTGCATATTGGAGCGATTGAAGTACGAAATTGCGGATAAACGGCCTCAAATTAACAAAAAGAAAGTGGTGTTTCACCAGGACAACGCGCCTTGTCACAAGTCTTTGAGAACGATGGCCAAAATTAATTAATTGGGCTTTGAATTGCTTCCTCATCCCCCTTATTCGCCAGACTTGGCCCCCAGCGATTACTGGCTGTTTGCAGATCTCAAAAAAATGGTCCAGGGTATGAAATTTGACTCAAATAGTGAAGTTATCACAGTTGCTGTGATAACTTCACTATTTGAGTCAAATTTCTTAGGAGGAGGCTTATTTTGAAGCCAAAGAAAAATCGTTCTACACGCATGGGATAGAAAAGTTAGAAAAGCGTTGGAGGGACTGTATCGCTCTTGGAAAAGACTATGTTGAGAAATAAAAAAAAATTATTAAAAATACCTTGTTTTAGTACTTAGTCTCGGGACTTATTGAACCACGTGTTATTAGTGTAAATTCAATAATGCCTTCAAATTATCGTTTTATAATAGCTGGTTTTTTAAAGTATTAAAATGGATATAGTATGGTATCCTTAAGAAACAGATATATACTGTAGCTGACTTTTTTGGAGACCTATATTAGATACACAATTACACCATACATTATTTTGTTATATATCAAAGGGTTTAGGCAGCGTTTTCGTCCCAGACAGACGGTTTTTTTTTCTACACCCCCAACAATATCGTTATAAATTAGTCAATGTATAGAAAAACTTCAAATTATATTCCATATAAATCTCTCTATCTATTAAAGAAACCGTATCAAAATTCGTTGCGTCGTTTTCAAGATCTAAGCATACATAGGGACAGACAGCGGGAAGCGACTTTGTTTTATAATATGTAGTGATGATGGTTTTGCGATTTCTTATAGTTTGGTATCTATACTAATATATAAAGCTGTATATGTTTATGCAATAAAGAGTTTGGTTAAACGCGCTATTAAATAAATAGATCAAATTACAATGAAAATGTATCTTGGCTGACTTTATCAATAAATTACGGGAACATGAGAAACATAGATATAATGAGTTAAATGGATGTCGGACAGAGCAGGAGCATAAACCTCACTAATTGAAATAGCTTGATGCAATGTTGTTGTTGTGATACAATGTGCCTTTCACAGTTTCCAGTCTCGATCATGTTTAGCACAAGAGCAGAAAGATCAAAGAAATTCAGTTACATTGTTAACAAGATGCAGTCAAACTCATATTTCCTTGTCCTAGCTGTGCGTTTGAACCAGGTTCACTTTCTGTGGTTTGGCTTTTTCATAAAAGAGTTCACTAAGGAGAGGCCTTCCTTCTCCAAAAAATTAGCCAATACCTTTCTGATCAATCATCATCTCAAATCAAATTGTACCACTCTCAGTGTGTTGCTGTATTAATTGCCCACCTTTTTGTTGAAGTCATAATTGACTCACCATCATGACAATGGTGTAGTGAGTATTTGAGTTATGCATGACTCTATTGCCTCAAGCTCATATACGCATTTAATAGTTCGTACAATTGACACCTGTATGACTCTCAATGTTATCTTTTAGATACTCACAGCATTAAGTACACCTTGATTGTAACACAATCTTGACTAAATTGTTCACAAGAGATTTGATAAAACTAACACCACCCTAAGATAGTAAGTCACCCTCCAGAAATAGAACAAAATACCTGACTTCAGAATGTTTTAACAATTACTTAAAATATTTACAAAAAAAAAGCAATACATACCTAAATACATAATGTTTATCTACATTGTCTATGTAACCAATTGCCTGCTGCAAGTGATTTGCAGCATCCTGGATCTGTTGGAGTTTCCACTGCCCATCCTGGTTTATAGATGTGCGACATATGGTGTGCATTTGCCGAAGCACCTTGAAACTTATATCCTACAAATTAAATGCTCCAATTAGTGACATAATATTACCTTTTATTGAAACATACCATCTAATATTTGAAACAAAATCTTCATTGGTCAAATTCAAATCTTGTCAACTTAGTCAATATTCATTCTAATATACAGATGCAAAAAATATGAATACATTATACTAACTGCGTGTGTTATACTGTCTCCAGTGAGAGTAACAATACACTTGAGTTGTTCAGGCTGCGATGTTAAAATAAATTTATCTTGTTTTTGGCCTTCATTACCATACAAGGGCACGGGAAATCTGTGAGCACATTCCTGAAATCCATAAAACATTTAAAATATCATCTACTAAACGTGACAGTATGTTCAAATGTTATCTGTAAGTAATGTGAAAGATACTTACGACTAAAACAGAATGTAGTTGATGTAATATTGCGTGAACTTCTTCACGAAGAACCCATTCGAATTCTTCTTTCTATAAAAAATATACAATATAACACTACGTGTAGTACAATAATGATATAATTTACTTCACATATAATTGTAATTTTGTAGTAAAAATACAAACCAGATTTGATGCCTCTTCTTTTTCGCTATCACACATTTTAGTACAGCGTTTGGAATTCAATAATAAAAAAAGACAACGCCGTCTTTAACTTTAACAGGGATTACGACACAGCTTGGTAGTATTAGCAATTTTTAATTGAAATAGGTATGGAATGAATCTTCTAACCGCGGAGAATCTCTAAACTATGTCAAATTGTCAATGAATGATTTATGAAGGAGAGAGGGGGTCGGAGGAAGTGGCTTGACATTGACACATTACGTTTCGTTACGAAACTAGAAATGCATTTTAGAAATCACAAATTGTCAATTTGACTGAAACGGAGGCAATAACCCGAACATTGTGTCCATCGTATCGACCTATATCGACCACCCTACGCCTGGAGAGTACTTCGGTCTTGTCAGTCAGGTCAATGATTCTCGTTGCGAAGTGGATGCGGGTTGGGGTTAACTTATTTAGCTTTGCTAGCCCTCCACGCGGCAGCCCCAGCCCACTTGCCACAGGCCGTTAACTTCTGTTACTCAACAGATGCACACACGAGTAAAGTAAACAACGGACGAGGTGACGAAGTTATAACCTGCAAAGTGAGGCTGACTTAGGCCCCGAAAGTCTTGGTAGTTGCCCACTTTTAAGATTTTATTTTCTTCTTCATGATCCTGCTTTTAAAACTTCTATAGCACCAATAATTTTTGAGTAATGTGTATGAAAACTAAATCCCCATATTTTTGGATCCTTAATAGTTTATAACTTTGCAATCATTTGGGGCAATTACATTCCTAGTATGTAAATAAAGAAATAGTGGTATAGATGTAAAGATAACTTTTATTTTAATTTTATAATAACATTATCAAATAGGAACAAAAAGTACATGTTTATTGATATTGAAACTGGTCACATTAATGATGTCCTTCCTTTTCTGCAGCTTTCCTTTGAGTTTCTTGCCAATTTCTTACGTTACCTTCAGAATTAGCTAATTTATGTATTTTAGAAAATAAGTAAAATGCTACTGAAGCCCCTAGTGGATAATACATCCAAATCCAATTATTTTTTAAATAAAAAAATATTGGGAATTGTGCTATTTTAGCTGTAAAAGTATATGGAAATTTCATATGACGACCAGATTTTCTGAAAGAAAATTTAAGATTAAGAATTTAGTATTCAGTATTTGGAAGCAAATAAATTACAATTTTGTTACGATTTTATCTAAAACAGTTAATTTGATCTATTTTTATGGTTCCCTAGGGAACCTTTATAACTTAGAGACTCTTACTACTAAAAAAATGTAATGTTGTAAGAATAGTTAATTTTAGTACAACCGACAATAAATATATTATATTTGGTGACACCCACGGGTTCGCCCGTGACTTACTTCGAGCTCCCGTCATACCTATTTAATCCCATCGCGTGGATATGGATCGTGGGACATTTTTTACACAGCGCCATCAAGCGCAAGTAAGCTAAAATAAGCTTGTGGTATGTGATATAGAGAACTGATAAACATACTCATATATTTCTAGATACATTAAATATAGGAAACACCCAAGATTTTTTTCAAATTGAACCCTATTGGTTCAATTTGAAAAACTGACATTAAACAAACAAACAAACAAATTCTTCAGCTTTATATATTAGTATTAATTATAATCACGCTACAACGGGCATTATTATTTTATTGTTTAATTTTAATAAAATTGAAAGTCATTCCTAACCAAACTCAAAGTTGTTATGAAAATTGTATATTAAAATTAAAAAAAATATCAAAAGTTAAGATGTTATATGTTCTCATATATACCCCGAGGTACGCTGAAGTATCTTAAATCATAGGTATCCTAGTGTTATTGATGATTCATGAGTAACTGTATGTGTGTAGGATGTTTGGAATTCGGATAGTGATGATTACTTTCAATAAAATCTATTTGTCATATAACGATCTAACAGCCGTATTAAAATCTTACGCTACAAAATCTTCTCGTGTTTATGTGAAAAATGCCGTACGTACCCAGCAATCAGACCATTGGCTCGAAATACGTTCTCAATTTGTTCATACAAGTTCCTTAAGAGTGGCGGTGTCACCATATTTCTTACTTATTTTATCTATTTCGACATCAATCTCTTAGAAAATAGACTAAAGATTTATGTAGACTTCTATTTTATACTTTTGTTGACATTTGACAGACTGGATTATACAAATGGTGGAATCTATGCAGCTATGCTCATTGAACAAAAGTTAAAAAGATTATATAGGTACATGAATCTAAAAATAGTCAAAATCAAAAATCTTAATTCATGTAGGTCACAAAGTAACACTTATGAACGTCAAGATTACTGCTTCTACATTTACTGCCAGATTCGCAAAGCAATAGGTAGAGCCAGAGAAAGAACCTGGCAATAAAACTCATAGCCACTCTTTTCTAACCGCCATTTGACACAGTTTGATTAACATGATATTTGACCGATACATATTTATACAGTAATGAATTTATACAAAAAAGGAACAAAACAAATGTTGTGTTCATTAAAATTACTCTTACATAGTTCCTTTGAATTTATGTGAGAACAGTCGACTAAACTTAGTTAGCTTTAAATCAACTACAAATAATAAATAAATAACTTTACTCAACCGTATTGTAGGGAACAAGGCGACCCGATACATACGCCACCACTGCCAGGACACTTGACTTGACACAGGCGCGCATGACATACCCAAAAACTACACAGCAGCTATCATGTCAATTTCAAAATAGTAAGTGTGAGTATAATATCGTCGTTTCCTTTAGACACCACCAAGTGATATGAGAATCAGTGTTACTTCTTCCCCTTGACACCCCTGGGAATTGACGTATCGTTGGTGAAGCATAAAAATGGTGGTCAATATTTATGTGCATGTTAGCGTCAGCGTGGCAGTCGTTGACAACACCGTTTAAACCACCAAGGTTACTTAACGCACCAAGTGCAAGGGGGAAGTGTAGGATCACCATAATTTTTATTGATTAAATATTTTTAAAATCTCATAATAGTAGGTAGATATACTTACGTATTGATTGTTTTAAATTGGAGATGTACCGTTATAAGGTGGTTGTATGCTCGTGCTTCGATTTGCGATTGTGTAAATTTTCATATTAAACCTGTTAGATTTTCATGAAATATGGTTAATTCATTTTGTGTGACAAGGTGCAAAAATTATAAACTTATAACGGTAGCAGCTTTTCTTTCCACGGGTAAGTAACAGCACCAACCATATTTTTTAAGTAACATAGTATTTTGTTGATTAAAGATTTTTTCAATCTCTTAGTATTAGGTAGGTAGATACGCAGCATCTGTTTAAATTGGAGACATGCCAGTCACCCTCAGAGTGTACAAAGGGGGCAAAATCTAACATTTAGATTTTTGGAACGAACTTGTTTAAAGCGGCTTACGGATGGTGCTATTTAGTAGAAATCGTCGTAATAATGAAATGACATAAGCCATATGTGTTCCTACGCGTGTGTGTATTGAACCTACAAATGAGTACACGAACAAGTAAGTGCGCAGCCGGTGTGCATGCTCTCTCTCTCTCTCTCTCTCTCTCTCTCTCTCTTTGTCTCAATACACGTATTTCTTTTTGCAATTATATTTTTTTTTAACGTGTACCTCGTTTCTGACGGGTGATCCCGACTGTATAATATTTTTATATTATACTAGTTGACGCCCGCGGCTTCGCCAGTAAAGAGAAGTTTTCGTTTCCCACAGGAACTTGTTCCCGGGATAAAAAGTTGCCTATGTGTTATACTGATGTATAAGCTACATTGTTGTAAAGTTTCATTAAAATTCGTTCAGTACTTCAAACTTTCACATTTATAATATTATTAAGATTAAGATATTCTTTTTAATATTTTTTACTTACAAAAAATTCAGTAGGTTCGAACCATCGTTCAAGGAATTTGTCTTGTGTTCTAATTGGTCATGGTCACTTATTTAGGAAGGGACAATGCTACTGCCGAGAGCCATCTCACGCGGACCGATTATTTCGCAGTAGTGCACAGTCTAGTTATAAGTACTCGTATAAGGTCTTTGGTCTGTACTTCTTAATGATGTAGGATACATTAGCTGACCCTCTTAGTGAAGCTTTACCGTCCCATTTCCCGTAGGAAACAAATTGTTTCAGGGATAAAAAATAGCCTTTGTGCACAGGACTTAACACAGGAATAATAATAATATGTGTATAAAACGAAATAAAGGAAATAACAATATAATAAAATTGCCTATATATTATTATTGTTCATAAACAACTATTGACAAATTTATATGTAGTGTGTTTCTTCTTCTTGTTTTTTTTATATTAATGGCCCTGTCGTTTACCGACGATTCCGCCAATGTCACTGTAGAGAGTAGATTTAATAGTGTGAGGTTTAGTTTAGAGACAGTTGCTCGGTCTCTACGACAATTTATCGTTATTGTTTTCTGAAATAGGACAACACAGGTGTTAGTATTAGTATCGGTTAGTAAACATATACCTATCAGTTAATAAACATGCATATACCTAGCACTACTAAAGGGAGACAAAAAAAACATATAGATGTAAAATGTATATGTGACAGTAGTAAAGTTATAATTTAATCTTATTTTGAGAGATAAAGTAAAAGACTGACAGACACTTTATAAGTGGTGAGTTAACTAAGGTTAACAAGAAGGCCATATTAACCGGACGGGAGATCTTTTCAGGGAGTAGATCGTAAAGAGGAACCACTAATCTGGGACAGGAGAAAAAAATGTGTTCAAGAGAACCCTCTTCTAGACGACACTCACATAGGGAGTGGTCCCGTACGCGAATTTTGGCCAGAAACACAGGTGTACAAACAAATCCTAAGCGTTAGCGAATTATGATTGAGGTAGTAGGCTTATTAATATTTTGTTTTTTACTAAAAAACCAATCTTAGGGGGAATAGTGGGTTGTAGGGATCCGTAAAATTTACCTTTTAACAAGCGTGAGGATTGCTATAAATCGTTCCAGGCCCTAGTTAGGGAAAATCTGGCCAGATAATGTAAGTCTCTAGCAAAAGTGTAGTTATTCCTGACTGAGCAGCTACCCTTGCGCAAGAGTCTGCTGTTTCGTTGCCTAATAAGCATGACTGGAAATCCATGCTAACGCCACCTCTATATCAGACAAGTGACATTTGTACAATAACGATTTAGTCTGAAGGGTAAGGGGAAAGTTATTACGCGTTTTGAATGGATTCTTTAACAAGTCCTTTAAGCAACTCAAGGAGTCCGATAATAAGAGAGCTTTATTAAGCTTGTGTGATTCTACGTACATAACTGCCGCTAGGAGAGCTATGGATTCAACAGAAAATGAGTTAAAGGGATGGCTTTTAAAGTTGAGAACGATTCTAAACTTTGGAATCCAAACCGCTCAGCCGACTGGAGCTTCCGTAAACAATTTAGAGGCATCAGTGTATACAGTTAGCCATTGTGACCAATCTTTATTTATAATATTAAGGAACTTTTGGTTGGCTACGAGGCATTGTTTGGTTATTCCAAAGTCTAAAATAATCCTAGGTTGGAATAGTAAGGATTCAAAATCTGTATTTAATAAAGGATTAAGAGAGAATTGAGAAACTGGGATAGGAAGGTTAGTAAATTTTGCGAATGCGTTTGAGAGGAGAGGGTGTGATTTGTTCTGCCAGTATGGAGAAGTAGAGACAAGGTGTGAGAGCTGGTTAAGAATTGGAAAAAGGGGATGGGGGCTAAGCTTAGATATATTAAAAAAGAATCTGTCAGCTAGGTATTGTCTACGAAGATGAAGAGGAGGTTCAATACGCTCAAGTTGGAGTGCATTAATGGGAGAGCACTTTATGGCACCTGTTATTATTATTATTTGAAGCGCTCGTGGCCCTGCGGTCTCAGTGTTCTGTAAACGATCACTGAGTTACGCAACTTTCACTATGGCTGGTACTCGGATGGGTGACCACTTTGTGGCATTTACATTTGCGAGCGTTTCCGTGCTTCGGAAGGCACGTTAAGCCGTTGGTCCCGGTTGCCAGTAAAATGGTAGTCGTTAAGCCTGTTTGAAGGCCTTATGGGCGGCTTAAAAATTTCAACAGCAGGTAGCCACAACCTGCGTCTGTCTATTTCAACACGGCAATGGGCTCACCACCTATTACGTGGGACAGGAATCCACACGGTGAAAAGTGTACATATAATATGCCTCTGCCACCCCTTCGGGGATAAGGCGTGATGGATATATATATTATTCGGAGACACCTAGACTGGATCTTTTCCAGCTTGGACAGGGCAATCTTGTTGCAGGGTTCAAGAAGGAATGTGCCATAATCGAAGTGGCTGCGCACTATAGCGTTATATAATAATTTCTGGTAGAAGGGGTGGGAGCCCCATCGTACCCCAGATGGAGAACGTAGGACATTGACACCTTTTTCACCTTTACCTATCACATGATTCAGGTGAGGAATTCCAGTCATTTTGGAGTCGAGGATTAAGCCTAAGAATTTAACTTCTTTTTTAATTGGAATCATCTCGTTAGCTACTGAGAGGGAGATGAAAGGAGTATTACGTTTTCGAGTAAAGATAACTGCAGAACATTTAGCAACTGAAAGGGAAAGGTTGTGTTCTGTTAACCAGTTGTTCAGGTAAAAGAGAGCAGAATTCAGAGAAACTGAGGAGTCAGAAAAGGAAGAGGAGGAGATGTAGAGGGCAATATCGTCTGGTATCGTATAGTCTAGGTCGGCGTGTAGATATTATATAGAATGGGGCTAAGCATTGACCCCTGGGGGAGGCCCTTCCATACAGCACGAGGGGGGAAAATATTATCGTGAAACCTCACCGATATGGTGCGACACATGAGTATGTTGCAAATGATATGAACCAACCTCGCAGGAATACTCAGCTGGAGCATTTTTTGCCTGAGTAGTGGAGGAAGGACATTATCGTAAGCAGAGGAAATATCTAAGAAAACTCCTATGACATGTTCGTTTCGTGTGAGCGCCAGTCGAATTTCAGAGGTAAGGATGCTGAGGCTGTTCAGTGTACCCCTACCCTTTCTGAAGCCAAACTGACTCTGCGCAAGCAATTGTCGGTGTTCTAGAATCCATTCCAGCCTGAACTTTATAAGGATATCCATAATTTTGGCCAGAACTGAGGAAAGGGGGGTATGAACTGAGGGGCGGTAAGAAGACGAAATTATTATTATTAAATTTATTATTATTATTGTATTTTTGATTATTATTGAATTTATTATTATTATTGAATTTCGAATAAGTATTGATTTATTTCTTTATCATTTAAGTATTCGGTAATATTATAATATACTTTTTCAATGAGCATGTTTTTTATTTTATTTAAGTATTCTTTTTAAATTATTATTCTGTTTAAATTATTATTTAGTACTGACTTCCGTTTTTATAGATTCTGGAAGTTGGTTAAATATTTTTATGGACATAACGTGTGGGCTGTTGGAGTGTAAGGTCATGCGAGAAGTAGGTAACATCAGGCGGTTCTCGTGCCTAACCAGTCTGTATGTCTGTCACCACGTTTTACAAAGAAGGTTATATTGTTTCGCACGAAATTACAGATCTCCAGGATATAGATGCAAGGTACGGTTTGCAACTAACTTCTTGGTTTATATTTATAAGAATCCGAATAAGTTTTTTCTGTAAGATGAAAAGTGAGGGGGCGTCGGTACTATTTCCCCACATAATTATACTATAGCTGAGCCAGGCATGAGCGTAGGCATAATAGAGGGTTAAAGCTGTTTGCAAATCAGTGGGTTTCTTGATCTCTTTGAGAGCATAGACGAATCTGGACAGTTTTAATCTTAAATTGTTTATGTGGACCTTCCAGGTTAAGTGCCTATCAATAGTTATTCCTAATAGTGTGAATTCAGTTACAATTTCTATATTTATGTTATTTGTGGAGAAGTCTATTTTTAGTGGAGTTTTTTGGTGTGGGTAAAAGGTCATTAACTTAGTTATTTCGTAATTTATTAAGAGGTTGTGTGCATTCATCCACTCGGATATTGCGTCAAAAACACTTTGAAGTCGTTGATTTAAGCCAATTCCGTTTTGCCACGAGTTAAGCAGAGATATTATCATCTGCAAACAATATACACTTTTCGTTTATAAGTTTTGGTAGGTCATTTATGTAAATTAGGAAGAGCAGACATCCTATAACGCTTCCTTGAGGTATTGACGCGTTCAAAATTTTTCCCTCGGATCTAATACAAGTAATTTCGTTACGTAATGTTCCATTTCCACATATTGCTCTTTGTTTTTTAGGTATGAAGTGAACCATTTATGTGCATTTCCACGTATTCCTATGTTGTACAATTTGTCTAGCAAGATATTAAATTGAACTCTATCATATGCCTTTGTCATGTCTAATAGTATGCCAACTACATATTGTTTATTGTTTAATATGTTTAAAACTTCCTGTATATATTTGTACACTGCTAGGGTTGTTGATCGGTGTTTACGGAACCTGTTTTGACCCTCGTCAAAAATTGCGCGAGGTCACACATGGCCCTTTCAAAGATTTTTGATGCAGTAGGTAGAAGAGCTATAGGGCGATAGTTATTAGGATCTACTTTAGATTTTTTTTTGTGTATTGGTATCACAATTGCTTTTTTAAAAGGTCAGGGAAAGTACCTTCATCAAATGATTGATTGATTAGTACGCAAAAAGGTAATGTCAATTCATCAGCACATTGTTTAATTAGAGAAGGTGGAATTTCATCTATACCGTAACTGTGTTTATTTTTCAGATGTTTGATAATTTTATAAGTTTCCTGGCAGCTTACAGGACCCAGAAAAAATAATTTATGGAAAGAGACTGTGCTGACTGAGCAATCGGTTTATTGTTATGAATGTTTTCTGGGCCGATAGAAGCAAAAAAGTTGTTAAATTTATTTACTATTTGATAAGGGTATTGACTAGGGTGTTATCAATCTGTAATTGTACATTAACGTATTCTTTTGTTCGCCTCCCTTTTATGCACTCATTAATTATATTCCACACTGTTTTAGTTTTATTTTTTGACACTTTCAATTGATTAGTGTATTGTAATTTCTTTGCTGTGTTTACTATTTTTTTTCAATATTTTTTCATAACTTTTATAATATTCTTTAAGTACAGCGTTGTTTGACCTTGAGCATAAAATTTTTAGTAATCTTTTATTTTTATAACAACCTGTAAATAACCAGTGTTTCTGATAAGATTTTTTTAACCTTACTCTGTGTTTTGGTATGTTATTATTAAGAATATTAAATAATACGTTACTAAAAGCTGTGTAGTTTTGGTTTAAATTACAATGTTCAGAAATTATATTACTCCAATCTACAGATTTTTATTTAATTTTTTGAACTATTTAACTGTTTTTCGATGTGCCAGTTTATTGGTTGGTTTAGCGATGCTAAATTAAAACTTAGTATTGTACAGTAGGCGCCACGAGTCATGAAAGTGCGCAGACGACGATAAATAGGTGTCAGTTGAGGTAGGGGTGAGGGGCGGGACGAGTAACCATGGCAACGAGCGACGTGCAGTGATTCCATGCCTCTCTCCACCCGCGCACGCACTGGGCTCGCCTTGGGTACCAGCGATAACACAAGTGTCACGTAATTTCATTCATCGGACAATACTTATTATAAATTATTTGTTTAGAACGACAATTTTATGTGTTTATATTAAAAATAATTAAAAAGTAATGTAAGTGTACATAGTGTTAGATATATTTGAACTTAGTGTTTTTGTAAACAGTGTTGTAAAGAGGTTAAATATAATAGGGTTTTTAGTGTTATTTTGAAAGAAGTGATTTTTTATTAGAATCTACAATGTCTCCGACAACGAGTAAAAAATAAAAACGTAATCTTAATAAACAATAGAGAAAAATGATGTATGACGTTTACTGCTTTATGAAAAATAAATTCAGTGGACTGAATTACGTTCAGTTGATGGCAGAGGTAGCTGAAGCTACAAAAGTTTCTAAATCTACTATATACAGGATAGTAAAGCAAGCTAACCAATCAGATTTACTAACGGTTTTTAGAACTCCCGGGAAAAGCGAAGTCGGGCATTTCTCATAACAGGTGTAGATAATTTTGACCAAGGGGTGATTCACGTAACAAATAATGAGATTCCCACAGTTAAAAAACTTTTATCTAAATTACAAGGTGACATAAATTTTCGAGGATCGGAGACAAGTCTCCGTCGCATAATTAAAAATATAGGTTTTAGTTGGAAAGCCACTGAAAACAACAGAAAAGAAAAAGACAAGCAAAGGCATATCATTTAGGCCTGAAATGTATAAGCCTCAGTTGTATGAGTTAGTAAAATTAAATAAAAAGACACACAAAAAAATTAGCATTGATAGAATACTAGGAGAACATAACCACGACGTTCTCCGCTTGCCACCGTACCATCCTGATCTCAATCCTATTGAGATGGCTTGGGCCGCAATTATGGGTTACGTTAGTAGTAAAAACGTAGAGTGGAATATCAAACGCGTAACATATTTGATAAAAGAAAAGGTAGAGGCAATGGGGGCTAATGATTAGCAGAACCTCTGCAATAAAGTAAAGTCGATTGAAGAAGAATATATCAAAAGCGACCATATAGTCGACCACATGACAGACGAATTAATTATACGGGTGGGACAAGACTCAGATAGCGACGACAGTGATTCTGATCAGGAAGATGTTGCCGAAGAGGATGAGTTGTTCCCAGGCCCAAGTTCTGGAGAGCCATCCGATCCAGTTCAAGCTGCTGGCCCAAGCAAACTGCAGTTTCCACCAATGGAAGGTGTAATGCCGTTGAGTGACAGTGACACTGATAAACTTTGTATATTAAGTTTATGTGTAGTTTTGTACCAAATAAACATAACAACATTTTTTATTGTTATAATCATTTCTATCCTATACACAGCGAATTTATATTGAATATCATTTACTACACGCGCACGATATGTTGAGACCTGCGAGAAATGTTGTTCCCCGATTATTACAAGAGTAAGAGAGTTAATAGAATTTACTGGTGGAAGAGAGGCAAGTTTTGAATCCAGCAAATCAGTATACTGGTCCCAATTGGCACCTGTTAGACGGTATTTAAGTAGGGGTTGGAAAGGTGTAGGAGGTGAAGTGGACGCAGAGGAATGGAGATAGGTGATATTAATCGGGAAATGGTCGCTGCCAAATGAGTTTGACAGTGGAGACCAAGTCATAAGGGAAGCTAAAGCAGATGATACAAGGGAAAGATCTGGAATGCTAATATTTTGAGTTGGAGAAACTCTGCGAGTTGTGGATCCGTCATTCAGGACACATAAGTCTAGTTCGTTCATCAAATCAAGTAGAGTGGAAGAGACCGAATCGATATAATGACATCCCCAGAGAGTCTGGTGGCAATTAAAGTCACCTAAAACGATTGTGGGAGGGGGGATTGAGGACAAAACGAGCTTTAAATCGTGCAGAATGAGGTGATTAGGGTAAGGAATATTAAGGGAGATGAAGGATATATTCATGGCTCTGACGGCCACTATATTATAGCCTGGATCGTGGTGAGGTAAATTAATTTGAGAGAAGGATGTGTTCCTGCTTATAAGCAGGGCACAGCCTCCCCATCCATCATGTCTGTCCTCCAGAATCCTGACGTTGATTCCAGGCCTCAACAATGTCTCCGAGATGGCTAAAAGAGTAGGTTTGTGTTTATTGATGAGGTATATGATATCGGATCTGCGACGACGTATACTCTTACAGTTCCATTGAAGGACTTTGAGAGCCATTTATAATATTATTTTTGGTTAAGACTTTAAGTAATTGTTCTACAAGAACAGAGACATTATTATTAGGGATAATTAATAAGCAAATTAATTATCCCTAATTAATTTGCTTTCTAAAATGTCTGATGCTCCAATGCACAAGAGTAGTTCTACTAAGTTGTCATTAGGGGTAGGAAGAGGTGTGGTTTCAGTGAAAGGAGTGAGATAGCAGCCATTAGGCTGACTGGGAGGTGGGGTGTGAGTGATGTTGTAGTGTGCTGTAGTGTCGTAAGATTTCCCTAGTGGAGGTCTGGGGCGTGGGGATCGGACTACAGTTTTCTTATAGGAAATGAGCGAGGCAGCTTGGGGGATACGAGTAGAACAGGGGGGTGAAGAAGAGGATTGAGACTGAGGATTTAGGTATAGGATTGAGGGTAGATAGAGGAATTTTGAGGTCTGGAAACTGTTTCAGAGTATAAAAGTTTGTGGCGTTGGGGAAATCGAGCTGAGGCTTCATTCAGGTAACTGATATTCTCCTCAGCCATAACAATTTTAATAGACTTCTGTCTGCTGTGTTCTGGGCACCTAGCGTCCGTTGCCAGATGGTTACCCCTGCATAGTATACATGATGTGTCAGAGTTTGTTACACTACAGGAGTCTCCTGGGTGGGATTGCGCACACCTGTAGCATTGAGACCTTGAATAACATTGCTTAGCAATGTGTCCAAAGCGGCAACAATTTCGGTATTCGGTAGTTGGGAGCTGGTACAATGACACTGGTAAACAGGCATTGAAGCAATAGACTTTTTCTGGCAAAATCTGGCCTAGGAAGGTTAAGACAACTGAGTTTGATGGGAGATCCAAACAGTGGAGTTCTCCTTTTTGGACTTCACATTCAGACGCCTAGCCTTGACAACTTCACCACAGTTGCCCGATGTGAAGATGCCCTCTACTAATTCCTCAAGAGACTAGTCAGTAGGAATATCTCTAACTACTCCCATACGCAATAGCTGAAAATTGGGTATATTAGTTACGTAATTGTGTTCTTTAAAAATACTCAAATTTGCAAAATTGTTAGCCGATTCAGCAGTATTAAATAAGATACTAACTTTATTCCGACCTGCGTTCACAATACTGCCCTCATTCATGTCGCGAATGTTATTTTTAAATAGGAACTGCGCAACTTTTAGCGATTTCAGGGCACACCCTGACAGACTGTCTGACCTAAGACAGGCCACAGCCTGTCTTAGGGTCCGGCGGATATGGAGTAAAGTAGTTTAGAATCGCGCTCGTATCCTGGTTTATAGAAAACGGACAGGGTGGACATTGCTGGAGATCGAATCCTTTTCCCTTCAGGATCATTAATTGGTAACGGATCCGCGGCTCTTTTTACACCCTCTTGTGGAATATCGGGAGGAATCCCACCACCCCCATCGGGGGGATTATCCACGCTCATTTCCATGGAAATGAGCGTAAATATAACTAAACACTAACCTTTTTGGTTAATCCACCACTAAGACAACACAAACACAAATATTCAGAACACAAAAAACTAAAAAGGTACAATAAAACCAAATATAACCTCAAAACTCACAACTCAACCAAGCACAGGACGAGAATCCTAGTGTGTTTCCTTTGCCTGCACAAGATAGGCGAATACATAAAAAGAAATGTCATTGATATGTCAATGTCAACTCAAAGCTATTGTTATTTGGTTCGTGTAAAATTTCATTCGTGTTTATAAAATATGAAATATGTCTGAAATTAATAAATATTAATTTGATATATAGTTGTGTGATTTCAAGCAATCAAAATGTGGATTAAACCGCAAGAAGTGTTCTTAAAAAGTGCGATGTGGTAACTATGTTTACGATGGCTACTATAAATGCTTATCAGTTGAAATTTCGTTGTGAACAAATATTTCATTATTTTATTCTTTCCTAGGGATACTGATGAAACCACTTTGTATTTTGTTCTTCAAAGGAGGAAGGGACATGAAAAATCGAAAGGCTTCTACTCTGTTTTAGTGGGTACTTTAGACAGTGTTCGAGATACAAAACCAGCACCTTTTAGAATTTTACATCAGACTCCTAATTCTGAAATATATTATGGTAACTACAATATACTTTTTTAATCATTTGCGCTGTAGTGTGTGAACATGTAATGTATGTTTATTGGTCTTTGAGAAACTTTTGTGAGGCAAATTAAATTATTGTGTTTTTACAAATGTTGTATGTAGTAATACACAAAACATTACATTATTGTGTATAAATGCAAGATTTTTGTTTTAAAATTTAATAGCGTCATCTAAACTTTTTTTAATTGTAACCAGTTTGCATACAGAGTCTAGACTCTGAAACTGGTTGAAAATTTTAACGTATTTCGATTTTCATACATTATTGTTTATTATACTTTGGTATTTTTCCTTCTTTATATAATACAATATATAATATCCCTGTGCTGGGCAAAAGTGTCCTAAATAAACTTGCATGTGTTTCTTTATGAAAGTATGGGTTCTGTTTTTATCAAAATTGTCCAGATAATCACACTAGTATTTTCTCAATTTATCTCAACAGCATAATGGTAACATAAAGTATAAGAACATACTATATTTTACAGAAAAATAAGACTGTCCTGAGTTAAGCATTGTTTGTATGACACATGCAACATAATTTTGATGTAAAAACAAATGTATTTATAAGTAGAAGGGATTCTAAAATATGTTTTCTTCAAAGGATTGTATCATTGTATAAAATTTTCGATATGGTCAGTAATACATGTTTGTAGATTAATTTAGATTAATAATCTCTAGAAACTTGATTTTAAAAATATCTGTTTTACCTGTAAAAGTAAGTAATTTCACCTGAAATAACTCTTTTACTTATGTAGTTACAACTTTTTAATACTGGATTCTGCTAAATAATTTGATAGTAAGACAAAGTGGCAGGCAAATTGGTGATGGAGCTTGTTCACAAAGACTTTTCAAAGAGGTAGACAAAATTTTCAACAAGGAAGCGGTAGTTAATGCAACCACAGTGCTGTGGTCTCAGGTTTGAATCCTGTGTTCAGACAAATATTATTTGTGTGATCTGCAAATGTTACTTTCAGAATATGTGTGTTTTCTATAAATGTATGTTATGTATGTATTAAAAATATATAAGCATTTTTATGTTTTATATATTGCATAGCTAAAACTTGAGTTAGCTCAGTTCCTGGAACTGAAACATAATAGCGGGAATAACTACTTTGTTCTCTTAGACTTCAGTCTAGATCTAGTTGCATTCAACCTGTTGACTTTTGTATTTGGGGTCCGCTTAGCGTTGCCAGATGGTCGGGATTCGTCGATTTCATTGGCGTCCTGAAAAAACTGAAAAGGTCCCAACATAAAGCTTCACAAATCATCTGCGGTCAAATTTAAATAAGCACGCGATAACTGAATGTGAACCTACAAAAGTAAACCTTACCTAAACCTAATTACAGCATAGTTTGTATTTGATTTTGTACTTATTTCTATTTGATTTTGTACTTATTTCTATCATTTATTATTACAAATATTTTCATTTATGGTTTTTAATCTCATAATTTCAGCCTGTCGCATGCCCACTGCTGGACATAGGCCTCCTTCTTCCTTCAATAATCTCTAGTCACTTTTGAACGGTGTGGCGCTTTTTGCATACACACATGACTGACTCGCGAAATCGCGATTCTGACCAGATTGTCGGCCCTACTTGAGGGAGGCTCACCTTCCTATTGGTAGTTTTTTTATTTGTCCCGACAATATTCACAAAATGCTGATATTTTGTACCTTTGTCCAGATATTGTAGTTTTCTAATCTGGCAACCCTAGATCCGCATTGACTGGTTGTGAAAGCAATTAATTTAGCCGGCATATTGGCGTTGTTACAGTTGTTAACTGACTTCTCAGTTTAATTAGAGGACTTAATTTAATTATACCTGAGTTTGTGAAAGGTAAATGTTCACTCACTATTACACTAATGTATAACTGACTTATGTTCATAGTGGTAGCAACTGCAGTAACAGAACCAGAGATTCGTCAAGATTGGTTCTGGCTCTTTGACAATATATGCCCAACTCTGCACCTATTTGATACTGAAGAAGAAGTTACTGCTTTTGTCCTTTGTAAAATTAACTCTATAATTGCTACAGATCAAGAGAATTTGACTGAAGGTAAATATTTGTTATGGTATTTTACCAAGAATTTTATTTAATTTTGTCTTTAATAAGAATTGGCTTTTAATACATGCCCATACACCCATTTTATGAATAATATGTTATACGAAGGGCGGCTGAAATATTTGAAGAGTTTATGGGGAGTCAGCACCTTCATTTGCCACCGTAAAACGTTGGAGCCGTGAATTCAAACACGGCAGGGAGTAGCTTGAAGATGATCCCAGGTTGGGACGCCCAAACACCGCCGTTACCGAAGAAAACATTAAAAAAGTGAAAAACATTGTTCTGGAAGACTGGCTTATAAAGTTGTAGCAGTTAGCTGGAGCCATATAGGCATTAGCAAAGAATAATCATTTGCACATGAAAAAGGTGTGTGCGCGATGGGTGCCGAAAATGCTTACGCCGCTTGACAAGCAGCGTCGCCTCACAACTTCGGAGAATTTTTTGGACATCTGTTGCGATAATCCTGACGATGTTTTTTCTCGCCTTGTTATTGTCGATAAAACATGATTCGACAATACGAGCCGGAGTCAAAACAAGAATCAGTGCAGTGGATAGAAAAGGGAGAAAAGTCGCCACGGAAATTCACAGTGGAAATTAGCATCCAAGCTCATGGCCACTGTTTTTTGGGATTGTGAAGGAATTTTATTCATCGACTACCTTCCCAAAAATACTACGATGAATGGCGACTATTGTCGCATTGTTGACAAAGGTTCGTCAAGTCCTGTTTTTGCAAGACAATGCGCCCGTCCACACTGCACGAGTTGCTAGACGTGCCCTCACCGAAACAGGATTTAAAGAAATAAACCACCCACCCTACAGTCCAGACCTGGCCTCTAGCGATTATTTCCTTATCCAGTTTGGATAAGGACCTCCGAGGGCGTAGATTTTCAAGTGACGAGGAAATGAAGGCGACCGTAAAAGAACATTTTCAAGGCGAATATTTTTTTACCGGGTTTAAAGCTCTTTATAATGCGATGTACATAGTGCATTGAATGAGAGGGAGATTATATAAAAAGAAAAACATTTCTATCAGCATTTTTAATACCTTAGGCTCAAAACTTTTCAGCCGCCCCTCGTACTTAGATTTACTAGTACTTATACTCAGCAGACTGGTTAAGCAGATCAGACTGATAAATTTCATGTCATTCTATTTTTTATAAGGACCCATCTCTGAGGTAGAACTTCTAGTGTAAAATGTATTGATATTGTCTTTCTTTTATCTAGAGGAAGACACCGTCACTTCCAAAAATATAGAATTCCTTGAGAGATTTCGAATGCCCAAAGATGAGAAATTGGTGTGTTATTATTCCTGCAGGTAAGCCACCGTTCATTAATTTAAATTTCAATGTAGCTAACCTAATCAGTTAATTTGATCAACTTTATTTGTGTGAATCACCCAAAAAAGCGGTCATCGGGTCAACGTTGAGTGGACAAAGAGTCGTACTCACGCGATGGACTTGGGCTTATTTTAGAATGTATGAATCATCCTTTTATTCTGTTATTGACTGACTTTTTGACAAGCACTGTCTCTCAATACTCACGACTATTTAAGTATTCAAGTGATGATACTCGTATTTTATGTAGAGTCCTATACAGTAGTATAGGACTCTACACTACCGATGTAATACACAGCAGTCGCATTTTCTTTCAATGTAAAGCAGCTCTGCTCACTGAGCACGGTATAATAGCTCTTTTAACTTCCTGAATGCATACGGCGAGAATCAACCCTCGAGTGTCACATTATAGCTGAGGCTCAGTATAGATCTAGAAACTCATCCATACAGAAGAACAAACAAAAGCCAACAAAGAACTCAGAATTATCTTCGGTCTGTGACTAGGGTTAGCTATCGCTAGAGTTAAAGCAGGCCCAGGATGACGGCGCATCGTGTTTTCGTACGCGACTCTTTGTAGGGTTAGAAGGATTTACTCTCAAACGATTGTCACGGCAGCTATTTTAATTAGGTCCAGTTGAATTGTGATAATATTGAGATATTGTAATTTTGTTTGGGATGTTTTGTCTGCACAGTATTTTGCATCTGTCCTTGCCGTTCAACTTTTGGTTCGAATTACAGAATGTTTTTCATTTTCTCCTGTATATAATATGACTGTAATAGGCTTACCCCCTATTATGTGAGACCATTAAAACTACTGCCATAGTGTGGATATGTAATTGAGCTCGGCCTAACCCTTCAAAGATATAGACAAGATTAAATGTTATGTTTGGAATGTTATGCGACCTCGACTCTCACATATTTTCCCAATTACAGCTACTGGAAAGGAAAAATGCCTAGACAGGGATGGATGTACCTCTCGGTGCACTACATGTGCTTTTATTCCTACATATTTGGACGAAAAACATCTATAAAGATCCGATGGGCTGACGTCACGGAACTAGCGAAGACTAATAGTATTCTATTCCCCGATTCAATAAAAGTTGTGACGAGGGATGGAGAGCACTATTTCACGTTGTTCCTAAGGAAAAATGAAACGTTCGCATTGATGCAACAACTGGCCAACATTGCTATGAAACAGTAAGTACGTCGGTTTTTTTAACCATAAAAATGGGAAAATTGGAGAAGTGAAGGTATTTCCACGTGTCGCCGCAACATGCTCAACAATGATGCTCGCAATACCAAGAATAATTTAAAACTTTACTAGTCCTGGAATCGCATACCATAGATATTATCCATGGCTTGCGCAGGTTTTAAATTCAGTTTCTACATGAAAACGCTGTATTTTAAACAACCTTCGCGGTAGGGATCTGTTTGCGAATAATCTTGAGCACGTTGAGCTTGTCGGGTCAATTTCTCTTGATTTTACGATATTGCCTTATCTACAGCTACCTAATCTGCGCCTGCTTACGGAGACGAAGTCAAAGAGAAGAGAAGGAAATATTGATAGTCGGAATATTTACCATGTCTACTTTATAATATCCCGACAATCAATATTTTAGTAATGTTTATGACCATGACAGTTTAAATTCATATAAGAGAAGGAAACTAAAAACAAAACCCGGTACCAACCCTTCTGGTCAGTGTGGTACAGAAAGGCCTACCACCCTCCCAATGAAATTGGGCCTACATCCAGTAGTGGGCTGTGATAGACTGATTTGATTGATGATTATTCTTCACTCAGTATTGCAACGAATGTTGTGTTATCATCGACAAACGTATAGATGAATCACCTAATATGTATTGACTTTTTGTTTGTCTTGTATATAATTGTTAAGTTTATATTTACTTGATAACACAGATATGGAATATTATATGGCTTTATCGTCTTGTAAGATATGATAAAATGTATTTAGTGAAGGCATTTAAATTGAGTGGTATAAATATATTTATGCAAATAGGCTCATTTTATCGCATTTTGAAATACATTATATATTCTTTAAGTTACATTAGTGAAAAATACAGGCTTACCATCATAGAGAAGCTCGGAAAGGACTCATCTTTGAGCTGTCAACTGACTAACCTATAGCTAACGTAATAAGGCGGTACATGACGGAAATCCATCGTAGAATTATAATAAGGAGGATATCCCTACTTTAATATACCTTTAGTGGGCATATAATATGCCTCTGCCACCCTTCGGGGATAAGGCGTGATGGATATTTATTTATTTATTTAATATACCTATAATAGGGCAGGTTTTGAGGGGTGTGGGCGAAAATATTAATACAGACACACACACACAATAAAAAGTTCACCAATAATTTTTACAAACATCGTGTTGTAATGCACACATTGTTGATTCCTCCAAATTAAAGCATCAAACAAGACAAAATACGTGCTTGATTAGATTTGAGAGATTAGATTGTGGACAGGCAGGTATATAAACCCGTTTATTTGGATATTTTTCAACTTTCTACCACATTAAGCTTACGCCCTGGTAGATTGTAAACTATCGTTGGGTTCCGTTTCGCTCTAATTCACTAAAAATATTCTGTTGTTTATCTTTTTTTATCTTTATTATGTATCTTTAGTTAATGTAAGTGCGATTAAAATGGTCTATGCAAAATATAGACACTTTTACTTCTACAATAGATTAAATGTTATTGAAGATTGTAAAACGGCAGTCCACAGTTTCATCTACGTAGAAATTAAATTGTGGTATAATTTCTCCATACTAACTTCCAATCCCCGTTACGCCCTACAAAGCGTAAAATTTTTAATAGTTAAGCGTTATTAATAACGAAAACACTCGCAAATTTGAAATTCTTGAATAGCAAATTATGCCCTCGGGAAAAGGAATAATTATAATCCATATAGGATAATGGTCGCAGAGAAGTACTGAAATTACGGATGGCGCAGGATCGCGTAATATTCGATAAAATTTGAGTTTGACCTATGTTTTGTAGTGCAACTCACTAAATCGATCAAATTAAGCTATGGCTGTCCATAAGTACCTACCTATATTTTTGTATGGTTCCCGATGGGTACATTTACCTAGAGAATCTAATACGAAAGGCTAAACTATTAACTAAGCAAGCGTCTCTTATTCTTTAACCTTTGCAGGTTAATAGATGACAAATCAGGAAGCTTCAACATCGACAAGGATCTGCTAACGAAACTTAGTAAGAACGTACCAAAGAAACCGTCCTTTCTCAAGAGGGATTTGGACGCGAGAAAACAATCTAACTTGTTCACACTGAGGTTTAGGTTACCACAGAATGAGAAGTTGGATGGATCAGAAGAATGCACTTTATGGACTCCCTACAACAAAAGACATAATTGGGGAAGGCTGTATTTGTCGCAAAATTTTATTTGTTTTGATAGTCGGGTAAGAAAAGTTTATTTTAATTTGTTGGTTGAGTAGGTAGTATAGTATAAACTTAAAGAATTTGTTCTTAATTAACATATCTAGGACTTATCAAATCTATCTTACTTGTTTAGTTGTCTAGATCCCATACCACAAGCATTATGTTCACTTACTTTGGGCTAGATGTCTCACATGTAAAAAAATTTCCCTCAATTTAGTACTAGATGACACCTACGGCTCCGCCCGCGAGATGTAGTTTTCCCGTAACCCGTAACCGTTTCCCACATAAACCTGTTACTGGGATAAAAAGTGCTTAGTCTAATGTATAAGTTTCATTAAAATCCATTCAATAGTTTTGCGTGAAAGAGTAACAAACGTCCATCCTCACATCCATCTATATAGGTAAACATTGCAAGCTTTGTGTTACTTAATCGTTTGAATTGATTATTATGAAATTAATATTATCTTATATTCTAAATTTATACTATTTACAACCATATATACAAGTAATAACGTTTATATTTAACTCTCGTATCTGCTGCCATCTGCGGTTATAATGACAAAAGGTCTGGTCATGAACTATTACATACAAATGTTATCGATGTTGATACACAAACTTGTTTATGTAACCATTTTAGTTTTGATAACTTGCGGAAATTGAAATAAATTTGTAAAAATGTATTATTAATATATATGTGCAATGTCTATATTTTCACACCTTTACATTCTTATCAATTGTCTATATCTAAAGATATTCGTCAAAGTAAAGATAGTTGCTTTTATTTTTGTACAGTTGAATCTGCTCACGTGGTCTACGGGAGTAGATTGCTCAAAAACGGAAATCTCAAAAGTTCTCGGATACCCAGATGTCCATGTATGTAACGATTAATGAATCTGCAAACAGCGAAAGAAGTATGTATGGGTCGCAAAGTCTAGCTATGTGTCCTCTCTGACTACCCCGTCCGGGATACAGCGTAAAGATAGTTAGTTAGTAAACTAGGCTTCCTCCCGCGTAATGTATGATCCCAAAACTCCCCAAATATAAAGCAGGAAAAGGGTGATCTATAATGATTATGTTATGATATTGTAACTAACAATCTTCACGCTGTATCTCTGACGGGGTAGTCAGAGAGGACAGATCGTCAGGCTCCATTCGCGATCCATGCACACTTCTTTCGCTTCTTCAAGATCATCAATCGCTTCATACACGTACATCTAGGTATCAGAGTACTTTTGACTTTTGCGTTTTTGAGCAATCTGTTTAAGTAGTCTACATATGTAGTTTCGGCCTACTCGGACCCCTTATACCCCCTACTATCGCACAATATATATTCTTCGTTAATCGTTCCTCACTCATTCGTTATGATATTGCACAGGTAACGAATCTAGTCCGTCTCACTATACCTTTACGCAACGTTCATCAAGTGGAACGGGCTGACTCTGGGGGACCAGCGAGTTCTTCGGGCGATTCTGGAAGCATTCTCATAACTACAGCACATCACACGAGCTTTCTGTTTGGCAATATATCCGATAGAGACTTCCTTGTGCATAAGATTTCTGAACTCCTCGCCAAGTTGCCTAAGTAAGTAACATTTTAACGGATCATTTGCTTGATCTGTAACTAATAACAGAAATTAATGATCGTTTAATACCTAACAGAGCCATACTAACTTTTCCCGAAGATTTAACAATTTTTTACTAAAATCTATATTATATGTTCTTTTTAAAAGTGTGTTCACAAAGGAGTTGGCAGAGAAATGGCTTTTATTCTTAAAAAAATCCAATAGCAATGGACCAAATATTTTGTAAAAATTATAATTTTATTTTTTTCGACACCATTTTGTCGGTGTTGGTAAAAAAGGAAAAGTTTTGTTCGTATTTAACTTGAAAATAAATTCGATATTTTCTGAATATGCATAAAAAAATATCTAGTTCTAAAGTAACGTTGGTGTTTATTCTAAATATCAAAATATTGCTAAAAATAGGTTTTAGCAATATTTGATATTTAGAATAAACACCAACGTCACACAAATATGGTTTTCTCCTTTCGCATAATGGTTAACTTTATCCTCATTACCGTGGGCCGCAATCACACAAACCCGTATCCATAATTAACTGCATCTCACAATTAAAGTTCTCAGGTAACTGTATCTCACAATTAAAGTTCTCAGGTTGATGTTCTATTCTACATCTACCACGAAGAAGATTTGCTGAGTTCTACTGGAGAAAATCCTCCGCTGAATTGTGTCAATTTTTCTATTACAATTTCTTTAACAGGGTTTCAATCTAACAGCATGTTCCTGCCATCGCTCATTAACGTGGATTTTCAACTCTGGGCATGATATATTTAAGGTTGATTTACGATCACCGACTCAATTGTGTGAATGATAGTGATGTGTACAGGGAAAAGGCTACGAAGACACTCTCGCAGTCTGAGATTGACGGATGGACGCCACAGCCACCACTAATGACGCTCTTCAAGACGCACCAGACTTCGCCTATCAGACAGATACAGCAAAAGAAAGTTAGTAGAATGATCTTTAAGTATAATATCATCACTGTATTTTAGTGAATTCCTAATGACTTCCAAGCCAAGTAGGAATAATCAGCGGGTGTATGCGTTTCTTGGTGTTCGGAAATGGTGACGGCAAAACGCTTCACTTCAATAAGACTTACCGGAGATGGCAAGTGCACTTAGTTCTACATAGCTATACACGCTAGGGCTTCGGAGGTTTTGGTGGGGACCCTTACACCCAATCTTTTAGTATAAAATGTAACTGGAATATTATAATGTTAAAGAGTTTTTTTGATCGATTTATCATGCTAATCTTAGCAAAAATATTTTTGTGGGGGATAGCCCTTTTATCCAGGAAGCCTATATGCTACATATCGTCACGCTACTACCCAAGAGTATAGATCAGTAATCATATATTTTCATACATTAATATAAAACTAATAAATTTGGGTACAGCTGACTACTATATGGTGAGACGTATTGTGAGGAATGTGTTCGAGTATTATACAAATCTGTTAGTAAGAATTGTTTACTACAATGACGAAGAAGTAATTATTAAGTAATTATATTTTTAACATGTTCCCCACAGGAAAAACAATGGGAAGACCACATGGCTGAAGTCGGTCGAGGTGTAAGCATGTACCAAACAACAGAAGGAAGTGAACTGGTCGTAAATGGCCTTCCAGAATCACTTCGTGGGGAACTGTGGAGCGTGTTCTCGGGATCCACTTTGGTCAAGACACAAAACAAAGGCTTATATGAAAAGCATGTCAATGAGGCTTTGTCGTCCAAGAATCCGGCCAATGATGAAATTGAAAGGGACTTACATAGGTCTCTGCCTGAGCATATGGCGTTTCAGAATGATGTTGGTATGTTAGTTTCACAATAAATATTAAAGGCATAGTTTAAAATATATACATTTGATAAGAACGTGCAGTCTAGAACTAATCACAACACACTACAACAAGACAAGATCATCTTGAACAAAAACACTTGTACTGTTCTACTTATTTATTATTTAAACCTGACCAGTTTCGCCTTACGGCATTTTCAAAGGTTAGCACATATTTTATGTATTTCCGATGTCATTGAGTACCTTTGAAAATGCCGCAAGGCGAAACCGGTCAGGTTTAAGTAATAAATAAGTGGAACAGTACAAGTGTTTTGGTTCAAGATGCACCAAGTGCCAACAATCAACAGTGTAAACAGTCGAATATAAGTTAATAGCGGCGAACTATGTTGTTAGTTTGCCACCGGAAGAAATAAAAAAAAAGGTAGTATAAAAAATTCGGAGTTAGATTTTTTTTAGTAAGAATACAGAAGTATTCTTACTTATTCTTCTACCTTCACGTTATCAATTACTTAACGCCACAACCTACGCCTGTCGATTTCAACACGGTAATGTACTCACCACCTGTTACGTGGGACAAAAATGCAGACGGTGAAAAGTGGGCATATAGTATACTTCTGCCGCGGTGACAGCGGGATACTAAACAAGGATAAAGACGTCACCGATACAAATTATTTAAAGCTCTTTTGATATCTGTAAATAAATTGCTCAGAATACATTTATAAATGACCATATGAAGCGCTAGTAGCCCCGCTAACTGAGTGTATTGCAAAATAACGGTCACTGTGTTAAGCAATTTTCGTTATGGCTGGTCATGGACGGGTGACCGCTTTGTGGTATTTCCATTTACGAGCGTTTCCGTTCTTGATTGACATGTGACAATGACAGTCGTTAAGCCAAATTGCAGGCCTTTTGGGCGGCTTGAAAAATTTCAACAGCAGGTAGCCACAACCTGCGCTAGTTTATTTCAACACGGCAATGGGCTCACCACTTGTTACGTGGAATATGCCATATGCCTATGCTACCCCTTCGGGATAAGGCGTGGTTAAAAAATAAATATTATTCATCAAACTGTACTACTGCAAATAACGGTTTTTCTTGTAGGTATTTCCGCTCTTCGTCGCGTCCTGTGCGCATACGCACTGAAGAACCCCACAATCGGATACTGCCAGGCTATGAACATAGTGGCGTCGGTGCTTCTCATATACTGTCCCGAAGAACAAGCTTTTTGGTTGCTAGCAACCATTTGTGAGACTTTGTTACCTGATTATTACAATACAAGAGTCGTCGGAGCTTTGGTAAGTAATTCCTATCATATATGTCTGCAGCTACTTTAAATACTATTCGGGACTTCACGCCAAATAATATTTACGTACATAAATCTTCACTTCAAACGCGTTACAGCACCCGTGGTCGCGGGTGGAGCATCTATGTGTGTCCGTGTACACTTAGCGATTAATTTTTCGTGCACAACTACTATTATTGAAGTGAAAACTTCTTTTGGCGCACCGAACACAGATTTTTCCGTAGGTAGTAAGTTAGGCTGATCCGTCACGCTCTGAGGTAAAAGGCTCGATCGTAGTAAACTCGGGAACGCCGAGTGTACCCGAGCGAGAAATATACAGTCATCTGCTCTCCGCTGTTGTGTCGCTGTGTTAGTATATTCAATTCATACGTAATAATTGATTGCCATTGCCAATGAAGTTTTCAATTCTGCCGTGCGGTCTTAAACACACACTCTTAAATTTTTATAACTGTTTTATTTCTAGTTCGCATTTGGCATTGCAACTCTTTTTCATATTGGGCTGAGGATTTGTGTATATTGTGCTTGAGTATGTCTCTTATATACATAACTTATATTGTCTACTATTTACAAATTATATCGCGGTTCATTAATTGTTAATAATAACACTGATCCTGACGTTTCGGCATTTATTTTACACACACAAAGAGACAACCTCAACATAAATCTTATTGTAACCTTGTAATTTTTATTTGGATGGGGATGAAGAGTAGAAGCGTGCACGTCGCCATCCCTGCCAGCTACGGCTGCAATTCTACTCCAACACGAGTGCCACCAGGGCGAACTATGCTAGGGCGTGCCCCCGAGGCGACGCGCACCAGTTCGTCCCCGCTGGTGCGAAAAGTGTGAGCCAGAGCGGCGTAGGGGACCGCCACCCTACACGCGCGGCCCGACACGGCGGGAAGTGGAGGATGGAGTGCAGGGTAGCTGCGTGGAATGTTAGGGGAGGAATGCAAGATAAGATGAATGAGTTGATGGATGTTATGAATGAGAGAAAGTTAGATGCAGTGTGCTTGACAGAGACCAAGCGCAAGGGCAGCGAAGTCTTGGAGCTCCCGGGTGGGATGCTCGCGCTTTGGTCTGGAGTACCAGAGAGCGAGCATGGCAGTCGGGGGGTTGGAATTTTGCTGTCCTCGCGATTGGCCTCCGGTATGTATGAGTACAAACTGGTAGGTCCTAGAATCCTCTGGATCCGTGTAAAACTTGGTTTGACGAAGATTTTCCTGGTAGCTGCTTACGCGCCAGTATCTTCGTCGAACGCGAGTGAGCTAGAGGACTTCTGGGAGAGTATGAGAGAAGCTCTAAATGTGATAGAAGGAAATGAAAGACTTATAGTATGTGGAGACTTGAATGGATGGGTGGGTACCGCTCGCAATGGTTTTGAGTCGGTACTCGGGAAGTATGGGGATAAAAGGGTGAACGACGCTGGCAAGCTAATACTGGCATATTGTAAGGAGAAGGATTTGTTTGTGGCGAACACAATGTTCAACCACAAACAAATTCATATGTATACGAGGAGATGTAAGTCAAAGAGAAGCATGATAGATCTATTCCTAATGGATAGTCGGCTCCGTAAACAGGTGATGGACACGAGGGTTTATCGAGGCGCTGAGCTGGGATCAGACCACTACCTAGTCATAACTAGGATTAGGGGTCTGTTCGCGGGTTGGCGTCATCGTACCGAGTGTCCTGAACCTGGGCCGACTTATAGCATCAAAAGCTGGAAGCTGCAGGATGCATCCATTAGGGATAAATATAATGAAAGGGTAGCCGAAAAGCTTGGCGACGTCAATGTAAGCAGTGAGAATGTGGAAAGTGTATGGCAGAACCTTAGGGACAGTATGATAAATGCCGCTGTGGAAGTGTGTGGAGAAACGAAAAGAGGCAGTAGTAATAAGCGTGATGCATGGTGGAATGAGGAAGTGAAAGAAGCAGTTCGAATGAAGAAGAAAGCATGGCTAGACTACTTAGCCTCGCGGAATGATTTTAATATGAAAGAGAGATACAAGCTGCAGAAAGTTAACACGAAGGCACTGATAGAAGAAGCTCGTGAAAGGTGCAGAATGAAAGCGGATGAAAGGTTGTCGTCCAATTTCCGGGATAATGCCAAGCTCTTCTGGAAAGAGGTAGGCAAGACCCGGAGTTGTTCGGCAATCTGCAGTATGAATAAAGTGCTTAGTGTTAACAATGACGTCCTAACAGACCAAAGTGACGTCCTGCAGAGATGGAGTGAATATTATGGAAAGATGTATGCAAGAAAAGACAGAGATGCCACATCGGGAAGTGGAGCTCACTTCGATGCTCCGGATCCCGATGTCATTGAAGTCATTAGTATGAAAGAAATAGAACAAGCGATAAGAAGTATGAAATGTGGTAAGGCTGCGGGAAAAGACAGAGTTACTGCTGAGATGATCAAGTACGGTGGGTCGCGTGTCTGGGACACACTTTGTCTGTTATGCAACTTGTGCTGGCGGACGGGTGAGGTCCCAGATGACTGGCGAGTAGCAGTTGTAGTACCTCTTTACAAAGGGAAAGGCTCGCGCCTAAACTGCTCCAGCTACAGGGCGATCAGCTTGGTCAGCTTAGCTAGTAAGGTGTATGCAAAGGTTATAACGGCACGAATGCAAGAAAAGTCTGAAAGGTATTTATGGGAGGCTCAATGCGGATTCCGACGTGGAAGAGGTTGCATGGATCAAGTGTTTTCTCTCCGCATGATCGCGGAAAAGTTTCTGGCTCTTAGCCAGAAGGTTTTCTGCGCTTTTGTGGATCTAGAGAAAGCATTTGATAACGTTGTGAGAGAAACGCTGTGGGACTTGCTGCCAGGATATGGTGTGGACGGCTCGCTACTGCGGGCAATACAGTCGCTTTATAGGGACTGTAAGGCTTGCGTGCGAGTAGGGGGGGATGTGTCACCTCTTTTTGATGTCTGTACAGGCGTCAAACAGGGATGTGTCATGTCCGCCTGGCTGTTCATAGTGTATCTGGACAGTTGCCTGCAGAAGTTGAAAGATTTTAATATGGGTGTGAATTTGGGTGACTTTACAGTAAACTGTCTGCTGTACGCTGATGATGCGGTGCTCATGGCCTCATCAGAAGCCGACCTACAGGCATTAGTCACTAATATGAAAGAGGGGTGTGAAAGTAAGGGTCTCCGCATGAATGCAAGTAAAACTAAGGTTCTAGTATTTGAAAGAGGTGACGTAAGAACTAAATGCGAGATTAGGGTAAACCAGGAACGTCTAGAGCAAGTGAATGAAATTGTGTATTTAGGAAGTATGTTTAGCGCGGATGGAAGATGTGATTCGGATGTAGAACGGCGAGTAGCTGCCGGAAACAAAGTTAACGGTGCTTTGTCCCAGTTAGTAAAGCGACAAAGCATCGTAAAAGAAGCACGAATGGCGATTCATAACGCAGTGCTAGTGCCAACTTTGCTTTACGGTAGTGAAACCTGGGTATGTCAGCAGATGCATGAAAGTAAATTGAATGCTGTGGAGATGCGATCACTTCGAAAATTGTGCGGCGTTACCTTGGCCGACCGAATACGTAACGAAGTGATACGCAATATGGCAGGTTTGAATGAAAGTGTCAGCGTTAAGCTGGAAAAGGGCGTGCTCCGTTGGTTTGGACACGTCCAACGAATGAGTGAGGAACGATTGACGAAGAATATATATTGTTCAAAAGTAGAGGGTAGAAGGAGTCAGGGAAGGCCGAGACTTACGTATGAAGACCACGTGAGCAGATTGCTCAAAAACGGAAAGGTCAAAAGTACTCGGATACCCAGACGTGCGTGTATGAAGCGATTGATGAATCTCGAAGAAGCGAAAGAAGTATGCATGGATCGCGAAGCCTGGCGATCTGTCCTCTCTGACTACCCCGTCAGGGATACAGCGTGAAGATAGTTAGTTTGTTAGTTAATTTTTATTTGTACCGAACGAATTAATAATTTTTAGCAGTTTCATTGAAAGTACATAAATATATATTTTAGTGATTTACATGACTGACATTACATATCCATGAAATCCTTGCAAAGCGATCATTTCAAATGCTGTTCTAAATGCGTCAACTCTTTGTCTCATAATCGTAACTAACTATTGACTTGGTAATTCTAAACATAGTCCAGACTCACGTTCGTTTGACTTTGTTATTATCACTCAGTAACTTCGTTGCTTTTTATGGACACTTAAGTGGAGGGCAGTTAGTATTTCTGCTTGTATGTGAATTATACAAATTTGCATACAGTGCGACCAGATAAGGTTTGTGCTTCGGCTAGTTGTAGTTTTTAGGAACACGAAATATGTTTATTTGCGTTGATAAAGAGTTGAAATTGCAACAGTTACCAGAACTAAAAACCTTCAAAGTAAAGGCTATAATAGGATATAATCGAGACTTGACGATAACATTTTATATTACTTACCTGAATTCGAAAAGAGGGCTCCTTTATTTCAAACATGTTCACTGGAATTACGTCTTATCAATATATAGGTAGATCAGGGCGTCCTAGAAGAACTAACAGAGGCCCATCTGCCCGAACTGCACGCTAAACTCGATGAACTCGGTATGATGAAGATGATTTCTTTGTCGTGGTTCCTGACTCTCTTCATCAGCGTGATGCCGTACGAGTGCGCAGTCAACGTCATGGATTGCTTCTTCTACGACGGTGCTAAGGTTATTTTTCAGGTAAGGAATGAAGTCATTTGTCTATCAGTCTTACAGTTCAGTTATACAAGGACAGCGGCCCGCCCCGCCTTGTGAAAGTACCCAAAAAGCTATTATTGTACGAAACATTTTATCTGTAAATATACCTAAAATTCAACAAGAAGAAATTCTGAATACTTTTTGGAAAGCAATTGGCATTCTGTAATTATATTTCAATGCTATAATTTAATGTTCAAAAAATTAACGATCGTGCGCGATTCGATCCTGATTTCTTTTCTGTGCCCGAGGGAATTGCTTCCTTCCAATATGTAAATTTTTTTAGTTAATTTTCAATATGTAAATTCGCAACAATAGATTTTTTTGTGCTTTAGGTAACATTGACAATACTGGACATAAACCGCGAGAAGCTTCTTAAATGCACAGAAGACGGACAGGCGATGCAAGTTCTAAATGATTATCTTCAGGGCATTTACAATGAGGAAGCTATGGCGCTTTCCACTGAACCTAGAACCGCCGAAAAGGTAAGCTTTTTAAATATTATTGATCATGTTCCTTTCGCAGAGATTATGCCCGATGTCCACTATTGCAGGACAGCGAAAAACCTTTTAATTTTATTAAAAATCACGCTCAAGTAAATTATTAACAAACATAAACGGGATTTTGTGTAAAAACACGTAAAATCCCGGCTGATGAAGGCTTCCGGATGAAGCCGAAACAATTGTCGATCGTTATCGACAACACATAAGTGTTTTTACGCAAAATCCCGTTTATGTTTGTTAATAACTTTTAATTTCTTTTCTTAATGAAAGTCAATGGATGCCATTTTAAAATGTAGGAATGACTTACAACATTAAAATTACACTTACATTGTTCCTTTGGATTTATGTGAGAACAGTCGACTAAACTTAAGTTTGCCTTAAATATAAATAAGATTATTTGTAATAATTGCTATAACAGCTATGAGCTGACCAGTCCCAACAGACGGCACCCGTTCACGGGTATGACGCATTATATCAGCCATCGCTCTACTCAACCGTATTATAGGGAATTAGGCGACCCGATACATACGCCACCACTGGCAGGACACTTATTCGAGCATGACATACTCAAAAACTGCACAGCAACTATCATGTCAAATTCAAAGTAATAAATAAATCTACATGGTGTTCACACAATAACAAACTCAAATTACATTGTATATTAGTTAATACCGGGACTAAACACAGCCAATTTAGAAACCTTTAGTTGTTAGACGTTTCAAATTATTAATAATGTAGAGATGTAAAAATACAACATATATATGCAGATTCAAGGCATATCACAAGATTCATTCGAATCCTAAATATCTCAAGCGAAGATCGCAAGCAACTCATTTCCATTTATTTTTATCATTCAAATAATCATAGTTGTGTAATAGGCCCTTTTCAAGAGGTGCGTCTTAATTTCGGCCTTAAATTTATGTAACTGCAGGTTCATAATGTTTAAAGGAATTTTATTATATAGGCGTACGCCAATTCCGGCAAAAGGGTCTTGAACCTTTTATAAACGATGATGCGTTCCAATTAATTTATGCTTATTTCTAGTATTTATCATGTATGTCACTGTGTCTATTGTATAAATGTATGTTCTGTTTAACTAACATAATATTTGCAAATATATACTGTGATGCATGCGGGGATGAAGAGTAGAAGCCTGCCCGTCGCCATCCCTGCCAGCCAAGGCTGCAATTCTACTCCAACACGAGTGCCACAGAGGCGAACCACGTGAGGGCGTGCCCCCGAGGCGACGCGCACCAGTTCGTCCCCGCTGGTGCGAAAAGTGTGTGCCAGAGCGGCGTATGGGACCACCCTACACGCGTGGCCCGACACAGCGGGAAGTGGAGGACGGAGTGCAGGGTAGCTGCGTGGAATGTTAGGGGAGGAATGGCAGATAAGATGAATGAGTTGATGCATGTAATGAAAGAGAGAAAATTAGATGCTGTGTGCTTGACAGAGACCAAGCGCAAGGGCAGCGAAGTCTTGGAACTCCCGGGTGGGATGCTCGCGCTATGGTCTGGAGTACCAGAGAGCGAGCATGGCAGCCAGGGGGTTGGGATTTTGTTGTCCTCGCGATTGGTCTCCGGTATGTATGAGTATAAATTGGTTGGTCCTAGAGTCCTCTGGATCCGTTTAAAGCTCGGCTTGACGAAAGTTTTCCTGGTGGCTGCTTACGCACCAGTGTCTTTGTCGAGCGCGATTGAGCTAGAGGACTTCTGGGAGAGTATGAGAGAAGCTCTGAATGTGATAGAAGGAAGTGAAAGACTTATAGTGTGTGGAGACTTAAATGGACGGGTGGGTACCGCTCGCGATGGATTTGAGTCGGTACTCGGGAAGTATGGGTACCAAAGGGTGAATGACGCCGGCAAGCTTATACTGGCATTTTGTAAGGAAAAGGATTTGTTTGTGGCGAACACAATGTTCAACCACAAACAAATTCATATGTATACGAGGAGATGTAAGTCAAAGAGAAGCATGATAGATCTATTCCTAATGGATAGTCGGCTCCGTAAACAGGTGATGGATACAAGGGCTTATCGTGGCGCTGAGCTGGGATCAGACCACTACCTAGTCATAACTAGGATTAGGGGTCTGCTCGCGGGTTGGCGTCATCGTGCCAAGTGTCCTGAACCTGAGCCGACTTATAGCATCAAAAGCTGTAAGCTGCAGGATGCATCCATTAGGGATAAATATAAAGAAAGGGTGGCCGAAAAGCTTGGCGACGTCAATGTAAATAGTGAGAGTGCGGAATGTGTATGGCAGAACCTTAGGGATAGTATGGTAAATGCCGCTGTGGAAGTGTGTGGAAAGACAAAAAGAGGTAGTAGTAATAAGCGCGATGCATAGTGGAATGATGAAGTAAAAGAAGCCGTGCGAATGAAGAAGAAAGCATGGTTGGACTACTTAGCCTCGCGGAATGATTTGAATCTGAAAGAGAGATACAAACTGCAAAAGGTTAACACTAAGGCACTGATAGAGGAAGCTCGTGAAAGGTGCAGAATGAAAGCGGATGAAAGGTTGTCGTCCAATTTCCGAGATAATGCCAAGCTCTTCTGGAAAGAGGTAAGCAAGACTCGGAGTTGTTCGACAATCTGCAGTATGAATAAAGTGCTTAGTGTTGACAACGATGGTCTAACAAAACAAACTGACGTCCTGCAGAGATGGAGTGAATATTATGGAAGGATGTATGCAAGTAAGGACAGAGATGCCGCATCGGGAAGTGGAGCTCACTGTGACGCTCCGGATCCTGGTGTCATTGAAGTCATTAGTATGAAAGAGATTGAACAAGCGATAAGAAGTATGAAATGTGGTAAGGCTGCGGGAAAAGACAGAGTTACTGCTGAGATGATCAAGTACGGTGGGTCGCGCGTCTGGGACACTCTTTGTCTGCTATGCAACTTATGCTGGCGGACGGGTGAGGTCCCAGATGACTGGCGAATAGCAGTTGTAGTACCTATCTATAAAGGGAAAGGCTCTCGCCTAAACTGCTCCAGCTACAGGGCGATCAGCTTGGTCAGCTTAGCTAGTAAGGTTATAATGGCAAGAATGCAAGAAAAGTCTGAAAGGTATTTGTGGTAGGCTCAATGCGGATTCGGACGTGGAAGAGGTTGCATGGATCAAGTGTTTTCTCTCCGCATGATCGCGGAGAAGTTTCTGGCTGTTAGCCAGAAGGTTTTCTGCGCTTTTGTGGATCTAGAGAAAGCATTTGATAATGTTGTGAGAGAAACTCTATGGGACTTGCTGCCCGGATATAGTGTGGACGGCTCGCTACTGCGGGCAATACAGTCTCTATACAGGGACTGTAAGGCTTGCGTGCGAGTAGGGGGTATGTGACGCCTCTTTTCGACGTCTGTACAGGCGTCAAACAGGGTTGTGTCATGTCTGCCTGGCTGTTCATAGTGTATCTGGACAGTTGCCTGCAGAAGTTAAAAGATTGTGATATGGGTGTGAATGTGGGTGACTTAACAGTAAATTGTCTGTTGTACGCTGATGATGCGGTGCTAATGGCAATCACTAATATGAAAGAGGAGAGTGTAAGAAAGGGTCTTCGCTTGAATGCAAGTAAAACCAAGGTTCTGGTATTTGAAAGAAAGTAAGAACTAAGTGCGAGATTTGGGTAAATCATAAATGTCTAGAGCAAGTGAATGAAATTGTGTATTTAAGGAGTATGTTTAGCACGATTGGAAGATGTGATTCGGATGTAGAACGGCGAGTAACTGCCGGAAGCAAAGTTAACGATGCTTTGTCCCAATTAGTAAAGCGACAAAGCATCGTAAAAGAAGCACGACTCCCGATTCATAACGCAGTGCTAGTGCCAACGTTGCTTTACGGCAGCGAAACCTGGGTATGTCAGAAGATGCATAAAAGTAAGCTGAATGCTGTGCAGATGCGACTTCGAAAATTGTGCGGCGTAACCTTGGCCGACCGAAAACGCAACGAAGTGATACGCAATATGGCAGGTTTGAGTGAAAGTGTCAGCGTTAAGCTGGAGAAGGGCGTGCTCCGTTGGTTTGGACACGTTCAACGAATGGGTGAGGAACGATTGACGAAGAATATATATTGTGCGAAAGTAGAGGGCAGAAGGAGTCAAGGTAGACCGAGACTTACTTATGAAGACCACGTGAGCGGATTGCTCAAGAACGGAAGAGTCAAAAGTACTCGGATACCCAGACGTGCATGTATGAAGCGATTAATGAATCTACAGGAAGCGAAAGAAGTATGCATGGATCGCGATGCCTGGCGATCTGTCCCCTCTGACTACCCCGTCAGGGATACAGCGTGAAGATAGTTAAGTTAAGTTTACTGTGATGCAACCGTCAAAATGCCAATTTCTTTAAATTTCTCTCTAAGAGACACTCTAGCACTCAATTTATATATTGAGTGCTAAGTAAGAAAGTTTACTCATTAGAATTATCCTTACGTTACCATGCACTCTTTGTATTCTAACCAAACGTAATTTATATATTTAGACAATAAAAATCCAAGAGCTGATCTACCAGTCGTATCGCACATTTGGGACCAGCGTAAGCAGTGAGAACATAGAGCATCTTCGTCTGAAGCACAGATTGAGGGTCGTCAGGCAATTGGAAGACAGCCTTGAAAAAAATACGCTGCGAGCTTTGCAGCATGACAAACTGTTGGAGCCAAATGAGTTGCAGGTAGTATCTACAATAATTTTTCATGTGGTGTTTTTGTGGGACAAAAAACAACTTTAATTTGTTTTCTCGTGATCCACCATTGTGGACAGCTTCACAACTTTCTAAACGATTTTGAAAAAGGGTCGTAGATGTGTTACAGGAAATCGAGGAACCGCGCGCTTTTTTAACTTGACCAATGAGCGCGCGCGGTGGCGGAGAAATGGCTGTGAGATGGAAGCCAATCGATTTCGAATGTAGAATTACATATATTTTGGGAAAGGGACGGAAATTTTGTATAGGCAACCGAAAAAGCGCGCGCTGTTTGATTTCACCAATGAGCGCACGCGGTTGCAGAGAGATAGCTGTGAGATGCTGTCTACCCATTTTGAATATAGAAATATTTTTTTTTCATGCATAGAATATACTCGATCAATTTTTTTTTTATTATCTCTGTGAAGTCCTGCAATCTATCTGCGACATTTAGCTGGATGTTAAGTATTTAACAAAGGTCGTTGATGGTAATATGTCGATTGACATATCCTTATTTATTTTCTCTCATTTCTCATTTTAGTCTTGAATAATGTCCTGTGGTATTTCTTATGATCAATAATATGACGAACAAATTGACCTTACGTTCATCCTTCCTACGTGTCCGAACAATCTGAGCTTCCCTTTTCCTGTTTTGTTATTACATCTCCTGTTATACCACAATGTTTACATAGCACGCTGATTCTTTCATTGTCTATTAATTACACTTTAGCTCCCAAGTTTCAAACTTCTCATACTTCTTCTGTGACACCCAACTTCTACAGTCAGTCTTTTCCTTCGTAGATACGTTCTGACTCGCCCATAAAGGTGTATAAGGCTCCTTTTATGTATTCCTATTAAAAATGTTTAAAGCTATCGTGGCCCCGCTGACTCAGTGTTCTGTAAACGATCACTGTGTTAAGCAACATTCGCTATAGGTGGTCCTTGTATGGGTGACGACTTTGTGGAATTTACATTTGCCAGCGTTTCCGTGCTTCGGAAGGCACATTAAGCCGTTGGTCCCGGTTGCCAGTAAAATGGCAGTCATTAAGCCTGGTTGAAGGCCATATGGGCGGCTTGAAAAATTTCAACAGCAGGTCGCCACAGCCTGCGCCTGTCCCATTTCAACACGGCAATGGGCTCACCAACGTGGGACATAAAATGCATACGGTGAAATGTGGGCGTATAGTATGCCTTCGGGGATAAAAGCGTGACAATATGTATTAAAAATGTTATCAGCTAACAAATAATATAATTCACTAAGGTTTATTTTCACTAAATAATACATTATAAAATGTTATTTCGAAGTATTTTATTCTATTAGGTATCGAACTCCGTCTGAGGCTAGGCAGAAGTAATATCCCTAAATTTTGTTTCTTTCAGGAGTTACTAAGTGCCATCCGAGAGGAACTTCTATGGGCTAAGCGAGTGCCATGCGAGCGGATGGAAGCGCCTTACGAAGCGTACAGACTTGACTACTCGCAGTTTAAAACGTTATTCAGTGCGCTCTCTCCGTGGGCAAAGGGTGATTTTGCTGAGGTCATCACAGCCAGGATGTTTAAAGTAAGTTTTTCAACAAATCTAGGTAAATTGTTCAAATTTCACTATGTTAATGTGGTTCCGAAATGTCATTTCTGGTGGAATATCATATAGCAAACCTTAGACATTTAGATCCAATATGGTCAATCATCCAATATCCAATTGGTTCACAAATTAGTGATTACCTTTATTACCTGTTGATTAATTTTATTTAGTTGTATGTACAAAGTGTATGCGGATGTACCTAGATCTGGAAGATTAATCAGTCGAACAGGTCGGCAGGTCTAAATCAATGAATCTAAACAGTCGATCTGCGATTAATGACTTGAGCTTTCGAAGTGACGATAGATCCAAATTCCAAATGCAAGCGATCGTTCGATAATAATATTTATTTATTCATTTTTTCTCACCACAATATACAAATATATCACAAATAATACAATTGTTCCTGATCCTTTTTAGTTCTATTTATCTAGAAAATATCTAGAAAACTATAAATAACCCACGATTGAAGAGACGGCATGCGCACAACAGTAGACTAAAGTATTTAATGATCATACATACATACATACATATTATCACGCCTGTTTCCCATCGGGGTAGGCAGAGACTATGGCTTTCCACTTGCTACGATCCTGACATACAGCTTTCGCTTCTTCTACTTTCATGAGTGTTTTCATACACGCTCGCCGGTTAAGGGTACTCTTGACCTGGCCTTTTTCCAAAAGATCGTCGATTTGATTGACATACGTGCGCCGAGGTCGACCCCTACCAGTTTGCCCATTCACTCTCGCCACATATATCTGCTTCGTCAGTCTTTTTTCATCTATCCTCTCCACGTGTCCGAACCATCTAAGCATCCCTTTTTCTATCTTAGTCACTACATCTTCTGTCATACCGCATTGTTCCTCTATCACGCTGTTCCTTTCTTTATCCATCAACTTCACTCCAGCTATACTTCGCAGACTTCTCATTTCCACGGCATTAATTTTACTTTTATGCGTCTTCTGCCATACCCAGCTTTCACTGCCATACGTAAGTGTGGGGACCAGCACTCCTCTATGTACAGCCAGTCTTGCCTTCTTAGACACGTTCTGACTGCTCATAAAGGCGTACATGGCTCCATTCACTTTATTTCCTGCCAAAACTCTTCGCTCAATGTCATAGTCACACTTTCGTAAATTTTGTACCCAGATATACAAACTCTTTCACTTGTTCTACTCTTTCTCCTTCCACAAGAATTGATCAATCCGTCGTACTTACCTCCCTTTAAAAAAACATTACTTTCGACTTGTTTACATTCACATTCACTTTTAATGATCATGAAATCGATTATCCAGCTTGACTAAACAGTTTGGGTCAATAGTTGAATAATATGCAATAGGTTTTAACTACATATATATTACTTTGTAGTGATGGTCAGTGATGATCACATTACTTTATAAAGCAATGTTTCGCACATGTTTAGTCTCTAGAAAGATTTGGTGCACCAACTTCGATGCAGTTATCATCTCTTAGACTTATCTCTTCTTTTCTTCTATATTATAAATAGAAAAGATTTGTACCTATGTTTGTAATGAATAAATTTAAATGGGTGTGCTCACGTCATGCGGCAATCGCAGGGCTACGTGGGAAACAAATGTCTGGCCATGTCAGCCCCGCTGGGTCCCGGTACGACCCAAAAAGTGCTGGCTTGACGTCGTAAGGGATGACATGTGTGCCAATGGTCTCACTACAGGGGATGCCGACGACCGTGCGAAATGGAGGAGAAAATGGAAAGGGAAAGCGGACCCCTGGCGTCGCGAGACGCAACTGGGACAGACGCTGGGATGATGATGATGATGAAACATAAATACTGGTGGACCGATTTGACTGACAATTGGTATGTAGGTAGCTGACATCCCGGAAGGAAACATAGGATACAAGCTTTTTATCCTGGTAACATTTACATTTTCTTCACGCGGGCGCAGCCATTGTGGTTCTCTAGTACCATATACAACTACCTACTCCATCATAAAAAGAATCAGGTTTATCTCTCTGTCGCAGCTTCTCGACGTGGATGAAGATGGCATCGTAAGCGCTCGTGGTTTGGCCGTCGCACTGGGTCTGAGTTGTCGAGCAGACGCGGCGAGACGTCTCCGAGCTCTGTTCGCTAGTCACGCGCCGCCCCTGTTGCCGCGAAGGGACCTCGTGCCTACTCACTTTACTGATACCGGAGAGGAACTTGCCACTGATGCTATCTCTTTCTTTGACAAGTATGTCATATCCACGACAGACCGCGTATCTTTAAAATAACAGGGTTGTAGGTTCAGCTTATAATGGTTGAAAATGAAGTGGTTGCGTAGTTGTCTCGTCTGTTAGTCAGCAGATACACTGCTGGCATGTGACGCTGCCTGGGTCACCTTTACCGCAATGTGTCATTCCATGTAAACTGTAATGTATAAAATCCATGGGGTGCCTGGTTCAAACACTTAACGTGAAATATTTTTTTTATCACAGTATACACAAGAGGAGTATTTTTTGTGATTATTTTATGGCCTGGTTACTAAGACCTTTTAGCCAAATCTTATTTATATAATATTTTTTCAATCTTATGTTTTAAATTAATCCTGTCCAGTCCTTTGTTGATGTCAAGTCCAGTCTTAGATCTTGTATCCTCGCCCCATTAACGCGGTACAGCGTTTTTGAGGCTTTCAGTGGAATTTGCGCGGCAAGATGTAAAATAGCATTTCACTGCAATATATCATTGTCTTTCACCATAGCACGTTTAGACAACTTTAACGTCTAAGTAACTACCATTATTTCACATAAAACATAGTTAATGCACTATTTTGGAAAATATTATAAAACAAGCATCCGCCAATAACCAAGTTCCCTCGCAAGAGTGGGCCGGTGATAGCTCCTTTGCACTAGACCATTATCAATTATGCGCGCATTCCATCGTTCATCAGGGCATGTAGTATATGAAGAAAAAGATACCCAGAAGTTCTCTTAAGCGAATCCAAGTGCGAACACCTATGACACAGCCTGAAGGTTCAATGTATGATACTACCCATTTTGTAACGAATTGCGAAAAAGTGGTAGAACAAACGGTTATGACCTTGGCTATCCACTCCTAGCAGGATGCTGGCGTTTTACAAATGACCCTGTATATATTTTTTCGAGGGCGTTTTATGATAACAGATAATCATAGCCTACCTAATGTTATGTATGCGAAATTGAATTATTCACAGTATAGAAGAAGAGGCAACTACACCAGAGCCGTTGCCTGGAACTTTGCAGAGGTCGATAAGCGAGTTGTACGGTGATAGCAGTCAATTTTACAGAAACGATTGTGAGAGCAGCCAAAGTGGTGAGTTATTATATAGTTCTTGTAAGGGTTTTTTTACATCAGTGAGAAAATGATGGAAGGTTAACTTGTTATAACCGTTTATTGTTAAGTTCTCAAATCACAAGTTTAATGTAAAACAAAGTTAAAATGAATAATGATACTATGACACACTTGTTTGGTCAACAGATCGAGTACTGAGTTTGTTAAGTACTAAAATTATATTAGAAAAATAAGTGAATCGCACGAGTCGGCGTAAAATGCTGACTCGGCAATATACGACAAAGACCGTACAGTTCTTCATCATCATAAGTGTTTTCCTAGTCGCTTTCAAACCATACCTGGATTCGGAGCCTACGGTTTAGTTTTATTTGGTTGCTAGAAACAGCTATCGTGTGGCTTTTAACTTTTGGCATTGTTAGGAGCGACTGCCGTTCGACCTCCCAACCCCGTAAGGGCGCCGGGGTCGTTGCCTGGCCCTTTGGTCAGCAGGTGCACCGCTGGGGCCGCAAAGACTATGGGGCCCCTTACAACTCTTTTTTTGTATATATTTTATGGCCTGGTTACTAAGACCTTTTAGCCATATCTTAATTCATATTTCTTATATCTTCTTTCTTATTATCTAAAATGTCCCCGTCCTCTACGTCTTAGTCAAGTCTAGATTTAAGGTAAGGTCAGTCTCATCCCAGTGTAAAGTTAATAGAAAATAGCGGCAAAATAGAAAATAGCATTTCACTGCGATATCATTGTCTTTCACTATAGCACGTTAACACAAGAAACTACCACTTCCGCAAATGCAACAAGATAAATGCACTAGTTTTAGAAAATAATATTATAAACAGCTAGCATCCGCACTTGTCAACTTTACCGCGTAGAATCCCCCCTTACAACTCTAGTGGTGTTATCCCGCTCTTTTATGGTGGTGGGGGAAGAGGGTTAAAGCTGTGCGTCTCACGGCACGCCGCTGTCATGGCCTACTTCTGTAAGAACGGTGAGCGGCCTACTCGCCGTTGATATACATTAGCCTAATTTGTACTGTGTAGCTTCACTATGTAGACTCAGTGTTCTGTAAACGATCACTGCGTTAAGCAAGTTTCGCTATAGCTGGTCCTTGGATGGGTGATCACTTTGTGGAATTTACATTTGCCAGCGTTTTCGTGCTTCGGAAGGCACGTTAGGCCGTTGGTCCCGGTTGCCAATAAAATGACAGTCGTTAAGCCAATTTGTAGGCCTTATGGGCGGCTTGAAAATTTTAAAAGCGGTCACCACAGCCTGCGCCTGTCCATTTCAACACGGCAATGGGCTCACCACCTGTTACGTGGGACAAAAATGCATACGGTTAAATGTGTGTTACTTATTAAATACAATTTTACTTATTAATTTTACTGACACGTTGCCATGTACGGTCATTGCACTGTACAGTCAGCATAGTAATTCATTATCCAAATTATTTCTAACGTCATGTATTCATTCCTACAGCCAGTGGTTACATAACCGCGGACAATGTGCGTGCCTGTGGTTTGGCCGGACTAGCCTCAGGCGGTAGTACCCCGTCTTCCGCGCCACTAGCACCACCATTACCGCGCGACCACTTCCTGCAGCTACTGGCAGTGCTGCATGACCTCACGCAGCATGACCCCGTAGTCTACGAGGCTGTGGTACTAGCCGGTAAGTGATGGATTTTGAAGATTTACGCACGCTTGACTTTAAGAGTAAGCTAGTGAATGCGTGACGAGACCGTTACGAAAAGTGTGATCCGGCGAAGCGAAAGAAAGTTGAGAGGGAGATGTAAGTTTGTGAAGATAGAAAGGAGAGAGTTACGTTTCGTATATTACTGCAGGAGTAGGAGAAAGGTGCGAGCACACATTTTCTTTCTCTAGTAGCCAGTGGAGCTAAAGAAGTTTTACTTCAGTCGTGTGGTCTAAAACATACTGGATTTTTCTTTTTATATGACTATACTTGATTGTTATTCGCTTGACGCGTGACTCAATTCAGATACTCGCAATAAGTCACACTACGCACTCTGTTTTTGTTATAGCGAGATATTCCGAATTCTGATCCGGGTATCCATTTTCATTTTATAATTTGATTTTACTAGCATAACTATATTATTTTAAATAAAAACTATTTTATAGGCATAACGCCATTTTATGAATGATGAAAAGTATAGTGAACAATAAAAAGTAATTATTTGCGTTTCAGGTACACTTTTGTTGCAACTCGGCGAACTGAACCATCGCCCCTCGTCTATAGACCGTGAGATTTCACAAGACAGTCTGTTCTTAGCCGCCGCAGCGAAGCAACCTGAAGCACAGGTAACTGTAGACAACTACTTATATGATTAGCAATTTCTTGCTTGTTGTAATTTCTTCCAGGGCTACTGTATATATAGTAGCTCTGGAAGAAATTACAACAAGCTTCCCTGACAGGGAAGCTTGTTGTAATTTCTGTAATTAGAACTTTATCAGTAAATAAATCTATTTTTTTTTATGTTTTACACATTAAAATGACGCCGCCTGCCTGATGGAAAGCACAGACGACGATCCGTGACTGAGGGCCTCTATCCCAGCCGGTAGGACCCCGATAGCGACCCTCAGGTTGATGGCCCAGAAATATGCCTTTTCACGCTTTTCTTCAAAGGATTTTAAGAGGAGGAAAACACGTGCGCTGGCCGAGAGTTCCATGTTTTTATGGTGCGACACAAGAAAGACCTGCGGAATCTTTCGGTTCTGGGCACAATTGTATCTACAGTGTGAGGATGACATCTCTGCCCGCCCGTGTTGTTCGGGAACGGAAATGAGAGGGAGGGATCAAGTGGAAGAGTTCTTCAGAACACTCACCGTGGTAGATACGATAAAACGCAGCAAAGCTGGCGACCTCTGGGCAATCAATAATGCGGAGTTGCACGACGCTGCAACGCGTCGAGAGCTTCAAGCAAGTATTTTGCGGAGCCATCCCAGAGATGTGAATGTGGATTTCTTTTTCCACGCACGGACGAATCTTATATAATAAACATCTCTGTTCTGGCGTGAAAAACCGCGTCATCCTGTTAAGGACTCTGAGTTATTCGATGTAATTTTTGTTGTTAAGCTCTCGACGAACGTCTAACCCCAGAATGCTGAGGTAATTTTGCAACGGCGATGTTGTGTTCTGAAGAGTTGAAAGGAAAGGGGATTTTATTTGCAGTAAATGCATATGCCTGCGTTTTCCTGGCATTGAAGTCGACCAGATTGTCAGTACCCCACCGTGAGATGCGGTCCAGATTCCGATCAAGCTCCGCCACAACTTGTCCCCTCATATCCTCAACATCCGTCCTCTTTACCGTCGGGTGACTTACATATCCCCCATGTAATGTACTTTCATCTGCATAGCAATGTATGGTTGCCCAGGGACAACATATCATTGATATGCAGAAGAAAGAGAGTGGGCGACAACGCGGACCCCTACTGTACGCCAGCATTTATCCACAAGTAGTCTGAGGCCCGACCTTCGCATAGAACCCGAATACAGCGCTCATGCAAAAAGCTGGCGAACCATGTGCATAGTTGAGGTGGCAGGCCAAATGCCGGAAGCTTGGAAAGGAGTGTTGCATGCCAGACCCTATCAAATGCCTTGGCAATGTCCATGCTGAGGGCCAAGGATTCACCATGCTTGTCCATAGCCTCACCCCAAAGGTGTGTGACGTATGCCAGAAATTCACCCGTTGGACGTTTCGGCCTAAAACCATATTGCCGGTCGTTGATTAAGGAGTGATCTTCCAGGGGGCCTAAAACGGCAACATTGTATGTTTCATATTTTGATCATCAAATGTTTCATTTCACAGTTTGTAAAATGACAAGTTATTTGATGAATCACAAAATGAAGGTCAAATGTTTCATATTTGTAAATCATCTTATTTGACAGATTTGTATGGAAATGCGTATATGGTTCATTTAAATGAATCATCAGTAGTGTCAAATTGGTGAAATTTTAGATGTTACTAGGTGACTAACATTTTACGTTCATATTTAGCAATTTCACTGTCGTTATTGAATTTTAAGAGCTAACATTGATAAATTTATAAATTTTTGGGACAATGGCAGATTTGAGAATGGAGTTTATTGGGTTGTATATTTCAAATAATTGTTTGACTTAGATCTTTATAGAATAGAATTAGAGCCATATTTTGGTTGTATTTATGAAGGCCCCGCTGACTCAGTGTTCTGTAAACGATCACTGTGTTAAGCAACATTCGCTATAGATGGTCCTTGGATGGGTGACCACTTTGTGGAATTTAAATTTGTGAGCGTTTCCGTGCTTCGGAAGGCATGTCAAGCCGTTGGTCCCGGTTGCCAGTAAAATAGCAGTCGCCTTAAGCCTGGTCGAAGGCTTGAAAAATTTGACCATGCTCAATAACGGAAAAGTCAAAAGTACTGGGATATCCAGACGTGCGTGTAGGTATGAAGCGATTGATGAATCTTCAAGAAGCGAAAGAAGTATGCATGGATCGCGATGTCTGGCGATCACTACCCCATCAGGGATACAGCGTGAAGATAGTTAATTTTTTTTTAATTTAAATAGCAGGTCGCTACAGCCTGCGCCTGTCCATTTCAAAACGGCAATGGGCTCTCCACCTGTTACGGGGGACTAAAAGTGCATACGGTGAAATGTGGGCATATAGTATGCCTCTGCATACCCCTTCGGGGATAAAGGCGTGAGAATATGTATGTATATATGTATTCATGGGACACATTGCCACTGTCAGACCATTTGAGTATGAGGAAAGGTATTTGAACTGAAAGAGGTCTTTATTTTATCTCGTCTTTATTTTTGCGTATTCCCAGTTACTTCCAAACCCAAACTGAGCTTGGAACCTTGGTTCCACCTTTATTTCCTGCTAGGACCGGCTTTCATTTTATAAGTGCATATATTACAAGTAGTATCAGAGCAAATGGCTTATTAACGCTACGCATATTGGAAAGAAAATGCATGCTTTCTTACATTGATACAGCAGAGATTAGTCGCTCCCGCAATGGTAATGGTATTTTAATGGTAATTCCATTCGAAGTAGTCAAATCTGTAATCCTCAGGCTTCAATGTGAAAAGCTTTAGATACAACCATGGTCAACACTCAGATAAGGCTTAGATTATGGGTAAAGGTAAAAATAGATATATATATGAGATAAAAAAAATAATTGAAACAAATATACAGCTCTTGCATCATTTATTTATAACAAAATTAACATGTTCCAGTTGATTCACTGTGATTAATCCTTGTACTGTCACTACTCCACTTTCCACAATTATAGTGTGTCTATCCTATAACTTACCTTAAATGCAGAGAAAGATCCAGGGATTGGTGCGTTCAAACAAAAAGTCTTCAGCTTTAGAAGATCAAAGAAGTAATATTTTATTAGTATTTTCACATTCACATCACTGAGACCATTTCACTTTAAGATTTATGATTCAGATTTAAATAAGTTTTAATGCAAGCCACAAATGAACTAGTCATTCTTCTTATGTGTAAATTGTCTTGAATCTGAAAATAAAACATATTGGTTATTAGAAGTGCGTAAGAAGAAAATTCTTGTTAATCAAAATTCTAAACAATTTTATGAAATTTTCCATTGATTCAGACTATCCCCGACACTCAAGTTTAATGACTCCAATCTGAATCGGATACCCCTGAATTTTGTAATTAAGAACTGATATATAATTAATTAAGTTCTGTTTACCTTTTATTGATTCCAATTTCGATACATGTCTATGAATCTTTTTTGGCTAGCCATTCTAAATTTTGGCCATCAAATTACTATACTATGGTAACATCCGAGTAGTTCTAAATCTGCTGAAGCTTTTTGATTTTCTTCTTCAGAGAATATTCTCCACTATAATGTCATTATATTCTTCATTATAGTCAGGGGAAACAAAAGATTTTTTAAATGAACTTATAAAACTTGAAACCACTTATTAATAAATCTTGAATACTTCACAGTGTAAGTTACCATAATCTTATGTCGCAATATGCAAGTTCCTAAATTCAACTCAATCCATTCTAAATATTTAATAAATAAATTCATTTGACAGACGACTGACATGACATGTACGCATCGAGGTCAATTATTACAAGCACACACTAAAAATAAAATATATATTTATAGATTTTTGCTTCGCTTTTTATTTATTTTATATTTATTAAATAGGAATATCGAACTATTGTTAAATGGAACATAATAATTACTATTTCACATTGTAGTAAAGGCAAAATACTTGTTTAAACAATAACCGTATAATTACGATTCTGTGTGACTCTTCATTTTTTTTCAGTGTAGCAACACCAATATCAAATATGATTGGGAAATGAAATGAATAGTAGATGATTCATTTTTTAATGTCACCATTTTAAGGTCTTTAAAGCATTTCTTCTACAAATCTGCAAATAAATTATATTATAGATGAAACATGCAATGTTGCCTTTTTAGGCCCCCAGGTAGCGCATGAGCTAGAGGCTATGGGGCGGTAGTTGCCCGGGTCTGACCTATCCCCTTTCTTGGGGATCGGTTGCACGGAGTTAACTCTGCTGCACACCTCTTAAGAACCACCGCCGGAATACCGTCTGGGCCGCTGGACTTACGGACGTCGAGCGACCGTAGCACCCTCCGAACGTCGCACTGCCTGATAATTATATCAGGCAGTGCATTGCCACAACTTGTGACTGCCGGAGACATATACAGTATAACTCTAATCTAATAATAAAAATGACACTATAGTTGAGTCAATATAATAGGCCACATTTGACAAGTGTCAGTTTTTGCTTCATAGTGAGATGACATGATTAAAAATATCGATTAATGTGAACGAACCGATACGGACTGCAAAATATGAATCGAATCAGTTATTTTGAAAAAGTAAGCTATTAAGAAGTTCAGTTGAATCCCTGACCAATTATTGTTATACTTTTTCTATCGTAAATTAGGAACAATATCTGAAAACTTAACGAATAATAAGTATATTAAATATATAATTATCAATTAAATATAATAAAAATTAATAATAAGTGCCAGGTAAATTATTTTTCTAGAAATATCAATTAGATTATAGAAAATATTTCTATTAATTATAGAAAAAAACTTATATACGCGGGTGAAGCCGCGAGCGTTCACTAGTACTACATAAGAATGACGAAAAATGAGTAGGTATGATTAAAACAAAACTTTAAAAGTGGTGGACAATTTAAATTAGTTTCATTACATTCGATTCTTTTAATAAACATTAGATTTTCTTAGTAACCTCCCTAGTGATTAAAAAGGAAAAGGGTCCACTGCCGCAACGTTGTAATGACGTTCAGTTCTTTAGAATATAAATTGTTTATTTTCTTTACAATGGGTTATTTGTGAAAGTAGATAGAAAAATAGCCTTTATGGGGCATTTAGAAAATAAAATATGTATGTGTGTAACTGATAAAAGTTCAGAAATTGTGTAGATCTAACTTCGAAAAATTTAATAATATTTTATACCCGCCGTTACAAGGATACGTTAGGGATTTTTGGTGAAGTGTCAAATGTAGCTTCTTAAAATGACTCAACTATAGTGCTGTGTGTGAATACGTCTCATAACAGGTAATATTTTTGAAGCTTTAAAACGATACTCGTAGCTTTTCAGAGTCAAAGTTATACTAAGTACAGCAAAACGACTTCAAAAGGCACTTCCCCTTTTACCGCGCGCGATATTTCACAGTCCTTACTGTGTACCGCGTTTTTGTTATCATTCGTTTTTTTTTGTATTGCCACAAATCTATCCGTCCAAAACTTTGCCAAAAAGGATAATGAATATTTAAAGAGAGACAAGGGTGCGCCTTCAAATGTGTTGTACAACGAGGCTACTCAAGAAACATATTGTATTGACTTGTAAATGTTTGTAAATGAGCCATAAAACATCCGATAAGTTTATTGCCGGTTCTTCTCAGGTATCCAAAAAGTTAATGTAGAGATTCGATTCGGTCATATAGTATTTAATGTGTTTAGACGTATTGTAAGTGTCCTTCACAAAACAAAGAATGTTGTCTTTGACTTGAATAATACAAATCACTTTTTATAGTCATTCGGTAAAGAGTGTATTTTTTGCCATTTGTTTTCATTTATATAAAACCAGGTTCTGTTCACGGTAATAGGCACGCCCCCTTTTACGGACTACGTGGCGTGATTGGTAAAATGTAGGCGGAGCTATATTTATTTTACGTGGGGGAACTCATTTACGAACCCTATTGTGGTGGTAACTTTGTGTAGGACTTACCTACTACTCACTAAACTACGAGTATCATGATATTCCGTCTCATCTATACCGACGATACGGCAGTATAGGCTAGAAGTTATGGGACTCGAAAATCGCCTCGCACTGGAGATATCTTTGGGGAAAGTAGGGGTTCAGAAGGGTGATGGCGAGGAGAGCGTCTGGTTCACTCCCACTCTTGGAGCTCTTGTCTTTTTGCCACCATCACTTCGCTAGCGACCGAGGCGATGGCGGCCCATACTATAAAGCCACTTGATGCTCATGACAGTAGCTACTACTAGTACTACCCATGCTACACACGCTTCAGAAGGGATGTTGTGGATACCCATTTTAGAATACAAACGTCAGCATATATAAGCTCATTACTGCTTACACAATTGTATTGCAAAATATGTGCTCAGATTGACAGAAACGGGTAGAAAATATGGGGGCGCTACTGTGCTGTTCATAAAAGAACCCGCTGAAAAGTATCTTATTTTCTTTGTTTTACATTTATTAAAGGACAGCGTAAAAATTTTAGCTCCGGTAGACACTGTCGTTTCGTGTTGCAAACTGAGCCTGAAGAATTTAGGATATTGACCCCAGTGCTAATGACCAAAGACAACGCGACAAATGCGATCAAGAGTATGCCGCCCCAGTGTGAGCAAGATGGGAAGACAATCTTACGTGAACGACAGGGACAGATAGCATTGTGTCATTCTCCAAAATTCTTTGTGCTATTTGATTAGATCACTACACAGAAGTCGTCACTATACTATCTCGACATAAAGTACGTTTAAAATAAGTATAAAGACTTGACATCCATTCTTTAGTCTGGTGGGGTAGGTAGTGGACAATCGAGAAAGTGGCGTCCTCGTCATTTCTATAATGACTGTGACAAAACGATTTATAACAAAAGAACGAATCACAAAAAGCTCAACAATACAATATGGCGGCGCTTTCTACTTGTATAAAAGAAATCACCTTTACGAATAATTACCTTTTTGGATAACTAATAAAATACACAAGTATTGTTAGTGGTTTCCACGCCTACATTTATGATACCTTAAAAAAGACTTAAAATAAAGGATAGACAGACCAATTTTTTTGTTTATCAGAAAATATTAAATCCCATTGATTTTCGATTACGGTTTGAATTGTAGCAATTTTCATTTAGCCTCTAGTTCCCAGTTCCCAGCTAAAATATAAACAGGTTTAAAATTTAAAGGGTAATGAACTGCGATAAACCGATTTGATGGATTATACTCTAAACTACATATTTATTTTATACAGCTGGACCCCAATGGTAACGCTCCTGAACCCGAACAAGAAAGCGCTAAGCCCTCTCCGTCGAAAGAAATTGAAGGCGTATGGTCAATAACACTAGAACAATTTCTGGCCACAATGTTGGCCCAACCTGCCCTAGAGGAGTTTTTCAATAAACAAGTCTCAATATTACCTCAACTTGAGACTTTAAGGCATAGGGACAGTTCTTCATAGCTAATGGAGAAAGGAATTACTGCCAAGAAGGGGTATTTAGATCCTGCTTAATGAAGGTAGGTAAAATTTCAGACGGAGTAAACAGCTCTTTTATATTACCTGACTTTTTTTATGAATTGTACAAAAAAACTATAAAGAACCAGTTTTTAAATTTTAATTTTCTATTTAGATAATGTAAAATAATCAAAGAGATCTACTGTAGCATAATCCTTTTAGCACGCTCAACAAAAATGTGTTATTTGTTTAAAATTATCATCAACATTTCAAGTTTCAGTAAGGTTTAGTTGGGGCAATTATAAAATATCTATAAAAATCAACTTCCCGTCGCTTCCACGCCCATCGCGGCTGTCGGTTCCGCTTGCGCTTCCTGGTACTCGTATACCAATTATTATTGTCAATTCATACTTAGTGGTTCAGTGAGTTGCATTGGACTCAATCGCATACATGGTCTTGCAAAACAATGTTTGACGCTTATGAATAACATCTCGTCCTCTGCGATGTGTTTCCGCCCTCTACGCTGGGGATAGAGATATCACGTATTTTAATAAAATCATCGTTATCCCCAGCTGATGCAGTGCAGCGAATTTTTTATCGTACAATAATTATACGTTAAAAAATTCGCTACACTTCAGCTTGAATCGACCCTTAATATTCTTCTGCATCACGTGGATTTATAGTAAATAACGTTTTTGTGTCATAAAATATAAATGTAATTTTACTTTCATCAACTTTTATTGTTGACATAATCACTTTATTTTGATGTACACAATGTATATAAGATATAAAGTAAGATTAGATAGCAAATAACTTGTAAGTTTTGTTGTTAATTAATTCTTAATTTGTTTCAAATATATTTCTGATGCTATCGCATATTCATCTATGTATGTATGTATTTAATTTGAATATGTGAAGGAAGTTATTTTAAGACACGTAATTTTTTTTGCTAATGTAGCATTCAGTTTTAATGGGATTGACTACCCAATCCCAAAGGGATACGATAGACGAATCGCTAAGCACGAAGAATGTCGTACACCGACCTATTACTACCTGTCTTTGTCACTCCCGAGTACTTATATTTGATTAATTTATATTGGTAATAAATTTAATTATATTGGTGTAACGTGAAATTTGCCTGGGCCCGATGATCAAAGCGTTGTGTAATTTTTTTTTTTTCAAAATTCGTAGTAAAAGACTCGTTGGGTTTAAAAATCATGAAATACATTCCAAAAAAAAAATTGAAAAATCATAGCCATATTATTTATAAGCTAGTTTATAGAAAGATTATATTATACATAATTACTATGAATACTATTCTGTTCAGTGTAAAATGCCGATCGGGTTGAAGGGACAGGTCTACAAAACCATTATTAGACCTGTCCTTTTACATGGCAGTGAGACGTGGCCGATATTGGAGCGACACAAGCAGGAGCTGCGTGTCACGGAAATGAAGATGCTGCGGTGGATGTGTGGAGTCACGCGGATGGACCGCGTGAGAAACTCTCGCATCCGCGGCAGCCTTCACGTCCGTGACATTGCAGACAAGTTGCAAGAGTGTCGCCTTCGTTGGTATGGTCACGTTTTGCGGCAACCGCCGGGCTACGTAGGTAACAAATGTCTGGCCATGTCAGCCCCGCCGGGTCCCGGTAAGAGGGGAAGACCCAAGAAGTGCTGGCTTGACGTCGTAAGGGATGACATGCGTGCCAATGGTCTCACTACAGGGGATGCCGAAGACCGTGCGAAGTGGAGGAGAAAATGTAGGAAAGCGGACCCCGGGCGTCGCGAGACGCAACTGGGACAGACGCTCGGATGATGATGACTATGAATACCTAATAAAATGTTGTAGGTCTAAAATATAAATATTAATAGTTTTTGCTCTTTCCTATATTTTTCATAAAGACTATAGATATATATTTTTCATAGCTAATGCTTAAAAAGTCTCATTATAGCGTTTAAGAGCGACGAAAAGTAACATTTTAAATTTCAAAGTAAAAATAGTTATATTTTATTAATTTTGGTCTGTTGATAACGCGCCACCATAACCAAACAGGACTGTTTTAGAAAAGTAGAACAAACAAGATAAAGCCTCGACATATTAATACCTACACAGACGATGACGGCGCGGTCTTTTTGATCGGGAAGCTACCTGTTCCCATCCAACTGCGATTACCCGCGTCGCAAACTCAATACGAAATACCGCGGTCAAAACCACCGTGCCGCCATTGCCCGCGTGAACAGTATAATATTCCATTTGTTCTATTGACATCGCCCTTTGATAGTGTGATTCAGGCCTGAAGTACATACAGTATCATATAATTGACAATGATATTTTAATTAGAACTAATAGTGGCGTTGTCCTTTGTACGATACGTGCATTATGCCCACGTGTTACGGCTTTAGAACAAAAAACACGTATTTCATATTGAATTGGGTCATTGATAGTAAATGAACAATTGGACATGGCGCGATCCAATTTTCTCGGAAGTAAAACTACTGACTTCATGTACAATATAGATCATTTTGGCATATTGTTCTCGTTTCGCGAATAAATACACTGGACCCAAAGAAGTGTAGCTATTTGTATTCGGTGTATAAAATATGTATATATTGATGTGTATGCTTGCAAACATAATTGTGGTGCTTCGCTTTTGTTCTATATAGGTACTTAGACATCTCTTTAATAGTAGAATAGTTAATGTATATTTAATCGAACCTTGTTACCTACCTATAGATGCTGATAAAATTTTCTAACCCTATATTTGAGTTTAAGAAATCATTGATGAAATAATAATAAAAAATCATATAAATTTAAAATATTACTAGCAAAATGTAAAAATATATAAACAAATAAATGAGTAATAAATTATGTAGGCTTATAGTCATATTTATTTTTATACGCCACCATTTCTTTTTGTTATAAAATTAATTATAAATAAATGTATACATGTTAATTACATCTGTAGAAGTGTAAAATTATGAATAGATGGCGTGCGCACGCTCTAGTATACACCGTGTGCACAAGTATACATTGTGAGCACAAGTATACATCGTAAGCACTAGTAGATATACACCGTGTTATCACGTAGTAGACATCTTTGATTATTGGCATTAATCTCCTTGTCCCTTACCTAATACTATTTCCCATATCGCTTACACAGCCCTCACGGCTCACTGATGTCGTTGGAGATCGTTGTCCGGAAGTCTTTCTGCTCTGCGATCAGTGATTTAATCAGATCGATGCACCACACGATTCGAATTCTTATATCTAGGTACAAAATTTGCGAGAGATGGAAAGTGTGACTATGACATTGAGCGAAGAGTTTTGGCAGGAAATAAAGTGAATGGAGCCATATACCTTTATGAGCAGTCAGAACGTGTCTAAAAAGGCAAGACTGACTGTACATAGAGGAGTACTGGTCCCCCCACTTATATATGGCAGTGAAAGTTGGGTGTTGCAAAAGATGCATAAGTCTGCGAAGTATAGCTGGAGTGAAGTTGATGGATAAAGAAAACAACAGCGCGATAAGCGAACATTGCGGTATGACAGAAGATGTAGTGACTAAGACAGAGAAAAAGGGATACTTAAATGGTTCGGACACGTGGAAAGGATGGATGAAAATAGACTGACGAAGCAGATTCATGTGGCAAGAATAAATGGGCAAACTGGTAGGGTCGACCTCGGCGTACGTATGTCAATCAAATCGAAGACCTTTTGGATACAGGCCAGGTCAAGAGAACCCTTAAACGGCGAGCGTGTATGAAACACTCATGACAGGATCGTAGCAATGGAAAGCCATAGTCTCTGCCCACCCCGATGGGAGACCAGCGTAATAGAATGTATGTATAATATACCTACTGTATAGAATTTGCTAATATATTTGCACTTCTACAGATAAATTCTAAGTTAGAACAATTTGACAATACACATACATATGAAAACATTTGTCCATTTACATATTAAGACAAGCTTAAGCAATATATTATATGTATATTTTGAAATTCTACAGGATTATTTGTAATATATTAATAATCTGACAGATCATGTCTGTACAACACATAGAAAACTTTTGTTGTACGATATTTCATTTTGATTAGAAATGAAATATCGTAGAACGTTTAAATACTATCGTAAATTTTTTAACGTGTGGAAATCCTCATGGATGCTATGCCGGACTCTTACCGACTAAAACCACACGGTGCCCTTCCATTTGTCTATGGCCAGTACTTCCGGGTAAGCCCTCGGGAGGATAGCCCTGTTTGTTTTAAATCATCGTACCAAGTAAAAACTACGTATGTAGCAATAAAAATATCATTAATGAACTCAATAGTAAAGGGCAAGGTCAGGATTATGGATTGGTACATTTATATTACTAATAACCCTGTAGGTCTTGATATAAGCTTTTAAGTGTATCCGGCGATACATGTCTCGAACGCTAGTTTCCACAGTCATTATTAAGACTAGTATTTTTTACACGTACAGAATGTCGAAAAAAATTATGTACCATCGAGAATATTGAACGTTTGACATAATTCAGTCAGGTCATTAACTATTTTCCGAAAACAAGCGACTACATATAAGTACATATAAGTTTTCGACATTCTGCGTATCTGGCAAAAAAAAAAAATAACTTCGGGCTCATCACCTATTACGTGGGACAGGAATACACACGGTGAAAAGTGGGCATATAATATGCCTTTGCCACCCCTTCGGGGATAAGGCGTGATGGAAAAATAAAAATAAAAAAATTACATACTGAGAAATAAACATAAGTGAGAAATGAACATAATTATCAATAACTGTGGAAACTAGAAGAAGCGCTTGTAGCCCCACTCACCACTCAGTGTTCTGTAAACGATCACTACGTTAAACAACTTTCACTATGGCTGATTCCGGATGGGTGACCTCTTTGTGGTATTTACATGTGCGAGCGTTTTCGTGCTTCGAAAGGCACGTTAAGCCGTTGGTTCCGGTCGCCAGTAGCACATGGCAGTCGTTAAGCCCAGTTGAAGGCCTTATAAGCGGTTGGAAAAATTTCAACAGCAGGTCGCCACAACCCGCGCCTGTCCATTTCAACACGGCAATGGGATCACCATCTGTTACGTGGGACAAAAAAGGAAAACGGTGAAATGTACCTATGGTATGCTTCTGCCTACCCCTTCGGGGACAAAGGCGTGACAATATGTATGTTGAAACTGGCGTTCAAGGTATCTATCGGATGACCCTTTGAATTGTGTGAATATAGGTTACCTGTTGTATATTAATTTGTATTAAACTGATAGCCATATATAAATTGACGAATGCTAGGTTAAGTAGTATATCAAATCTGTACTTATGAATTAATCTTTTTTTAGTCTATGCAATAAGAAATACCCTTTATATAAAACCTTGAGTTTCCGTTAAGCACTATGTTTATTCCTTTTTTTTTCATTACGACTCCTTGTATCAATGTGTATTGAACTAAGTAAATGTAAAAGTTTGATTAAATACATTCGTTTGATGTTAAATTCTGATTTTTTATTTTGTAGCTCCAATACCCAATTTAGAGCTGCGATTCTTATGGAATTCTATTTCTCCTCCGGCGGAGAACATTGGACTGTGAATTTGCATAACAATACTGCTCCTGTCCATTTCAAAACGGCAATGGGCTCACCACCCGTTACGTGTGACAAAAGTGCATACGGTGATATGTGGGTGTATAGTATGCCTCTTCCTATCCCTTCGGGGATAAAGGCGTGACAATATATTTGTCTTAATACTGCCTACAAAAGGGGTTTGGTAGTATTAATGTCAGTCATACAACATAAGTTCTGAATGAAATGAATGAATCATTTGTCAGGCTATAATTAACACTGGGACAAATTTCCGAGGAGTTACCCGGGGCGTCCGTGTGGTTTCAGCCGGTTCGAGTCCTGCATGACAGAGGGGATATCCACACGTTAAAAATAAGGCTTGAATTAAGTGCGAAGCGCTCGTGGCCTCGCGGACTCCGTGTTCTGTAAACGATCACTATGTAAACTGTAAACTTTCACTATGGCTGGTCATCGGATGGGTGACCACTTAGTGGCATTTACATTTGCGAGCGTTTCCTTGCTTCGGAAGGCACGTTAAGCTGTTGGTCCCGGTTGCCAGTAACATGGCAGTCGTTAAGTCAATTTGAAGGCCTTATGCGTCTGTCTATTTCAACACGGCAATGGGCTCACCACCTATTACGTGGGACAGGAATACACATGGTGAAAAGAGGGCATACAATATGTATGCCTCTGCCACCCCTTCGGAAGGCGTGATAGATAAATAAATAAATAGAAGAAGTAAAGTGAGTTCAATTTTTGCACACCTGTAGCACTTCAGAATTGGTTGTCGGTCCAAGCGAGCCCTGGGGTATTGGACAACAAAATAACAATTTTATTGTTGGTTTATATGAGTATAGAACAAGGAAATCTACAGGAAAACCTATGGAAGTAGGTACCAGCATGAACGAAATAATATACAAAAAACCGATAACAGCTAGTTGATAACATTATTTATTTTGGCGAGAATTTTAATGTCCAAGCGTAATTAGATGCAACGTTTGCTTTGTTCGGTAACACAATATTCACTTCACCGTTAGATATATGCCACTGAAACAAAAATAATAAAAAGCGAATTAAACCGATTTTCATGGTAGTAGACGATTATAGCAATTATAATATTTACACTGTTGATTGATGGCACTTGGTGGAACTTGCTACACATCTTGAACAAAAACACTGTACTGTTCCACTTTAAGTGGAGCAGTACTAGTGTTTTTGTTCAAAATGTATAGCAATTATAGACAGCAAAAAGTAGTTACACGTACAGTAATACGTTTTGTGTAGAAGACTATCTTCTACACAAAATGTATTATGATCATAAGCTACGGTGACCGCTTTCTATCAGGTGGGACGTTTGCCACCACAGCACTACGTATAATAAAAGAAACAGGTTCTTCGGGAGTGCCGACAGTAATGAAAACTTTAACCTTTTAAAAATTTCCAGTTTAAAATTACGTGTGTATATTCTGAATTGTCAGGAAATATTTTATACTAGCTGAAGAAGCCACCGGGCTTCACCAGCGACATACTTTGCATCCCCGTCACATCCATTTAATCCCGTCGCTTATTACTTTTACAAAAATGTATGAAAATTTGCGCAATTTTTCTACATTTATGATTTCTGCTCAGCTCTCATGGTTAGTAGCGTGATGTTATACAGTCTTCCTCGATAATTAGACTATCCAATGCAAAGAGATTTTTTCAATTCGGACCTATACTTCCTGAGATTAGCGCGTTCAACCAAACAAACAAACTCTTCAACTCTACATATTAGTTTAAAGTATAGATTATTATATACAGAGGTGTCGGTACCGATAACAGTACCGCGAGTTTAAGACAAATGGCAGGCAATTTAATTGTTCTGTTCCTATATCAAAAATACCCAACGCGCCCAAAGAAGTTGTCACTTCAAAAACTCACAGCCAGTGCTTTTGACTTGCGATATCACTTGTTAAATGACTGTTGTGACATGTATTGTGTAAATATTATTGTTTATCTATGTTATGTACACTTAGCCAAATAAACTACTTAAGATAAAAGAGCATTGCTTTTAAATATATAGGCACTTAACCTCGATATGTTTAACTTACATTCAAGTACTGTCCTTTTTTGCCTAACATCTCGACATTATAAGTGCCAGAGTGCAATAGGCTTGTAACATCTTTAAGTGTAAGCTCGCCATTCGATGGCCATTTTAACATGATAGCGTATACTGCAATCACATTTTCCGTGTTCAATGGCGGTGCGGTTGGATAGATAGGGTTGTATTTGTCTTTTGCACACGTGTACCAAACATTCCCATTCAATGTATCGTTTTGAGAAATCCATGGAGAGCTGCCATAGATCGCCTCGCCGTTTATAGACAACCATGAGCCCAGGGCTAAAAGGCGTTCTTGAAATATGGCGGGGATTGTACCTTCTGATGTAGGTCCTACGTTGATTAGGGCATTACCTGAAACATTAGATCGTAACTATAATAACAATAATTCTTTATTATCAAGCAACACGAGAAAAGTTACAGATCTTATTAACATATTCTACGGCCCATAGATATATACCTTAAAACTAAAAATACATAAAATAATAACTTAACCTAAGTTACACGTAGTGACGTTGACGTGTCGCAGGTCGAGGGATCATTATATAATAATTATAAGATCGTTATAAGTCGATTTCGTTCGATCGATAAGTACAGTCATTTGAGATCCAACAAAGGCGGATGATTTTTCAGTTTTTTAAAGCAAATATTGTTTATATGTGTTTAGGGGCAACTGCTTAGTTACATAAATGTTCCAAAAGCGTAACTTTTTGGAATGTTCATACATAGTCTCTTCAATATTACTTGAATAAATAAATATAAATATTGTGGGACATTTTTTTCCAACTCAACTAGACTTTAAACTATAATATTATGCTAGTAATTGTTTACTTTACAACTCACCTCCACAGCTTACCGTTGACACAACCTGATAAAGAAGTTCATTCGTAGTTAATATCTCATTCAAATTCATGTTTCTTCTGTAGCCCCAGGATTTTTTATCCAGTGTGAAAGCATTCTCCCATTTATGATCCAGTAGTTTCCCTATGAAGTAGAATAATATATTAGACTAACTTTGCTTAATTAAAATATGACACAAACCATCAATATAAATATGATTTAGAATCCATACTAATATAGTATAAAGCTGGAGAGTTTGTTTGTTTGTTTGGTTGAATCCTAAGAAATATAATTTTTGTTCATCAGTTCCTCAATCAATCAGATCCTACTTCACTTACCTAAATACTTAAGATTTCAAATTTGTATCTCTCTCCAAGCAATTTACTTAGAATTTCGTTAAAAACTATAGCCTACTAATATTATAAATGCGTAAGTTTGTAAGTACCACATTACACACAAGTTACCCCGGTAACAAGTTCCTGTGGGAAACGGGAACGGAAAAACTCCACCATGTGTGCGGATCTGCGGGCGTCAACTAGTTTATTGTATAATATACACTAACCAGGATTAAATCTATCAGCGTGATTGTAGAAGTCTCCATGGTGTCCAGGAATATCAATGCCCCATCTATCATTAACAACAATTTCATCTTTCACCGGGCTGTCATTGTACAGCCAAGCGAGTAAATCAGTCGACTTCCAATACACATCATGTGCTTCCCAGTCTCCATCCGACCAGAAAACCGAAGGCTTATAATCCTCTATTAGTTGTTTTATATCAGGCCATAACTTGGTTTCTACGTAAGCCTGAGTTTTAAATTTATTTTTCTTGTCTTCAAGGTAAATAGGGTTGAACCACTCATACAAGGAGTGATATACTCCAAATTTCATGTCTTTCTCTCGAACAGCTCTTGATAGTTTCCCTACAACATCTACTTTGGGACCAACATCAACAGAATTCCAACCAAATGACTTCTTTGATGGGAACAATGTATATCCCTCATGATGTTTGCTTGTTAATACAACATATCTGAAAAACATTAAATTTTTAAACTTTCGCGGTTTATACTCATATTTTATATACTACTCGGGACTTCACGCGAAACAATTTTGTACTTACATTCACCGACGTTTCGAGCGCGTTGCAGCGCCCGTGGTCGCGGCTGGACTGTAAGTACAAAATTGTTTTGCGTGAAGTCCCGAGTATTATATAAAATATAAACATTAAATTATTAAATAAACTGAGTACATTTCTGAATTACTGTTTTTAAAGAACAGGAATTGTGACATAAGATATTTAAATCCTTGCCAAGTTGTAATTTTAAAAAGTAATAAATGTTTTATCGCATAGTAATTAATTATTAATAACAAACATTCAAATTTAAAATAATAATTAAAAAGTACTTTGCTCCAGATTTAGCAAACAGTTCAGCCCAATAATCAGGTACAAAAAATTCTGCCTTGAAATTGGGAGCAAATTCTTGATAAGTGAAACCTGGAGGATAATTATTTGCCATAAAAGTATTAATGTCATTACTGGTTCGACCTGTAAATAAAAAATCGGCTTATTAGCATAGATATTATTCTTACACATTGGAAGGAACTAATATGGATCTACATAATTTTTAATAGGGATATAGGTCTAAAAAGAGACAGGCTTTATACTTTTATCTTGGTAACTGTAGAACATTGAAATTTTAAGGGGGTTGAATGTAGGGCTATGAATAAATACCTACCTACCGGTATTTAGCAGATAAAAAGAATGGTACGTACCTTTCCAGTTACTCCAAAACCATTCTGAACCAAAACTAGGTACAGAAAAGACACCCCAGTGCAAAAAGATACCGATTTTGGATTTATCATACCATTCTGGAAGCTCCCGAGTATCAAGGTCAGACCATTCAGGACGGAATGTCTTATTGATTTTTACTATTTCATTTTCTTGTAAATCACTTAAGCTTAAGACAAGCGTTTCACTTGGACCAGCACTCCCCAAATGAAATACTGCGAGAAGTATCAATAGGCGCATCGTACTGTAAACAGTATAGTATTTGGTTTGATATGTTAACTAAATTAAATAGGTATACACTAAACAAATATTCAAACTTTCCACGCGACGATAGGTAATCAACAAATCCACAACAATGAACAGACAGCCGGTGTCCTGTCAGGACATCGACACCCGACAGCTGACACTGACGCTTGCTTGACACTACTTCCGAAACTTCCGAATTTCCGTAATAACACTGACTGTTAGGATATTACCAGTCCAAATCTACAAGATAAATAACAACAATATTGGTTCTAGCTTTCAACCTGCCCTCAACTATCCCGACGTTACGAGTCCAATCGGTTAATCTTAGCGTAAAGTCCCGATTATACATTCAAAAAGTTACATTCCCTTGCGGGTTCGCTTTCGATTGATGATTCGGTGGCAGATTAGATTTGGTTTTATTTAATTTGGCCTATGCTAATTAGTTTTCACAGGCGTTTATTGTTTTACCGGTGTTTTAATATTCAAACAAATGGAAACATTTTTCTATTAGCAATAGATTATTGAGTCAATGCCATTGAACCACCTAAAACAACTCTTTTTATGGATGCACGCACCAAAGCCTCGTCTATTATTTATCAAGTGTAAAACAATCACTATTCTTCTTAATCTTACCGACCTTTTCCCAAAACTTAGCTGAATTTGGAGTCTGGGGTCTACTTTTGTCAGCTAGCTTAGGTTTAACTTTTTTTGGCTATTATTAAGACAAGGAACACACAAGAAAAATTATTACAGATTAGTCGGGATTATAAATTTACGAATGAAAGCAAACCGACTGAAAAAAAGGTGGTCGGTACCTACGTTTCGATGTAACACATTTTTTACAAATAAGTACCTACTAATGTATTTAGTTAAAAAATAAAAAAAAATCTACTTTGAGATGGCGCAACACGTAGTTGGCAGTTTTTTTGAAAACACTTCTGTAAAAAAAGTCTCGTTCAATAAAAAGCAGGGATTTATTGTAATATTATTTTCTTATAGATACAATATTAAAGTTGATATTTTGAAACTAGGTATCCTAATAACAGACGTAGGTAACCTATTTAATTTAGGCGTAGGTACCTATCGCAATCACAAACTGATATTTACTTACCTACTCGATATTTCCTTTGTTAAATGTTTTCTATAAAATAAAATTAAAACAAGCACACACGGCCAACGGCTAGTGAATACTGGCACACAAAATGAATGATGATAAACGGCATTCAGTATGTTATACAAAATATGGAAATTGTTTTAGTCACAACAACTCAGTAAATGTACCTACATACCTACCTACGTCAACTATTTGTTATACATTTTTGCTATGAGCTCTTATCTTTTAAACCTATGGTCATGATATATTTTATTTATAAATATAAATATTGAGGGACACTTTTTACACAGCGCCATCTAGCCCAAAGTAAGCTAATATTAGCTTGTGTTATGGGATCTAGATAACTGATAAACATGCTTATATGTTTCTAAATACATACATATTATAGATAAATAACACCCAGACACAGAATAAACCATCGTGCTCATCACACAAAGTTTTATCCTGGGTGGGAATCGAACCCACGACCTCTTGCGTAGCAGTCGGATGCACTCCCACCGCGCCACAGAGGCAGATATATATATCATGTTATATTTTCCCTACTTAAAGAGGCGCACATAACACTTATATGTAATGTACCTAATAGGTAGGTAGATTTTATATCACTACATATTATAAAACAAAGTCGTTTCTCGCTGTCTGTCCCTATGTAGGTATGCTTAGATCTTTAAAATTAAGCAACAGATTTTGGTGCGGTTATTTTTAATAGATAGAGTGTTTCATAAGGAAGATTTTAATCTATAATTTGTTAAGTTATTGTATACATCGACTAAATTATAACGACATTTGTCAGGTGTCTTGCGCTGCGCTTTACAGAATAATATATGGTGGAATTGTGTATTTAATATAGGTCTACAAAAAAGTCCGGGATACGTCTCTCTCTTAAGGATAACATACTATAACCATTTTAAATCTTTAAACCAGCGTGTAGCCACAGCCTGCGTCTGTCTATTTCAACACGGCAATGGGCTCACCACCTATTACGTGGGACAGGAATACACATGGTGAAAAGTGGGCATACTATATGTACCTATGCCTCTGCCACCCCTTAAAAATTAATTAATATAAAAAAAAAATTAAAAAAAAAAAAAAAAATTAATCCTTATCATTTTTAATTAGTTTGTTCAGCATTTCATGAATATTACTTTGTCTATTTACACATTGCAAATGAAATGAATATCTTGGGAGATAATAGCAAAATCAAAATAATGCACAAAGACATTAATTTCGTATAACCGTAATTCGACAGGCTGGGCCGTGCGCGGTTGTACTAGAGAGCGGAGAAGTAATCAAGTAATTTGGAAAATGTTCATACATTTTTGCGAAATTATTTAATGACGGCTGCCACGGGGTTCAAAGTATGTCACGGGCGAAGCCGGGCGGGTCAGCTAGTAATTATATATTGTTAAGTAGATACCTATAATATAAATCAAGTTGGTATAGGTAAGTAGGTATTTTGTGTGGTGTAGCTGTTACAGTTAAAACTAGTTTTTAATGTATGCCTTTGTTAATAGGTACTAGAATTAACTAATGCTCAAATCGATTATCAGTTAAAACTAGTTCTTACTAGACATACATACATATCATCACGCCTGCCTTCCATCGGGGTAGGCAGAGACTGTGACTTTCCACTTGCTACGATCGTCGCATACAACTTTTGCTTCTTCAACTTTCATAATTGTTTTCATACACGCTCGCCGATTAGAGGTACTTTTGACCCTGATCTTTTGTCAATAGATCTACAATTTGATTGGCATATGTACGTCGAGGTCGACCCTTACCAGTTTGCCCAACCAGTTTACTCTCTAATAAACGCGTTTTTCCGAAGCGAGTTAGTTAAAAGTAAAATATTTTGGTACCTCTTAAATCACTATTTTACAAATAAAAATTTGTAATATCAACCTGTTATAGTGGGGTCGCAGTTCTAACTTAACCTAACCTAATAAAACCGGTCGTGTACCTAGTGTTGAGTTGCCTACATACAAAATACCTACTTATTTGATGTTTAATTTATTGTATGGTATGGCTCTCCATCGGGGGCTTAATCATAATGATGGTATCAAATATATATTTTAAACGAATTTTAAACTAATAATATTCGATTAAATAAACGTTATCTTGATTTCGATCCCAAATTAGTTTTTCTAGTGCTAGTTTTAACTACAGCTCGATGTGACAACTAGTTTTATCTGACAATCAAATATATTTGTGGTAAATTCTAGTTTTAACTGGATATTTCTAGGTTTAACAAAGGCATTAGGTAAAAACTATTTTTAACTAGGGAAAACGAGTTCTAACGAAAAATGCGTTTTAACTGTGACATAGCTATGCACAAGTTCAGGTACCCAAATGGAAAGGTTACTAATTTCGTTAACTTAGTAGGTAATCAATAACTGTCACCTACTGCGAGAGTGGCTAACAATTGCATATTTGTTAAGATGATGAATTAAAAAAAATATAAGAAGTTATTATTTTAATTTATTTTATTATGTATTTATTGAGATCATTGGTACGCATATCATACTTTACATCGTCAAGTCAGCACAGCATTTCTTGGATCTTCCCCTCTTGCCGGCATCCGTTTTCCTACACTGCACACGATCTTCGACATCCCCCGTAGTATTACCATTGGCAAACATATCATCGGATCTCCTACGACATCTTAGCAGGCCCCAGGCCACCATAACCAGACATTTGTTCACCACGTAGTCCCTGTAATTTTCACAAGACATGATGACCATACCAACGAAAGCGATACTCTTGCAACTATTCTGAACGACATGAAAGCTGCTGCGGATTCGAAGCTCCTCACGCGGCGTTTATCCATCCATCATTTTATGACACACAGCTATTGCTTGTGTCGCTCCACTAGCAATCTCCCTCCAACCTGACTGACATTTTAGTCACACATGGCACTAGTCACTTCCTGCCACTTAGTCCACGCGGCAGCAATTGTGTGTCCTGTCCTGACGTCGCAATCGTAGCTCCCACTCGCTCGTGCCTTGATAGACAAGAAAATTATATATCGCCTGCCAAGGCTTCCAGCCTGCTTATTTTCTTTCGACATCCCCGACAAATATCGTAATAATTTAGTCAATGCATACAAAAACTTAACAAATTATAAAAAACCGCATCTTAATTCGTTGCGTAGTTTTAAAGATCGAAGCATACATAGAAACAGACAGCGAAAAGCGACGTTGTTTTATAATATGTAGTGATGACTAGAGCCATCTATCAAGCTACTTAACAGCTCCTTTAAATGACGATTAAAATATAGTAAAGAATTTCAACTTTTTTCAGTACGGATCGGGGAGTTCAGTGGCTAGAACATTGCCCTGGTTAGTCAAAGGTCACGGGTTCAATCCCCGTCCTGAACCAAGTTGTCTTTTTCACTTTAATAAAAATTTAGGTGAAAGTTAGCATACTAATTCCTTTCAAATTTATCCTATGTATTAAATAATTATCAAATTATACTTACGCCTTATAGAGTGCGACTAGCAAAGAGTGAGATATTGGTGCTAATTCTGTTGTTGAGACCACTAAACTAAATGTCTCTAAAATTTCCTTATTTTTATTAAGAGATTGCCGTTGTAACGTGAAAAATGTACATAGACAGTCGAATGTAAATACATCCACTAAAATTCATTTTATGGGATAAATTTTAACAAAAAGTGAAAAATGTACATACGACAGTTCAATCAATAAGTTAGTCGGCATCTAAATACATGTTTTGTTGAATTTTATCACATAAATGCAATGTAGTGATGTCAAATACAAATTTAGTGCTGTTTATGATATCACCAAGTTTAGTTCGACATAATGACAAATTAGCATTTGGCAATCTCTCAATAAAAATAAGAAAATTTTAGAGAAATTTAGTTTAGTGGTTTCAACAACAGAATTAGCACCATTGCTATTCGAAATGGCCAAAGAACTTTAAAACTTTCCTTCTTGATCTTATACAGTGCTTCCTAAACCTTACTTTGCTTTGGAGCTTGGTATACACATTTATTAGGGCCGCTAGGAGCAGCTATAGTCTGCTTTTGATTTTCGTCATCGTTGGGAGGCATTTGTTAGTATGGGCGCTTGCATCGTAGCCCCATCCGTTGGTCAGCAGGAGCAGATGCAAGCAGGTCTGCAGATGATGTCGTTTAGGCCCCTTACACCCCTTTTGACTTCACCTGGCTCTTTAGAACTTGGCTATATACAATAAGCAGAAGCAGGTACAAGGAAATAGAAATCTCCCATGACTAGTAGTGTCAGCAGTAGTGTCAAGGGAAATGGACGAAAAAAATGACTGCCGGCTTTTGGCATTAAAATAACAAAAATTTAAGTAAGGCGCTATCAATTAGTGCGTTTTAGTAACGTAAAAGCAGTTTCAATCAGTCAATCAAATCAGCCTATACCAGTCCACAGGTGGACGTAGGCCTCTCCCAATTTACGCCACAATACACAGTCCTGCGCCTTCCGCATCCAGACCTAAAAGTAGTTTGCAACCAGAATATACTATATATACCATTTGTTCCTTATGAGTCACATACTTGTCTTTTCTGTGACTTGTTGAGAGGATTTTAATATTAAATTCCCAACCAGTTACACTGTAACATTGACTAGTTGGTAAATTAATATAAAAAATCTCAACCAGCACATTCTTAATTTCTGGGAATTTTTAATAGTTATTTCTCAACCAGTCACACTTTTGCAAGATTAAAAAAAGGCTTGAAAAATTTTTAAGTTGAATAAAAATTGCGGTGAAATTTACTGTAGTCTTGAATAGTTAAATCGTTACACTTGTATCCCTATTTTAAATTCCCATGAACACATTGAGGTATAACTGGCAGTCCCTTAGGCATATGTCTAAAACAAAATAGTTAGGTATTTAAGCACATTGACTAGCAATAATGGAACAACAATCTAAAAATATTTTATGTATACATATTTCTATGTACTGGAAAAATCTGGCTGCAACGTAGTCACAAAAAGCAAAATAATGTACATTAACAAATTGTAACTACTCCTTGGCAAAGAGTGGTTGTGAGATTTCTTGTTGGATTCCTACTCACAGGCTCCACCTGCTGCTTTACGAATCTGGTAGTATTGAACAAAGATTATTTTGTTTGTTCATTGTTTTCATTTGAAATATCGAACTTTTGATAGTACACATTAAATTCATGTATTACCGTAATGTATAAACATTAAAATTCTTCCTTATTAGTAATACTATCCCTAATAACCCTCATTTTTATCCACTCCCTCAACAGGAAGTGGATGACAGTGCTATTGAGCATCAACTTTAAACGTAGGATAAGGGCATGTGCTGTTATTAGTAATCAGTATTCCGGTAATGCCTGATGTTGGTGGAGTGTCTGAGGTGGATAGCGGTTCGATGTGGGCAGTAGTGCGGGTCACTGGAGTTGTATAAAGTTTACTGCTAAGTATAGCAGTGTTGTTGGGCTGTGTTGTATGGTTATAGACAGTGCATATCGGCTGCTCCTGTCTTAGTTCACTGATCATTCCCATCTTGACTTCAAATATAACATCTTGAATCTTCTTTTTGGCTACTAATAAATTCTTCTCATCTTTCAATGATCTTAATTCATTTGCTATGTATTCTCCAAAGACTGAGAATTCATCTCTATTGAAGGGATACATTGTGTCTTGTGGAACTGACTCTGAGAATCTGGGTATTTTATGTGCGGGTGAAAGGCTAGCAGGCTTGCCTGTGTGAGGCCCAGTTTCAGAGTTAGATGGAACATCATTGCCTTCTGAATTTTCTTCCTGGAACATTAAAATGTTTAATGTTTTAATACACTTTCTTTTCTTTTAATTGTTTTAATATTTACAAATTGTTGAAATTGTTAAGTATTAATTTTATGCAGTATTATAAAAAAATTATGTAACTGAGAGTTAAATCATTTTTGTTTTATTGATGTGAATATGGCATAACTCAAGATTCAAATCACAATTATTCAAGAACTCTTGAACACTTGAAACAAAAAAACAATTACAATTCAAATCTACTAACACAAACTATTGGATGAGTAGTGCTAAAATATGAGACTGACATCGTTCAAGAGACCTTTCTAAGATCTACATGAAAATAAACACCGTGTTGAGTTGAGCTTACCGACTGTAAAATTCTGTAAGGCTTACTGGAATTTTTCAAAAAATGCAAATAATCGAACGCGTACCAGTTACTGACATATCTATCGTTTGGATCTTCTAAATACGCTCGCACTTCCCGAGCAAATTCTCTATTGTACTGCGTTCGCAAATGTTGTATCTTTTTAGTAGCATCCGGCACCGAAATCTTCAAAATATCGGCTATCACGCGTAACTCTTCCCGTCGTTTCTGTTTCACTTTCCGAGTATCACTTAACGAAGGATTCCACAGCGAAGCGTTTACTTGCAACAACTCAATCAACTTGAGGGTTTTATCTTTCGACCACTCCATCGCTCGATTTGTAATTTGTATTGTTATTTCACTGAACCTTGGATTTATCGACCAATTTCAGCATTAGTCGCCGGACTCGTTCAGTCAGAGGTGCTGTCATAAGTTGTCAAAAATGTCAACTGTCAAATTCATTTTTTTTTGGAATTTACCGGCACAGCCAAGGCCAAATTTTTCAAAATGTTCTTTGATAAACTACAAAAAGTATTAAAATAGTTATGTGTCATCATTATTTTACAAATTTATTTATTTAGTCATCCTGTCTTATTTATATCAACTTGAAGTTTTAAGATGTACCTATTTGTAAAGTCCTGTGCCAGTAATATGGTAGATGAGTGGACGAGGAGTTTATAAAACATAATCCTTGAGGAACTAGGTCTTTGGTCCATGACCAGCCAGCAAAAAATCATTTAAAACACTTTTACAGAAAATAATATATTTGCAATCTGTAGACTGCGGATGGGACCTGGGCGGTAGCGCGACATATTATCGATTAGGAGGAATGAAGTTTATTGAATTGTTGCAACTTCAGTCTCTGGGATCTCATTTTGAGGGTCCCTAAGATTAGTAGAATAGCACTAGGGTCTTTGAATACTTTAGGTAAGGCGCTCTATCAATATCTTCACGGCCCAAATCAACCTGACCCACTACGTAATGGTTGGAAGGTCAGACGGTAATCGCTTCAAACGAATCCGACGATGCCAGAAATAAAAGCCAAATCATATGGGGCTTAGCAGCCTATAGGTAAAAGTGGAGCTCGGCTCCAAGTCCAGGGTGGGGTTTAGAAGCAGAATATGAAAACTAACGTGATAGCTGCAGTCATTTTAGTGATAATAAAAATAAAATAAAATAAATATCCATCACGCCTTATCCCCGAAGGGGTGGCAGAGGCATATTATATGCCCATATTAGTGATAAAACTTACGATTTTTGAATCATCGCACATCTCTCTCTCAAGTCCCGCATTGCTGCCGCGTGGGCCAAATGGCAGGAGATGACCGGCGTTATATGTGACCCAAAAATGTCGATCCGGTTAAAGGGACAGGTCTACAAAACCATTAGACCTGTTCTTTTACATGGCAGTGAGACGTGGCCAATATCGGTGCGACACAAGCAGGAGCTGCGTGTGACGGAAATGAAGATGCTGAGGTGGATGCTGGTGAGGAACTCTTACTACAGGGATGCCGACGACCGTGCGAAGTGGAGGAGAAAATTCAGGAAAGCGGACCCCTGGCGTAGCGATACGCAACTGGGACAGACGCTCGCATGATGATGATGACTTAAGATTTTTGTATTTTTGTATTTGTTACTTCATAGCTCCCGCCATTTACGAACCGAAGACATACGATGCGAGAACCCAATACCGCAGGTCCGGAAGTAATTCACTTTAATATGGTTGTGGGTTTCCTGTATGCAAAGGCTCGCCTGGGGAGCCATGGGTCTGGTCTACCTATTATTTTAGTAGGTAGTGGCGGCTATGATAGTCGCCTTTAGTGCCGGGACTTCGCCATAGCTTTACCATGAACCGTGAGAACGGCGATGCCATGAAGTCGTGTATGGCCATAAAATTTAAAAAGATTTGGTGTAAGGGGTGCTACCAAGATCACCAGAGCCAAACAAGCCAACCTGCTGGTGGTGTACCAGCTGACTGACGGACGAGGCAACGAAGCAGGTACCTTTACAGTTTCCGCTCAACAGCTACAGATAGCATGGTGCCTGTTTGACATTGCAAGGACACCCAAGGTACCAATATAACGATGTGAAAAGACCGTACTTTTATCAAGTTCCATACTGATGCCATCTGTTGAATATATGAGCTAAGTCACACACTTCTCGTTTGAACCACCGATGCTGATGCCATTTGTAGAATATGTGGTCTCTAGGTTCTAATAGCTACACAACTTCTCTAGCGAAAATATCGATGCTAGAATCGTCGTCATTTTGTGCTTCGCTAATGACTGCTCTGAAAGACTGGTCTCTATTGCAGTTAGGGCTGCATATAGACCACAATGTTTATAAATTTTAAAAGTCTGTACACATCGAACACAGTTGGTGACTACTCATTTAAACCCTACATAAGTAGTGATACCATTAGCAGTTCTATCCCCAACAGATTTAACCAGGAATTGATCCCCACTTGATGGACAGTTTTTGGTACTTTAGTGTGTCCGCCTTGTGCTAGTGTCCAACTTTCGCTTAGTATTAGTATGTGTGACTAGGGATGTGAATGTTTTGATAAAATCTCTTCAATATTTAATAATCAAAAATCCATCCTCAACTTTAGCTATCATATAGCGAGTTTTGTCTTAAACTGGTCAAAATGGTTAGGGGTCTTGAATTATGTTAAAGAAAAGTTCTAATTCATTCTCATTTATTTACAGACCATATTATATAAGAAGACTATCACATTATAAAACAAGTGCGCTAATATTATATTTACATTATATACATCAATCTTTTCATCACACAAATGCATTAAGTAAAATCTACAGTAACTCAAATAATAGGAAATTGTCCACATCTATATTGGACTAACATTATTATTTAAGAAATAAAGGAACCAAATAACAAATAAAAAGGACACAAAGGTCCGGAATTATGTGGTCTTAAAATTAAATACCATTATTCAAAATAACTTATTAATCAAGAGCTATATACAAAAAAATAAACAATCAGTTAATTTTATAGTAGTTATGCAATTTACCAATGTATTCACATGCTAATATTACCTACTTTTGCAACACTGGAAGTAAATAAAGGAACATATAAATATATCGTACATAACTAATATCGTTTGATACATTATGAATCAAATGATACAAGATAAAACTGTTATATGGTAGGTAAATCTGTAAAAAAATCCTGGTGATTCATATGTTAACATTAAATCAAGTTCGCACAAACAACAATAACAATAATAGCAAAACAAATCGAACGGAAAGTCGGTACATTGATAACCAAGGATATACTTGTTGCTTATTAGAGGAGATTCTTCTATTAAATAAGTAGCGTGTGATACATTTTTACTGTTAACATTTGTCGTAATATATTATGTGTAATTTTATGATGCTATAGTTATTAAGTACCTATAACTAATCGGAGGTACACCCAAATATTCAAAAATTTAACATATAAAATATAAGTCTCTATTATCAACAATTGACAACAATTTGTCTATTTGTTAAATCTGATTCTTAAAATTTAATGCGTAGTCTTTCTTAAAAGTTACAGAGATTTCAATCCACTTACTACACCTCTGAAGCTTTTAATGGACTATGTAGGTAGGTATTTCTTTGTAAAACTTCTCAATACAACATCCCAGTGGCAGATCGATATGTGAGCTCAACACTAGCCCTGATACACTTATGTCACTGACTGACAACGGGTAACGTCGGTGATAAACTCAACCCAGTTGGTTTTCGCCATATTGGCACTGACCGCAATGTGTACGACCATGGAACTGACATTTATTTACTTTTTGATAACAGGTTCCACAAATTAAGCATACTTGTAAATTATGAAAAACCACTATAATTAAATTCTTATTTTTAGGATATTCAATTTAGGAGTACTGTAATCGTTTACAAAAAAAATATGTCAACTTTAGTACCTGGGTTGTGCACCGACGTTTCACAGCGCTTCAAATCGACGCATGATGTCATTTAGCGAGCATGAACTCTGTGTATAATTATACATATCAGTGCTAGACTTACAAAGGACTGTTCATGACATTCTTTTATCCAAAGGATCATAAAACGAAATAAATAGATGCTAACTACTTAAGACTGTAGGTACAAGACATACTTAATTCAACAAGTTTTTCACTAACTTTTATGTGACATCTAGCGGCCGGGGCTCGCGTTGTCGGAAAAATCCTTTTTCAGTACGGCACTCGCGTATTGTTACGGTCTGTAAATTGACGGTCACGTCCGTAATAAATATCTGGTCTGCAACAGGCGAACGTGCCATCCAGTAGGCGGCATTACGTCTTGGCGCAGGTGGAGGTGGAGGGGGAGGAGGTGCCACGGTCACTGGTGCTTCACCCCAAGAGTCCTCATCCTCGGGTTGAGGCGCGGCGGGTGGAGGCGGGGGCTGCGCGCCTTTAGGCTCTGCGGGTGCCGTCGCCGTTGGTTGCGTGTCGGTGCGCCGCTCTCGATCAGGAGGCGTGTGCGCGTCGGCTTCTTCCGGTGACGTCGGAGCCCTTCGCGGACCGGTACGTGGCGCGGCGGCCTCTGCCGCGGGAGAAGCAGGTGCAGCCGCTCCACCAGGCGGCGCAGCCGAAGGTGGAGGTTGTACCTGGGCCGCCACCGGAGTTCTTGAGCCGTTGACTTTCACACTGTCCGGTCGCTCTGAACGATCGTTACGTTCATGGCGTTTAGCGGGCGGACTCATGGTGATCGTTACGCCTATCTTACCGGATTCACGTGATAGGACCTCCGCCTTGCGCTTTCCGGGTGGAGGTTGGTGTTCCTCGGACCCGCTGCGCGCGTGCTCGATGGGTGAATGCTCTCGTTCTCGCTTGCGGCCCTGTCGCCGTAGTTCCTCTCCTCTTTCGAAACTCTGAATAAGTCGCGGGTCGAGGATGTTCTCTTCTGGCTCCCAAGTATTGTGTTTTGGCTTCCAGCCTTTCCATTTCACGTAGTACTCCACTTTGTTCTGTAAAGAAACAGGGCGACAGTTAAAAACGTTTTACGTGCTGCACGAACGTTGCACGACTGCGAGCCGGTGGCGTGCAGCGCGCGGAGGGTTGCACATAGCCTTGCAGATTTTAAATAATGATAAAGTTACGGGTTAAAACGAATATATTTGATAAACGCGGAATGCGGGCGTTGTAAATTAGGCTCAATTCTCACGAAGACCAGTCCTACAAGTATGTATTGAAAAATAGCAATCTTAGTGCGACTAGTGTGGAAACTATTGTGGGTATCTGATAAAAGGAGAACAAATAAAAAGCTGTTGACAGATAGGTACAGTTGTTTCGGGTGGTGTGCGCGGTTAGCGAGCGTGCACCTGCCGGCGCCAGCTGTCGCGCGATCAGGCCGCGCCCTTGCTGCACATTATATTATAGTCGCCGTTAGTGGTGCATGCAAGCTTTCTATCTACCTAAGTATCTACACAACATATAAAATGTCAAGTATGTACATATAAACTATTTATATAGAGTTATGTTGTACATGCATGCCAACTTACTAGATAGATACAACTAGCCGAGTTCATTCACTACTAAGCAGTATTGAGGATGCCTCGCGTGAGGGCGAAATACGTGTTGACTTCATGTGTCCTATTTTGTAAAACGGAATGTTGCACATCACTAACAATCTGGAGGATAGGATAAGGGAGAAATGATTTATTAAGTTAGGATTATGTTTTCAGAATCCTATTTATAATCAGTTATTGCTCTACTTTAGTGCATTAGGTTTGTCGAATCGAGGATAAGTATGTGATGGGGTTTCACTTCTCTTTTATCATATTTTTACTTTGGATTTCCGCCATGTATGTAAAGATTGGTTCCATTAGTTATCTGTGACTATTCGATAATTTGGAACTTGACGCGTCGTCTCCGCGTGCCGAACTCACTTATAAATATTAAATAGAAGAAATTCTAGTGACGTTTTATCGAATAGCTAATAGCAGACATTTGGTAACCAATATGGAAGAGGACCGAGATCGTGTCATAAGAAGTATGAAGTCAGCACATAGAAATTCTGAAAGAATGAGCTCCCAGAGAGAAAGTTTTGATTACAGTAGGTACTTAGTTGAAACCATAACATATGCTGAACAGCTGCCCAGTATGTTACGTATTCGCCGAGTCGCTAAGTAACTTCGAAACGTTCATTAGGTCGTCATCAAATTTACCAGCATCAGGTGAGTTCAGGAATGGCCTGTACACAATAAACAGTGGAGAATAGTCTAGTGTCCAAAGACGCCAGAAATCGCACTAAGAACGGAACGTGAAAAAAGGAGAAGCCATTGTTATTATGAGTTTCATCTTACCCCGTATAACTTGGCAAAGGTGTCTAGTTAAAAAGCTTTATCTTTAGCCAAAGATAGAACTAATGCAGGTATAGTTATTTTACTAGACCTACCTAGAAGCATCAAAATGATCAACTGTCCTTTTTATTCTGGAATTCCCGAGTATTGCCAATCTACTTATATCGCCAGAAACCCTATCGGTAAGTGTATCTTTATAAATTTCCTTCTAAAAAACAGGTAGTGTATTCTCGTCCAAAACATCTGTCACAATCGACGTCTAAACTTTGTTTGAGGACATTCCCCTATACGAAATGGCATATTTTATCACGAACCTTTCACCTCTGCTACTTAATTTAATTAAACGTGTTGCATGAAAATATACTTAAAGATAGGGGGATAAAGTACAAAATAGTCAACAATGTTTGTCGTTTAGGGCGTATCGTAAATGAAGCAGATATTTAAGACCCTCGCGTCTTATTGGTTTTACAGACGGAGGGTGAGTGAAAATTGGTGTGAAAGAGCTAACTTTGTATGAACGTCCATTCAGTGGTAACATTTTATAGCTTTTTAAGAAATTATATTTTCTTAAAAATTTTTAGCCTCAATTTCAGACTCAAAAATTACATTTAGCGTAAAGTAGAGTCAATTTGGGTTTCTTTTTTGGTATCGTTGGAAGTGACCGCTACCTGACCTCCCAACACCTACGCCAGACCGTCATCGTTTGTCAGCAGATGTATTTACTGACTTACAGATGAGGTCAACTTGGGACCCAGATGAACGTCGTGGACACCTTCAAATCTTTGATCGACTGTATTTTTAAAAATAACTAAATGTCACAAAAAAATAAGCGCATAGTAGATTTGTGAAAAGCAATTATTTTTATTGCAAACCAAATCAATGAATCCACTTAACCCGATTTATAAAAAATACTATCATTATCACAATACAATAAAAAACTACGAGATAACTTTTTTTTAACAATGATTGTATTCACTAATACCAATAAACCCATGTTTCATTCAAACTTCAATGTTCGTAACCAAACAAAGCCATTAAAAAATAAAAATAAAAAGGAACCGCTGGGACGTGTGGGCAAGGTGAAGTCGTTCGGCTGTCGAGCGGCGATTGGACGGTACGCGGGGCGGGCGGGGCGAAGGGAGAGGCAGTTCACCCCCGCCTCGTCGCTCTCCACCCCCGCCTGTCTGAACCGTCCTACAACATTACCTTAACCGCTAACATAGCCCTTAAGCTTACTGCATAAGGTAGCTTTTCGCGTACACGAGAGTTATAGGGACTATGGTAGCGTCGATGGTATTAATCGCGCCATGGGCGGACCGCGTCTCGAAAGCAGAGACGCCAATTAGCGTGGGTCGGAAGCCGGTGGCAATTATCGAGGATAATTAACGATAATCCCGTACAGGTGTGATGGGATCAATAGTGCTGATCGACATTCAGGATATATGAGTGGATTGATTGATAGGTTGCGAATTTGCGATGCGATGATGGATTGCTAGCTAGTTCTTGAGAACTAGTTACGACGATATTGTTCATATTAAAAAACTTAATATCTTTAATACATTTATGTAAAACTAGTTGACGCCCACGGCTCGGGGTGGTGAAATTTTCCTGTTTCCATTTCGCACAGGAACTTGTTTCCGGGATAAAAAGTAGTCTATGTGTTATTCTGATGTGTAAGCTATGTATATTATTGTAAAGTTTCATCAAAATACATTTAGTAGATTATCCATAAAACACCCATATCAACTTACAAACTTTCGCGTTTATAATATTAGTATGATATAATATTGATAAGTTATATCTATCTTAAGAAGTTAAAATTTTTCATAATTGCCGTAAGACTCGTTTTCTTTGAGTAAGTTTAGACGAATTTTTCGGTTTAACAAGTGGTTAAACAAACATTTAGTCTAGGTGCCTATAGAAAGTAATCCAGGACATCTGGAGAGAATTGGTATCCTGGGTGTTGAGATCTCATATCATAGTCTTTTAGATGATGCAAAGTCTAGTCTAAAAAGTTTGGAGTGCTTTAACGGGACGCGGCAGTATTTTAATAGAATAGGTATTACTGCTTTTTCAATAAGCAGCCAATAATCACATGGAGTACTTCTGTCATCTTTGGGGTGCACCTGGATACTAACTTTATACGTTCGACTTAGTACATGGACACCTAAGCTATGAGTATTATCAATGATTATGGTCAATGGTCGGGCCTCTTCGCGATCGGAGATTTGGCGTCGTTGCGTATCCTACAGCTTGTATAATGGTTCGTGTTATAGTGTTCTAAGGAATTTGAAATAATGACCACAGCCACTTTATATTTTCATATCGTTCACCATAGATATCCTAACACTTTGCGACCGGTGCTCTTGTACACGGTAACCCTTGAACTTCTCGTCTTTCCGCATAAACTTAGGTAGTGGAAAGATATTACTAAATCGATTTTCCCAAACGTCTACCTACAACTATAGGGTTTGATCAAAAAGCGTTTTAGGTAGTTTTTCAGGGTAGGCAGCACGAGTATAACACTGTGATGTTGAAACGCCGTAGACTACGGTGTCCACTTTCAAAGTGTTTTAGGTAGGCTTGCCACATTCACTTCAGCAAAGATGAAACGTTTCATTTGCACCGTTTGGTTGCTCATGGCGCATTCGTGTAGATTTTCATGACTGTCATTCAGGTAGGTACTAGTCATGTTTAAGATTTCTTGAAAGAAATACCTAAGCCGAAAGTCATAGTCATTGCCTAAGTAATCATTTCACTGATCTAATTTATTCATTCCTTTACTTTAAGTATAAAAGGTCGTGCTCTACTATAAATAACACTTCCCTATAATTATTATGCTCTTGTGAGCACAAATTAGACGCCCGCATATTCAAAATCATGCAGTGATTGTCGCTGCTGCTTATAAATCATTTAAGCCAAGATGTGGTTAAGTGAAAAGTGTAGAGTTAATGGTTGTTAAAAAAAATGTATGGAAGTATAAGATGTGTTTCTAAATAAATAATAAATAAATAAATATCCATCACGCCTTATCCCCGAAGGGGTGGCAGAGGCATACTATATGCCCACTTTTCACCGTGTGGATTCCTGTCCCACGTAATAGGTGGTGAGCCCATTGACGTGTTGAAATAGACAGACGCAGGTTGTGGCTACCTGCTGTTGAAATTTTAAAGCCGCCCATAAGGCCTTCAACCAGGCTTAACGACTGCCATTTTACTGGCAACCGGGACCAACGGCTTAACGTGCCTTCCGAAGCACGGAAACGCTCGCAAATGTAAATGCCACAAAGTGGTCACCCATCCGAGGACCAGCCATAGTGAAAGTTGCGTAACTCAGTGATCGTTTAAAGAACACTGAGACCGCGGGGCCACGAGCGACCGCGGGGACAATGTTATCTAGTATCGGAGTAATTGCTCAGGAGTTTCTTGGATAAAATGCTTGAAAGATATTGCAGTTTTCCAGCATTAGCGTAAATAAAAATCAGTTTGAAAATATTACGAAACTTAGGCTTGATTTGTCTGAACACCAAAGGGTTGGGTATTATTTTAAAACTGAAAGTTTTTGAACCTCATAAGTAAAGTGGTCCTGCTATTTAGTTATACTTAGAGGTTCAAAAACTTTGATGAAGGGGTTGAAAATTTAATAGATTCCCCAACACGACCTGATAGATAGGTACACAAATCAACTTAATTCCCATAAATCCTGTATTTAGACACGAGACACGAAGTTTGGAGTATGAAATCCTTTCATAATCTAAAAAAATTATGAGAAAGCAATTTGTTCATGTTATAAAAATATTGTTTTTCCAAAATGAATGTCTTTTAATAAAGTGCAGGGAGGTATTCAAAGGGAATGGGGGAGATGTACGGCATACCGTCGTCGTCGGGTTTGGCTCCGCGCCAGCTTGAGTCGAAGTAACGATGTGTGCACTCAATAACGCGTTTGGCGGGAAAGACTAATGGCAAAATAAAAATTACTTTGATTTTTATTTGAATAAGAGCTCGTGATACGCGATGCGTGATCGTCATTTGTACTTTTACATTTGTTATGCTTCAGAAATGCTTTTAAACATAATAGAACAAGTATAAATTTGTTATGCTGCAGAAATGCTTTTAAACATTATAAACCAGGTGCCAAGTGTTGATACTTTTTTTTATTGTGATTACAAAATTACAATTAAGTATTTCATTTACGGACTTTGGCACTAGACTCTGGTTGCACTAGACCTTGCACTTGCAAGGCTTTGGTTAGTATAACTAGTATAACTTAGGTGTAAGTAAATTCCGGAATAGTTTCGGACTTAAGGGGAAACTAGTAGTTATACTACGTATATACTAACGTGCACGGAATATCTTTTCACTGCTAATTACTAGCACTACCACGTTCTCACACCATGCCAAGTCAGATAGAACTTATTTTGCCTCAGCCACCAAACGGATAATGCTCGCGACTAGTGCAACTTTCGGAGGTGTTCAAAAGGTGAGTTAAACTAAGTTGGGAGTTACGAGAGTCAGGGCGCAATTTACATGCAAGTTTAAAGTTTAGTCAATAAAGCTCACGTTTCTAATAACCTTGGTACCTGCTTACATTGTTAATACCGATCATCAACCGAAGGAGGGATGAAAATGTATATTATTATAGATATGAAGTGAGCTGAGTAACTGTTACATTTAGATACCTTTCGAACGTTCACTAAAGTGGAGAGTTTGGACCAGGGGTAGGTAAGTACTTAATAATATTACCAGCACGGCAATATGGTTGGCAGTTTGGTAGAATTAACAAATTGATGTTGCCAACGTCCATAGGCTATAATGTCTATTTATAAAATTATGAACATACCTATATCGTCACAGAGATATTAAGTTCCGAGCTTCGGAAGGCACGTTAAGCCGTCGGTCCCGGTTGCCAATAAAATGGCAGTTGTTAAGCCAAGTTGAAAGCCTGATGGGCGGCTTAAAAATTTCAACACCAGGTAGCCACAACAACAGTAACAGTAACACAACAGTAAAATAAAACGCGAGTCGGCCTATCCTATCTGATCTACAGATGTTGAATATCAAACCTAAACCCTGGCGCTAGATAGATAGGTAGATAGATACCGTGTGTTTTGTCGGTTCGAGTCTAGGTTCGAGCCATTTTCACAAGTTCAAAATATTCTCCAAATAATTTACATAGGTAACTTAGGTGATTAGTTTCTGTCGAAACCTATAGAGGTAACGAATACGAAAATAATAACGAAACGAACAATTTCAAATTAAAACACTTCTGTCGATATACAAAATGCATTTTAAACCCAATAGAGTGCAATTTAACACCCAAATTATTCAACCGGATCACCGTTCTAGTTTAGTCCGCAGAATCTCGCAACTTCAGTCCCCGGGGTCGCTGGGAGGCAGGGGGTTAGATTAATGTTCCAAGCTCAGTTAGCTACGTCACCGGGGACCGATCGGGCGTTTAAACATGAATCCACTCAAATTGCCCGGACAGGTCTGTCGGAGACACAAAAGGGTTTGTTTGGATGGTTTTCGTAGTATTGGTATGGAATGCTACTTTTGGGAGCGTAATTATAACATATTTTAGGTCTAACTATGCTATAATGGTCGTTATAGCTACACAAACAAATTAAGAGTTCATTTTACAAAACACTTAGACTTATTTTAAAATGGAATCATGTTCAGGCTCGAGCTGGGATCGAATCCGCGACTTTTTACTTGCCGAGTGAGTTGCTTATTCAACTAGCTACCGAGGAAAGCTGACGAATTTATCCACCTCTTCCGACTGAAGGCTCGTCAGGGTTTCGAACAGGCTTGCATTTTTTTTAGTTAATATACATTATATAATCAACCGGGACGAAATAATCTGAATGATTAGGACAACAAGTCCAAACTGTAGTTAGGGAGAAGATCTAAGTGAGCTTTAATCTATACTTACGGTATAGGTACACATTTAAAGATTACTTTACCCATTAGTACACATGAACGTTTGTAAGTATGGATGGATGTTTGTTACTCTTTCACGCCAAATCTATTGAATGGATTTTGATGAAACTTTACAATAATTGCTTACACATCAGAATAATACACTTTTTATTCCGGGAATAAGTTCTTGTGGAAAACGGGAACGGGAAAACTTATACACGCGTGCGAAGCCGCGGACGTCAACTAGTAACATATATTATCAAACTGAAAGTTGTAGGTATGTATGTGCTTAGTCAAAAAAATAAATAAGATTGACAATTTAGTTCGTAAAAATAAATTTATTTAATTTTCGTTTAATACAGCACTTAATATTATGATAAATTAATTCTAAACTAACTAAAAATAACTAAGAACCAAAGACCTAACATGTGTCATAAAATTTCTCCGCATCGCAGTCTTCACGTGGTAGCGTTCCCAGAAGACTGGCAGCATTGCCACGTTGAATGGCAATTCTTAGCCTTTGTGCGAAAAAGAAACCAGCCTTCTGGTCACGAGTAGTGTCAATTAGGCGCTTTACAATCTCTTGAAATAGATTATGTGCGCTTGGACCCCAGGACCCTAAAGTCTCGACCCCAAACGGCTCAAAATAAATAAGATAGATATACCTAGGTACTTAGTCCGTCCATGAATCTCGTGTGGATGATTTGCGTATAATTAGATTGCGGTAAATTTGGGGGAATACTGAAGCGTTAAAGAATGGAGGGAGTCGGCAGGAAAGTTAGGGCGAAAAATGAAATCTCTGAAATATAAATGAAAGATCAACTAATTCGGGCCGCGGGCAATAGGCACAGCCGCGAGCAATAGAGCAATAAATATGCTGTGATTCGTTTCGAAGCGTAGATACATCTGTTGTTGGGTGTTGGTATGATTGATTGGTGATTTGTTGATGGGCAGATTGGGGTTAAAACTTATGATATATTGCCATTTCTTGCAAAGGGTTTTAGCTTGAAAAGGAAATCCAACAGATTTGATTCTAGTCGTTTAGCTAAATAAAATAAATAAATAAAATAAATATCGTTGGGACAATTCACACAACGCCATCTGATTCCAAACTAAGCAGAGCTTGTAATATGGTTACCAGATAAATGATAAACATACTTATTTATATCTAAATACATACATATTATAGATAAATAACACCCAGACACAGAATAAACCATCGTGCTCATCACACCAAGTTATTATCCTGGGTGGGAATTGAACCCACGACCTCTTGCGTAGCAGTCGGATAAACTCCCACCGCGCCACAGAGGCAGTCAGCTTGTTTTATTCATTCTGTGAGAATAAGCTAAGGTATTTGTTTTTTTTATCACTATAAGTAAGATTAAATTACATTTTACCTGTTCTTTCACAACGTTAAGTCTTTACATAGCATTATATCGATAAACATAACTTCCCTACGCTAAAATCATTAGCTTCGATGGCTTGTCGCGGTCTCGCGGAGAGCATCACACACAACACGGGTTAAATTAAATTGGACGAGGTTCACACCCTTTACACTTTATTCCGACCACGTACGGACCTCCACCGAGCCGGACGTGACATACTCATTAGTGTCCATTTGCCATGCGTTAAACATTGCGCAAACCACTCTGTATGCGTTCATCGGCAAAATAAATACGTACTTGCCTTTGAAATAGACAAATCAAACTAAGTTTATAATTAAGCAAACTTATTAATCCATGTTCCAAGTCGTGGCTATTATTATTCAATAGAAAACGATGTTCCTAACTATAAAATGGGATAAATATTTTAGGAAAACATTTTTTACGTAGGCCGGAAATCTGTCTGTGGTAATAAATAATGCTTACCTGAAGCCCAAAATTAAAGACTTGATTAGTTAGACACCACAAAAGTATTGTTTTTTTTTTATTAAGAGTGTGGCATCGCACGTATTCTTTCGTAACTCAAATACCAGGAGCGCATAGCTGCTGAGAAGTGCGATTGTTACCAGAGCAATGTGTGCGAAGAGAAAATAGATATGTTAGACAAGGTAAGCAAGTCTGTGAAACGACGCTGCTGGCCTTTGCTTCGGTCGACTCGATTCGAATTCGAAGTCGACACGACCGACAGTCAGGTTGCAAATGTGCTTCTGGAGCAATTTGTGATTTTAAATATCCTGAACTGTCAAGTTAATAGTAGATGCAACTTAGTCAAATAGACTATGAGTGAAGTCATGTTTGATAGAGGCGCAATGATATATTAACGTTTAATTATTTAAGCTGAATTTGCTGCAGAAACAATCAATTTGTTTACTTGCAATATTTTATTATACTAAACATAAAATCTTTGTATGTGTATTATATATGTATTATAAGTAGTTGCAGCTAATTACGTAATTCACACGAGTGTCAGATTTCAGATGATGATAAAATTGTTATACACACATTGAAATGAATTAATGAGGTTTCCTGTGGGATTATACAGTACAGTACATTATGTATTAGGTAACACAGAGCCGCAACCAATATCGGTAATATCAAACGGTTCTTGAGAACGACTACGGAGCTAGCGGTCGCACGGTCATCGACTCTTGAGACAATTAAATCGACGTACTTGTGAAGTACCGTACCGAATGTCATCGGTTGCTTCACGTCACGGTTATTGCTGGCAACTGGCAATGCACACTTGGTACCTATACGTTGAAATAATATACTAGGTATTTAAAGAAATGCTAAACATCGTATCCATTAACTTTATACTTGTTAATTTTTAAACATTTCATCGTACGGAATAAATAAACAATAAATCGTGTTTTTTTTTTCACAGCGCCGTCTTGCCTATATTTAGTTAATATAAGCTTGTGTTATGGGATATAGACGTCTAATAAACATACATATATTTCTAAATACATACATATTATAGGTACATGGGAAACACCCTAACTTCGAAACTAACATTTGTGACACTGAATACTTACAAATGTTCTGTAATTTATTCCAGTGCAATCGCCAAAATCAAATACAATTGACTTAGGGTAGCTGCGGTAGAAAACTACCTGTTCAGCTGAATCATTGTCCCTTTGCGTGCAAGTCCCCCAAAATATCCCATTTGTACAAATTACAGGATCAGGCTAGCAGCAAGGTAAGCAGGTTGTGACAAGGGTGAGCGGACCCTCTAAACTTGAATCAAGTCGGAGAGCAAACACTCTTGGATTCAAGGGGACGTGTGATTTGGTCACAAGCTCGATTCATTAGCTCTGTAAGATTTTTGGTGAGAATTTCGACTAGACGGAGTTCTGAATCTAAAAATTTTGAAAAATCCTCTAAATTCTCACAAATCCCTTAATTTTAACTTATTATAAGTTAAAATTAAGGGATTTGAGTGTATGCTGTTTGTCGTAAATCAAATAAGTAGTATATTAAATGGTAGTGATAACGGAAGTTTAAAGGTAAAACTATTCATGATGATTTACTTGTGATATAATTATCCATTATGTTAAGTAATGCTATATACAATAGAACTGATAACTATGTATTTAGAACTGCACTCGCAATCGCTAGCAAAATTGCATCATATATACTTGGTAAAGCTTGAATAATTCTAATTTTGACTACCATTCATTAGCATACACTAGGCATATAATGTTACCAACAGTTACCGATGAAAAAATAACGCATTGTGTGGACACGTGCGGCGTATTTACTTTTCTACTATAGCTGTACTAAAAGCCGTACCAAGGTTACTAGGAAATTATCAACGTCAAAGAGGTCTGCAGTATGCTAGCCATACTTGGCGCGCGCAGAGTTGTATGAATTTAACCCATCATCATTGACGCAAACTAGGAAATTATGTTGAATTGAAATGGACAACAAGAGAGATGTATTGATTTAGTATTCTTTTATCGGTATTCAGCAATGCTGTTGATGGTGATGTTGTTGGAAAATTATATCAATGAATTTGCAATCTTAAAAGCCAAACACTCGTTTGGATTTGGTATGACAGACGACTACAGACCAATTTGCCCGACCAAATCTGTTCACGCTACAGACGACCGGACCAGACCACACCGGACAGCAGACTACCGGACAGGGTGTCCAGATTGAGGCTTTTTTCCCCAATCTAGGGTAAAATGAAAATTTTTGAGGAACTTAGTCCGGTCATAAGTATTGTCACACAGTAAAAACTTTTCTTTTAGAATGCTGGCCACAAAAAAGTTTATTGAATTCGAATTTCGAATTGTTCATGAACCTAAAAATGTCTACTTTTTAGAATTTTACTAATTTTTAAATATGGAGTGGACGCTTAAAGAAGACCGTGTTGCAGTTATTGCTTTGCATCGTTGCTGTTACGCGCCAATTCAAATTTTTGACATACTGAAAAATTTGAATATAACCAAAAGATTCGTTTATCATACCATCAAAGGATACAATGAAGACTCTAGTGTAGATGACAGGTCAAGAAGTGGTCGCCCTCGGTCTGTTAGGCCTCCAGCAGTGATAAAAGCTGTGAAGGCGCGAATTCAAAGAAATCCCAAACGTAAGCAGAAACTGTTGGCCCTTCAGATGGGGTTAAGCAGAACCACGGTGAAAAGGGTGTTAAATGAATACTTAGGGCTTCGGTCATATCGAAAAAAAAACAGGATATCGTTTAAATGCTCGTCTAATGGGCCTGAGACTGAAGAGATGCCGCGCTTTGTTGAAGCGATACGCGGGAAAAAAATATCGGGAATTTCTTTTTTCGGATGAAAAAAATTTTACCGTAGAAGAGAGCTACAACAAACAAAATGATAAGGTGTACGCACACAGTAGTGAAGAAGCGAGCAACCGTATTCCGCGTATCCAACGAGGTCATTTTCCACCCTCGCTCATGGTATGGTTGGGAGTTTCTTATTGGGGCTTAACAGAGGTACATTTTTGTGAGAAAGGTGTAAAAACGAATGCAGTTGTGTATCAAAATACAGTCCTGACGAACCTTGTGGAACCTGTTTCTCATACCATATTCAATAACAGGCACTGGGTATTCTAACAAGATTCGGCGCCAGCTCATAGAGCGAAGAGCACACAAGACTGGCTGGCGGCGCGTGAAATCGACTTCATCCGGCACGAAGACTGGCCCGGCCCTCCTCCAGTCCAGATTTGAGTCCGTTAGATTACAAGATATGGCAACACTTGGAGGAAAATCACGGAGGTCATTTTGAATAAACTTTATTGTCATAAGAATATATGTTTTGTTAAGTTCATTTTGGTATATAAATGGTTACATAATGAATAAACTTGTTTCAATTTTTCAGAATTTATGACCTGACTAGGTATAATAATGTATATACATTTAGTGAAAAACGCTTAATTAGAAAATACAAACAGACATTTCAATTTTATTTATCTGTGTAGATAACTGTATTCCTCTCCGGACTAAACCGTATCCGTGGTCGAGTCGTAGGGCTATAAAATGGAATGATGGAGATGTGACATTATAATTAGCATAAAATATTTATATGGGAGCACTGCCGATCATTAATAGTATGTTATGTAAATAGATAATTATTATAGTTCGAGTAGCTATTTATTATTTAACCAGGGTGTCATCAGACGGTGAGAGGCCGTATTGTGACGTGTTGATTACGTGGGCGGTGGTAGTATATGTTAGTCGTTACTGAGGTCTTAGGTTCGAATTCCGGGTCGAATGAAATATTTAAGTTATCCGCCAATGTATGTTTCGAAGTTTGAATGTTGCGTTTGTTTATCAGTTGTTTAGATCCCATGGTACAATTTTCAATTAGATTAAATTTGTAGAATACGTAAAAATATGTACCACAATATTTTATCATTATTTATTATAGTTACAAGTTTTTGATAATCCAACCCCTCAAATATATTGAGATATAGGTATGCAAAACATACTACAGCTATTAATAGTAATCCCATGATAAATACGTCAGTAATAACTCAATTACGGGAGATCACACCCCACAGAGGGATAAGATAAGGGTTGGCAAAATAGATAAGAAAAAAATACAATGGTGACGAGCGGGTGGTTTTGTCGTTAGGGTGCTCTTTGTGATAGCCTGGCCCTCGGCCACCCCTTGTAACATTGCCCGTGTCTGATTGCGTTCCATTGTTATTAAACGCATTAAACAATGTGCAAATATTGTCTATATTTATTAAAAACATTAGGTACGTATTTAGTAATAAAGTAAATAAAAGAAAGTTTTTTGTAATAAAGTAAACAAAAAGTAAAAATTAAAAAGTTATTAAGGCTGCACTAGTCGCGAGCATAAAACGTTTGGTAGGTGACGTAAAAATAATGCAATGTCATCAACATGGTGTGAGGACTTAGTAGTGCCAGTAATTAGCAATAAAGAGATAGTCCGTAGCATTAAATGAGATGCAAGATGTCATTTAGTTTAAAACTAGCGTTGCTAATTTGATTATAGACTTTCGGCTTTTGGTAGATTATATATAATTGTGTAGGTATATTTAGGTAACCAAAAGAAAATTATTTATTTTTTTAAACAAATAAACTATGTCTGTATCGCAGTATTTTTGAAAGTTTCTTTCTTATTCTAAATAAGCTTTTTATACGCGCGCTGTTTCATGAAAAATTGTTGTAAAATATGAAGGTTTTGTGAATCAACTTTTGAAATATTTTAATTATTTATTTAATTTTGGATCCATACAAACATAATCGTTGAAGTGAATAACTCATTTATAATGTGTCTTCTTTTTGCTCATACGACCTGATGTTATCGTTCAACAAAGTTTGTATGGAAGAATGACTGACTAGTTCCCCTTAACGTGTGCTATTATAGTAGTAAATATAGAACATAAATCGACAAGGAGGTATGAGTTTTCTTAACTAATACTAGTGGCTCTGTGAACCGTACACTTCGGAGTAAATTGAATTTTTTTTTGGTTAACGTGTTAGTTTTGAGTGCTCTTGCCCGCCACTACATGAAGTATATTTTACTCACAACCAGATCATTTTTAACTTATTGAAAATATAATTCTGATAAGTGTCTACTTAGTATTAAGTTTATTTACTTGTATATATAAAAACGCACACAATCTATAAAAACGGCTAAAAAGTCTTGTCTGTTGTATAAGGCCCTTTAATCTTTATTTAATTCTGATTTTAGTTTTTGTTGTTATAACGGCAATGTCATCTGTGAAAATTTCAACTGTCTAACTGTCACAGTTCATTAGATACAGCGGTATAGTAATAGGGTCCCGTTTTATCCTTCGGATGCGGAACCCAAAAAAAATAATTATTTGTAAACCAAACGGACGTCATAAAAACTGTAGGATCAGCAAAATAAGATGCACAGATATTCCCGGAGAGTTGTATAGAATGTATAGGTACTTAAGCTCTCACATAAATATCGGTTGGTAATTAGGAAACATATCACCTGCGGCAAATATCCTTATAATTACCGTCCTTATCTCAATCAGATAATAATGTACAAAAACGCCGACCCCTTCGTTTTCATTTACATAATAACGTGTAAGGTATAAATGAGCGGGCCTGGTATTATATTGTAATGATGAAGCCGTTCTCCCATCTCGCCACGGAAATTATGAAGGTACTTATCATCGCGCCAACTGATCTTAAAGCACATCCAAAGATACCTTTGGGGCTATGACTGATGGTCAAAGAGCAGGGACTTTTGCTCGCTCCCTAATAGAAATTAAAGTAACAATAGTACCGCATGCCAAGCTTACGTCCGGTTGTACGAGTAGGCGAAAATAGCATAAACTGCCTGTCAGTTGCCTGCCATTCGTCTGTAGTAATAGTATAAGTAAAGTATGATGCCCCATCTGACACATTTGGATGTATGAAATACTAGTGTAGGAAATATTAGCGTTAGCAATCATATTTAATTGCTAAGACTCCATTCGTATTAATTTAATGAAAAGTACTTGTTAAAATTAATTATTGCTAAGAGACATCGATTACGCAATAATTGACAATTCGTCACGAACCCACAATCTCCCTCCAATACATGACTAAGCGCATCGACGTTCGCGCCGCTACTGAGTGGCGAGTTGTGAATGCTAAATTAAATTGCCAAAACTCATAATTATAATTCACGACAAATTCATATCGCAGGCGAGCTGTGAACGCTGCGTCGCTGCGACGACTAAATCATGAGGCAGGCGAGCTGCGAATGATGCGTCGCTGCGATTGCTAAAATGAATTTTCACGTCTAATTCATGAATGGATCGTGTCATTGTGCTATTGCGAAATACGGAGTGTGTGAATGAAAAAGTGCATGGTTGATATTTAGCCCATTATTTTTAACTATTAAATGCTTGTGTTTGGGGTGGGGTTATTTTTATGTATTATTCTTTTATTTTGAATATATAAACTCTAAAATCGTGTGATTGTACTTTATTGTGGAATAAATAATGTAATACAAAATGTATTTTTTGGGTTCCGTCTCTCGAAAGGAAAACAACGGAACTAAAGTTTTTTTTTCATTTTTATTGAATTGAAAACTTCTTTTAATCATTATCATCTAACGTTAATCCCGGTCATCTTCAGGTCTTATTAAAAAATATTGTGTAATCAATTAAGACTCTTTCGGTGTAGAATTTTTTTCATCATCATCATCATCATTAACGTCGATCCCAGTAATTTTTTCGTTTTTTGGTAATTCTTAATAAATTTGCAACCCTTATTTTTTTTCATAATGTCCGTCTGGACGTCAGTTCGTCTGTCTATCCATGTGTCATCATCGATTTTCTCAGGAACGGGAGGACCTAGCAAGTTGATGTTTACTTCATTGATGTTCATATTAGCATAGCAATAGTACGTCGCATGCTAAGAGATAAAAATTAGCACGCTAATGAAATTACCAAAAAATTGCATTAATTTCCATCACTATGAAATACTATATAGTTGACGCCCGCGGCCCCGAGCGCGTGGAGTTTTCCCGTTCCTGTTTCCCGCAGGAACTTGTTCTCAGGATAAAAAGTAGCCTATGTGTAATTCTGATAAGTAAGCTTTATTATTGTAAAGTTTTATCAAAACCCATTCAGTAGTTTTTGCGTGAAAGAGTAACAAACATCCATACTTACAAACTTTCGCGTTTAATATTAGGATATATGGTAATTTTGAAAAGAATTTTATTTTTGAACCGAAAACGAATCAAACCAGTTTCTAAATTTTTTTATTTATGTGGTTACAAGAAAAAGTACAATTCCTATTCGTTATCTTGCTATTCAATTAAGGATGACTTTTCTTCACGAGTTAAATCTAAATTTGACACACGGGATAAAAATAGATTCGAACGGAATCAAACTAAACCCTTACTATAAAGTTGAAACAAGATTTTTAATTATTCCTGTAACGGTGAATACCACACAACAGAAGCTTCCAATAAAGATCTATGTCACAGATAAGTTTTTTCCAACCATCTACGAAATGAAATCGATTACTGTATGAGAAGCGTTTGCTATAATGCTGGCGACAATGTTGTAGATGCGGCTCGTTATGTGAGCTCAGAAAGTTCTTTGTACCCTGGGATGGTGATCATTGAGTTGGTATATTATGACCTAATTCTGATAGTAACCAACTCAAAGAAAAGAATAAAAAAAAGAGTGTGTGTACCAGAGAACACAGGTAGAAGTGAAACTTCTTTACGAAATATGATTTTTCTACTATTTACAACTTCACGAAAATAGGATGGATTAAGGTTGTAAGCGTTGGTTTTGAAGGGGTGCTAATTACTCTGTTGATGAATTGTAAGTGATTTATTTAGCTGTAAGTTTACAAGTAACTTAAATATAGGTATAGATTTATTAATTAATTATTTATCTATTTAGATAATGGATAAAAAAAGAATGAAGCGCTCGTGGCCCCGCGGACGTAGTGTTCTGTAAACGATCACTGCGTTAAGCAACTTTCACTATGGCTGGTCCTCGGATGGGTGACCACTTTGTGGCATTTATATTTGCGAGCGTTTCCGTGCTTCGGAAGGCACGGCCAGTTGAATGCCTTATTTGCGGCTTGAAAAATTTCAACAACAGGTCGCCAGAACCTGCACCTGTCCATTTCAACACGGCAATGGGCTCACCACCTGTTACGTGGGACAAAAAGCAAAGCATACGGTGAAACGTGGGCGTATAGTACGCCTCTGCCTTCCTCATCGGGGATGAAGGCGTGAGTATGTTATGTTTTTTGATTAATAATATAAGCAACATCTGACATTCTAGTAATTTCTTTTTATGACTAATTATTTTGGATGTTTTCATTTTGATAGTTTTACATACTCGTATTTCTCTGTCTTTATTGTAAAATAATTTATATTATATATATATATATTATTGTAGTATAATTTATACAATATATAGTTTGTGTTTAGTGCCATTTTGTTATTATAATTCAAACACAATGTAAAAATAGTAACTCTAATATTAATAATACCCCTCGAAGACAGTCGTTAACTTTTATAGGATTTACGCAACCCTATGAGGGTATAGTAGATTCGCTTTTTGAGATCCACTTTCTGATATCAACAAAAAAAATATCAGAAAGTTAATGAAAAGCTCACATCCGCATTGCAGCTTGTGGCGAGCTGAATGTGCGTGGCTACACATCGGTCCCGATTTCTCAGAGTTCTCAACTCTGGCTTGCCGTGATTGATCGGTCAGAGGGAGGAATAGCTATATGCTCGGGAGTGGAAGTGTCATTTTCAAGGGCATAACTACGGGGAAGCCTGCTCCGGGTCTGACCCGCGAAGGTGAAACCGGCGCCGCACCGCTCGACACCCCTAGCCGCTCACACCGGTGTTGCCCTCTGTCGCCTTACAGGCTTATCATGCCTGTGGCGATTGTATAGGGGGCCCAACTAGTGAGTTGGCGATATTTTGATAATGATATATTAAAATGGCAGACGCAATTTTCTTCCGTAGTTCAAGTCACCCAGTACATTTAACCTCTAACTCAATAGCCCAAAAGTAATTAGCATATTGTACAATAGTTTAACTCCCATTGGAGATGGCCTATTACCGTTCTTCTACATAAGGCGAACGAGGATTGTCTGCAGTGGGGGTCCCATTCCTTGATACATTAAAATTCTCAAAGGGCTTCTGCGTGTTGGACCACTATGTCCCCATGTAAGCCTACCAAAAGATAGGGAATCTTCGTAACAAAAAAAAAGAAGATACCCGAGAAGAAGAGACAATAATAACTCTATTATACTGAAATGGTTCGAATCCGTTCGAAATAAAAGATGTCGGTTTATCTACCTGTGGTTATTTTTTTATTTTTTTTGTAGATATATTATTTATTCAATGGCGTCAACTTAGAAAATATAAAAAAAAATTCAGCATCAACGCACTTATAGGCATGTGGCTAGAAGATATCTGTAATATTTTGAATAGGTTATCTATATTGCTGTTTCTAAATAATGATATGGTAAGTATTGGACTACAGTGCAAATCAATATAGGTACCTAATATTAAAAATCAATGCCACTTTTCGTTGTAATTTTAAAACTTAAGAACGGGCTTACCTATCCAAACCAAAAGTTTGGGCTTTGTTCGGACTATTTAGTAGATGGTTTATGTGAAGTTTGCATCGGTCGAGCGGTTCATTTAAGAGAAATAAAAAAATATTGATGGCGCGGCTCAGCTAGTTTTAATATATAATACGTAGTTTTTGTTGATAGATATTTTAGACAGAAATAGCAAAAAAAGGCAGTGACATGAATGGTAAGTCCTGCACAAACAGCGACTTGATGTTTGAGCAGACTTCCCATTTCTATACATTTGTGATTTAGATGATAGTATTGCATGATGGTAGAGCCACAGATTAATTACGTCACGCTCTCATGTCATTGCCCTTCAAAAGCACTTAACAAAAGCATAGGTAGTTACTTTTTACTCCAAGATAATCAAATCCATCATAATATCATTCTAGTTAAGGTTATTCGTCCATCACTTCGTCTAGGTCTACGGAAGATTTAAAAAAATTCTATTGTGATACTTTTAATTAACTATCTTCACGCGATATCCCTGACGGGTTAGTCAGAGAGGACAGATCGCCAGGCTTCGCGATCCATGCATACTTCTACCGTTTCATGCAGATTCATCAATCACTTCATACATGCACGTCTGGGTATCAGAGTACTTTTGACCTTCCCGTTTTTGAGCAATCTGCTCACGTGGTCCTCATATGTAACTCTCGGCCTACCCTGACTCCTTCTACCCTCTACTTTAATATATCTTGATACTTTTAATTTTGAACAAATTGTCGGAGGGTTCAACACTGTACCTACACAACATAATCTAGAAATCTAAATATAGGATCTAGTGTATATCACGATCTATTTAAAAAAAATAGGTAGGTACACTGCTTTTAAAAAAAAAGAGTCAGTTCCACTTGACAGAGTATTCAATCGAGTGACGTGGCACCATCGCCATCGAATCGTGTCGGTTCTCACCCGATTGCGGTACAACGGAATGCACGCACGAAACAATGCAACTCCCTGCTTTAATTGCAGGGGCTCCCATATGACGCTTCCCTTCACTTTAATATTCCGAGCGCACGTATGCGATTAAGTATGCTTTATAAATATAGGGGAGCCTTTAGAAGTTTTAATAGCGAGGGGTGGTTTGTACCTACGAAGTGTATATAAGACTGCTATATTAAGATGCAAGACACGAACATCCGTGGATGCAAATCGACATTACATATTTTGAATTTTTTTGTACTGGTTTTACTTAGTCATTTATTTATCTACTTAATTACCTAGGCCATTATCCTATCACCTTTTATTATAGATTTTTAAACAATATTTCAGGGCGCCCTATCGTTACATTGGTAGCAATGAATTAGGTATATTGATTCTCTCATACCCAAGTCATTTATACAGTGACAAATTTGTCACTGTATAAATGCCAATTGGCACAGCTGTTTGCACTAATGGTAAAGTGGCATTAGCAGAAACAGAATGTCGGTATAACGCCTAACAATATCATTCAAAATACGGGTAATCTTTGAGTAGATAATGAATGTGAATAAAATTGGGACCAAAAAAGGATGTAAAGCAATCTGTTAACATTTTTTATTATTATTAAACAAACAGGAGATAATCATCCACTCAGTTTGTTTCTTGAATAAAACACATAAAATCTTAAAGGAATCTATGTAGAAAATGTCAATATTGCAATTAAGCTTAAAACCAAAATTAAACCAATTTTTTTCCCAGGGATAATATAGGTACATATATTTCTAAATACTTAACATAGAAAATACTCAATCTGTCACCGTATAATTTTGTACAAATAATTAAATATGCTCATGATGCTTTAATCACCACAATAAACAGCTAGCTAAGAACCTATTTTTCCATATTTCATTTTTCTTGGTTTACAATAAATGTTCGGTTTACAAAAATATTAAATAATAACTACTCCATACCTCCCTATGTGCACTCTCGTTAGTTTTTTACTTCATTCCAATACAGGGATGGATAAAATTACGGTGAGCCATTGTGAAGCGATTATTTATAGAAAATTCGGTCGCTTTGTGTGTTGCTTCCGAGTGTTCACGTTGGACGACTTTCGAATTATTGACGCTAACCCGTGACCTCCTAACGGTCTTTTTTGTTACTAATATCTCTTTTTTGAAAAATAATTGTAAATCCGTTATAAAATATAAAACATTTTTGATAAGAACGGTTTTCTAACCAACCCCAGGTTACCTACTATATCAAAGGTAAGATTTAACGATGTTTGTTAGCTTACTTCACTAAAAATCAATTAGATTGGCGTAGTTGTAGGGATCCTAGAAATGTATATCTATCGGAAAAACGTAAATTCGTAGTAAATAAACGACTATCTATGCATTTTTTATGTGCATACTCTCAAAATTTTAGTAATTTTAAAATAGCGCCATCTAACCAATAACCTATGAACTATATAGTCAGATATCTGACTAAGTCTCGTTCAAAGTGAGAAATTATAATAGCATGTATAGAGTTATAAAATTCAACATATATATCCAGAAAAATATCAAGATAACTAAATAAATAAATTTAACGGAATTATAACGTTAAACAAATACATTACTTCTAAATCAAAACGATATAAATTGTATCACACTACAATACTTTTTACAAGCCAGCTTTATGCTCGACGCTGATTGGCCAGACGAAACGGCGGGGAGCATGCGCAGCTCGCTAGTTATTCGGTTGAAGCCGAATACTGGCGCGTTCGCTCCGAGATACCAGGGACACAGAGCTTAGTAGGAGTTGCTAAGTTTACGTTTGTTAGTTTCACGAATTTACACTCTATCGACGCACTGTAGAGTGTATAATTCCTTGTACCGTGTTGCTCATTTCTGCCCGACCACGTTGACAGATAACAAGGCAAAGATATTGTAATCGAAAATGTTTTCTATTCCTGAACAGTAAGAATGAATTTGCTTTTACCTACTTAAAATTTGTTTTGATATTAGTTTCCCAAAATTGACACTGGCGCTAGTAAGCGGACATGAGGCACATTATAGACGTTTTCAGTGTTCCGATGGATTTAGCGGTAAAAAAACAAGGTAGGTAATGCGATGAAACGGAGGAAATGAGAAATTGGGTCGTAAACTTATGATTAATTGTATTTGTTTCTTGACTAATGATTGTTGTGCTTTTTTAATTATAGGCATAATTTTATTGACGCAATAGCTGTGTCAGTTTGCTGTAAAATGTTCGATAGGTACCTACCTACTTATGTATCTATTTGAACGACGACTTGAAAAGTAATGTTTGGAATTTGCTGCTTCCCAAGATTTTGGACAGACTGATACCAAAAGTATTGACAAACTTTCAAAAGATATCGTACCGGATTGATACAGAATTCAATCGTATGATTGGTTACGGAAAGTTAAAATTGATTCAATTTTTTAAAGTCTGATAGAAAGGGTTTATGTTCTTTACTTTCTGAGTGTCTTCGCTATGTAAAATAAGAAAATGTGTAATCTTTAAGGAACTAGTTCCAAGAAACTAGTCCAGCTATCAACTGCTTAATAAGCTGCGTTATTAAGCTCGTTTTACATACCTACGATGTCATTGGAAACACAGAAGTGCAATGAAAGAGAAATTCGAATTCGGTATTTACTACCCATCATAGTGGCAATAGCAAATTTCCCTATTGTGTTAATAACTCAATGTTATGAGGACCCACTGTTATGAGGACGGCGGCTATTATTGCGTACCTAGCTTTTTGTCTAAATATATTGATGCAACCCAACAGTCCCGTTAGGTGCAGTTACGTTTTATCCCGTCTGTTACGTGAAATTACTAGTGACGACAACATCTTTTTGTAAGTACAATGACCTTTTAGAGTTCTGACTATTTCAGCATTAGGTATTTATTGTATACAGTATGTACCTAGTAGTACAGAAGAGTACAATGTGGAACGGTAACGGAGCCGGGGACCCTTTATCTTGAAAAACAGTAATGGAGGTGTCGGTTTACTGGTGGTGTAAGAGATCGAGCAAGGGTCTTGAGTCTCCAAAGGCAAGTACCTACAGGTAATGCGGACGGCTCGGAGAAAGTCCCCTCGATGTAGAGACCGGGTTAATTCGGAACAACCACAGTATCAGGGACTTAATACAAGCTGCTGGTTAAGCCTCCTGGTTTATTAGGTAATCCCAAATTTAGGGTCCCGTATAACCAGCAGGCACAGTCACATGTCAGAATAAGCCTTTGGTCTCGGCCTCCCGTTACCGGTTATTTACTAAAATGAGCTCTGGAATCTTATGTCTATCTTTGTCAGATTATCTCGGTCTGAGAGTGGAGGTGTTGTGGCATGCGAGCTACCGTCTGACAGAGTACAGTTAAATGTCCATCTCTCCTGATGTTCACTTTTAATCCATAAGGTGTTGGATCTTTAGGATAGTGACCAAGCCAAACACAATGTGTCTTCAGTGTGGCGTTAGCATCATGAGAAAGTTACGATTTTCCCGGAAGGTTTAAAAGAAATAAAATAAATAGGTCAACCAGGCACGCCTCTCCCATTAGACTACTCCAACACAGATTCTACAGAGAGAGAGATTGAGAGAGTCTATGAGATAAAGTTTGTAGCTTGTGCAAGGGAAACAATCGTGTTGCACTCGTAATTTCTGTCAAATAATGTCCCATCCCAATGCTGAATGTTAGAAAAGATAAAAAACCATTTCTTTGAGATTTTAAAATGTTCTTACGGAATAGCAACTTATTGACCGTAACCGGCAAGCAAAGCAGTAGAAGCAAAGGTTAATTATCTACCTACCTACCAAGTAAAAGACAATTATAGTACTGTCAGTTTATTCATCGGCTAATTGTACAGATATTTTGGTAATAGGATAGGTACCTATCCGGTCTCTACGTATGCTTTGATCACTGCCTATGCAGGGCGGTGACGCCTCATAAACGTACTCTGTGCAGTTATCTAGCCAAGCGGACTAAACTTAAGCTTAGTCAGGGCGCACATATAAAACATTCTATACGGTCAAGAGGTCTGAATTACGAAGGCCAACACCGAAGTTGACCGACTCTTATAAATATGTTTTATCATCTGTGGTTTTATCAATATTCTAATAATGATGGACATTTGGCGGGAAGAGTGACAAGTGCGGACGCTTGCTTTATATTATTTTCTAAAACTAGTGCATTTATCTTGTTTTATGTGCGGGAGTGGTGGTTTCTTGGACATAAAAGTTGTGTTAACGTGCTATAGTGAAAGACAATTATATATATGCAGTGAAATGCTATTTTCTCTCTTGCCGCGAAACGTCCACTGACAACCTTAGTATAAGAATCACCATTATACTGAGGGCAAGGACCAGGACGCACAATGAGGACACGACATCGACTGGACAAGACTAATTAGAAGATTTATTAAAAAAAAATCTAATAATGATGGACATTTGGCGGGAAGAGTGACAAGTGCGGACGCTTGTTTTATATTATTTTTTAAAACTAGTGCATTTATCTTGTTTTATGTGCAGGAGTGGTGGTTTATTGGACATAAAAGTTGTGTTAACGTGCTATAGTAAAAGACAATGATATATATGCAGTAAAATGATATTTTCTCTCTTGCCGCGAAACGTCCACTGACAACCTTAGTATAAGAATCACCATTATACTGAGGGCAAGGACCAGGAGGTAGCCTGAGGACATGACATCGACTGGACAGGACTAATTAGAAGATAAGATTGAAGAAATATGATATAAAAAATAAGATTTGGCTAAAAGGTCCATTGATCAAGACGTGTATTGATCAGCTATTTCTTACTAAAATCCCATATTGTATTGCTAAGGAAATGTTGAGTTATATAAAGATTTTAATTAATCATTTTACCTAATACTATTTTCTAAATAATCAAAATAGGACTGTTGCTAAGCCGCGTTCATTGCCACAGTGTACTTAGGTAAATAGTAAGTAATGTCTCAGTTAATCAGACAAGATCAGTTATTGCTATTGATTGTGGTTGGAATGATTCCAATTACAAAAGGAAAAGGAAATAATGGCAGTAATACTAATATCATTGCTATTGATGTGTTTGGTTCACTTGAGTTCACACGCGACATCTGGCAAAGCATTAGGTAAGTATTAGGTACAATAAATAATTCATCAAGGCACTTATCTCGACATTTGTTTGGATAAGGATTTCTTCGAAACTGCGTGTATTTTGGAGTTAGTTGGTATCAAACGTAATTAACATGTTGTCGCATGATAGGTTGTCTTTTCGATTATTTTGAGTATCCAGATAATAATAAGCTTAGGACCGTTATACTACGGTGGCACACAAGCATAAGGCCCTACAGATAAAAAATGGTTACCGTATAGATGTTTGCAACAACAGTGGTGCAACTGAACTCGTGTCGACCCTTTAGACAGTAGCTTCTGTTCAATCGAGATAATGTCTGAAGAAATGTATAAGTACCTTGATGGTGCAGTTAATAATGGGATTGAACTGTGGTAGGTAATATTGGTAGAAGATACAATCAGCACATATTTATATGAATATTGGGTGGCGTGGGGTTGCCTTTCTTTGTGTAATTGTGTAGGTACCTATATTGTTATAGCCACACATTTTACCCGAAAGCAGTAGGCTAAGGCAAATTATACGGCCACCGTAATGGGTGGTGAGTATTGCCATACATACATACATATTGTCACGACTTTATCCCCGAAGAGGTAGGCAGAGGCATACTATACGTCCACATTGCACCATTGCCGTGTTGAAATGGACAGGCGCAGGCTGTTAAAATTTTTCAAGCCGCCCATAAGGCCTTCAACCAGGCTTATCGACTGCCATTTTACTGGCAACCGGGACCAACGGCTTAACGTGCCTTCCGAAGCACGGAAATTTAATAAAATGTATCAATTTTAGGTGTTAAATTTGGAAGATTTTTTGAACCCGTTGCCTTTTTTGTGAGGTGGTAGCAAAAAGGCTAAAAGGTCTTATGTGCTAGACACTAATTAGCACGACCAATTAAAGTCCTGGTAGGTAGTCTCGTACGGTTCCTGGTATTGCCTAAGTAATAAATATTGCAGACATAACTTCACGGCAATTTTTCTACGCACAATGGGTAAGGTATGCTGTTTCTGTACTAAAGGACTTGTAGTCACAACACTAATATTTTTTAGCATGTCATTTGATGGGAAATCCTATTTATCTTACTTGACGGCAATCAAGCATTTTAGGCCGGCGCATCGCTCTGGTGGCACCATTAGACTTACCTTTAAGAACCCAAGTGATACCTATTTAAATAAAAAATAAAACAATGACGACATTCTTTACCTGCAAAGACAGCGATATTATTGGTAAATAGGTAGAATGGTTTTATGCAAGACCATTGGTCAGTTTGTCTACAGCAGACTTGTTTTAAATAAGGAATTAAATTCCGAAGTGAACTAACTAGTCACGGAACTTCCTGTTGAATGTGACCGGTTTTAAAACAATTCGAATTTGAAAAAGGAATCTCGCTATTGTAGTCATCAAAAAATTGCTATTGCATGCAACACAACACGAAACGCTGAATGTTATATCATCAATACAAAGATCAAGTTAGCAACACGGGATGAACTATTTAAAAAATAACCTGATGTCGCCCCTCACATGGCTTTTTGAAACTAGTTAACTGTCTAAAACTCAATGTATTCTCAAGAAGGGTAAGTATAAAGAAGTATTAAGTTTCTCACTACGGACCCCGGTCTCAATGAGCCTATGTAAGGGGAGACCTGATTATAATAAGCACGAAAAACATGCATGAAAAGGAACACAAAACCCTTGCGATAGTTTCTGTACAGCTGCCGTCTGACAATACAAGGATTATACACATATGATTTTCTATCATAAATTTATATAAAGTGTTCTGTTAGCGTGTTATGAAATGCAGTGCAAATGAAAACAATCAGTGCTCGAGTTGCGACACTGCAGTTTACAAATAAAAACGCACCAATCGAACCACAACGGCTGATATGTGATCTCACATGCAAGTTTCGCAAGGTTAGAATCTGTTACGTTGCGGCAATTTCACTCAAAAATGTTAAGCTCACCTTTCTAATTCTCTTCTTCATGATACGCTCAGCGGCGTACACGCTGTCACCGAGCTCCATCTTGTGCATCCCCAGCTTGCTTGAAAAAGTTAAATACAATCCAAAATACACTGCAATCCAAGTACTGTGATCCAATCACTGCATCCGTTTAGTGTGGCACTGCAATCCGATACACATTCCCAGTCACCACAACACTTTCCGTCACTGTCAATTTTCAAAGTTGGCGCGCGAGCGATTCTTTTGCTGCCAAGCGGCGAAACGTCCTCCCAATACAAAATATCGGACGAGACTGAAGAAGGGGGAGGCGTCCCCTGCCGTCGCACCCCGCCTTCACACCGCGGCGCACTCCGCGCGCATCCGATAGAGCGCGCCACCGGTCGCTCAACACCCGCTCGATAATCTGTAAACAACGTTATTTTCATCAGTTTTGTGTTTCAGCGCTTACATTTATAAAATATGCCTTAATTACTGTAGTGCTAATGACGAGATCATTAGTAAAATGATTTTTACAGTTTCATAGCTTAGTTACGTATGTGTACAAATCTATTTACTATTACCTAATCAAGTATATAACATTGTGTATAGATGAGTATATAAACACGTACTTAATTAATCCAAGTTTAAAAAAGGAACTTATGATAACATAGAAATGTGAAACGTAAAAAGTAAAATCGTGATAGCAGCTCGTGATGTTGTTATTGTAGGTAAATTGCGTCTGCAAAGACGATGTCGATGTCGAGTGAATGCGTCTCGCTCGAGTCGGTGGCGGCGCGGCGAGGGGAGCGGTGAAGGCACAATGCGCGCGGAGAGCACGCCACGTTGCCACGCCGCGCCAGCTGCGAGAGAAAGACCGAGCGCCTACCCTATTATTTACGCGCGACGTTGCCAGCTCGCACGGCCTACGTTGATTACGAGGACACCGCTTTTACGTTCGATCATCCGCTACACAAATGCCTGTTTATCATACGAATTACAATAGATATTGAAAATCCAATTATGTTACTCGTGCTATTACTTATGGAGGTGTTAATTGGCACATAAAGCAAGTGTTTACCTGTATTGAACAGTTGATAGCAGTTAGCGACGTAAACCGTAACACATTCCGTTTGAAAAACGAACACGAAAACTGAACAAACGAGACCGGAATGTTGAAATTGTCGCTGGAAACGTCGGCGAAAGCGTCCAGTCAACAGTACGCGTGTGAAGTAACTAAGGCATTTTCGGTCGTATCGAATCGGCTTGGCATTCGTGAAAGGTCGGTATTTTGGGCCTTGCGGGGTGCGAGACGGGAGAGTCGAGATAGACTCTGATTGGTGGAGAAAAGCAGGCGGCGGGCGCTTTACCGCGCGAACCAATGAGAACACGTAGTTCAGTAGGCGTGGCGGTTTAATGCGACGTTGGGTTCACTCCATCTCGCTCGCACATGTATTCAGTGGATCGGCTCGGCTTGTTTTTTGTACGTGGCTGAATAGAGAACGTGTCTACATATAGAAAAAAAAAAATAAACGGACATTTTGATATGGATCACGCGTTAAGTGAAGGGTCGCCGGATGCGGGCGAGGACATTTTATTTATTTAGTTTGTATTGTTGTAGGTCTATTCTATAGTGAGGCGCGTAGGGAGAGATATGGCGCGATAAATAGATAGAGCGGTGGGACCGGGACACGTCCGCCGGGCTATTTTTAAACTGTCACGTTTGATGTATGTATGAGCGACGCTTTTAATTTAGTACCAACTAAATTAAAAGCTCATTGTAGACATAGTATCAGGAATTAGTATTTTATTTTTTATTTGAAAGAGGGGACGTAAGAACTAAATGCGAGATTAGGGTAAACCAGGAACGTCTAGAGCAAGTGAATGAAATTGTGTATTTAGGAAGTATGTTTAGCGCGGATGGAAGATGTGATTCGGATGTAGAACGGCGAGTAGCTGCCGGAAACAAAGTTAACGGTGCTTTGTCCCAGTTAGTAAAGCGACAAAGCATCGTAAAAGAAGCACGCATGGCGATTCATAACGCAGTGCTAGTGCCAACTTTGCTTTACGGTAGTGAAACCTGGGTATGTCAGCAGATGCATGAAAGTAAATTGAATGCTGTGGAGATGCGATCACTTCGAAAATTGTGCGGCGTTACCTTGGCCGACCGAATACGTAACGAAGTGATACGCAATATGGCAGGTTTGAATGAAAGTGTCAGCGTTAAGATGAAAAAGGGCGTGCTCCGTTGGTTTGGACACGTCCAACGAATGAGTGAGGAACGATTGACGAAGAATATATATTGTTCAAAAGTAGAGGGTAGAAGGAGTCAGGGTAGGCCGAGACTTACATATGAAGACCACGTGAGCAGATTGCTCAAAAACGGAAAGGTCAAAAGTACTCGGATACCCAGACGTGCGTGTATGAAGCGATTGATGAATCTCGAAGAAGCGAAAGAAGTATGCATGGATCGCGAAGCCTGGCGATCTGTCCTCTCTGACTACCCCGTCCGGGATACAGCGTGAAGATAGTTAGTTTTTTAGTTTTAGTATTTTTTTAATTTTCAATATTTTATCGGTACCTACCTTTGTCCAGATCTGTAAAACGGTAAGGACGGTAGGTAGGTATAGGGTACCTATAACCTAAGTAGTGTTCAGGCCGTAAACCTGTGACTCTTCTAGGTCCCTATTTAATAGGTAGTTTAGAAGTTTCTTTGTAGATATACCTATTCATACAAAGGATACCTACACTCCACTAGGAATTTATTCGAAATATTAACGACCTTCTTTATTTTATATCTTCTTTATTTGATCTTTACGACGAATTTCTTGAACGTATGACTAAGTAGCAAAATCACTTAGGGGTTTAAATCTAAATGCCAATAGGAGTCTGCCCTTCGTAGGTGTCCATAAACTAACACCCAGGGGCGACGTGTAAGGTGTTAAATTAGTAGGTAAAGGGTGGCTTCACGGATGTGAGTGACTTTTTCTCTGCTCAGGCCCCTAAAAGCTTTTAGCGTCCAAGGGAGGTTATATTTCAGTTAGGTATTAGTAGCTATATTTTGCAATTTTTCGTCGATCGAAGCCTCAACCATAAATTTCTGAGTCCGAGAATATTTTGACCTAAGATGCACTTGTTGACTAGACTATGGGTACGTCCCTAACAAGTATCGCAGCCTTCACTATCGTAGCTTCGTTCGTTCGTTATCAGACGACTTCTAAACCGAAACCAGTTTCAAAACCGAAAGTGGTAGAAAGATCAAAATCACCTATGCACGTAGGTATTCATGGTGTCCTGAATCGAATGCCGGAAACCATTTGTCTCTATATATTTTGGTTCCTGAGAAATAAATGCGTACTGAGACGGACGGACAGATTGAGCCGTTTTATACTTAAGACTTTTCTAAACTTTAGGGTTTTGAAGTCTAAAAGTAGGTTGGGTAAAGAATATTGCTTACATTGGTTTTTAAGATTTTTCGGAAAAGTCTTTGGTGGCTAACGAGAAGGTTTTCTACGCTTTTGTGGTTCTAGAGAAAGCATTTGATGTCGTTGTGAAAGATATTGTGTGTGACTTGCTGCCCGAATAGGTATGGTTTGGACAGAAGCGAGCAATACAGTCACTTTATAGGGACTGTAAGGCTTGTTTGCGAGTAGTGGGGGATGTTTTATCTCTTTTTAACGTCTGTACAGGCGTCAAACAGGGTTGTGTCATGTCCGCCTGACTCTTCATAGTGTATCTGAACAGTTGCCTGCAGAAGTTGAAATATTGTAATATGGGTGTGAAATTGGGTGACTCAATGGTAAATTGTCTGTTGTACCTACTCCTATGATGCGGTGCTTATGGTCTCATCAGTAGCCGACCTTCAAGCATTAGTCACCAAAATGAAAGAAGAACCTTAAAGTAAAGGTCTTCGCTTGAATGCAAGTAAAACTAAAGACGGTTGGTAGAGTGATTCGGAGAATAGCTGCCAGAAACAGAGTTAGCGGTGCGTAGTCCCAGTTAGTAGGTACCTAAAGAGATAAGTCAACGTAAATAATTTGGCATGTTTGAATGAAAATATTAGCAGTAGGTATAAGCATTAGGCTGGAAACGAATAGGTAAGTAAGGAACAATGAAGAATATCTATTGTGCAAAAGTATAAGGTAGAAGAAGGAAGTGCGGATAAGCGCCCTTTGTGGGCAATATGAAAAGTCACAAGTCAGTTATGGTTGTGGTCATGCCCATGACCACAACCATAACTGACTTGTGACTTTTCATATTATCGGTTTATTGAGACGAATTGAGTGATGATATCTATATCAAACCCTGAACAAAAAATATAAGATTCGGATAGTATCTACCTACCTACCAAAAACTACCTAGGGGAATGAGGCCTAAAGCGAGCACGAGCCTAAAGCGGGCACTAACCTAAAGCGAGAAAGATCCTAAAGCGAGCACCCATTTCAAAAAGTCTTTGGCGAAGACTCGTCGCAGACTGCGAAACTCGGGAGGGAAAATTCTTACCCGCAATTCACCGCCGCCTCGTCCGCGAGATAGCAGAAACCGTACCTAACGTGGAAGGAAACCTCAAAACGACGAAAGGAAATAGGTAATAATATCTAATAGTAAATCTGTTAAGATTTTGGTGATGACTGACCGATGACAAGATTGTTTTTGAATAATGTTGATAACAAATAATGAGTGTTCTCGAATTAAGTAATTAGAATAAATTACCCCTTCGGGCAAAGCGAGCATTTGAAAGGGTTTTCTTATTGGTTTCCAGTTCCATATATTTGAGAGATATGAAAATTTTTATCCAATAAATATATAATCTAAATAAAGCAATAACAGTTTTTCTTGCACTCATATTAATACAATTTCTCGTTCTTTTAACCTTAAGGTTGGGCCCCCTTCCCTATCTATCAAAAAATATTCGTAGACGACGAGACGTTAATTTTTTTTATACCACTGAGGTGGCCGACAAGCATACGGCCTTCCTGGTGGAAAGTGGTCACCGAAGCCTATGAACGTTTGCAACACCAGAGATGCAGCACTCGCGCTGCCGACCCTTTATAAGCCTTCTAAGACCTTTTGAAGAACCCCATACTGTAGACGTTCGGGAAAACCCAGGCATGGAGTTCATTCCACAGTCTAAGCGTTCGCGCAGTGAAGCCTCTATCGGATCTAACCGTATGCGTGCGCTCCGCGGCGGTGCGATGATACGAGTAGCCGTGGGCATCATATCAAACAACTAGCGATTTTAACGAATGTACCTATTTCAATTTTATTAAATACAAAGTCATTCTAAATCAATCATAATTTTGGAAGATAGAGAAATAATGTCTTGGTGGGACATTTCTGTGGGACATTTTTTTTTACACATCGCCGTCTAGCCCAAACTAAGCAACTATAAGCTTGTGTTATAGGATCTAGAGGACTGATAAACATACTATACTTTTAAATACATACATAATATGTATGTATTTAAAAGTATAGTATATATATATATGCAGGAAACACAAAAACTCCGAAACAAACATTGGTGGATCACACAAATATTTTTACCGACCCTGGACCTAAGTCGCGGCAGTCGCCTACACTACTACGCCACCGAGGCAGCTTTGGCCTAAAAAGCACTTGTTGACTATATGACTCAAGGAATGCACCATATCGATAATGACTCGCAGTTTGCTGATATTCGGGTGACTGTGCCCACATCCTTTTTTTGAGAGTTGAGAGGAGTCAGGGTAAACCGAAACTTACATACAACGACCATATGAAAAGATTGCTCAAAAATGGAAAGGTCAAAAGTACTCGGATACTCAGACGTGCATGTTTGAAGCGATTAATAAATCTACAGGAAGCAAAAGAAGTAGGTAGGAGGAATGCTTGGATCACGAATCTTGCAATCTGTTCTCTCTGGACTATCTACGAAGTAGCTGTTAGGGAAACAGCGTGAAGATAGTTTAGTTATGTGGGTAGGTAGGTACATAGGTATGTAGCTTTCGTTGGTGTAAAGCGAATTTTACCTAGATAACCTTGGGTGACTTCGAATACCTAAGGAATGATCAGCATTCTTATAAAACGAATAAAATGGTGGATTTTTTTATTATTATTTTATTTTATTAGGAAAACAAACAATAAAAAATTCTAAAAAAAGAAAGTTCGTGGCCATATACACGAATGTTTCCACATGGTATTTCTCCTTACTGTTTGTTTTTCCAATAAAATAGCTACATTTAATACTAGTAAACGCCCTCGGCTTCGCACGCGTGGTGAAGTTTCCCCGTTCCCGTTTCCCACAGGAACTTGTTCCCGGGATAAAAAGTTGCCTATGTGTTATTCCAATGTATATAAGCTATATTATTGTAAAGTTTCATCAAAATCAATTCAGTACATTTTGCGTGAAAGAGTAACAAACGTTGTAACTCCACTGGTACGGGAAAAATGCTATTGATGTCCGACCGTCCGTCCGTCCATTCGGTTTACAGGTCGCATTTTTCATCCGATTTGCATGCAATTTGGCATGGACAATCCTTGATGTAGACAACAACTTTTAGCGAGGGGGAAATGGAGGCAAGGGAGGGAAAATGGTCCCGTAGTGGTTGGCAAGAGCGCTCAAAACGAAAAAATGCAATGCTGAATTTTTATTGAAATGGATAAAAAAATACTCCGAAGTCTATGGTTCACAGAACCACTAGTATAAGTAGGATAAGGACATGCTCATTTCAGTGGTAAATCAAAAAGAACTTTAATTCATACAACAGTAGGTACCTAAGAGACACATAGTTTGGTTCTTACTTTTATCTGCCAGGTACCAAACATAAGTAGGTAGGTATAATCATAATTATACTTCAATAACAACAATATTAAAGGAATATTAAAGGAAGTGACAACTATTCGGGATTTGGGAGTAGTTCTAGACAGTGCGTTGACTTTCAGATATCACATCGACAGTATCACAAGCAAAATATCCCGACTCTCTGGCTTTATTAACCGTCAAATGAAAATATTTAGGCAACCTATTCTCAGTCCTTATTTACAACACCGTCATTCGAGGCATCCTGGAGTATTGTAGCACTGTTTGGAGTCCAGGTTACCAGGTGCACATCGACAAGGTTGAACGAATACAAAAACGATTCCTATATAGCTTAACATATCGCAACAATATGTGTCGACAGTTACCGTCTTACCAGCAGCGCCTCGCTTTCTATGAAATTGATCCCCCATCAAACGTCGCAAGATCGTTGATGTAATGTTCTTATACTTAATTTATCCATGGTTTAATAGATGCTCCTGACATCCTTAGGCGCATATCACTGTGTGTTCCTCGTTCCGAAAGCCAACTGTGTAATCGAAAAACATTTCATTTACCAAATGTTAAAACTTATCATGGTCAACACGCCCCGATTTACCGCATGAGTGCCACACTGAATAATATTCGAAATGATTTAGATGTATATTTGATTTGAGAATCTTTGTCCTCAATAAATTTAAATCCTTTTTAAAACCTTTAGTTTAACTTACTTTCATTATTGTTACATTATTTTATTTTATTATATCATTGACCATACTTGGCATGCTGTGTTCACATCTAGTAGGGTACAATTCATTACTGCTGTATCTGTATGATTGTATGTAAGCATTGTAATCTGTGTATGTACTTTTGGTTGTAACCAGTTTTCTGAACGAAATAAAAAATAAAATTGTATGAATTTTATTAATGCAGCGCTCGTGGTCCCGTGGACTCAGTGTTATGTAAACGATCACTGCGCTAAGCAACTTTCGCTATGACTGGTCACGGGGGTAACCATTTTGTGGCATTTACATTTGCGGGCGTTTCCGTGCTTCGGAAGGCACGTTAAGCAGTTGGACCCGGTTGCCAGTAACATGGCAGTCGTTAGGTCAATTTGAAGGCCTTATGAGCGGCTTGAATAATTTCAACAGCAGGTAGCCACATCCTTCGTCTGTCTATTTCAACACGGCAATGGGCTCACCACCTATTACGTGGGACAGGAATTCACATGGTAAAAGTGGACATATAATATGCTAATATGCCTCTGCTACCACTTGGGGGATAAGGCGTGATAGATAAATAAATAAACATAAATTTTATTAATTAAAACGCGGCTGGTTCACTAAAGTCATGAAGTACCAAGTTGTGCGCGTGGGCAGACTGCCGAGATCTTTAACCGACCGATGCACGATGTTACCCGAACTTGAACGATTACGAATCGTAATTTACGATTTAATGACGACGAAAAAGCATGAATGATTCTAAGAAAGAGAATCTGACCGCATGGGATTGTAAATAAAATTTATGAAGTAACAGGTACCTAACTATTTATTTTTAGTGATTACCTAAGTATATTAAGTAGAGAGGGGACTCCGTTTGCTGAATCACATATTCTTAAAAGAAATTCGTAATCAATGTTTGCGTAGAGGAAAAAAATATGCATTGAAGTGTGTTTATACGCTTATCGCACGCACGAATTAAAAAATCATGTTTTTTGGGAAAACGCAACAAAAGTTTTGCAATTAGGGCTTCAGTTGTTTATTTGGACATAAATATTAGCCAGATGTTAGTAGCGCAGTAATTTTTCTTATATTTATTGTATATGAACCACATATTTCATTGACACTTAAATTTTAATTGTATACTATTTATTTTATTTATTATAGGCTGTAAAAATTATGTATGCGGTTTTAGGCCTCTTTAATACTAAACAGCAATTGTCTGCTAAATAATAAAAATGATAACACATTTTAATAGTTAAATTTAAAAAAAAAAAGAGATCAATATTCAGGAAGCAGTTGGTATTGAACTAAGATAAAATTAATACTATTATACTTCGGCAACTAAAACAATTAAAAATTGAATGTCAACGACTTTCACTATGGATGGTCCTCGGTCCTCAAAGGCTTTAAGCCCAGTTGAAGGCCTTATCGTCCTGAACCTGCGCCAGTCCGTTTCTACAAGGCAATGGGCTCACCACAATGGGTGTATAGTATACCTGTACCCTGTCATGCCCTCTGTAAAAGCTCTGCCTGCTTAGTTTGGAATCAGATGGCGTTGTGTGAGTTACCAATTATTTAATTTTATTACCAAACTAACTTACATATAAGTAGTAGCATAATTATAGCTATATTAAAAAAAGATCTTAACTTTTTTAGGCAATCAATCAGTCTCATGTATTTTAAATAGCTAGAAATGACTCCTCTATCTCCATTATCGCTTTTTAAATGATTTGTCTCTAAATTATTACAAGCAACATAATAGCTTGAAACTATATAAGGCTCAGCATCGTCGGCAAATTGTATGCAAAAGTTTTGACAAAAAGAGTGATGAATGAAACTGAAGGAAAAATGTGGGATGTTCAAGCAGGATTTATGAAAGGAAGAGGATGCATGTATCGGTCTTTTCCTTAGAAAACCTAGTCTATTGCATATTTGTAGACTTGGAAAAGGCCTATGATATGATAGAGTGGTGAGGAATGAACTGTGGTCTACATTGTCCATGTATGGTGTAAGCAACAACTTGATACGAACTCTAAAATCTCTCTATGAGGGTTCCAGTGCTTGTGTCAGGATCAACGGAGCTTGCGCTTTTTTCACATTCAAAAGGTGTGAGACAGGGTTGTGTAGCTTCGCTGAGTCTGTTTAACCTTTACATTGATAGTTGCTTAAAAGAACTGCATGAGAGTGCGTATGGTTTGAGAATCATTGATTTAACCGTCAAATGCCTCTTATACGCTGATGATCAAGCAATAGTGGCATCATCGGTGGAGGAGTTGCAGTTGATGGTTAACATTATGCACGATGCGCTAAAAAGGAAAGGAATGAAACTGAATGTAAACAAGACGAAAGTGATGGTTTTTTAAAAAGAGGAAAGCATGTCGGATTGCTCGTTTTCTGTTTAAGGAAAAAGAGTGGAACAGGTGAAAGAATTTGTATATTTGGGTTCAAAATTTGCGAGAGATGGAAAGTGTGACTATGAGTTTTAGGCAGGAAATCAAGTGACTGGAGCCATGTACACCTTTATGAGCAGTCAGAACGTGTCTAAGAAAGCAAGACTGGCTGTACATAGAGGAGTGCTTGTCCCTACGCTTATGTATGGCAGTGAAAGCTGGGTATGAAAGTGAAAGCTGGGTATGGCAGAAGAAGCTTAGAAGTAAAATAAATGCAGCGGAAATCAGAGGTCTACGAGGTATAGCTGATGTGAAGTTGACAGATAAAGAAAGAAACAGCGTGATAATGGAACGTAGCGGTATGACAGAAGATGTAGTGACTAAGATAGAAAAAGGAATGCTTAGATGGTTAGGACACGTGGAGAGAATGGATGAAAAGATACTGACTAAGCAGATCTACGTAGCGAGAATGAATGTGCAAGCTGGTAGGGGTCAACCTCGCCGTACGTATTTCAATCAGATCGATGACCTTTTGGAAAAATGCCAGGTCAAGAGCACCCTTTACCGGCGGGCGTGTATGAAAACACTTATTTAAGTAGGAGAAGCAAAGTTGTATGCCAGGATCGTAGTTAGTGGAAGTCCATAGTTTCTGCCTACCCCAATGGTAAACAGGCATGATGATGAGTATGTATGAATGTAATAACAATATCTCAATGGTAGCAAAGCTAGAATAAGTAAGTATCTTCATCACTTGAAATAAGTAAGTATATAAAAAAGTATTGAATATTTTTTAACATACCTCGAAATCAGAACTTCGAGTAGGAATAATATTATCTTCAGTTTGAATTAAATCTAAATTTTTTCTTGAACCCGAAGATTCATTTTAATAAAAATTGATTTAATTCTACAAGTGAAACTTCTTTTCATTCTTTATTTAATTTTGAAGTGACTAAATCTTGAACTTAAATCACATAAAATTTTCTGAGCATAATTATTGATAGTTTTTAGGAAAGCACAGACCCGATACTGAATTTTACTAAAAATAAGTTATCATTATTATAAACAGCCTTAAAACTAAATCGTACAAGATTTACAAATAAATTTACTAGGGATTTATTTAATCATTAATGTGTTTTAAAATTATCCAAATTATTTAGTTTTAAAAAGTCCTAAATCATAATGTATCATCACAAAATTAGTAATAAATAGACTCATTACGTATTGGGTCAATTAACCACTAAAATAATCGATAAAACTTACCTTCCTTTTCACTGATAAACAATCTTAAATATTAATCGGTCACTTTTAAAACGAATGAACAGATGTTTACTTTGAACTGGCTGGATGAACAATGAATGTGTCAGTATTATGTCAAAATGACGTCTTAAAACTCATAAGTGTGAAAGAGACCGAAAACTTGTAGGAGTAGTATAACACTAACTTTTTAAGATTTTCTTAAGGTATGTCACAGATGGCGTTGTGTTGAGGATTACAGTGTATTCAACTCATTTTCGACTGATTTTGAATTCAGTCACTTTAATACTAAGCGTGCGTTATGTGCAATTAGTGTTATGATAATCATCACAGTAATAAAGTCTAATAAAAAAGTTCCTACATAATAGAAACTAAAATATAAATTAGGTAGGTACATATCGTCGCTGATACTGCAATACTGCGTAACTAACAGTGGATGATACCGCGGAAATACAAAAGTACCAAATTTGAGATTTCGCGGCAATGGGCAAAAGATGTCGATTGGCTACGTACCACATTCATTGAGTCACGTTTCGTTCATTCAATCGGCAACAAATCACAATTAGTTAAAACCGCGCGAGCGAATCTGTCAAAAATATTTTTCAATACCGCGTATTCTCGCGATTATAACAAGAAGACGGTTTCTGTGTGGCGCTCCGGCAAATAAAAGGTTTTTTATAGTAATAAGAAGCTAAATGGTAAGTTTTTGATATTGTTTTAATGTGTGTTTATCAATGAATTCGGAAACTTCTTAGAATCTAGAAATTCGCTTATTTTACATGTAAAATGTCCACTAATTATAGTAACGATAATTCCGCGGTTTTGATTTTTTATGTTTTACTTTACTTGCTAGCTAGTTACGCGGTTTTTTTTAATAATCGTATACATAATTTTATTTAGAAAACACTACTACCCTACTTGGTGGAATTTGTTATACGTAATTAAATAGACAGTCTACTTTGCTCCTTATTCTTTTCTTATTATGACCGGCTTTGGTTCACATCATTGTCAATGGTTTAATACGACAGTTTAGAACACTCTAATAATATACACAACAATATTCCACGCTATTTTTCACATATGGGTAGTTGCAAAACTATTCACTTGTGAATTACCCACATGTGAGAAATAGTGTGTATCATGTAGATACGTAGATTACAAGGTGTTTCTCTTTATTTTAGAAGATTATGGAAGTAGATTCAGAATTTGATGACGAAACTAAAATTTTGAAAAATGCCGATGTCAATAGCAATGTTGTCACTTTACAAGAGCTCCTGGATCGACGCCGGGCACTTCTAAATAGAAAGAAGAAGTTTTAGATCAAAAGCTGGCAGGTAACCCACTTACATTTCAAAAACGTGTCGAACAAATTCCATGTGCAGCTACAAGTATTGAAAACGCGTTTGCTGAAGCTGATACTTTGACCACAATTTTAAAGCCCCTTCCGAGCACGTCAGGTCTTCCGAAAGTTGTTAATGAATCACTTTTAGATTTTTCATCAGATGACTCTGTCGTTGATCCTGACTATGTTCCATTATCGGAAATAACTAATGTTCAACCGATCGAGTCATTAGATCATAATATTGATGGGTTTCCTGAGAGAGATACTGAAGCAGAGGTTGGGAGACAGTCAAGATCGAGAAAAAGAAAAGCTGATAGGTTAACATGGAAAAGAGAACATAGCAAGAGAAATAGAGTGTTAGGAAAAGAATATCTTGGGTACAAAAAGATTAATAATAAATACTGTCAAACGGAATCTAAACCTGAAAGAACAATGGGTCCTGTCTGCAATTCACAGTTTTGTGCTCGTAGCAAAGTATTGTTTTGCTCACATCTTCGCAATATATGAGAATGTCTATTTTTAATAATTTTTGGACCATGTCTTGGCCACAAAAAAAGGTATCTGTGTCTTCTATGGTGAATAAAACTGAGACTCGGAGGAAAACCAAAGGTACTGACTCTAGATGTGCAAGTTCCAAATCGTATTATTTTCAAATAGAAGGCAAAAGAGAACGAGTGCGTTTGGTAACATTTCTAAATACACTTGGTATAAAGGAATGGACGGTTCGCTATTGGCTTGGTGATGGACGTAGTAAAGAAAACCATACAATTGTGAACACGTCTTCCTCAGTAGTTACTGAGAGTTAGCGAAATTCTATTAAAAGCTATCTATTAGCCTTGCCTAAATTACCATCGCATTACTGTCGCAAATCGAGTACAAAGCAATATTTGGAACCTCTAATTCAATCTAAGTCACAGCTTTACAATTTGTATGTGGAATTTGCATCCTCATCATCCAAACCTGTTGCTTCCAGGAAGCTCTTTTGTGACGTTTTAATAGAAGAAAACCTAATGTTCCAACCTAAAAAAGACGCTTGTGACCTCTGCTGTGCTCATAAAGTGGGCAACGTTTTAGACGAAGATTATCAGCTCAAAAACATGGCTCGCGATGAAAAAAACATGGATAAACAAGCTTCAAAAAATGGAACCATCCATACTGCGACTGCTGACTTACAAGCTGTAAAACTATGTCCATATTTGACAGCTAGTGCTCTTTATTTTAAAACCAAGTTAGCAGTGCATAATTTTACTGTCTACAATCTTGGAACAGACAATGTCACATGCTATTGGTTTGATGAAACCACTTGTGACTTAAAAGCGACCACCTATGCTTCTTTTTTTGTGGATTACGTTACAAATCTATTAAATGAAGATGCAAAAGACGTCGTGATATGGACAGACGGTTGCACATCGCAAAATAGAAACAGTATCGTTTCTAATGCCCTACTTAGGCTAGCTATGCAAAAAAATATATGTATAACACAAAAATACCTCGAAAAGGGACATACACAGATAGAGGTGGACTCTGTCCATTCTGTCGTTGAGAGAAAGCTAAAGAACATGGAAATATTTTTACCATCACAGTACGCAACAATAACGAAACAAGCAAGAAAGAAACCCTCTGCATACAGAGTCATTCAACCAGATCATACTTTTTTCAAGGACTACGGGACTAAAGAATATCAAGTTTATGACTCCATACGACCTGGCCGCACATCTGGTGATGATTGTGTGGTAGACCTGCGAGTATTAAAATATAGCCCTGATGGAATTATTCAGTATAAAAAACATTTCAAAGATGACTTAACCCCATTGCCACGAAGACCACGAAATATATTAACACTTACAGATAGTCTTCCATTGTTGTTTTCATCTAGATTACCAATATTAGAAAGCAAATATCTGCACTTACAGCAACTTAAAAACGTCATTCCTCCTGATTGCCATCAGTTTTATGATAACATACCTTTTAAGAAAAAATAAATATTCTTTTTATTATAAAGTCATAAAGACTGATACTTGTCTTATACAAAATGCCTTTTGATTACTATATAATTTTATTTATATTTTGACTGATTATATTTAGCGCTTATAGTTATGGAAATGACGAGACTGTGATTACTTGAGCAAATATAAGTTCTTTATTATAGCTTAACTCTGTTTTATTCTCCCTCAAATTCCGCGTAAGTCCCAAAAAAGCGCAAATAACAAACGTCACAAAAAATAAAAATCCGCGTAAGTGTATTTTCTAGTCAAATATTGATTGGTTTTATTTAAATAGTAAGGTATACGTTAACTGGTACACATTTTTATATAACTGTAAGTTCGGTAACGTATTTGATAAGTACAGCTGAAGTTATTCAGTTTTTTGGCTCTCCTGTAAAATTTGCCTCACCCAACTTACGCGGTATTGTCTGTTGCTAGTTACGCGGTATTGCAGTATCAGCGACGATATCAGTATTGAATTAAATTTTTATTGTGTTGCCATATGCGAATTCATATTCGCAGAAAAATAATTCTTAATGACGTTCGTAGGTAGTATGTGTACTAATATCTACTTAGTGACCTAAATGAATATAGATTACTCCATAGGCGTAGCCAGGGGGATTTATGGGGTTCAAGCCCCTCTCCCCATAATTTAAAGTATACCTATTAATAACTATCATCTTCAGAGCGTCCCGTCTTAGATGTGTTCACGGCACCCGGCGGTCTGTTTTCCTACTTCTTCTCCTATACTTTACACGTTCATTGACATCCCTGGTAGCGTGACCGCAGATGCGAGAGTTTCAACACACTTCCAGCGCAGTATTTTATACGCCGCGATTTGCAGCACTTGCTTATGAGGCTCCAACAGAGGTCAGAGGTTTTACAGATCTGTCCCTTACCTAAACGACATTTTTGGGTCACAAATGACATCAGTCATTTCCCGCTACCTTAAGCGGCAACAATGTGTGTTTTGACGTCGCATGCGATGTCACTGGACGTGTGAAATACTTATCCCAGGTATTTAATAACCTGGTCCGTGCGCTCGACCAAATCATCGCCTATGCTGACAGATGTGGGACCTGTAGAGTTAAGTGCCAAGTAGGTACTCAGACTTCGTCACATTAAGGCCCGTATTCCAGAACGTTTCTCAATACTCAAGTAACACTTGAGAGTAGATTTTATAAGGCAAAAGCTAGCCTCAAGCGTTGATTGAGTATTGATAAACGTTCTGGAATACGGACCTAAGTTTCAGACCGCTGTTCTCAAGCATCTCCTTGAAGCCTTCACACGTCGCACCGACCTGCCCCTGTAAGCGTCCGTTAGCGCGATATTTCAGTGTACATGAGCAACCATGTAGGCTGCTCGTGTTAACAAAAACAGACTAGGACCGATCGAGGTTCACCAGCAAATCGAAACGATTTTGGAGTTCTCATGACCGAATACTGTACTAAAATTTGTGTAAAATACAGGTATTAACGCGATCATGCTTATTTACCTTAAATAGCTTGACGTTTCGTCTAAGTTGCACCAGCCGTGGTCACAAGCAGACTGTCTCTTGGAGTCTATATCATTTAGAGCGCAGTAGGTCAGAAAGTAGGCTTCATCATCCGAGCGCTTGTATACCTGGAACTGGAATAGGTACCTACGTATAATGGAAAAAGGATTAAGTAGTAAGGATGAAGAGTAGAAGCGTGCACGTCGCCATCCCTGCCAGCTACGGCTGCAATTCTACTCCAACACGAGTGCCACCAGGGCGATTACTGCTAGGGCGTGCCCCCGAGGCGACGCGCACCAGTTCGTCCCCGCTGGTGCGAAAAGTGTGAGCCAGAGCGGCGTAGGGGACCGCCACCTTACACGCGCGGCCCGACACGGCGGGAAGTGGAGGATGGAGTGCAGGGTAGCTGCGTGGAATGTTAGGGGAGGAATGACAGATAAGATGAATGAGTTGATGGATGTTATGAATGAGAGAAAGTTAGATGCAGTGTGCTTGACAGAGACCAAGCGCAAGGGCAGCGAAGTCTTGGAGCTCCCGGGTGGGATGCTCGCGCTTTGGTCTGGAGTACCAGAGAGCGAGCATGGCAGTCGGGGGGTTGGAATTTTGCTGTCCTCGCGATTGGCCACCGGTATGTATGAGTACAAACTGGTAGGTCCTAGAATCCTCTGGATCCGTGTAAAGCTTGGTTTGACGAAGATTTTCCTGGTAGCTGCTTACGCGCCAGTATCTTCGTCGAACGCGAGTGAGCTAGAGGACTTCTGGGAGAGTATGAGAGAAGCTCTAAATGTGATAGAAGGAAATGAAAGACTTATAGTATGTGGAGACTTGAATGGATGGGTGGGTACCGCTCGCGATGGTTTTGAGTCGGTACTCGGGAAGTATGGGGATAAAAGGGTGAACGACGCTGGCAAGCTAATACTGGCATTTTGTAAGGAAAAGGATTTGTTTGTGGCGAACACAATGTTCAACCACAAACAAATTCACATGTATACGAGGAGATGTAAGTCAAAGAGAAGCATGATAGATCTATTCCTAATGGATAGTCGGCTCCGTAAACAGGTGATGGACACAAGGGTTTATCGAGGCGCTGAGCTGGGATCAGACCACTACCTAGTCATAACTAGGATCAGGGGTCTGTTCGCGGGTTGGCGTCATCGCACCGAGTGTCCTGAACCTGAGCCGACTTATAGCATCAAAAGCTGGAAGCTGCAGGATGCATCCATTAGGGATAAATATAATGAAAGGGTAGCCGAAAAGCTTGGCAACGTCAATGTAAGCAGTGAGAATGTGGAAAGTGTATGGCAGAACCTTAGGGACAGTATGATAAATGCCGCTGTGGAAGTGTGTGGAGAAACGAAAAGAGGCAGTAGTAATAAGCGTGATGCATGGTGGAATGAAGAAGTGAAAGAAGCAGTTCGAATGAAGAAGAAAGCATGGCTAGACTACTTAGCCTCGCGGAATGATTTTTATATGAAAGAGAGATACAAGCTGCAGAAAGTTAACACGAAGGCACTGATAGAAGAAGCTCGTGAAAGGTGCAGAATAAAAGCGGATGAAAGGTTGTCGTCCAATTTTCGGGCTAATGCCAAGCTCTTCTGGAAAGAGGTAGGCAAGACCCGAAGTTGTTCGGCAATCTGCAGTATGAATAAAGTGCTTAGTGTTAACAATGACGTCCTAACAGACCAAAGTGACGTCCTGCAGAGATGGAGTGAATATTATGGAAAGATGTATGCAAGAAAAGACAGAGATGCCACATCGGGAAGGGGAGCTCACTTCGATGCTCCGAATCCCGATGTCATTGAAGTCATTAGTATGAAAGAAATAGAACAAGCGATAAGAAGTATGAAATGTGGTAAGGCTGCGGGAAAAGACAGAGTTACTGCTGAGATGATCAAGTACGGTGGGTCGCGTGTCTGGGACACACTATGTCTGTTATGCAACTTGTGCTGGCGGACAGGTGAGGTCCCGGATGACTGGCGAGTAGCAGTTGTAGTACCTATTTACAAAGGGAAAGGCTCGCGCCTAAACTGCTCCAGCTACAGGGCGATCAGCTTGGTCAGCTTAGCTAGTAAGGTGTATGCAAAGGTTATAACGGCACGAATGCAAGAAAAGTCTGAAAGGTATTTATGGGAGGCTCAATGCGGATTCCGACGTGGAAGAGGTTGCATGGATCAAGTGTTTTCTCTCCGCATGATCGCGGAAAAGTTTCTGGCTCTTAGCCAGAAGGTTTTCTGCGCTTTTGTGGATCTAGAGAAAGCATTTGATAACGTTGTGAGAGAAACGCTGTGGGACTTGCTGCCAGGATATGGTGTGGACGGCTCGCTACTGCGGGCAATACAGTCGCTTTATAGGGACTGTAAGGCTTGCGTGCGAGTAGGGGGGGATGTGTCACCTCTTTTTGATGTCTGTACAGGCGTCAAACAGGGATGTGTCATGTCCGCCTGGCTGTTCATAGTGTATCTGGACAGTTGCCTGCAGAAGTTGAAAGATTTTAATATGGGTGTGAATTTGGGTGACTTTACAGTAAACTGTCTGCTGTACGCTGATGATGCGGTGCTCATGGCCTCGTCAGAAGCCGACCTACAGGCATTAGTCACTAATATGAAAGAGGGGTGTGAAAGTAAGGGTCTCCGCTTGAATGCAAGTAAAACTAAGGTTCTAGTATTTGAAAGAGGTGACGTAAGAACTAAATGCGAGATTAGAGTAAACCAGGAACGTTTAGAGCAAGTGAATGAAATTGTGTATTTAGGAAGTATGTTTAGCGCGGATGGAAGATGTGATTCGGATGTAGAACGGCGAGTAGCTGCCGGAAACAAAGTTAACGGTGCTTTGTCCCAGTTAGTAAAGCGACAAAGCATCGTAAAAGAAGCACGACTGGCGATTCATAACGCAGTGCTAGTGCCAACTTTGCTTTACGGTAGTGAAACCTGGGTATGTCAGCAGATGCATGAAAGTAAATTGAATGCTGTGGAGATGCGATCACTTCGAAAATTGTGCGGCGTTACCTTGGCCGACCGAATACGTAACGAAGTGATACGCAATATGGCAGGTTTGAATGAAAGTGTCAGCGTTAAGCTGGAAAAAGGCGTGCTCCGTTGGTTTGGACACGTCCAACGAATGAGTGAGGAACGATTGACGAAGAATATATATTGTTCAAAAGTAGAGGGTAGAAGGAGTCAGGGAAGGCCGAGACTTACATATGAAGACCACGTGAGCAGATTGCTCAAAAACGGAAAGGTCAAAAGTACTCGGATACCCAGACGTGCGTGTATGAAGCGATTGATGAATCTCGAAGAAGCGAAAGAAGTATGCATGGATCGCGAAGCCTGGCGATCTGTCCTCTCTGACTACCCCGTCAGGGATACAGCGTGAAGATAGTTAAGTTAAGTTAAGTTAAGATGAGTAAAATATCATTAGTTTCCTATACTTTATTGTATTGTAGTTATGTGGGATATATGTTTAGATATTGTGCATTGTGTATTTATCTAAATTGTCCACACAGCCTCTACGTAGAGGTGTTCTGACTTGCCAAGGGTAAATTATTAACCTATGAGCGGGTGCCTGGGGATGGCAGGTGGGCTACTTGCGTTCTTACAGAACTATGAAGTCTGTTGGGAGCCCTGAGATTATCCTTCCGAGGGCTCACCCGGGACTCCTGGCCATAGTCAGAAAATGAAAAGCGTGGATTTACTTGGTAGGAGTCCGGCATAGTATGCATGAAGATTTCCACACAATGACCTATATTTAGCAACCTATGTAGGCGCACCTTTATTTCAAAATGGCGGTGCCTTTCCGTCTACAGAGTGTGCATACATATAGTAATAGCTTAGGTACACTCAACGTGATAAATTCTTTGAAAGTGTTTTCTTTCGATTTATCTAATGGAGATATTCTCTTGATATCGAAAGGGTTGTATATAATACTGGTGCAGTATACCTAAAGCTAATTTTGGATTCTACTTTAGCCGCCGAAACTCAACTGTACCCTCAAATATGTAATCAGTAATCACCAATCTTCTATCGTAAATATGGAGACAAATAAAATTCTTTTCACGACAAAACACATTATTTACATTGAGTCATCTGAGTTACGTAGATATACCTACCTCCTACTATGTGTTTATAAACACCTATTTAATGTCTAATTTGGTATTTTAAATAAAAAAGGTATTAGATTACTATGTAGGTAAAAAAAAAATATTAAGAACTAACAGCAGGAAAACCTTGAAAATAGAAACCACAAACCAATAAGTTAACATATAAACTGTTCAAGTTGTAGCTTCAGACACAGAGCAGGTAGAGTAATAGACAAAAAAGAAAACCGATGCGATGGGGCATTCCATTGATCCCGGCGAGATTAAGCTAAACAATCAAACTTGTATTTTATGGATTGCAAAATAGAGTTGAATGTTGACTGAAATGGTAGTTCTTGCAATAAACCGGGCTTACATAAAGGGGATGTGAGCTCTCGCAAAATTGCGCGTCGTTGTAATAACGAACCGACAATCGGTGTTCTGGGAAGTAGGGTTTTTGCGAACTTTTGCGAACTTAACTGATGAACGCATCACACTGCTGCCGCACAGCAAGGGATGGCAAAAAACAACAATGAAAAGAATTGCCCTTAGAAAGTGAAATCTTGAAACAATATGCATTTGTATAGAACTCGTTATTACACGTGTTTACTAATATTATATCTAACCAGCTGATGTCAGCAACTTCACCCGCGCGTAATTTTTTTCCTTGCGCATTTGGTACTTCATAGTATACCTAGTAAGTACCTAAGCTATCCTTAAAAGATAGACAGCCACTATGATCTTTTTAGAAGACAAGGAATAATATCGTAGCCTATTGATTTTTGAAATATTTTAGGATTTAGACAACGTTTTCTATGGGAACCCCCAGTCAGCTTAATTTTCTATAACATTTGTGTAAGGATAATACTTAGGTTCTATGACTAAGGACGTGCAGAAAACGTTTCTTGTAAAGCCATTTACTTGAGGCAGTAAAAATAGTAAAAGAGGCAGTATCTAGTACCTAATAAGTGTAATGCATGGTGGAATGAAGAAGTGAAAGTAACCGTTCGAAGGAAGAAGAAAGCGTGGTTGGACTACTTAGCCTCTCGGAATGATTTTATTATAAAAAAGAGATACAATCTGCAAAAAGTTAACACAAAGGCACTGATAGAGGAAGCTCGTGAAAGGTGCAGAATGAAAGCGGATGAAAAGTTGTCGTCCAATTTTTGGGATAATACCAAGCTCTTATGGAAAGAGTTAGGCAAGGCTCGGAGTTGTTCGACAATCTGCGGTATGAATAAAGAGCTTAATGTTCTGCAGAGATGGAGTGAATATTATGAAAATATGTATGCTAGTAAAGACAGCGACGCCACAAATCATAAGGTATTGTCTTATTCTTGCTCATTTGACCTGAACTTTCAGAGTTACTGTTCAACGAAGTTTGTATGGAAGTGACTGAGTAGCTTACCCTTAATGTTGCTCTCGCGAAATTGTAAGTATAATTGGAGCATAGACGCGAGTTTTAAAATGTTGACGAGATGCTGAGTCTTTGGATTCCGTCGTTTCTCTTTAACTGATGATTTAATTTATTTGAACGAAGAATCTCACGGAGTTGAAAGTCTTTTTATCGTTAGATAGCTTGCTTATTTAGAAAGCCTATAGACTATACGTCATAATCACACTATCTAGGTACTGTACAAGGAAGCAGTATTATCAATTGTCAAAAAATATGCCACACTTTCACACATTCTTAGACTATTGTAATAAATTATGGGCATAAATGGGTTAAATCTCTCGTTAAAAGTTAAATTTAATGGAGTACCTACAACGAAGTTCATACCTATAATATTATGGGCGAAGCCTTGGGAACTAGCTAGCAATAAATGCAAATAAATCTTACGTTCGATATCAACAATTCAATATAACAAATTTAGGGCACTTCTCTTAAAATTTTAGGAACTCAAAAGATAAGCCACCAGCCACATTGATTAATGTACCTAGTAATGTCATAGGTATGCAAATCAGTGTCATTTTGAACCAGTACTTGGAAACGTACCAAAGAGGACGCATACGATAATAAATCTCTGTTGCGGAATTTCACCTACTTTATGTTGACAAACAGACAAGAAGCTATACGCCCACATTTCACCGTATGCATTTTTGTCCCACGTAACAGGTGGTGCCATACAACAACCCGCCCATAGGCAACCAGGCTTAACGACTGCTATTTTACTGGCTTCCTGGACCAACAGCTTAACGCGCCTTCCGAAGCACGGAAACGCTCGCAAATGTAAATTCCACAAAGTGGTCACCCATCCGAGGACTAGCCATAGTGAAAGTTGTTGTCTATTTCAACACGACAATGGGCTCACCACCTATTACGTGGGACAGGAATACATACGGTGAAAAGTGGGCATATAATATGTCTCTGCCACCCCTTCGGGGATAAGGCGTGATGGATAAATAAATAAATAAAATCTAAAATTACTAAAACGACCAGCCTCGTTCATATTCCGTCAGAATCAGAGTGCATGAAGGCATTAATATTCAAAGTCGGCGGCGTGGTGTTTTTAATAAAATTACCCCGCAGGCGAGGGTCGACCGGCGAGTCGAACTTCCGAAGGGTGGGTGGGGGAAATTGAAAACTTCACCGCATATCCACCCCTGTTATCTGCGATATTGTGAACACTCGCGTTTTGTGATGGATCGAGGTGCGTATTGTGATTATGTTTGAGTGGAAAGTGAGTTTAGTTAGAGATAAACAAAAATAAAAAAAAGTTTTATGATATGTTCGTAAGCAGGATTTCTTTTGATTTGGTCTAGTGTTCGTAAAGAATTCAAGCTATTAGACTTTTAAAGATATTAATGATTCAACATACCTGTACACAGTTACCAGCAGGAAAGTAGAGTAAAAGAAATGAAAATTTCTTTTTTCATATTAGGTCATAAAGTAACACTTACAGCCAGCCAGGATATACCAGGATTCGCAAGGCAATTATACTAGCGGCACGCTGTGATGGTCGTTTTGACATATTACAATAGTGATGATATTTTACTTGTTTTACATAAGTAGGTACTCGGTTTCTACCGTAGTATAAATACCCTCTAATGTGGTCGACTATTAAGATATTTCTACAAATAAAATGTAATTAAATTGCTTGGTAAGCTACGTGAGGATGCCTCTAATATTGACTGGGCTTCACTTATAACTACACATTGCATTGATGAGAAAATTGGCATTCTAACTAACAAGTTAATTGGGCTTTACGATGTACATGCTCCAATTCGTGCAGTAAAGGTGAGACACTTGCCGTCTCCTTGGCTTACAGCTGATATCAAATCAACCATTGCTAAAAAAGCGGCAGCGAAATGTAAGTATAAGCGCCGGCCTACACCTGAGAACCGCGAAAAATATATAACGTTGCGAAATATCTGCAGCAAGGTGTGCAGGAAAGCTCAACGCCAATATATCCATAAATCGGTCCAGAACGGGGACCCTGCTAAGGTCTGGAGGTTTCTTAAAACTCTAGGGGTTGTAAGCCTAAACAACAGGACATTCCTGGAAAATTTGATATTGATTCGCAAAATCAACACTTCTGCTCGTCTTCAAGTTATGATCAATCTAGCAAAGCAAATACTTTACAATATCTTTCATCACTTCCAACTCCTCCCTTTCCATCGTTTGTTTTCGAACAATTATCTGCTTGTGATGTTAAGAGGTGCATAATGTCGCTGAGTTCCAACGCGGTTGGCACTGATTGCTTGAGTCGAAACATGGTCGTACCTATTCTGGATGAAATCCTTCCCATTTTGTGTCATGTCTTGCACCATTCCTTATCTTGTAGTGTATTTCCGAAAATGTGGAAAGAGGCACAAATTATACCAATTCCCAAGAAATCTAACCCTATATCCTTTGCTGAGTATCGTGCTATATCCATTTTACCTTTCCTTTCAAAAGTCCTTGAACGACTTGTACACAGCGAACTAAACCCATTTCTTACTCGAAACCTCCTCCTTAACCCTTTCCAGTCAGGCTTTCGACCAGGGTACAGTACGACTAGTGCGTTGATCAACATTACTGATGACATTAGGCTGGGTATGGAGAATGGAAATCTTACTGTACTCTCCTTACTTGATTTCAGCAATGCGTTTAATACAGTAGATTTTCCTCCAACAGTTATTGATTGGTTTCACAGTTACCTGTTCGGACGGCGTCAGCGTGTACGAATTGAAGAATCTTTTTCTTCTTGGTGTGACATGACTGTCGGCGTTCCTCAGGGTGGCGTTTTATCCCCATTACTTTGCTCTATTTTTATAAACTCCATCTCTAAATCTTTACTGCCTTCCTACCACCTTTATGCAGATGATCTCCAGATCTATATGCAAGCTCCAGTCCATGAAATCACCGAAGCTATTTCAATAATAAATTCTGATTTAAGACGAATATGTAGGTGGAGCAAGCAATATGGACTTAGCGTTAACCCCTCCAAAACTCGGGTAGCTATTATCGGCAGTTCCAACATGGTGTCACGCATTGACTGGACACAATTGCCGGATATAATGTTAAACGGTGTTGCGTTACCCATAAGTACAACAGTAAAAAATCTGGGCATTTTGGTTGATGGCACGCTTTTCTGGCGACCCCAACTACAAGAAGTCAGCCGAAAACTGTTCGCATCTGCAGGTTCTTTGCGCCGTCTGCGTAATTTTCTACCAACGGCCACTAAAATTGCGCTGGCACAGTCTATCCTTCTTCCTTTGCTAGATTATGCCGATGTCAGTTATATCGATATCACTGAAGAGCAACTTGATAAGCTTGAGCGCCTTCAAAACTTCTGCATAAGATTCATATTTGGGTTACGCAAATTTGATCATGTAACTGAACTTGCTCGAGTGGCTTCCAATTCGCTTTCGACGGAATACTCATATCCTTTCTGTGCTTTACAATGTACTATTCAATCCATATTCCCCAACATATCTCAAAGAACAATTCATGTTCCTAAATGACACACATACAAGATCCTTGAGGTCGTCTGAATCTTTGGAATTGGCAGTACCTACTCATTCAACTAGCTTTTACGATAAATCGTTCACCGTACAGGCTGTGCGGTTATGGAATGCACTGCCTATACCAATTAGACGGGCCCAGTCTCTGGTTGTATTTAAGCGTATGGTAAAGGAGCATTACTTGACTCAGTAGTGTTTGTATGTTTGCATGTATGTATGTTTGTATGTATCTATGTTTGTATGTATTTATTTATTGTATGATTATATGTTTTGTATTTATTTTATTATGTAGCTTCATATACACCAAATCTACCCATCTTTTGTACAACTATTATCATTTTCTTTCCATCTCAAGGTTGCCTGGAAGAAATTGCTTTTAAGGGATAAGGCCGCCCTTTGTACAATATCTTGCAAATATCTTTGTAATATAGATTTAATTTGGTGTACAAATAAAGTTGTATTCTATTCTATTCTATTCTAAAATTAATACGAAACTTCATGAAAGGACAAACGTCAAAACGGCCATCATAGCGTGCCGCTAGTATAGGTAAATCCTGAGAAAGAACCTGGCAATAAACTCATGGCTACTCTTGTCTATTTTCACCTTGAACCCAGAGAGGTTGTTAGTTGTCCTTGCCCATCTTGGGCAGGCAAAGGTAACTTGTCCATACAGCATTGTCTTTAGTATTAATATCTCTTATTGCAGCTTTCTATGGAAATTTAGTACTAACACAAACAACATCGCTATTCATTGCAATATATCACTTTCCTTTAGTAACGCACATTTCCGAACTCTTTACGTATAATAATATTTCACCATTATTAATCACACAAACAGTAATTTTACACTAATTTTGGAAAATAATAAACGACAAACGTGCTCCATGGCTCATGTTCGCGCCAAAAGCCCAGAGAGGAGAAATCGCCATAGGCTTCGCGATCCATGCTTACCTACTTCTTTCGCTTCCGCACATTCATTAATCGTTTTGTACATGCACGTCTGGGTTTTTCTGTCTGTTTTGTCGGCCAATGTTACGCCGCGCAAGCGTATGTAGTGTTATAATGCACAACAGTCAGCTTTTTAGGGAACAAGATACTCGTTGTATAATATGTATTTAATATGATATAATTATATAATATAAGTGTCAGGTCGACTTTTATACTACTAGAGTTTGCCCGCGGACGGCTCAGTAAAGTTTTCACTTTACTGGAATAGGGTTTTCAACAAACCTAGACAATAATACGCAGCTAAAAACAAGAAAGTATCTTTTATAAATGAATAATGTTCAAATTTCACAGTTTTCGACTTGAAAACTAAATATAAAAAACAAGGAAGATCTAAATTAGGTACCTTCTTGATAAGCTTAGAAAGACCAAGAAAAAAAAGTTGTCACATTGAGATACGTAACACCAGCTAGTATGACATAATAGATAGAAACGATATTGCATAATCCCTGCCTTCGAAGGCTCGTTAACTCTACCGCACCCTTGTCATGTGTAGCTGCCTTACGTTTGTGACACTCATTACGATCACTCACAGCGTGCGTACTTAACGTACCTACTACCTACTCACCTATTGCATCAGACCCAGTCCATATTGAGAAGCCACACTCGGCTACTGGAAATAAATGCATTTTACGATACATTGGGACTAATCCCAACCGCATTCCCATTACTGTGACTCCTGTACACCAGGATCAATGATCAAGACCAGAAATGTTACACCGAGCTCGATGCCGTTAAAATGCCAGGAGAAATAAAATGTCGTGGATCTCGCATCGAAAATAATCAGAAGAAAGTATCGCCGCCTCCCTCATTTGCAAAGCGGGTAATCTGGAAGTCATCTATATGAACATCTTATAAAAAAGGGAAGCAACGCGGTAATTTATTTATTTACGGTGTTCTTTTATGGCTTTTCGCTTGTCACATAGGTACCTTACATAAACAAATGAATACAGTTCTGTTTTTTTTTTATAAAGGTAAATAAATATAGGTACGGCACGAATACAAGAAAAGTCTGGAAGGTATTTATGGGAGGCTCAATGCGGATTCCGACGTGGAAGATCGCGGAAAAGTTTCTGGCTGTTAGCCAGAAGGTTTTCTTCGCTTTTGTGGATCTAGAGAAAGCATTTGATAACGTTGTGAGAGAAACGCTGTGGGACTTGCTGCCCGGATATGGTGTGGACGGCTCGCTACTGCGGGCAATACAGTTGCTTTATAGGGACTGTAAGGCTTGCGTGCGAGTAGGGGGGAATGTGTCACCTCTTTTTGATGTCTGTACAGGCGTCAAACAGGGATGTGTCATGTCCGCCTGGCTGTTCATAGTGTATCTGGACAGTTGCCTGCAGGAGTTGAAAGATTTTAATATGGGTGTGAATTTGGGTGACTTTACAGTAAACTGTCTGCTGTACGCTGATGATGCGGTGCTCATGGCCTCATCAGAAGCCGACCTTCAGGCATTAGTCACTAATATGAAAGAGGAGTGTGAAAGTAAGGGTCTTCGCTTGAATGCAAGTAAAACTAAGGTTTCTAGTATTTGAAAGAGGTGACGTAAGAACTAATTGCGAGATTAGGGAAAACCAGGAACGTCTAGAGTAAGTGAATGAAATTGTGTATTTAGGAAGTATGTTTAGCGCGGATGGAAGAGTGATCCGGATGTAGAACGGCGAGTAGCTGCCGGAAACAAAGTTAACGGTGCTTTGTCCCAGTTAGTAAAGCGACAAAGAATCGTAAAAGAAGCACGAATAGCGATTCATAACGCAGTGCTAGTGCCTAGTAGTAGTAACTTTGCTTTACGGTAGTGAAACCTGGATATGTCAGCAGATGCATGAAAGTAAATTGAATGCTGTGGAGATGCGATCACTTCGAATATTGTGCGGCGTTACTTTGGCCGACCGAATACGTAACGAAGTGATACGCAATATGGCAGGTTTGAATGAAAGTGTCAGCGTTAAGCTGGAAAAGGGCGTGCTCCGTTGGTTTGGACACGTCCAACGAATGAGTGAGGAACGATTGACGAAGAATATATATTGTTCAAAAGTAGAGGGTAGAAGGAGTCAGGGTAGGCCGAGACTTACATATGAAGATCACGTGAGCAGATTACTCAAAAACGGAAAGGTCAAAAGTAGGTACCCGGATACCCAGACGTGCGTGTATGTAGCGATTGATGAATCTCGAAGAAGCGAAAGAAGTATGCATGAATCGCGAAGCCTGGCGATCTGTCCTCTCTGACTACCCCGTCAGGGATACAGCGTGAAGATAGTAGATAAATAAATAAATATCCATCACGCCTTATCCCCGAAGGGGTGGCAGAGGCATATTATATGCCCACTTTTCACCGTGTGGATTCCTGTCCCACGTAATAGGTGGCGAGCCCATTGCCGTGTTGAAATAGACAGACGCAGGTTGTGGCTACCTGCTGTTGAAATTTTTTAAGCTGCCCATAAGGCCTTCAACCAGGCTTAACGACTGCCATTTTACTGGCAACCGGGTCCAACAGCTTAACGTGCCTTCCGAAGCACGGAAACGCTCGCAAATGTAAATGCCACAAAGTGGTCACCCATCCGAGGACCAGCCATAGTGAAAGTTTACAGAACACTGAGACCGCGGGGCCACGAGCGCTTCCATACCTAATAAAGATACCTAATAACCTGTTTAGTAACGAATGTAAGGATCTTCACCAAGATCTCCGAGGCCTGGCGATCTCCTAGCAAGCCAAAGAACCTGCTAGCGGTACACGCACTGACCAATGCTCGAGGCAACTACGGAAGCGGGGTTGAAAGGTCAAACAGCAGTCAGTCACTTACAACAATGTCAAATATCAAAAGTCATACAAACGATAGCTGCTCATAACTGTCAAATAAAAGTGAACCCTAGGCTTCAAATCCAGATAAGATTTGGAAGCTAAACTAACTAACTAACTTACTTACTTCACGCTGTATCCCTGTGTAGTCAGAGAGGACAAATCGCTTCGCGATTTATGCATACTTTTTTCGCTTCCTGTCTGGGTATCCGAGTACTTTTTACTTTTCCGTTTTTCAGCAATCTGCTCACGTGGTCTTCATATGTAAGTCTCGGCCTACCCTGACGCCTTAAGATTTGGGAGAAACTGGGTACACATGAAGATAAAGAAAAAAATAATTTCAATGAAATAATAAAGTTTGGCAAGTATGGTCGGCTCTTTTATTCAGTTAAAATTAATGAAACTTTCACAATTCATGTGCCGTGAGAGTTTGTGAGAGTTCTTCGGTTTGAACGGCGCGTCGGCGTAGGATTGTGACGTCACAATGGATAACAAAGATGGATGACGACCCCTGTCTCCAACACGCCATTGTCTTGTACTTAATACCTTGGGCTTCGCGCGAGTTGTAGATACGCCGGATGAATAAACATTGATATTGTTTGAGATCGGTAGATTATGAGAATGTATTAATGAATGTGGCTCGGTGTAGCCGTTGGTACTTAATGAACGATTCTTCCTCATAATAACTTCAAAGTAGTAGGAATTTAGAAACGTTGTTGATATTCAGACCTAAGCTGGGCCTTATCAAATTATGCTTTCGTGTAAGTAAGTAACTCCTATATAGTTTAAGTAATTTTGGTAAGATTATTCGTAGAACTCCGATGTAATTTTAAGAAATAATTTTGAAAAGCATTAGGTACGCTTACTAAGGTATCATTAATTTATAAATAAAATGTTATTTTCAGTATCGATCATCGCCTTCTCACTTGCCGTGTGACACTAGTGAGATTAATTCGTTAGTCTCGAGTGGTTCTCATAAACATTTCTATAATAAATATCAATATCATAAATGTAGATAGATGTAGGAGACTAAAATTACTAAAATACACCATCATAAAAACCTAATTACGCAGAAATGTTTTTAGGAACCTACTTATAAACATTTCTGCAGAGCTAAAAGTAGGTAATCTGAGCGGGGAGAACTCTATAATAATAAAATAACTGTACGATGTTAATAACCACGTTTATTCTTGATCCTGTTCTGTTGCCTTCAAAAAAGTACAAAAAAGAACTATAAAGAAGAATAAATATAAATAGAATACAGCTAAATGTAGAGTCTCGGTTAGCTCGAATAAGTCTAGATTATAACTTTACCTAATTATCATAAAGAATTCAACCCACCGAAGTCAACTGGTAATGTCCACACAAGGCTAGCCGCATTGCCACGTTGGATGGTAATGCTTATTCCCTGAGTGAGAAAGAGGCCAGTCTTATTATGGTCACGAGTAGGATCGACCAGACGCTTTGCCTAAGTATCTATGTATAAGTAAATAATATTTCTACAAGTATAAAGGGCCCTACCAAAACGATACGCAACTGTCAGAACTACAAAACATTCTGTAGTGCCATACTGACGAGTCATGAGTAATCTACTATGCTCCCCCCCCCCCCCCTTGGAAAATATGCAGGCACGAATATAAGTCATTAATATCTAAATATTCAGATACCCCGACATGTACCTGCTATGAAACGTTTAATGAAGCGAAAGAATTACGCTCTATCCTCTCTGACTACTCCGTCAAGGATAGAGCGTGAAGATAGTTCGTTAATATCTAAATTAATATAAGTAGACAAGGACCAAATAGAAAAATAATATAGATATATCTTTAAAATCCATCTCAATCAATAAATCGTGGATTGGAATTCGTAATTGGGTAGGCAAAACTTGTTTACAACAAGTTCCTAAAATATTTTAAACGTTAAATAATGTCTCTAGATATTAAATTGAGCGAGATAAAACAAGGATTAGGAAGCGAATGACCGTCAAAACACATTTAATATTATAATGTGGTTCTATGTTGGCTGAACGCGCGCGCGCTGCGAGGCCGCGTGCCTCGGGAATTACCTACTATGATAGATTCTTTAAAACACAGTGGAAATGTACTGGATACACGTTATCCGTATTCTATTTAGTATTTTAATATAAATTTATTATAATTTATCCATCACCCCGTATTCACGAAGGGGTGGCAGAGGTATATTATATATATAATAGGTAGTGAGCCCATTGCCGTGTTGAAATAGACAGACGCAGGTTGTGGCTACCTGCTGTTGAAATTTTTCAAGCCGCCCATAAGTCCTTTAATCAGGCTTAACGACTGTCATTTTACTGGCAACCGGGACCAACGGCTTAACGTGCCTTCCGAAGCACGGAAACGCTCGAAAATGTAAATGCCATAAAGTGGTCACCTATCCGAGGACCAGCCATAGTGAAAGTTGCGTAACTCAGTGATCGTTTACAGAACACTGAGACCGCGGGGCCACGAGCGCTAAATTTATTATGAAAGAAAGAACAAAAGGTATCTAGTAATTTATTGCAATAGCACAACGTACTTTACGTAAGTACTGTAACGTCAAGATAATTACTTTTACATTTTAATGTACGCCAGATTCGCAAGGCAATTGGGGTAAAACCTGAGATAGAACCTGGCAATAAAACTCATAACCACTCAATTCTAATCATCCACCACCGCTTTGTTTATCTGATGGTATGAATTAGGCTCAACATTAGTATCTGTAATTAGTACAAAGCATGACTTTTGTCTTCAGGTATTGCGGTAAACACGGAACAAAAAAAAAACTTGTTTTTTTCTGTTCCGTGGCGGTAAAGATTAGGAAAAATGCGACGTAGTTTTCGCCGCTACGATCAATACAATCGGATTTTTTGTGATTGCTAAACATGTAGCACATACAAGTTTAGTTTATTTCCTGTTTGTAATATCCTTTATCTAAGAACTGGGTCATTAAAAGCAATCTATCTTTACTATATAGGTACATGAATTAATAGGTCGATCGAGTAATAAGAGGGGAGCGGTTTGGGACCAGTAAATATCTTTCATACACTATCGAAAAAATGCCAATCTAAGTAGATTGGCATTTTTTTATTAAATAAAATAAAATAAATATCCATCACGCCTTATCCCCGAAGGGGTGGCAGAGGCATATTATATGCCCACTTTTCACCGTGTGGTTCCTGTCCCACGTAATAGGTGGTGAGCCCATTGCCGTGTTGAAATAGACAGACGCAGGTTGTGCCTACCTGCTGTTGAAATTTTTTAAGCCGCCTATAAGGCCTTCAATTAAATATATGGATATTATCATCTATATTCAATAAAAAAGTTTCAATGCGTAATATATTTTCCAATTCTGTTTTATTTTTTATTTTTGGAACCGATTTGGGAAATCCTTTCGTTATATAAATTAATTGGTGTCACCAAAATGTTTTTAATAATTGTTAGGATAGGTAAGCAACGAATTCGGTTGAGTTTATTTTGTGAAAAATAAACTATATTTCAAAAATCAGTTACCAAATAGAAGGAATTTGTGTAACTCGCTGTCTGCTAGAGACGCCTTACTGTAAATATTTTAGGCATCAACATTTATTTAATTACACTAATTACTATGTGACGAATAACAAGTCACGAATGCCATTTTCGCTTACTAACGGACGTAAACTTGACACGCGGTTTTATTAAATATTAATGTCGTCTCTATCTCCCCCAAGCAGAACCTTATATTGGGGAATTCCCTTAGCCGGGTGGCCGTGAATAGCCCTCAGGGCTATCCCATGACTCGGTTGGGAAGAAGACGGAACACCGCGAGGTTCTGCTGCTCCTGCAGTAGCAATGGGTCGGATACCCAGGCGTACTTTTGACCTTTCCGTTTTTGAGCAATCTGCTCACGTGGTCTTCAGATGTAAGTCTTGGCTTACCTTGACTCCTTCTATCCTCTACTTAATCACAAAATATATTCTTCGTCAAAAAAAAAGTTGTGTCTATTAGCGAGCGATTCTATGTTGCCAGTTACGAATATCGGTCTCCAAAATGACATATTAAATATGTACCAATTTAGTGGTGAGACCTTATTTATGGACAATTGCTTTTAGGTGGTTTTATGTTGAGAACAATGCTATTGTTCAAACAAAAAAACCATTATTTGTACTAAGCGATGCTACGACACACGCCATATGCCGGACATGTGCGAGAAACTAACTATTATCGTTTACGCCCGACTGCACTTCATTCTTAAGGTAAGTAGGTAGCTACATTAAAATTTCAAAGTTAATTAGACGGTTAATGTATATTTGAGGTTTTTTAAAAGGTTTATTATTTTTATAATGTCTTTCTAATTACCCAATTATTGCTCAACCGTTGAGTGCTACCGGTATTTACGTGGCTATATACTAAAAGAGTTTTTAAATTTATATGTTTTTTGTTTTAACAAACGTAAATATACTAAGGAAACATATACCTTGTTGAATACAACTAACGAAGGAATTGGGTGCACGTGGTAATAAGCGTGAATGTATCTAGGTATTAAGTTTGTATGTTTGTACCTAACAAGACTTTTCTAAATAAAGTATTGATTTTATACTATGATTTACTATGTATGTATTTGGAAATATATTAATAATAATAAATCTCTCTCTCATCTCCTCAGGGATAAAGGCGTAATAATATTTATGCAAGTATAAATATATTTTTCAGTTGTCTATATCCCATACCTCAAGCTTATATTAGCTAACTATGGGTTAGATGGCGCTAAGTAAAAATGTCCTACAATAGAGATGGTCTACTGAGGACGAAATTCAAAAAGAATTATATTACAACGAGGTTATAGGGCACTATAGAGAAATGATATTACAGCAAGTATGTCAACGTAGATTGTTTATTGCTTGACTTACAACGACAGAATGAACAGAGAAACATGTGCACAAGCTATTTATAAAATAACTACGGGTAAGCATTGCCATCCAATATGGCGTAGTAGGAAACAACGTCACAATTTGTGTCGACTATTAAAGATGTTGTCTGGCGTGGCGTTACAATTAAGTACTTACTTATCAGACACGCCTTTATCCCCGAAGAGTTGGCAGAGGCATACTATACGTCCATTTTTTCGTATGCATTTTTGTCACACGTAACAGGTAGTGAGCCCATTGCCGTACTAATAAATAAATTACGACGAATTATTTGTAAAATATATAACTCTCTCTATATATTACCGGACTCCGCATAGGTTGTGGCCTTCATGTTGAGGGCGTGAAGTTAACAGCGTTTTGCTCACAAGTCTTGCAGTAAAGCGCTAAGAGGAAGTGTGTGAAACAAGGAGTGCAGGAACGGGTAAAGATATTCATACGCAAAAGGCAGTTTCCCTCGACCAGAGGGCCGAGTCTACTATTGACAAGCCGTAGAATAGAACCAGAATCGCTGTTTTTAGCTGTCAGATTAGACTATCAAAAATGCAACTTGAGTAACGGCCACTGGCGCGGTACGTGTTAGTAGAATTATATCGGCTATTGGAGTACGATTGTAGTAGTACACTACGAAAATCTATCAGTATATTTGTTAATAACGGGGCCGTGGTCACAGGCTGACTCAGCCTGTGACCACGGCCGGTGCAACCTGGTCGAAACGTCAGGCACCAAAGGTATGTGGAATAACCGCGTTTAGCCCCGTTATTAACAAATATACTGATAGTATGCAACGCGATAGTTTAAAAGTTACTACGAAAATCTGTCAAAATTGTACCGGTGACTTTCTATTGAGCGATGATTTCGATACTATTCTGACGCGAATGAAATATTAGATTTGGCTCCCAGGTAAAGTGATCACATCTGGTTGACCGCGGGTGATTGATGTTGATGTTGGGCTATAATTATATCCTTCTTCAAGGCGAGAACTGTCATAGCTGGATGGTAGCGAAGAAGTATGATTATCCTTCGTTAGGTCACCACAAAACGTATTTAGTTTTTACCGATTGCCAACCATGAACTAAGCTTTCAGAATGCGAACTGTTCGCGTCCCGTTGTGATTCGATCAAAGGCTCTTCAAGGTAGGTATTTTATGCAGTTGTTTAATATGAACCGCGGTGTGCAAACACCGAAGGACTCATCTTTACATACTTGGTTTGGAGTTTGGACCAAAGACTTTTTATTATCAAAGTAATGTACAAAAGTGATCTACAACAAAAATCAATAGTGGTTTAGAATCTAAATTCTTTACTAGGCAATACTTATAATAATAATGACTGCACTTCCGATTTCGTCAAGAAACTGGGTGGGCTCTTACAAAAAAAAATCTCTATATGAGTGAAAGTCAACTCCTAAAGGTAAAAAAATAAGTACTTAACCCTCTTCTAAGACTGGTATGAACTACATCAAAGATACAAATAACTATCTGTGCCCCACGGCTTCTCCTGTAAAGTACTTCGAACCTCGGAGCACCTCATCCTACTAATATAATAAACGCAAAGTTAGTTAGAGTAACAAACTTTGCGTTTTCACACAAAAACTACTTACTGAATGGATGAAACTTTTACAATTTAGACATCTACGTCTTATTCTGATGACATGTATAAACTATATTATTGTAAAGTTTCATCCATTCAAGTTCAGTTTTTGTGTAAAAGAGTAAATAACTTTTGCGTTTATTATATTAGTAGGATGCGGTGCTCCTTTTATCCTGGGAACAAGTTCCGATGGGAATATGACCATGAAACAATCTTATAAATCTACCGCCATATTTATGCAATGCTGGGCAGTAAAAGAGATGGCTACTCATGCTAATACAGTATTTCTGTGTATCAGCATGAATGTGACTGAACACAATGTACTTACTCTTTTTGGGTAGATTCCAATGATTCGAAACTTATTGTAATCGATGTAATGAGCAGGTCCCGGAGTAGGGGTGCATCACAGTTCATGATCTGGAGGTGACGATTAGGAGGATTTATGTATATAGGAATTAATTTGACTGCATCGGTGGAGCAGTGGTAGTGTATGCGGCTGCCGCACTTGAGGTCCCGGGTTCGATTCTTGGGTCAGAATAAACATTTGTGTGATCGGAGTTTGGGTGTTTCCTCTGTATAATATGTATGTATTTAGAAATATATAATTAAGTTTATCAGTAATGTAGATCCCATACCAAAAGCTTTTATTAGCCTACTTTGGGCTTGACGGCGCTGTGTGAAAAGTGTCCTTCTGTATAATGTCCCGAAATATTAGTTGCGATTTGTACCACAATTTTAAAAAATTGAGTACTTAAAATTTATCCTTTTTCACTAAGAAAGTAAAAACCTTAGCTGCATTTTACCGCATCTACTACGGTGAGTGTTCTGAAGAACTCTTCCACTTGATCCCACCCTCTCCCTTCCGTTCTCAAACAACAAGGGCGGAACAGAGATTTCATCCTTAGGTCCGTATTCCAGAATGTTTCTCAATACTCAATCAACGCTTGAGACTAGATTTTGCCTTATTAAATCTACTCTCAAGTGTTTCTTGAGTATCTGTTGATAAACGTTCTGGAATACGGCCCTTAAACTGCGAACACAATCGTCCCCAGAACCGAAAGATTCCGTAGGTCTTTCTTACATCGCATCACAGGTAATAGCATGGAACTCTCTGCCGGAAGACGCGTTTCCTTCCTCTTACAAACCTGGATCCTTTAAGAGAAGCGTGAAAAGGCGTATTTCTATGGGCACAGCATAATGGGCGATTATGTAAATAGAATGGACTAGCCAAGAAACCGTTGAGGATTGGATTATGGTCAACAGTAAGCCCGGACAGGTTTGTGTAACTGTCAACCAGTTCTAATAACGGGGAGCATGATGTTGCAGGACAACGCTAACGATCTGAGCACACGCTCTGGACCCGCTGTCGTCGATGTGTAATCGACGACAGCGGTTGCGGAATGCTTCGGTAATAGGCCTATCTGACAGATTTTAAATGAAACCACTTACGTATATTTGCAGAATTTTATTCTTAGATACATACCTAAAATTACATTTTACAGTTTAGGGGAATGTTGTGATGATTGGACCACATACCTCTAAGTTATGTGGTCCAATCATAGCAACCTTAATGGCATAGGTAATGGCAATGGCATGGCATAGGCACATCTAATGAATGAATGCCTCGATGGCGCAGTGGTTGTGTATGCGACGGCCGCCACTGAGGTCCCAGGATCAATTCCCGGGTCGGAAAAAATATTCGTGTGATCAACAAATGTTTGTTCCGGAGTTTGGGTTTTTCTTTTGTATAATATGTAGTTATGTATTCAGAAATATATAAGTATGTTTATCAGCCTATCTAATTCCCATAACATAAGCTTATACTAGCTTACTTTGAGCTAGACATGAGGTCGGTGGAAACTTTTAAACCCACCTGGCGCCTGAACTGTGTTATATGTTCGTAATATATAGTTAAGGTAATCTATTTAATTCTATTATAAATTACACTAGATGACCCCCACAGCTACGCCCGCGGAATATTTCGACCTCCCGTCGCACCCATTTAATCCCGTCGCTTATAAATTCTACAATGATGCATAAAAATTTGCCCGATTTGTCGACATTTATGACTACTTCTCAGCTCCCCAGTGTAGTTCCGTAATTATATATAGCCTATAGCCTTCCTCGATAAATGGGCTATCTAACACAAAAAGAATTTTTCATTTCGGACCAGTAGTTCCTGAGATTAGCGCGTTCAACCGAACAATCAAACTTTTCAACTTTATAATATTAGTATAGATTTGACTCCCCAAAATCGGAAAAGGTTTTCTTTTTTTTTTTTATAAATTACATTTGGCACTTCAGTTCGGGGTCCATAGTACAAGGAATGTTGATCAATGCTCACGCCCTAATAGAGACAAATTTCATTTTCATTTGATATTTAGTAATAATAATATCTACCGCGTACCATCCGACTGTGGTAAAAAATCACAACCGTGATAAATTCTGAAAATAAATGTCATTTTCTGCCATTTTCTTGAAAATTAGTTGGTAAATATTTAAAGTAAATGCCATTTTTAGAGTGACAATGGAATTGAGGCCTATACCAGGAAACCAGTCCAGGTAAAGAACAGGAAAATTTGTCAATAAGCCGTAGTACGTAAGTACTTACGAGTAGGTACCTACCTACTCAACTGATTTAACTCCTAAATAAAAATGAACGGAAGGAAGGACAAGAAGAAATAAAGAAAATAAAGTTAAGTAGGTACCTAAGTAACTATATATTTTATATACTACTCGGGACTTCACGCGAAACAATTTTGTACTTACATTCACCGACGTTTCGAGCGCGTTGCAGCGCCCGTGGTCGCGGCTGGACTGGCATTGTTGAGTAGTATATAAAATATGAGTATAAACCGCGAAAGTTTAAAAATAACCTAAGTAACTACTTTCATTACTCACAGACACCATATAAATTATTATCTATATGTGATTGAGTATGGACAAAAGATAGGATCTGAATATAAGGTGATTCATGATTTAATATCTATACTAATATTATAAAGCTGAAGAGTTACTTTGTTTGTTTGGTTGAACGCGCTAATCTCAGGAACTAATGGTAGGATTTGAAAAAAATTTTTTGTGTTCGATAGCCCATTTATCGGGGAAGGCTATAGGCTATATATCATTACGCTACTACACTGGGGAGCAGAGCAGTAGTCATAAATGTCGACAAATCGGGCAATTTTTTATGCATCATTGTAGAATTTATAAGCGACGAGATTTAATAGGTGCGACGGGGAGGTCGAAATATTCCACGGGCGATGCTGTGGGGGTCATCTAGTCAATCGTATACCTATATTATGTAGGTATGTATGTGAAACAATACATAAAACATAATTATACCTACATCCTCCCACATAAAACGGAGCCCTAAGTAGTCATCTTTCAAAGAAACGTCAAGGAAATCCAAAAATATAATATTTCTTAATACAATAGTCGTTGATATCAAACTGCAAGATTAAGTTCTCGCAGACGGGTTTCCACGTCATCTGCGGACGTCTTTATAAAGCCGAGCATTCACGCACTTGACCCTTTCGGCATAATAGCGCCTAAAAATGTATCAAAAAGACTAAAACGAATCCATCACATATAATAGATCTCTCTTCAAACACACACTTTTAATGATAACCTCATTCGGACGTATCAGACGTTCGAAAACACACTCACACATTGACAATTCAGCTTACAACGAGCACACAGTCTAGTAAATTTACTTGGAAACGCGTGCACTCACACATTGATGTTAATAAACCGCTTGTATTTACGCTTTACGCCTACATAGCGATGTTCATGTGTGCACTATTCCTCGTTTCGATGCCAGCGGCGGTCCTAACTTGGACAGTTGCGCACTGCGCTTCGGCTGCGAGAGTATTTTTAGAGTTGATGTGTTTTTGCTAAGACTTGTTACGTAGTGTTGAAGTGTTGCACGCAAAAATGCGTACGAGTTTTCGTATCACTAATGAGACACACATTCTGTATACGTGTATGGTAATACCACTTTTTGTGGGATGACCTTTAACGTGTACCTACTGGATATTTTAATTTAAATTGCTCATTTTAAATTCAAATCAAGTAGATTTGCTAGAATTCGTTACATATTGAGCAAATACATTTATGATATTGATGTTAAGCTATTGGAACCCGATGTACAAGATACTTTTGCGATGATTTATACTTATTAAAAGATAGCTTAGACCCAAGTTTGTTATTTAGGGGCTGATTCGTCCTTCTAGAAAGACACTCACTTGAATACCTACATCATACGATTATGGGACATCTTCTGCAATGACAACCACTTGCCGGAGTCATTGGTCTTATGCCATTGCACTCATGTAGGCGCAGAAACTTGTGAATCCACAACGTTACAGATTAGGTACCCATGGGCGGCTTAAAAAAATTAATAGCAGGTAACCAAATCTGCGACTGCCTATGCAGGCAATGGGCTCACCACCTATTACGTGGGACAGGAATACACATGGCGAAAAGTGGGCATACAATAAGTATACCTTTGCCACCCTTTCGGGAATAAGGCGCGATAGATAAATTAAAAATAAAATATCTTTTCTAAGTAGTTTAGGCTTTGGAAATGGAATTAAACTTTTTTAGAGAAGGACTAGCACCTACGTTGGGTGTCGTTAGGCCCCGTCAAGATCTCCGGGGCCTAAGCGACCTCATTTGCTAACGGTGCACCAGCTGACTAAAAGATAAGACCACGACGTAGACGCCCTTACGGTTCCACACAAGTCTGACGGTCGCTCGACACTAGAAATTGTTAAACAGAGTTTGTAAGGGTTTTTTACATCAGTGAGAAAATGATAGAAGGTTAACTTGTTATAACCGTTTATAGTTAATTACTCAAATCACAAGTTTAATGTAAAACTAAGATGAAATGAATAATAATGATAAGATGACACACTTGTTAGGTCGACCGATCGAGTACCTACGGAGCTTGTTAAGTACTAAAATTATACAAGTAAAAATTATATTAGTATATTAAGTGAATCGCACGAGTCGGCGTAAAATGCTGACTGTACGGGTTCAAAGACCGTACGGAGTTTTTTTTTTCCGATTTCGATTTTCGCTTTGTCCTCAAACTCTTCCCAAACCACTCAACATTGTTTAATCATATTTGACCTGTAATACGACATCTAGCCATAGATGGTTTAGAAAAAATAAAATCGAAAATCGGACATAGGTACCATGGAGGAATAATCACCGAAAGGAAAATGGACATCGGCAAAAGAACTCGAAAATGTACGTTTAGAATTTAGCATTTTGGGACGCATGTGCAGGTGGGCCAACACCAAAATAAAAAATTAAAAATTAAAATTCGTCAATATTAATATTAAATAATAATAATATTAAATATCGTTGGGACAACTCACACAACGCCATCTGATTCCAAACTAAGCAGAGCTTATACTACGGTAACCAGATAACTGATAAACATACATATATATTTCCTCCTCCCCTCCTTTATTATCATTTATATATGAAATGATAATAAAGGAGGATCTCACCACACACCCTCGATACACACGAGGCATCCTCAAGACTGCTTGACAGCAAGGACACTTGCTGTCAAGCAGTCTTGAGGATGCCTCGTGTGTAGGCAAAACACGTGTCGACTTGTCGACTAAGTGCCACCTTGTAAAGCGGAATATTTCAAAAGTTTTGACAGCCTGGAGGGTAAGGTTTCCTTTTACACCTACATCCCTTTCCTTGAGGAGTTCGGTTCGTCATTCCTCCGTTACAATTAGTATAGGTTATCCTTGACCATTGTGCGTTAGGATTGACTGATCGAGGGTGTGTGGTGGGATCCTCCTCCCCTCCTTTATTATCGTTCTACGATGGATTTTCGGATTCAATTGGTTATACATATATAGGTACCTAAATATATTATAGATAAATGGGTTCACCACCTGTTACGTGGGACAAAAAGCAAAGCATACGGTGAAACGTGGGCGTATAGTACGCCTCTGCCTACCCCTTCGGAGATAAAGGCGTGAAAGTATGTTATGTTTATGTTTAGATAAAATAAAACACCTAAACAAAAAAAACACCCAGACACAGAATAAACCATCGTGGTATTAACACGAATTTTCATCCTGGCTGGGAATCGAACCCACGACCTCTTGCGTAGCAGTCAGATACACTCCCACCGTGCCACAGAGGCAGTCTATATGTATATTCTTACTTTTTGTTACTTGGTGTACGGAAATGGTGACGGCAAAACGCTTCTCTCCATTTAGACTTACCGGGGACGGCAAGTGCATCTAGTACGATTTTCCATAATAGATACCATATAGCAAAAGTATAGCTATAGTGGCTCCTATCCTAGCAGCCAAATAACAAGTAGGTAACTTACCTAACTATCGTGCGAAGGTCAGACGACTTCTAAACGGAAACCAGTATCAAAACCGAAAGTGGTAGAAACTTCCAAATCGCCTATGCACGTTCTGAATCGGTGTTCTGAATCGAATGCCGCAAACCGTTTGTTTCTATCTCTTAGGTATGTTTCCTGAGAACTAGATGCGTAGGTACCTCAGACGGACGGACAGACCTCCGTTTTATAAGAATTTTTTAAACTTTAGGGTTTAGTAGTTCCTGGCAACCGGGACCAACAACTTAACGGGCCTTCCGAAGCATGCAAATACTTCATAATGGAAATACCAGAAGCGATCACCCTTTCGTAACCAGCCATAGCGAAAGTTGCTCATCACCAAGTTGATTACATCGTGATCATCGTTTACAGATCGCTAATAGAATTCTGTGTATATGCTCCCTGGAAATCCGTGGATAGAATGAAATTCCTACCTATGTGTTAACTCGGCGTCTAGCGGTAAGACAAGGTTTAGGTTTCTTGTATATTTATGTATATCGAATATATATTGTGCGAAAGTAGAGGGTAGAAGGAGTCAGGGTAGGCCGAGGCTTATATTTGAAGACCACGTCAACAGATTGCTTGAAAACGGAAAAGTCAACAGTAGGTAGGTACTCGAATACCCAGACGTGCATGTATGAAGCGATGAATGCCTGGTGATCTGTCCACTCTGACTACCCCGTCAGGGATACAGAGTGAGCGTGAGTTAGTATATTTATTCAATGTACCTTTCTCTATTCACTATCATACCTTACCTTGTAAATCTTGGTAGGAATTGAAAGCAAAAGGGAATACACTCACCCCTTATTGACCGCTAAGAGCAGCTATTGTTTGATTTTTGATTTTCGGTATTATTGGGAACCATTGAAATGCAACGAATTTTTTTTATTCATATAGTTTTCAAAGTAACACTTATCAAAGTCAAGATTATTGCTTCTACATTTACATTTACTGCCAGATTCGCAAAGCAATATTATAGGTAGGATTGAGGAAGAACCTGGCAATAAAACTCATGACCCTTCTTTTATGATTACATTGATAGCAAAGAATTTATAGGTAGCTATTATAAACCTACCTATAATTATATAAATACCTATATATAAAAAGGTGTTCGTCATATGTTGGTATTCATTACGTGTTTTCAAGTGAAAATATTTCAATATGCGTCAGAACTAAGAACGTCAGAAGATGCCGAAGGTCAGAGATCATACTGACCTATCCAGTGTCAGTCATTGGTCATTGTGCTAATGGTGTCATCGTTAAATTAGGTGGACCCACAATTCATATTAAAATGTCCATGAACAAGCCTTATTATATAGGTACCTAAGTTAACTATTATATCTTAACTAGTTGACGCCCGCCGCCTCGTCCGCGTAGAGAAGTTTTCCAGTTCCCGTTTCCCACAGGAACTTGTTGTCGGGATAAAATAGTAGCATATATGTTATTCTGATGTATAAGCTATATATATAAACTATAAACTACTGAATAGATTTTAATGAAACTTTACAATAAAAGTTTCATTAAAATCTATTCAGTAGTTTTTACGTGAAAGAGTAACAAACATCCATACAAACTTTAGCATTTATAATATTACTAGCTGATCCGCGCAACTTCGTTAACGCCACATAAGAAAAACAGACAAAGAAAGAGGCATTGGTTTAAAAGGATGGCGCGTAGGCTCTTCTTATAAAACAACTTCTGAAGTATTCGCTTTTTAACAACAAAAAACTGAATGAAATCGGAATACTTGGTGATGAGTTACTTACAACTGAATAATATACATGCGGGCGAAACTGCTTTAACTAGATATCCTGTGCAAGACTTTTCCTGAATTAATAAATAGGGTACCTACTTTATATCCCGGAAAAAACATCTTTTTTGTGTACTAACAACTTCACGTGAGCGGCCCGCGGCTCCGCGGGCATCAACTTTCAGAAATGTTCTACCTATATGCCGATTTTAATCAAAATGTAATTTAAAACCAAACGTCCAAATAATATAGAAATATTTACAAACTTTCACATTTATAATATTAGTAAGATTACATTCCCGTCGGATTACCGGGAATTCTTTATTGGTGCTCATCTAACGTAGCTACGTAAAGATTACGTTCACCAAATTGTATGTTGTGTATGGTTTTACCCACGTAGTTCTCGTTCCCGTGGAAATACCGGGTATTTCTTTCTTTGTGCTGATTCAAAGATAGATAGATAGAAACCTAGTAAATACTGTCACCAAATTTCAGGTATGTAGGTATGTTTGAGAGTTTAGACTGTGTGTTGCTTCATCCGCGTAGTTCCCGTTTCCATGAAAATATCGGGCATCCCGTTTTTATTGCTTATCCAACGACTTAAAATATACATTCACCAAATTTCAGTTTTCCATTTTTAATGTTTAGGCTGTGCGTGGATTACTGACAAAGTTTAGGTTCCCGTGGGAACACCGAACTTAAATTAATTAATTATTTTAATTCAGACTTAGAAAATTAACGGTAATTCAGACCTTAGGAGATTCTTCTAAAACAGGTGTATGTACGTAAGTACATGTTACTAACTTGATCTTCCATACAACCGTTTATCCCTTATTTACGTCCTTAGGGGTAAATTTCACAAAACTCCTTCATAGGGGGCACCTACGTTTTAAAAGGAACCCCAATGCGAAGTTTGGACTTCATTGCTCCGTTAGCTCCATGGATTTCGTGATTAATGAGTCAAAATTAATGAGAATGAGAGTTAATACAACCACTGTTTTACTCCCTTATAGGTTTTTTTTAAACCGCGATACCGTGCCCATTTATTTGTAACCAGAAACCGGTATACGTAATTGCATGTTTCTAACTTTAAAAATGACGAACTTCCAGACAACCTTTTATCGCTTATTTACTTCCTTAGAGGTAGAATTTCAAAAAATCCTTTCTTAGGGGAAACCTACGTGTTAAAAGAAACTCCCATGCAAAGTTTGGGCTTCGTAGCTTTGTTAGTTTTATAGGTTACGTAATCAATGAGTCAGTTATTACAACCATGTTTTTCCCCCTCAAGGGCAGAATTTATCAAAATTCCTTAACCCGTAATTTTTATTTTTTTTAAATAATTATAAATCTTTATTCATTTAGGTCACAAAGAAACACTTATGAACGTCAAGAATATTGCTTCTACATTTACATTTACTGCCAGATTCGCAAAGCAATAGGTAGAACCTGAGGAAAAACCTGGCAATAAAACTCATTGCCACTCTTTTCTAAACGCCAGTAATTACATTAGTTTGATTAACATGATATTTGACCAATTATATAGTAATGAATTTATACAAACAAAAAACAAAATCAATGTTGTGTTTGAAATCATATCAAAATTAGAGCGATTATAGTTGCCGGTTCTAAGAGCAGCCTACCCTTGAAAAGGCAGAAGTAGGTATAAGAAATTCGGTGTAGCTATGTTTCAAAATGAAGAATTATCCATATAAACTTTCAACCCTTGTTGTTTACCCCTTTATAGGTAAAATGTTGCAAAACCGCGATACAAGTACCCATTTATTTGTAACTAAAAACAGGTGTACATAAATTCATGTTTCTAACTTTGAAAATGACGAACTTCCATACAACCGTTTATCGCTTATTTACTTTCCTAGGTTTAGAATTTCGCAAAATCCCTACTTAGCGGAAACCTACGTGTTAAAAAGAATCTCCATACTAAGTTTGAGCTTCATAGCTTTGGTAGTTTCAGAGATTTCGTGATCAATGAGTCAGTCAGTGATTTTGCCTTATATAGATTAAGGTTGAGTGAGAAATAGTTTACGTATCTTATTAAGGAGGTATATATTGATATAGGTATGAGATGTTATGTAGAATCCGTTCTCCAAGCGTCTGACCACATAAATTGTGGAATGAAATACCTGCATGGGTTTTCCCGAACGTCTACAGTATGGGGTTCTTAAAAACGGGTCTTAAAGGTTTTTAAAGAGTCGGCAGCGCGAGTGCTGCACCTCTGGTGCTGCAAACGTTCATAGATTATGGTAACCACTTTCCACCAGGTGGGTGTATGCGTGTCTGCCACCTCAGCGGTATAAAAAAAAATGTGCGGTCAAGGCAAATGGGTAAGTAGTCATTGTCTTTTTTTACCCGTAGCAAGTTCCGGGTAATATCAAGCGAGTCTTATTTGAATCTGCTTCCCGATCCATGTACAGTTTTCTTTCGCTTCCTACAGATTCAATAATCGTTTCATATATGCACGTCTGGGTATCCATTAAGATCTTTAGACCTTCCTGTTGTTGAATAATCTGCTGCGTGCAGATCGAACTTCTTATGTAGGTCTCGGTCTACCTGGTCTCCTTCTATTCTCTTACTTTCGCACGATATATGTTCGTCGTCAATCATTCCTCACTGACTTGTTGCAGGTGCCCAAGCCAACAGAGCTTGCCCTTAACCAAAATTACGATTAGGATGAATAGTCTGGTCTATAAAACCTTGCCCCCAAGCGGTGGCAGCGGCATATTGCCCATATTTCTTTTTTTGTCCTACGTAACAGGCGCAGGTTATGGCGTCCTACCTACTTTTATTAATTAATGAAATCAGTTCCCTGCTGGACCGCTCCCAATTTTCGCCAATTTAACACACGGTCCTGCGGCTTCCGTATACAGCCGCTCATGCGAATTTTCCTAAGTATATATCTTTAATTGGCAAGTGCAGGTAATAAGGTTAGGTAAGGAGAAGACGTTTGAAAGATAGGTAAGGAGTTGTGTGTGAATTACTGCTCGGGAGACGCTCGCGCGCATCTTGGTTAGTGCAAAGCCTGGCCATTGCTATCCAAAGAGGAAATGCGATCAGTGTGAGATAGCACTTTTGCACGTTGTATGGTTAGGTTTTTTGTCTAAGAACTGACAGATATATTGTTAATTCTGTATTTATGATCAAATTCCTATCAGTTTACAATTGCTAAATTTACATAAAATATATAGCTTTATGCACTTCTTCTCGATACAATCTTTAATGTTGTTTAAATTTCACGTTCATTGCTCCGCACAATTTTCTTAAAGAGGGGTACAAAGTTTTCGCTAACGTAGTAATTAATAGTAGGTAGTAGTGAAAGATACAGATTTTTATAATTTTATTTAATATCAACTTCCCTAGTGAATTAGAAATTGAGGCCGACATTGAAAGACTACCTACTCGTAGTACTCCAACTGCAAAACAATTAGATACTGGGAGCCGTGGCCCTAATTAATCGATTGATGGCTTGTTGTAGCCATTAATTTGTAAACGAACTTTCAGAGTAAAATACATTTTGTATCCGATAAGTAATACTGTCTGATAGGTATTTTTACTGTATTAAACGACGCATGACTTGAATGGATAGACGTAATAAAAATTTATGGTTATTAAAAAATGCTGATTAAGTCACTAGCATATGTTAGGTTAGGTAGTTATAAAGTACGAGATATTTTTGTTTTATTTTATTTTTGTACTTTTATAGAAGGTTTACAGACTAATCTGTACTAATATTATAAAGCTGAAGAGTTTGTTTGTTTGTTTGGTTGAACGCGCTAATCTCAGGAACTACTGCTTGGATTTAAAAATATATTTTTGTGTAAGATAGCCCATTTATCGAGGAAGGCTATAGGCTATATATCATCACGCTACTAGCGGAGCAGTAGCCATAAATGTCGACAAATCGGGCAAATTTTTATGAAATATTGTAGAATTTATAAGCGACGGGATTAAATAGGTGCGACGGGAGTTCGAAGCATGTAACGGGCGAAGTCGGGGGGTTCCTAGTATTACATATAAGTAGTGATAATAATATTACATAAATAAATAAATCAATATAGTCGGACATTTTTAAAAAAAAAACGCAATTTTATTAAAAATAAGCTAATGTAATCTTGTGGTATGGTATGGTATAGACAACTAATAGACATACTTAAATAGTTCTAAATACATACATCTAAATAAATAAAAATGAATCGCAAAATACTTATGTTGCTAAGTGCAAAACTCGAAGACGGCGGATTTTTTTTATATATTCCTTGAACTTTAAGAAAGGTTTTTATGGGAAAAAAATTGGACATTGTACGGATAGGAAACTGACACGGATAATTTTATCTATATAGGAAACACCCAAAGTCCGAAACAAACATTTGTGGATCTCACAAATATTTCATTCGATCATGGACCATGGATCAACCTTAGCTCGGCAGTCGCATACACTACACTTTGACTGCCTCTGTGGCGCGGTGGGAGTGCATCCGACTGCTACGCAAGAGGTCGTGGGTTCGATTCCTACCAAGGATAAAACTTTGTGTGATGAGCACGATGGTTTATTCTGTGTCTGGGTGTTATTTATCTATAATATGTATGTATTTAGAAATATATAAGTATGCTTATCAGTTATCTAGATCCCATAACACAAGCTAATATTAGCTTACTTTGGGCTAGATGGCGCAGGGTGAAAAGTGTCCCACAATATTTATACCACTGCGCCACCGAGGCAGCCAAACTTACAGATTGCTGATAACAAGCTTCCATTTACAAATATTCGTAACTAGTAGACGCCCGCGGCTACGCACGCGTGATAAAGTTTTCCCGTTCCCGTTTCCCACAGGAACTTGTTCCCGGGATAAATAGTAGTCTATGTGTTATTTTGATGTGTAAGCCATATTATTGTAATGTTTCATCAAAATCCATTTTGTAGATTTTGCGTGCAAGAGTAAATACTTACAAACTTTCGCGTTTATAGTATTAGTAGGAAGTAGGATAATAAAACAATTGTGTCGTAACTTTAATACTTTACTTTAATATATTTTAAAATACTTTACTTTATAACTTTTATACTAAAGTAAAATTATAATTACCTATGTAGTTACTACTTACTTCAAGTGTAACTCATCATAATTATTAACTAAAGGGTTGTATTCGCCGGACAGTTTCTTCAGAGATGCTTTTCATGGAGCATCGGAGTGAGATATAAGCACGTGACTAATAAGCAAAAATACAACAGTAATAGCACAGTACATCTTTGTGTCCAATCAGTGTAATCAGACCAACTTCTCACACAGTTCAAAAATTTGTAAGCCGATTGGTAGGTAGAGGACTGATCCACGCCTAGCGCAAACTGATGAACAGATTTAGCTCGAATTTGGTTTATAGTTCTTTTTTATATGTGGCAGGTCAAATGGCGTCGCCCGCCCTATGGTAAGTAAAGACGACGACCCGTGATTGGTGCCGCCATCTCAACCCGCAGGACTCCGATAGCGACCCTCACCTTGACGGCCCAGAAATATGACTTTTCACGCTTCTCTAAAGACCAAGGATTGTAAGAGGAGGAAAACATGTGCGCTGGCAGAGAGTTCCATGCTTATATTGTGCGACATAAGAAAGATCTACAGAATCTTTCAGTTCTGGGCACGATGGTGTTCACAGTGTAATGATGACATCTCCGCTCTGCCCGTGTTGTTCGGGGCCGGAGGGGGTGGAAGAGTTCTTCAGAACACTCACCGTGGTAGATGCGGTAAAATGTAGCTAAGCTGGCGACCGTTCTGCGCATCTCCAACGGTTCAAGACTGCTAGTGACCACTGGACAATCTATGATGCGGATCGCACGTCGCTGCAACGTGTCGAAAGCTTCAAGCAGGTACTTGGTGGAGCCATCACAGAGATGTGGGCAGTATTCCACGCGCGGACAAATCTGACACTCATATAATAAGTATCTCAGTTCCGGTGTAAAAACCGCCTCACCCTGTTAAGGACTCCTAGCTTGCAAGAGGCCAAGCTGATGCACCTCTCGATGTTATTTTTATTGTTAAGCTCTCGACGAACGTCCAACCCCAGAATGCTGAGGTAATTTTGCAGCGGTAGTGTTGTGTTCTGAAGAGTTAGAAGGGGAAAAAAAGGGGATATATGTCTAGGCTTTCAAAAATCCGTTTTTAGTTGATACCTACATCAACTAAAACATAACTGTATGTACTTCTTATTAGGTTATTATACTTATTATACTCGTTAATAGCTACATAAGTGCAACTAGGAATGTTTTTTAGCTAAACCCATGCTAGCTGCAATTTTATTTTATCAAAAAGACGTAGCCTGTCTTATGATAAGTCGTGGCGACGTCCTCAATTTAGGGGTCACAGTTGTTGTGATACCTAAGTTGTAAGATTCTGGTAGTAGCAAACTTATGTGCTAAAGAGTATCAAGATGCCGAGCTTATTGTAGTGTAGAAACGAACCTATTTATTTATCTAAAACGCCTTATCCCCGAAGGGGTGGCAGAGGCATATTATATATCCACTTCTCACCATGTGTATTCCTGTCCCACGTAATAGGTGGTGAGCCCGTTGCCGTGTTGTAATAGACAGACCCAGGTTGTGGCTATATATACTTGCTGTTGAAATTTTTCAAGCCGCCTATAATAAGGCCTTCAACTTGACTTAACGACTGCTAGTTACTGGCAACCGGGACCAACGGCTTAACGTACTTTCCGAAGCACGGAAACGCTCGCAAATTTAAATGCTTTAAAGTGGTCACCCATCCGAGGACCAGCCATAGTGAAAGTTGCGTAACGCAGTGATCGTGTACAGAACACTGAGTCCGCGGGGCCACGAGCGCTTCAAGAAACGATCCTATGCACAGTATAAGAGTGACACCCGCAAGCGATTTTCAGTTTCAAAAGAAGAGAATGACAATAGGTGGAACAGCTGTTCAGATTCACTCGCCGAAGTAGAAAGTATAAAATGCAGTAAACGATCTGATTGCTCTGTATTTCTCTAGTGACTGAGGGATCTCAGAAACTCTTTCATGAGACAAGTCGTCCTAAAGTTAAGGACCTAAACAAAAGCGGATGATCGAGGAGCCGACCATCGGTCGCCAGCGAATTGTGATAGCATTTAAATCGCGCGAATACATCGCGGGAATCGCGCGAATAGGAAGATCTCTTCAGGAATATATTTGTTGTAGGTCTCCTCCTTAGGAATATGTTTGTTCGCCAGTATTAGTACGAACTTCCGATGATCACATAAGACAACGCTTCGAGAAAATGTATAAAGGCAGAACCTATCCAGAGTCTAGTAATGTTTCTCTTATCGCACAAATAAAGATTCTTTAGGTTGTTAGGCCATCAACATGAGGGCCACTATTAACAGGTAACGTATGGATTACGGGTCTTGACTTTAATTTTTATTACATCTTATATATTTGCTTCTTTCGTACACTCGTCCTCAAGAATCATTCCGCAGCTTTCTAATCTCTGTAGCGGTTGTGGTTTTCAAAGTGGCAAGTGTGTTACCTATTTGTGGTCTAGCGAGTGTCTACCACGAGCCACGGACACCTCGTACACATTATTATTGAACGCACAATAGGTAAAGTCGAGTCAAACATCTATGTTAAAGATGGCAGGTCTTTATCATCGCTTTCATTCATAAACGAGTTATTGCTAAGAACTAACATATTCATAGTTACATTATTCACATACGTAGAAGCATAAAATACTAACAAAAGGCTTGTTAGGACTAATGCATGTTGTTAGAAAGCAAAACCGTTCAATAGAAAATGACACTAAGCGTGTGTGTCTATTGATAAGGCCGCATTTGCCGCATCATAAAGGCTATTGAAAGACTTCACTGTTCAGTAACAAAGCAGTGAGATGTTTTTGAATTACAATAATTGTAGGTACAATCGAGGTAGTTCCGATGCATGATCACGACGACGGTCCATTTACATCGGATGTCAACTGTCGCCTTCCGACGACTCATCTGCATCTATCATTTGAATTTGTAATCAGATTTGCGGGACTCGCCGCTTCATCCATCATTCATTAACTCAGCGACACGATGTTAACGACGGTCTTAAAATACGTTTCCCCTTAATCAATTAGAGGATGAAGGTAAAAAAGATGAAATCGCCGCTCGGGACACTCGCCACTAACCGCTCATTATTTCTTCTCACACGTTTTTTATTGCGGCAACATTATACGTGGGTGTGGTTGTAATTTCCTTTCACCGACGTAAGGGCACACACGCAATCCGGGAACTTTACGAACAATGCTCAACTTTATTTCCGTGCAGTAAGGTTGAAAATACTTTAGCTCTCAATTTCCCGATGAGAAGATGTTTGATAAAATATTAAAGTGTCCGTCCCTTTCCATCCTACTAGGTCGTTCTCTGTCGCTCGTGAGGAGAATTTCTGTGGATGTTTTTACGCACGCCGGGGGGCAAAATGTACGTTGTTTTGGCGGCAAAACGCTTCGGGGACTTCGTAACTCAATAATGCGAATGTCGTAGGAAGACAGGGCAACATGTTTTATTTACGGCGTTTGAATTGAGCTCCGTTCGTTTTCGAAGCGTACTTTTGGTGATGAGTCAGCATTGGGACGCAATGTGTGCGTGACAGGAGAGCGTGACAACGTGTACGCTCATTTTGAGCAGCGGAAAATAGGCCGTTTATGAGATTAGCTGTGTTGACACGCAACGCTTTAGATATTTGTTGATCGAGACTCTGATAAATATACATAACCGGGTTGTCTGAAGACTTTTACACATCGCTTTGACCCAAAAGAATCAGAAATAGGAGATAGATATATTTTTATTATAAAGGTATTAAGTAGAGGAAGATGTTGTGTAAAGAGTTCCATTGAGATATTTAGAACGGGATCCAGCCAACTTTATCTACTACCTGGGCAACAAATCTACACAGTTATTAAGTAGCCCGGACCTCGATGAGAGTGTCTCAGCTGATTCAAACATACAAATACAAGCCCAGATTCCAGATGCAAGCTTTGGATGCAACTAGGAAGATCATGACTTATTGAAAGCATCAAGAAGCAACCACCTCCTAGTGCATACAAAACAATATATACTTAGATAGGTACCTGACTACATTCTGAGAGAAAATTTAAGGGGAAACTAGTCAGTCATTCTGCCATACAAACGTCTTTGGACAATAACTCTTAAAGTTAAAGTCGTATGACCTAAAATAAGACATATATGAGTTACTTATTATATATATATATATAAGACATATATGAGTTATTTACATTAAGGACTATATTTGTATAATTCCAAAATTACTAAATAACTTAAAACGTTAGAATTCACTAAACCTTCATATTTTACTGAAATTTTTATCAACTTCGCGCTTCAAAAAAGTGTATTTAGAGTAAGACACATTCAAAAATACTGCCATACAGACATAGTTTATTTATTTAAAACATTAATAACTTTATTTTGGTTACCTAAATTTACACAATTATGTATAATCAAAAGCCAAAAGTCTATAATAAAATTAGCAACGCTTGTTGTAAACTAAATGACATTTTGCATCTCATTTAATACTACGGACTATCTTTTTACTGCTAATTACTGGCATTACCACATTCTCACACCGTGTCAAGTGAGCACCACTCAAAGCGGTTTATACTCGCGACTATTGCAACCTTAACTTATGGGCTTCATGGGACAGCCACGGAATGGTGGTGCAGTGCTTCCACCTGCTTCTGTAATGACAGCGAGCAGACCACCAGTTTGGGATAAAATTTATTTTTACACACACCAACCTGAACCAACCTGATATCTATAATCTATTTAATAAACGTAGGTCATAGTGGTCACCGTAGCCTGCTGTGGACGTTTGCAACACCAGGGGTGCAGCACTCGCGCTGCTGACCCTGTTAAAACTTACTAAGACCCCATTTAAAGAACTCATACTGTCGTGGTTTGGGAAAACCAAAGCAGGAAGTTCTTTCCATATTTCAAGCCTATGCAGAAAAAGCCTCTTTCGGATTTTACCGTATGCGAGAGCTCCGGACACAAAGTGTGAGGATGAACACCCTGCCTAAGGCGAGTAGTGCGAGGATGGAAAGTAGCCGTAGGCATCATATCAAATAATTCCTCAGAGCACAGACTGTTGTATAGACGATAGAACACACATAAGGAGGCGAAGTCTCTCCTGTCGTGAAGGGGCTCGCCACCACCATCGAGGATTGTTTATAATCCTTGTAGCTTGCGTTTCTACCGAGTAGGAAGGCCAAAGCTGGTAAGAATGAAACCAAAAAGATGCTGGCTGCCCAAAGGTGACAGCAGTACTCCATGTGAGACCGCATTTGCGACTTATTGACACGCGTGTTTGCATCGCAGTAAAGTAAGTACTACCGCGCCCTGTTGAGCACTCCGAGCTCTTTGGTCGCCAGCTTGGCCTTATCCTCTAAATAAGTACGGTATTGAACGTAACTAGAGATCTCAATACCAAGGATCCCGATGGTATTGGAGATGGAAAGAGGTGTACCCTGTAATTGCGGCGCTACTGTACATTGGGCTTTTTTTAGAGGTTAATCCATAAACTTGAGTCTTTATCGGGTTATATTGTACAAGACTTTACATACATATATACAAATAGCACGATTTTATATAAGCAGAGGCATACTATACGCCCACATTTCACCGTATGCATTTTTGTCCCACGTAACGGGTAGTGAGCCCACTGCTGTCTACTGAACAAGACTTTTAATCTACCGCAATCTTGCGAGAGTAGTATTTCAAACACAAAATGTTCGTGAATTTCTTCCACTGCAGGCCGTTCACGTGAAATTTGAAATTAAAAAAAAATAAAAATATCCATCACGCCTTATCCCCGAAGGGGTGGCAGAGGCATATTATATGCCCACTTTTCACCGTGTGGATTCCTGTCCCACGTAAGAGGTGGTGAGCCCATTGCCGTGTTGAAATAGACAGACGCAGGTTGTGGCTACCTGCACTTGAAATTAGTCGGTTATTTTATAAGATCTCAATGGGTGCCGTCAAACCCTGGATCAGAACATATACGCGTATTATTTTGATCTGCAAATGTTTCTTTTGGGGTTAATTGTATTACGAAATATATCTATGTTTATCAGTTATCTATACTCCATAGCACAAGCTTACTTAGCTTCATTTTTGCTAGGTGGCGTTGTATAGAAGATACCTCATTAAAAATTATTTATTATTTAGATATATGAATATTATAATAAAAATATTAAATAAACATGGCTACTAAGAATTAAAAGAAAAAAAACTACAACAGCTAAATCTCTACAAACTAAAATTAATGGCTGCTTTGATCCGCTCTCATTCTTTATTAAAATAGGTACGAACGCGTCATGCATTACCCCAATTTAAGCGTGCAATTAGTGAGCACGATCCCTTGGGGGTGGTAGCCACCCTACTTTACCCCCTGCGAGGGGAGGAAAGGGGGTTAAGGGGTGGATAGCGGACAGCCTTTGTGTTCCCCTTTGTTCCGTACCATTTTCCAGATGCGGACCACGGAAGGGATATGGAATTGGAAAATGATTTCGCTTTTAGTTGATTGCTTCTCACTTTGGTGTTGTTGGGTAAAAAAATTTGGTGTTAGATTAACTTGAGTGGCCATTGTTGACTGTTGAATTTAGCGTGTTTCTGTTTGAGAGCGAGCTGTTTGATATATTATTGACAAACACTTTGAATGTTCCACTCAAACATTCTCGATAATTGATTTTGTGTCCGCTCAATAGTTGACTAATATTGACTCTTCTAGACTCTAGACTATTTCGATATTATTCATAAACTAGCTGTGTCCAGCGGTTTCGTCTGAACAATTATGTACTTTTAAAATTTTACAATATGTATGGAAAATTGCCTAATTTGTTGTCATTTATATTCACTGCTCCGCTCTCTTGAATTCAGCTTGATTATAGGTACATATATAGCCATTGACTTGTTGGCTATCTAACACAAAAATATTGTTTCGATTCTAACCAGTGTTAGAGCTTCGATTATCGCGTTCAGCCAAACAAACAACTGAAAATGACAATGAATTATAATGAAAAATATCTTTCATCATTAGTTCGACAAAAGAATACGCGATTACGGACAATCAAAATGAAATTAATTGCTGGAGCGTTTTTTGAATGTTGAACATTCCACACTCCAGCAATGTTGTATGAAACGTCGTGCTGGGGTTATTAGTTTCTTTTAGATTGGATTTCTTTAATCATTCGTCTTCAGTGGACGTTTTATAATTAATAAATATTCTGGGACACTTTTTCATACACTCAATGTAGCCCAAACTAAGTTTATGCTATGGGATCTAGACAACTGATAAAGAAACTTTAATATTTCCAAATAAACAATACATTTATATACAAACACCCAAACTCCGAAACAAATATATATGGATCACACAAAAAAATGTTCTGACCCGGGAATCGAACCCTAAAGCTTAACGACTCAATCGCATATCAATAATTATTTTTTAGATTTTCCATCTTGCTGCGTATAATCCACTGAAGGGAAATCAAAAATATTTTCTTTTAGAAGGTAATTGCCCAATATGGCTACTGTAACTTTTAATATTAATTAAATGTAGGTATAATTTAAAAAGTACGTTTTATTTCCCTGCATTCTTTTGAGAAAAGCAGTATATATGCGTCGGCCGGAATGGCAATTGCCTGTCTCGTATTAGTGAAGTCCTCGCCTCGGCTCGGCCTTTACACTCATATCATCATCATCCGAGCGTCTGTCCCAGTTGCGGGGACCACTTTCCTACATTTTCTCCTCCACTTCGCACTGTCGTCGGCATCCCCTGTAGTAAGACCAAGTGAGACCATTGGCGCGCATGTCATCGCTTACGACGTCAAGCCAGCACTTCTTGGGTCTTCCCCTCTTAATGGGACTCGGCGGGGCTGACATAGCCCGACATTTGTTTCCCACGCAGCCCGGCGGTCTTCACACTCATACTGGACCTGCAATTGCCTATTTCCCGGCCTTTGCAATAATATACTATTATTCATGTAGGTCACAAAGCAACACTTATGAACGTCAAGATTATTGCTTCTACATTTACATATACTGCCAGATTCGCAAAGCAATAGGTAGAGCCTGAGGAAGAACCTGGCAATAAAACTCATGGCCACTCTTATTAAATCGCCAGCAATTACATTAGTTATCGTTTACATGATTAAAATGAAAATGTTTTTTATTTTATTTTAAACAGTATTACGTTATATTTATTATGTTTGTTTTTAAAATTAATTTTTACAAATTCTTCACCATCATAATATAAGCATTAGACCGAAGTATAGTGAAATAAAGATTTTTTTTGTTTGTTCCGATTAAGGTCAAGACAAAATTAAAACATATACCATTATTTTTAATTGTTTCCTCATTTGGTATATTGGAAAATAATTTAAAAACCAGTATTTTAGAACTCGATTTGAACGAAAACAGTAAAAATACATCTAATAAGTACCTACAGTGACGAGTTTGATAGTTTTAGTAATTCTGATGATCTGTTGATAACCATTGGATATCGGTGTGTTGTGACTATGGGTTTATGACTAAATTATACTCACCTCCAGATACAATCAGCGCGACTGGCTAGAAACATAGTAATTTGTATCCTGTTGAACGCAAATTGGAAACCACGAATTTCTTATCATTTATTGAACATTTTAACATGAAAATAAAACAAGTGATATATGTGTGTTTAATATACCTCAGCCTACCCTTTTGGGGAATAAGCTGTGACTAGAAGTATGTAGGTATGTAGAACTATTCCTTAACATTCTTATCTACTAAAACAATATAGTGTCATCGATATCGGGTCACCTATCTATGGTAATTTATAAAACTGAACAGTTTGTTTGTTTGATCGGCTGAATGCGTTAATATCAGGAACTACTGGTGTGAATTCAATAATACCATTTTGTGTACCATTTCTTTATTATTATATGTTTTACAAATTCTTCACCATCATAATATAAGTATTAGACCGAAGTATAGTGAAATAAAGATTTTTTTTGTTTGTTCCGATTAAGGTCAAGACAAAATTAAAACATTTACCATTATTTTTAATTACTGCCATTTATAAAAATAGGTACAATGATCTTTTTTTAATGATTAATTTACTTAAAATGGGGCTCGACTCGGGATTCCTTTCAATATTTTTAGCTAATTCTCATATTTAAATTCGACACTCGAACTTAGTGGAAAAAATCGCATTGTATATTTGTAGTGTGGCGAACTTTTGAGTGACCACACGCACATGCGTTATATAGTTTTATGAGATAAACTTAACTATCTTCACGCTGTATCCCTGACAGAGTAGCCAGAGAGGACAAATCGTCATCGACATCGCGATCCATGCATACTTCTTTCCCTTCCGGTAGATTCATTAATCGCTTCATACATGCACATTTGGGTATCCGAGTACTTTTGACTCTTCCGTTCTTGAGCAATCCGCTCACGTGGTCTTCATATGTAAGTCTCAGTCTATCTTGACTCCTTCTGCCCTATACTTTCGCACAATATATATTCTTCGTCAATCGTTCCTCACTCATTCGTTGGACGTGTCCAAACCAACGGAGCACGCCCTTTTCCAGCTTAACGCTGACACTTTCACTCAAACCTGCCATATTGCGTATCACTTCGTATCAAATGTTTGTTACTCAAGCACGCGTAAACCGATTTAAATAAAAAAAACGGCATATAGCTAAAACATTGACTGGATTGACAAACATAGTACTTCTAATTCCGAAAAAAACATTTTATTCTCATGGGAAGCACTTTTTGTGTAATGACCAAATTTCATGCGGGTGGAGCTGCGGGCATCTGGTAGTATCTTATATTAAAAAAAAACTTGAGACTTGTTTACATTCTTATAGTATCGCTGCTAGAATAAGACGTCTTCTAAGTGTTAAGCCGCTTTTATAACATCGATGGCTCATGGCCTGTTTTACCTACCCACTTAATAATAAATAAACCTAAATTATGCATCTAGTACTAAGTACTACTCGATCAGTAATCTAAAAAATAAATAAACTAACAGTCAATACATCATTAGCAAATACTTGAAGTTACTAATACTTTTAAGAAAACACGGGTAAATAGATTTCGTTTCCTTGCAACACTGTGTACAAGTAGTATTCACCGACAATAATAATTGTTTTAAAATGTTTATTATAGAAATATATGGTGAAATTAAATACTTACTTGTGGAATGTGATGTCACTACTAAAATTTTTTTTTATCATAGTGTTCTGTAAACGATCACTGAGTTACGCAACTTTCACTATGGCTGGTTCTTGGATGGGTGACCACTTTGTGGCATTTACATTTGCGAGCGTTTCCGTGCTTCGGAAGGCACGTTAAGCCGTTGGTCCCGGTTGCCAGTAAAATGGCAGTCGTTAAGCCTGGTTGAAGGCCTTATGGGCGGCTTGAAAATTTCAACAGCAGGTAGCCACAACCTGCGTCTGTCCATTTCAACACGGCAATGGGCTCACCACCTATTACATGGGACAGGAATCCACACGGTGAAAAGTGGGCATATAATATGCCTCTGCCACCGCTTCGGGGATAAGGCGTGATGGACAAGAAGGCATTTTCGAAATATTGTCTCGCAGCTCGGAAGATGTGCACTCGCTATGACGCAATACGGTCACTGGCGGGCGGATTGACTGACTTACACGAAGTAGTGTCTATTTTTTGACAGCATTTTCGTCGCGCGCTTTAGTAATCTGGGTGTTTATATAATCTAAGATTACAACCTTAATAAACGACGGAATTATAAATGGGTACCACGGTGTTTGAATTACGTCACGTGCAAAGCGGGGGTTAGTCAATGTGTCATATATAGGGGTACATTAAATGACATACAGTGAAAATGAAAGTGTCCAGGCCAAATGTTGCAGTACTAATTCTGTGGTGGCTTCGTGTAGTTCAGGGGTGGCCAACTTGATTTGACTGAAGAATAATAACTGTTTACTGGCAAAACTTTGTGCGATACTTCCACGATTTTTATTTTACTAAGAATATTTTAAATATCAAATGATGTGAAATATGGGCGGTATAATAAAGTAAAAACCAAATAGATGCTTGCAATTCTGTCAAAAACTCCCTATACAATTTGTTCTTTCAGTTTTCACTTGCGCTCCTGAAAATGTCCTCGTATACAAAAACTAGGTTACCCCCCGGCTTCGCCCGTGCACGGAAAAAAAGGAATTGTCAAATTAAAGCAAATTGCTTTAATTCAAGGCAAATCGTGTTTTCCATACGAGGAAGACTATATTTACTTAAACATACAATATGATATTGATAAGAAAATTGTATTCACTCAATAAAACCATATTGCTAGATTAAAAAAAAATGTTTTGTTGTTGTAACAATAATAGTTTGCTTGTGCCATGCATTCTTATTGATTTGAAGTGATACTTTAGTTTATTTAGATAAACAAATCTAAAATTTTATTTCAACACACTATATTCTGTTGTTTTAAAAATATGTATATTGTCTTTAAAATAATATACATTAGATTGTTTGGACAATATAGATTTTTGTACACCAACAAAATATTGTTTCAACTTGATACCAGTGGTTTATTTATTGGAACAATATCGATATTGTTTTTCTAACAACACGAATTACATTAGCTTGAAAATTATGCTTTAGTTAGTTTGAGTGTAAACATATTATTCGTATAACAGTAGATGTTTACTTGCTTCAACAATATACATATTTTGTTGCGGCAGCTAGTTTGAGAATACCTGATTATTGTTTCAAGACTTAAGATTTACTTGGTTCTACATAACAGATTTTTGTTATCATACGCATGGTTTACTAGTTTCAAGAATATTTATTCTCTTTAGGAGAATACACTTAGCTTGTTTTAAAATTATGATTTATTTGAACCAAAAACAGATATTTCCGTTCAAACCATTTGTTTTACTTGTTTCAGTAATTTTTATTGTCTGTATAAGAATACACGACATGTTGTTTGAACAATATAGTTCAATTAGACCTACAATAATAATATATTTCGTTTTGAAACTAAAGTTGTGTTAATCTAACAATATATTTACTTCAATTAAAACTCCGGTTGTTGCATTTAAAAATATATATTTATTCCTTTAAAAATTACATTATTACTTCAAAACAGTATTATTGTCCTGTTAATGAAACATAGCTTGAAATAACAAAATTGAATTGCCAGTAATTTAAGAATAATTTATTTGAACCGACAATATATTAGACTTAGCAAAAAAATGCTAATTGCGCCATAAATGCCAACATTGAGCTTGCTGTGGGCATATTTTCGTTTCGTCCCTAAAGGAAAAGCGCACACAAGAGGCAATGATTATAATTCAAAAAAGAAAAAAAGAAAAATATTTAATATTAATTATTAAACTTTAAATATTTTTCTTTTTCATAATATTAATATTAAATACTAAATCAATTGTCAAACAATTATTATTCATTAAAATAAAATGTCTACTTCATAATGTGAAGAATTAAATAATGATCATACACCCCCACCATTATTGAGATCTTTTGATCATCATTATTGAGAGTTATAGCGTAGCTATAACGACAAAGAACTGTTTGAACTGAAATTTGAATTTCCAGCCATTCGTAAGCGCTTCCCGTAAGATAACTAAGATTGATAAAGCTGTAGGTTTAAATAAATTCTTAATTTCTTACAATTCAATACTTATTTATATGTCTAGCTATATTTCATTTACTGGATTATATATATATCTCTTAAAAATAACCATTCTTAAGACGAGTGGACCGACCCTTGGCATTATTGGGAAATAGATTCACCTGATAATGGAATAATGAGACTCAAATAGTCAAAAACAATGCTTGCAAGAATTTGGCGCCATTAGTCAGACCATCGGCTTTAACAAAAACATTACTACAAAACTTACTACTTTAACAACAACATGGGCAACTGCAGCTTTGTTTGAATTTGTATCAGAGAAATCAGTACTAATACCTACTAGGTAATACAAGTAAATGTACTTTTAGGTTTTTGTTCCCCTAAAGGATGCTGTAAGATAATATTTTAAGAAATGAGCAGTATGATAAATTGAACACACGAATAGAGATATTATGAAGAACTTCAATATGGAATACATATTATTTGAATTCAGAAAAAGAAATACCACATTCAGTACAATTAAGTTCCATCGTTTCAATTTTATATTTAACTATAGTTATAGATTTAGGTAAGATTCGTCACATCAACAATGTATGGAATCACTTTATCGTGCTGTGTTGTGATTCCATAAACTGAATGTTGAATTAACTAATACAAGTATTCATAAGACACTGGGTACCTACGTGTGATACAATTTGAACAAAGCGTCAAAAGTTTTGCCTGTAGATGTGAAAGAATATCTAAGTTTATCCACAACTATGAAAGTGCTTAATTTATTTTCTTGAGTGCCTTTTTTTGCTGAGAGGTAATAGCGTCTTCTATTTCGCTCGGCTTCTGTGAACAAATAATAATGGAAATTTGAAAGAAACTTAGAGTTTTATTAAGAGTATGTGTCTTTAATAACTTTATAATGTGTTACCTTAACAGGTATCAGCAAGCCATCAATGGCTTCAGCTGTTGAAAGCTTTCATTTATTTCCAATACATCCTGTCCTTTTGGCGGGATTAAGTGCCCCAAGTGTGTCCTTAGTATGGACCACATGCAGTCTGAAAAAAAATTAAAGGATAAAAAATATGTTGACTGATACCAAAATCTTACAATATAAATAAGGTTCTGTCTCGGTTACCACTACAATTTTCACCACCATCAACCAGTAACAATAGGAGACTAATCTTTTCAGCACCAGCCACATATAAGTGGATAAAGTGAAGGACAACAATCATAATTTTTTATGATTCTATGGTAGACAGAAATAATCAAGAGAAACTTACCAATACACTCCTTAAGTCATTTAGTACTGGCCATTTAGCTAGAAACTCTCAGGTTGTCTTGCGCGCAATATATTCTTTCATCATTAGTGTTCATCCATTTCTGCATTACAACATCCCATGGTTCATGATTATTTTTCAGCCAAACAATATCTTCATTAATACCTGGAATTTACATAATTATTAATATATTTATTTATATATGAATAAATAATAAGCTACATTTAAAAATTCTTACTTAGTTGATTGATTTTTACTTTATAAAGTTATTGTCTGGGCGCGTGAGTCATCAAACGGCATTTGCCATTTAGAATGCAATTCCAGAATGGCTTTCTGATCAACATATTCTTCTGCATCAAGATGTCGATCGCCGGCGCCGGCGTCCACATTTATATTTTAGATTAGCCCAGCCTACATGAGAATAAAAGAAGAACTTATTGAAAATAAAGTTACCTAGCTAATATATATCTAGATCTAGTTTAATAAAACCTATAACTCACCAATATAATGCTTGCAAACACACCACATAAACTCGTTTTATCCCATCCTCACCGCGCACCGCACCACACGTGCACTGCTAATAGGCTAGTCGTCGTGTGTCAGTGTTGCCGACTGTCAAACAGTTAAAGTCCAAAATCGAATCACAAGAAATTACCCGTTTAATAAAAGTACTTTTTCTTTATATTTATTAATATGAAGAGGTTAGAATAGTGCTTGAATTGAAGTCATTATCTTTCGTAAGTGCCTGTTTGGGGTTCATGTAAAAAACATTTTTTTTAATTAATATAGTTATAGGTAAATTAAATATTTCTTTTTAATTTGACTATTTCCGTTTATGGGTGATATTCACCATGACTGTGATTCAAGCCCAAAAAAAAAGCCTTCTAGCTGTATGTTTCCCCAACAGGGGTTTAATTCAAAACTAAACTAAAAAAACTAACTATCTTCACGCTGTATCACTGACGGGTAGTCAGTGAGGACAGATCGCCAGGCTTCTCGATCCATGCATACTTCTTTCGCTTCTTGCAGATTCATCAATCGCTTCATACATGCACGCCTGGGTACCCGAGTACTTTTGACTTTTCAATCTGCTCACGTGGTCTTCATATGTAAGTCTCGGCCTACCTTGACCCCTTCTACCCTCTACTTTTTTTCGCAAAAAATATATTCTTCGTCAATCGTTCCTCACACATTCGTTGCACGTGTCCAAATCAACGGAGCAAGCCCTTTTCTAGCTTGACGCTGACTTATCTTTAATTATAACAAAGATAAATATATAAAAAATATTGTAGGAAAATAAACACATTATACATAGAAAACACCCAATCTCCGTAAACCCAAATACTTTTCAAGTTACAATACCAACTATTTACCTACTTTTTGTCGATTAATACTTTTGTTTTATACAAATAACTATTAGTTTGATTTCATTTTCTACATTAGCCGACTCACCTTGCCATTTCACGAGCTTAATTATTTTACGCTTAGGAAATGATATATTTTCGTATCTAATCGTGTATAAAAATGAAGGTAAAGGGATCACGAAGTTATTTCCATACTTTGGTGCCATACGCACTTGAGCGTTTGGAAAAAGGGATCTAAATGTCATTCAAGGTTATGAGCTAATATCCACCTGTTTTACATTAAAATCTATTTTTTATTGCTTGCTTTGACCTCCCCAACTCATCTTGAGCGCGGAGACATGCAACGACATTTTTGTATCGTTGTTGCTGTTCTTGAGACGATGTTGTTGAAACAAAGCCTATATTAATAATAGTGTAGTGTTAAATCCGCTAAAGTTTATCGGACTACTTGCAGAAACACCAAAGAAGAATGATAAGTAGTGATGTATTGCCTCAAAATAACGCTAATGCGCTTATATTCGATGTACAGACGCGGCCTCGTTACTGTTTAATTATAGGTATAGGTATAAAAATTTAATTGATACTTAAAAAAGTTCCCAGAATTATGGGAAAATACCCGAAAATGCAAACACTGAAGGGTCTTGGGATATTTCTGTGAATCTATGGACGCGTCGGTGAAATCAACAATATTATTTATTGAATCAACAAAAATCATGTTTTCTTGTGAATCAACTATCTTTTCGTTGAAAATAAAATATTGTTGATTGAATATTCAAAATTTTAACGGAAGAACTTACAGTATTGTCGGGAATAATATTAATAGATACTTAGGTACCTGCGCTAACCGTACTTTACATGTCTCAACTTGTCGAGTTCAGGCACAAAATCCTACCAATATTATAAACGCGAAAGTTTGTAAGAATGGATGTTTGTTACTCTTTCACGCAAAAACTACTGAATGGATTTTAATGAAACTTTACAATAATATATATCAGCTTATACATCAGAATAACACATAAGCTACTTTTAATCCCGGGAACAAGTTCCAGTGGGAAACGGGAACGGGAAAAGATTTTCCTTTTTTTTTCGCGCAGGACTTTTTGATATAAAACGGATAGTTTAGATCCTGAATTAGCTACATATATGATACCTACTCCTGGATCCTTTCCTTCTTTACTGTTTACTTTATACATTTTATCCCAGATAATCCTGGAATATTGGATCCACGCGGGTGAAACCGCGGGGCAAGCTATTTATATAACAATAATATATATAATAGGAATGTGTGAAAAACCTATTACAAAGTATAAACATTTTGGCAGAAATATTGAAATTGTTATACTAAGAAATAATCGATCTTCTATAAAAACCACTTGTTGTTCCTAATAACCATTTGACACATTCTCGCATTAAAAATATTTAATCTTCATCTAATAATTTGTCGCGCTGTTTATATAATATTCTTGTTTCGAAACAAGTATATGTAATAATCTATTACAAAATAAAAAACATTGTAGCTGAACAATTGATATTGTTGTTCTAAGAAATAATCGATCTTCTATTAAAATCACTTGTTGTTCCTAATAACCATTTAACACATTCTCATATTGAAAATTTTTAATTTTCATCTAATAATTTGTCGCGCTGTTATTTAATATACTTGTTTTAAAACAAGTATATGTAAAAATCTATTACAAAATATAAAACATTTTGACTGAACAATTGATATTGTTGTTCTAAGAAATAATCGATCTTCTATCAAAAGCACTTGTTATTCCTAATAACCATTTTACAGATTCTCGCATTGAAAATGTTGTATTTTCATCAAATAATTTGTCGCAATATTTTATAATATTCTTGTTTTAAAACAAGTATATGTAAAAACTTATTTGAAAATTAGATAAATTTTGACTGAACAAATGATATTGTTGTTCTAAGAAATAATCGATCTTCAATCAAAACCACTTGTTATTCCTAATAACAATTGAACATATTCTCGCTTTGAAAATGTTTAATCTTCGTCTGAGAAGTTGTCAGATATCTTATGAAAAAGTCCATGTTTTAATATGAGCAATTGTGAAATATTGATCGAATCATTTGTAGTGTTTCGGAAGAACAACGACATTGTTACTTTGACAATTAATTTATCTTAATGTTACAAAGTTCACTATATTCTCGATAGGAAAATGTAAATCGTCAATTTAACAATATAATAGCGTCCGGATAACAAATCTAGCATTATTAATACTAGATTAATCGTTATCTTATACTAAAATTTTCAAAATGTTTACCTGACAATATTTACTTGATTTGAGACAGCAAATCAACAATATTTTTTTGTATTTTGAAGGAAATGGAAATTGTCAAAGTAACTATATATTGGTAAATTAAGTAAATATTATCTTGGTATTGCTAACAATATTTTTTTTGTTGATGGGACAATTCCTTTTTTACCGTGTGACATACTTCGAACTAACACCTATTTAATCACGTGGCTTATAAATCTATACTAATATTATAAAGCTGAAGAGTATTTTTGTTTGATTGAACGCGCTAATCTCAAGAACTATTGGTCGGATTTAAAAAAATATTTTTGTGTTGGATAGCCCATTTATCGAGAAAGGCTATAGGCTATATATCATCACGCTACTGCTCTTGAGAGTGGAACAGTAATCATAAATATTGACAAATCGGGGAAATTTTTAAGTATTTTTGTAGAATTTATAAGCGACGGGATTAAATAAGTGCGACGGGAGTTCAAAGTACGTCACGGGCAAAGCCAAGGGGTCACCTAGTTCTATAATAATACATAAAAAATTGTTCGAATTGTCGACATTTATGACTACTGCTCGGATTCCCAGTGTGATGATATATAGTCTATAGCCTTCCTCGATAAATGGGCTATGTAACACAATAAAAAATTCAATCCGACCAGTAGTTCCTGAGATTAGCGCGTTTAACCAAACAAACAAACTCTTCAGCTTTATAATATTAGTATAGATTAAAGAAAGAATAAACAAAGATGAGATATTAATTCAAATGATACTTATACTTGACGGACGGTGAGCAAAAACTAACTGACTTATAGTCAGTAATTTAGCGACATTAAGGTAAATTCCGGTACCAGGCGAGCTACTGTGCTCTAAAGAATATAAAGTGGTCTAATATATTAGTGGAAAGATTGCAGCGCTCGTGGTCCCACGGACTCAGTGTTCTGTAAACGATCACTGCGTTAAGCAACTTCCGCTATGGCTGGTCACGGATGGTGACCACTTTGTGGCATTTACATTTGCGAGCGTTTCCGTGCTTCGGAAATGCTCGCATCAGTTCTTGTTAAGCCTGATATTAGACGTGATGTCAGACAGCACCAAGGACTCACATGAGCAGCGTTCGTGGTTGCTCATGTATGCTGATGATATCGCTATGGCAGGCGCGGACAGGGGCAGGTTGGAACGACGTGAGAAGGCTTGGAAGGAGATGCTTGAGAACGGCTCGACCGATCCCACCGGGTGTGGCGTATGCGTCTGCATAGGCGATGATGTGGTCGAGCGCACGGACCAGGTTAAATACCTGGGATCTGTATTTCATGCATTGCTGCCGCGTTGTCCAAGTGGCGGGAGAAGACTGATGTCATTAGTGACCCAAAAAGGGACAGGTTGAAGGGACAGGCCTATAAAACAATCATTGGACCTATCCTTTTACATGGCTGCGAGGCGTGGGCACCACTGGAGCGACTCAAGCAGGAGCTGCGTGTCACGGATATGAATATTCTGCGGTGGATGTGTGGGGTCACGCGGATGGTGGCGTGAGGAATTCTCGCGGCAATACGCGCGCAGCCTTCACGTCCGTGACTGCAATGTCACGGATAAGCTGCAAGAGTGTCGCCTTTGGTGGTACGGTCACGGTCTTGCGGTAACCGCCGGGCTACGGAAACAAATTTCTGGTCATGTCGACCCCGCCGAGTCCTGGTAAGAGGAGAAAACCCAAGAAGTGCTGGCTTGACGTCGAAAAGGTTGACATGCGTGCCATTGCAATGGTTTCACTATAGGGGATGCCGACGTTCGTGCAAAGTGTAGGAGAAAAAGTAGGAAAGCGGGACAGACGCTCGGACGATGATGAATAAATAGGTTTATTTAACAAATTAGATTATTTGTCATTAAAATAAGTATTGAGTAGTAATGAATAGTGAGAGAGAATTATATCATCACGCTACGCTAAGCAATATTACTGACTTTAATTTTCACAGTGTGAATGGGACCGTGTCGGGAGTTATATACAGTTTTGTAAATGAAATAAAGTAAATATATCCTTCACATACTATACAGTAACAGAATATCGTAGCAACACGACACGGATTCACACTAAAATCACAGTACGATTGCAATAAGATTGTCAGCGACTTATTATGAAAATGTTTGAAGCAAAGTCATTCTTAAACATTATTTATTAATGAAGTTACTACATGTATATTATTATCATCATCATCATGGTACATAATTAAGATAAATTTTGGCTAAAATAGTCTGCTATGATAATTTATAAGTCCATTAATAGTTTTTAGGCGGTTAGCTATGGTAACCAATTTAAGAAATTTTTCTTTATTGCGAAGCGCTCGTGGCCCCGAGGTCTCAGTGTTCTGTAAACGATCACTGAGTTACGCAACTTTCACTATGACTGTTCCTCGGATGGGTGACAACAGCAGGTAGCCACAACCTGCGACTGTCTATTTCAACACGGCAATGGTCTCACCACCTATTACGTGGGACAGGAATACACATGGTGGGCATATAATATGCCTCTGCCAAAACTTCAATACCTGGGACTGGGCTTGTAAATAAAAAACTTGAAAAAAAAAATTTGTGATGTAATTGTAATAAAATTTTATTCTTTTTAAGTTATAATAATATTTTTTTTAATATATTTTTTTTTATAGATAATATAATATGTAACTAACAACAGATGTAAAAAGATAATATTAATGTAATAATAAATAATTAATAAAAACATAAAATAAAAAAAAGCAACAAGTGTCGTGACAACTTTTCGTAAGAATTTAAAAAGATGATGTTAATGTAAATAATTAATAAAAATTTAAATTAAAAAAAGCAAATAGCAAAAAGTGTCGTGACAACTTTTCGCTAGAATTTTTTCCGTCTAGCCCCCTTTCACAACGCGCGATAAGGAACTTCGTTCCAATAATTATATAAATAACATAAAATTGCCAATATCTTTCTTCACATTTTGCTCATCATTATCCAAATTTCAAGTACCTAGCTCATTACTCTTAATCAATTACAAAATTAAAGAAAATAAAAGTATTTAAAAACATGGTAAATAAAATGACCAATATTTGAAATTTAGAAATTAATTGCAAAAAAAAGTCGCCACTACCGAGTCTTGAATCAAAATCCACAACGCTATAAAAACACTCTTAAAACGGTATTTACAAACGAACTGTGGAATTGATTTCAAACTAAAAATTACGTTGACAAGCCCCGAGTATCAAATAACACGACAGAATTCCCCTCCAAAATAAACCGCACCTTTGCGTCTTTTATTTATAACTCGTCTTCTTTGATGTATTTCTTTCAAGATCTTATGACTAAAATGTCCTCAATGACACTCAAATAAAAGACTTTTAAATGGATTTGATTCAGTCGTACGACGTGCTTCCGACTTGCGCCTTTCGATACTTATTTTTTTTCGTTCTCTTTTTAAATTCATTGTTCTTATTGTGTCTTTAAAATTGCGTGATTTGCACTTCTTATTTCAAAATGTCTTTTTAATAGCATCAACTTAACGTTAATACTTTTTGTCGTCTTTTTCTTCAACTTAGTGTATTCCCAATTGCTTCTAGACTCCGAGATTTGGAACCTGGGGTCTACTTTTATTTAACTGCTAGGAGTAGCTACCGTTTGACCTTTTCTGCTATTGTTCAGAACGACTGCCGTCTGACCTCTCAATTCCGTAAGGGCGACTTTTTCTTTGCCCCGTCGGTTTATTTGTTGTCGGGTATTCAGCAGTTACGTTGTTGGTGAGGTCGCTTGGGCTCCGGAGATCTAAATGTGGCTTCTTACGCCTAAATTAGCGCCTTCTCTATATTATTAACCCTGTTTACTGTTTTCAAATGTTAAACAATTAAAATCGGCCTATCGCAGTCCAGTGCTGGCCTCGACTGCTTCGGTGGCGCAGTGGTAGTGTATGCGACTGTCGTGACTGAGGTTCAGGGTTCGATTTCCGGGTCGGAAAAAATATTTGTGTGATCCACAAATGTTTGTTTCGGAGTTTGGGTATTTCTTATGTATAATATGTATGTATTTAGAAATATATAGGTATGTTTATCAGTCGTCTAGATCCCATAACATAAGCTTACATTTGGGCAAGACGAAAAAAATGTGCCACAATAAATATATTTATGTTTATTTATTTACTTAGGCATCGCCAAAATTATTCATTCGTTGTGTTTGCTTGTGAAGATATATTTGGAGTTACTGACGCGATGACGTCAGCTAGACGTACTTACTTTTAAACTTTTGCGTTGCATGATTAAAATTAGTGTTAAATACAGTTATTAAAAAAAAAAAACACGTATTGTGTTGCTCACCATTATACATATGTCTACGATCTTTGTTGTAATGTTGTATTTGTAGTTGTATTTGAGGGGTGACCTGGTGATCTGTAGCACAGGTTACTTTATTTTAACCTAAATCAAGACACCAGCTTCTCACAAAGAGGAAAATAAAAATGTACATATAGAGAATGATGATTTCTCATGGGTCTTGTTGTTTTTTTTTTCTTGTAACCCGTATTGTTTCATCTTGTATTCTGTTTTTCTTTTTGTGAGGAGAAATAAATAAATATATATTAAATATATATATCATATTATTACGCGATTATGTATTTTACCATAAATAGCTTGGCGTTTCGACTGGGTTGCACGAGCCGTGGTCACAAGCAGACTCACACGTGGTCACAAGAGTCTGTTTGTGACCACGGATCTTATGTGCATTTGACTGCCTCTGTGGCGCGGTGGGAATGTATCCGACTGCTACTCAAGAGGTCGTGGGTTCGATTCTCACCCAGGATAAAACTTTGTGTGATGAGCACGATGGTTTATTCTGTGTCTGGGTGTTATTTATCTATAATATGTATGTATTTAGAAATATATAAGTATGTTTATCAGTTATCTGTTTACCATAGTACAAGCTCTGCTTAGTTTGGAATCAGATGACGTTGTGCGAGTTGTCCCAACTATATTTATTTTATTTATTCACACTAAAGTTATCTAGACGTGTTGGCACAGGGTTTCCCTGTGAGTTTTCCTTCTCTTCACCATTTGGTCTTCGTCTGTTTGTCAGAATTATAATAGGTCCAATTCTGTAAATTAACCTTTTTTCTGGTGGATGTTGAAAATATTATCTTTTTTGTTTAGAATTGTTAATGTAAACTTCTCCAGCGTGAGAATGTCCACACCCAGACTCACCCCGAGGTCCTAGCTCTACAACGTTTGCGCTAAGCATTCGGCCAGTGTATACAGCGTCGTGTCTTCGCTGCAGTTTTTTTTTGCATTTTATACCACTGACGTAGACGCCAAGCATACGGCCCACGTGATGGAAAGTGTCCCCGCAGTGCTGGTAGGCACTTTGGTGTTTGAAACTCACTGAATCACTCTGTACCTGGTAAATATTTGTGACCTGCGGTAAGTGAGGCTGCCATTTAGCTTCTTTATGAAATACAATAAATTCTGTAACTAAAAGTAAGCACAGTTTAAAAAAATCGCCTTATTATTTAGTGTGTACAAATTTATGAGACACCGGCAATGAAGAACAAAAGAGATGTTAAATAAAACATAACATTTGTAGAAGTATTTTACGTTCGAAATATAAATATTATCGGCTAGCAACATTCGAGAGCGACATGGCGGCTATAGACTAACGTTTACGACCCATAAAACTATTTTAATCTGGCCATTACTATGCTAGTGGCCGTCGTCAATTAGGAGAATGGCTAGTGTTGCCACATTGCTCAACGTACCCCGTATAAGACGAGTTTTTTGTAGAAATAAATTTATATTAATCATCATTTCTTTAGTGCATTTTGTGTTGCCTGCTACTTCATTACGCAACCTAATTAAGTTGATATACTAACTAGTTAACTATTTAAGCCTCATATAGTTATAAAATGTCCAATATCGAAACACGTGTCAGCAATGAGATGCCTTTACACTCTCCAATTTGGAAATCAATATTAATTTATATAATAAACTAGCGGATTCGACAGACGTTGTCCTGCGGATACCGACTTCAGCGACTTATTTTTTGATTTTTGAATCAATACCGTCCAGGGCGCTATCCAAACTTTTACAAAAAAGTCACTGGTCCAGCCGTTTACTAAGATATCAGACACATACACACGTACAGTAGAATTATATATTTAAAGATGGGATGCCACTATCTGATGAAAAGTCATAGCGGCATCTAACAAATTAAGGGCCACTCTTAAAGTCTACAAGATTATTCACATTCACGACAACCCAATGATGTACCTACTTCTTTATGTTCCGCTTGAACAAACCGGGGTTTGTTAGAGGAGGGAAACCCAAACAGAGTATTATAAGTTTCTGTGGTTTGGCAGAGAAACTACTCTTTGTTTATCCATCTTTCACATCAGAAATCAAAGAATTAACGTCTTTTTCGTGGTGACATCTCCATATTTGATTCGGAGTGACATCTCAAAGGAGACGAAAGAAGTAACGAAAAAATAACTAATCTTCACCGGAAGACTATTAGTGGGCAAATAGATTTCCCGCTCAGTTCCGCAGGCCCCTTCTGTTGGTCATAGAGGGTTCCAGATAAGGTCTCAGAGGCCCAACCCATTATTTAAAACGGTTTGAAGTCAACTTGTTGATAATAAGAACGGGTGGTTAGTGAGATTGTGAAGTCACAAAAAGACATTGCGAAATTTTGTGCAGTCTTTCGGAAGTTATGCAATAAATTTCGGTACCTAATGTCCCACATAGGTAATGTACCTACCATACCAGATATGGTGAAAATGAGGATGCTCGCTACTGATTACCACCAAATGTTTTAAACCATATTCTTTATGAGCAAATACTCGTAAATGACTTGTGATTATTTTATGATATGATGACAGGTTCCAATTTAATTTCAGAAAACAGAATCTTTCTTCATGTCTGACTTTTGCATGCTTGAATGCTATTGCCATTCGCTAGCGTGGACGCTTTGTAGGCCACAGTCAAATGCTCTGTCTCATTGACTGGAGAAGGCGACCAAGGTTAATTATAAAGTGAAACTATTTCTTTAAATACTTGTATCTACCTAATAGTAGATTATACGAACTAAATGTAATGTTTGTGAACCCGTGAGCGTAAAATAAATTAAAAACTCAATAATGGTCTAGTTGAAAATCAGCGTCAGGCTCTAGCCTGGCACTATGCTGAAAAACCCTTTTGTCATAGACGTGTGGCATGCATTACACATTTGTACCGCAATGTCTGCCTTTGTGGCGCGGTGGGAGTGCATCCGACTGCTACGCAAGAGGTCGTGGGTTCAATTCCCACCCAGGATAAAACTTTGTGTGATGAGCACGATGGTTTATTCTGTGTCTGGGTGTTATTTTTCTATAAAATGTATGTATTTAGAAAAATACAAGTATGTTTATCAGTTATCTAGATCCCATAACACAAGCTAATATTAGCTTACTTTGGGCTAGATGGCGCTGTGTGAAAAGTGTCCCACAATATTTAAAAAAAAAAAGTATTTTTAAGTTTTTTTTGTGTGCCAATTTTGTGATAAGGAAACGTTTCTTTCTTTCTTACTTTATAAATGCGATTGCTAGGTTACTATTATTTGGAACAACACGGCTCCCACGCCTATTTACATTGCGCTGTTTTCAATAAGTAAACACAAACCCTTATACAGAGCGTAATCTGGCAACCCAGCTATAATCATGCTCGGAGTTGCTCACCGAAAAAACTCTTGCGCGGCCAGTCCGACCTGTTTCACGTTCGCAGAATTGGCGCGTGAGCGAGAGAAAAAGAAACGTTTAAAATACTATAGACCGGTGGCACGAACGACTGGATGTCGTCAAGGATCACTGCTTCTAAAGGTTTGTTCAATATTCATGTAATTAATTGAAAATGTAACCTTTTTGGGTAGGTATGAAGCCCTTTCGCCCGTGACATCATCATAATCGCTTATTACTTTTACAAAAATGTATGAAATATTTTCTGATTTGTTGATATTTACTGCTCCGCTCTTCTGGGTAGTAGCGTGATGTTATATAGCCTTCCTCGATAAATGAACTATCCAATACAAAAATAAACTATTCGGGAGGTAGACCCTGAAATTAGTGCGTTCAAACAAACAAACTCTGCAGTTTTATATATCAGTAAAGAGGGACTGTCGGGATATTTACCATGTCTACTTTCATTCGCGAGTATCCGATATTTCAGTACTGTTGCAAACGCCATGATCACGGAGTAACTGGAAAGTAGACATGGTAAATATCCCGACAATCAATATTTTAATAATGTTTATGACCATGACAGTTTAAATTCAGATAGGGTAGATGTAATTCCTATGAAAAATTTATAATTCAATCTATAACACTATCTGTTTATCTGTCTCAGTGTAAGTGGTAGTGCATACGACTGCGATTTCTGATCCCGGGTCTCAACAAATATTTGTTAAAACCACAAATTGTGTTTTTAAATACGACCTGTAGTTCCTGAGATTAGCGCGTTCAACCAATCAAACAAACAAACAAATAAACTCTTCTTCAGCTTTATAATATTAGTATAGATAGTAAAATTGAAGTGTCTGTTTGTAATTCGATATTAACAGCTCTTTCTTCACTTAACCACAGATAATATGGGCCGTCTAGTCCATGGGCACGGCCCAACGGATGGGTAAGCATTTTTTTACTACTGAGGTGGCAAACTAGCATACTAGTTTGCCACCTCAGTAGTAAAAAAATTGTTGAAATGAAACATGGTTAAAGATCTTAGATAGCCGAGCTGTAATTATATATAATTGAGCACTGATGCTCAGTTCCATTGCCTGCTGTGTTCCAGGGTTGTAATTGTAAGTCCAAGACATTGCAGTCACTCATTTGTATTCCCTCTATAGAAGTATAAATGTTGGATTTGGGTGTTTCCTATATGTATTTAGAAATATATAAGAATGTATATAAGTTGTTTAGATCGCATAGTACAAGGTCATAGCTTAGTTTGAGCTAGATGGCTCTGTTTAAAAAGTGTCCCACAATATTTATTTATTTTATTTATTACTAGTTGACGCCCGCGGCTCCGCACGCGTGTTTAAGTTTTCCCGTTCCCGTTTACCACAGGAACTTGTTCACGGTATAAAAAGTAGCCTATATGTTATTCTGATCTGTAAGCTATATTATTGTAAAGTTTCATTAAAATCCATTCAGTAGATTTTACGTGAAAGTATAACAAACATCCATTCTTACCAACTTTCGCGTTTATAATATTAGTAGGATTTACAGGCAATAAACGCTGAATGAAACATAGGATAGGAAGTGGTTCTTCTATCATCATGGTTTCATCTACCAGGGTAAACGCTGAAGGTAGCGATATAAATACATATAAAGCAATAAGTATGCAACACTTATAACTTGTACCACCGATAAAGACAAGCATTTTCAAATACGGGGGCGATTATGTTGCTGCTGTTTCCTGTTTCCATGTTGCTGTTTCCATCGCCGATGTTTCGGTGAATACGCAGATACCGAAGCTCCTTATATGGATGGCTATTAAATAAACTTTTATGTGGCATGGGAATTATACGAGAAAGTATATCACGATAATTACTGCTTCGTAAACTCAACTGTAGTGAATTGGTGCTCTCTCGGGCTCAAATCCCGGGTACGAAATAAGTACATGTATGGGATCACAAATGTTTGTTTCCTATGTACATGTATATTATTACAAATACATGAGTATGTTTATCAGTTGTCTAAATCCCATACCATATTAAGCTTATATAAATTTACTTTGGGCTGCATGGTGCTGAATAAAAAAAAAGTAAATTGTTTATAACTTGCTTTCTTGTATGTCTATTTGAGCCGAAATTATAACCATAGCTCAAAGTGCAGGAACATCCACATTGCACATTGCAGGAAAATCCAAAAAAAAAAGAAGGACTATTCAGTATAATATAAAAATATAGAGCCTACCTACATATTTTTCTTGTCTGTTGTAATGAAGATTTCAGTCATCATTCGTCATTCTCAATTAAGTGTGTGGCTTTTCGGTTATGACAATTCTACTTTTCTCGACTTTATAGAAGATCGATCGAAGAGAATTTCGACTAGAAGCGCTCGTGGCCCCGCGGTCTCAGTGTTCTGTAAATGATCACTGAGTTACGCAACTTCACTATGGCCGGTCCTCGGATGGGTGACCACTTTGTGGCATTTACATTTGCGAGCGTTTCCGTGCTTCGGAAGGCACGTTAAGCTGTTGGTCCCGGTTGCCAGTAAAATGGCAGTCGTTAAACCTGGTTGAAGGCCTTATGGGCGGCTTGAAAAAGTTCAACAGCAGGTAGCCACAACCTGCGTCTGTCTATTTCAACACGGCAATGGGCTCACCACCTATTACGTGGGACAGGAATCCACACGGTGTAAAGTGGGCATATAATATGCCTCTGCCACCCCTTCGGGGATAAGGCGTGATGGATATTTATATTTATTTCGACTTTATATATAGGCTGTCCCTTTTTCGTGATTCACAATAACAAACACTTTTTGTTTATCACGTACCAGCGTACCTACTGGATCATGTTAATTACTCTATAGCACAGAATAAAAAATATACTTAGCAGCAATGTTGCAATGTAATAAACAAGAATGTTTTAAACAAGAAGAAGAAATAGTTTCAGTAGTTTCAGTATAAATTTATATTTGTTGTTATTCTAATTTATAAGTTAGTAATATACAACTTTATTTTTCTTTTCTGCTTGGGAATGTCCTGGGAATTGCAACGGATCCTGTTTTCATGTTTTATTATAATGCCATTTTTCATTCTCGCTGTTATAATATGGTATTATGTGTTTAACCTTTTAATGTATATAAATAAAATATCACAACTGCAGTCACGTACATTCATTATCATGTAGGTAGTGTATTACAGAGGTGTCAACGCGGAACCCAATTAAAGCGAGAATGTGACGTGCATAACTTAGTGGATAAGTAAGTACCTGTAGTCAGGGTGCACTCAAAATCCGGTATCGGCTTTTTCTCGTAATAATTTAAACTCGATCTAGTCTCCTGTAGACCTATGACTGCATCTGTGGCGCGGTGGAAGACGTGGGAGTGTATCCGGCTGCTACGCAAGAAGTCGTGGGTTCGATTCCCACCCAGGATAAAACTTTGTGTGATGAGCACGATGGTTTATTCTGTGTCTGGGTGTTATTTATATATAATATGTGTGTATTTAGAAATATATAAATATGTTTATCAGTTAATATCTGGCTTCCATTGTACAAGCTCTGCTTAGTTTGGAATCAGTTGGCGTTGTGTAAGTTGTCCCAACAATATTGCTGTATTTCGGTATGTATATTGTCACTTCATGCACAAATATAGTATGTTTAAGGGTTTACAACAAATTGCAAGGTATTTTGTAATTATTTTAGTTATAGAATTTTAGAGATTCATCACGTCGTAAAACTTTGTTATTGGCTAAGTGTCTATACATGTGAATTTGCCCATGAAAAATGTAAAATAGCTGTTAAGATTCCGAATAAATAAATATTTGACATAGGTAGTAGGTATAAAAAAATATTATAGGTACAGCCAGCCTTAGAAGTAAATTCACACAATCTGTAGCTACAGAATAGATTTAATTGTGAATGAACATTTGCATGTATTTTTTTGATGTGAAACATCTGTAGGTGAGGGTACGCCTATAGACGAGAGTTAAACTGATTTTTGGCGAGGTCAGAATATGTCCATAGCGACGCAACGCAACACTATATTGATAGTATATTATGTAAGTACTAGGTATACGTAGTCAAATAATTTCTAAATTAAATAAATAAAATAAATAAAAAAATAAATAAATAAATAAATGGCTCTGGTCATACTCTTAAAATGACGATATAAATATGGTGGAGAATTTCAACTTGATTCGATACGGTTCGGGTAGTTCAGGTGGCTAGAATATTGCCCTGGTTAGGCAAAGGTCACAGGTTCAATCCCTGTCTCGAATCAAATTGTCTTTTTCCACTTTATTAAAAAATTATGAGAAATTTAGCAAATATTTGCTTTAAAAATTTATCAATAAATAAAGAACTAAAAAACTATCTTCACGCTGTATCCCTGACGGGGTAGTCAGAGAGGACAGATCGCCAGGCTTTGCGATCCATGCATACTTCTTTCGCTTCTTCAAGATTCATCAATCGCTTCATACACGCACGTCTGGGTATCCGAGTACTTTTGACCTTTACGTTTTTGAGCAATCTGCTCACGTGGTCTTCATATGTAAGTCTCGGCCTACCCTGACTAAATAATTAATAATTAATTAATAATACTTGTAACTATTTATATTTTAGAAGGTTAGCCCCAGGGCCATTGTGGAGCACTCATCTGTGTTTAAATTGCTATACCTCCACCTCTGGGTTTAGTGTTAATTTATGCCAATATTCTTACGATACGATGTAATTATTTCTTCTTCATTGTCATGTCATGGGAATACACCCCAGTTACTTCCAAACCATAAGCTCATAAGGTACGAGGATTTGGAACTTGGTTTGGCTGCTAGGAACACTTTTGTTGGACTTTTAATGTTCGGCATTGTACTCTTACCTCCTAACACGGAAAGGACGCCTGTGTGGACGGGTTGAATCTGTTATTTCAATCGTGTGAAAATAGAATCAAAATCGTCGCTCAATAGAAAGCAACCGGTACAATTTTGACAGTTTTTCGTAGTCTACTTTACAATCGTACTTCAAGAGATCCGAGAGATTCAAGAGGACAGATCCGCCCGGCTTCGCGACGCATGATGATGCATGATGATTGATGCACGCCATGCATACTTCTTTCGCTTCCTGTAGATTCATTAATCGCGTCATATATGCATGTCTGGGTATCCGAGTACTTTTGACTTTTCCGTTTTTGAACAATCTGCTCACGTGGTCTTTATATGTAAGTCTCTGCCTACCCTGACTCCTTCTACCCTCTACTTTCGCACAATATATATTCTTCGTCAATCGTTCTTCATTCATTCGTTATATTCTACAAGTAAATCTCCCAAACGCACCTACCAAAGTACAAAATGACCTTTCTTTTAGAAAGTGCGGAAAGCAATTAGATCTAAAGTATTCCGCTCGTAAACTAGTGCAATGAGTATAACAGCTACTGTTTTTGTCTTAGTTGGCGGAGTGCGTTAATGAAGGTCGCCGTCGCGTCGGGGAACAGTCAGCGCGACAAATGCTCCAGGGTTGCCACGTATTTAAATTTTTTTTTTTTTTTTTGTTTTTAGTTTATATTACCAAACTGTTAACGTTTTCGCGGTTTTGTGAGTATGACATAAACTTGCAGATATATTATGATTACTAGGTGCCCCCCCCCCGGCCTCGCCAATGACATACTTCGGACTCCCGTTGCACCTATTTAAGCCCTTCGCTTATAAATTCAACAATAATGCATTAAAATTTGCCGACTTGTGACTACTGCTCGGCTCTCCAGGGAAGTAGCGTGATAATTTACAGCCTTCCTCGATAAATGGGCTATCTAACATAAAAATATCTTTTTTATAATCCGACCATTAGTTCCTGAGATTAGCGCGTTCAACTAAACAAACAAATAAACTCTTCAGCTTAATAATATTAGTTTGTATAGATTATAAATATTATCCTTTAATTAAAACCTAGCAATAGTTGTCAGCAGCGCTCTGTAATGCTTGCGAGTAAAATTACCTTAGCTCCTTTTTTTTTCATGTGTAAATCTTCATGAATGTTATGCTGGACTCTTACCGACTAAAACCAAACGTTTCCCTTCCATTTGCATCTTCATTTTAGCCCCTTCTACCTATTATAATCTACTATTTAAATGTTGCAGCAACATTCACAGATCTTCCTTTTCTTTCTTCGTACATAAGGCGACCAATACAGTCAATTTGACAGTTCTTAAACCGAGAAAATAGTTGACGGCCATTTTGAGGTGTTACATTTGTAGCATATATTATATCATTGTGTTTATTATTAGAAGCGCTCGTGGCCTCGCGGTCTCAGTGTTCTGTAAACGATCACTGAGTTACGCAACTTTCACTATGGCTGGTCCTCGGATGGGTGACCACTTTGTGGCATTTACATTTGCGAGCGTTTTCGTGCTTCGGAATGCTCGTTAAGCCGTTGGTCCCAGTTGCCAGTAAAATGGCAGTCGTTAAGCCTGGTTGAAGGCCTTATGGGCGGCTTGAAAATATCAACAGCAGGTAGCCACAACCTGCGTCTGTCTATTTCAACACGGCAATGGGCTCACCACCTATTACGTGGGACAGGAATCCACACGGTGAAAAGTGGGCATATAATATGCCTCTGCCACCCCTTCGGGGATAAGGCGTGATGGATATTTATTTTATTGTGTTTATTTATTTCTTTAATCGAATCTAAGGGTAGGTTACAAGGTTTGCTTCGACGTTCCTCTTCTTTTACAACTCTACGTACCAAAACGAAGCTATTAGATTTAAAAAGTATAATATATATTAGTTTTAGATTCTCGCAACCTTACAATTAACAGGTACTTACTTAATAGGTATCGGAAGACCACCGGTCCATGGTCCGCAAGACCACACGGGTTTAGATTATATAATTATGATCATCATAAAAATATTACGTGTAATTTCTTTGTTATTCTGCAGCTTGTAAAATTGAAGTATTCGAGCACAATAGTGAATTTGTAATTTATTCATAGGTACTGTCGGCAGATACATTGGGCTCGCATACTGATCGCTCTCGGAACGATTTGCCGTTTTAGTACTTCCACGATTCTTATGAGTAATATGTGGTTCATGAATATTTTATTCGCACTAAAATTGGTAATAAGTCGGATTGAACGTGACTTTTACATGGCAATAAACGTTGTATTGATAGCTGTTTGACATGATACACACAATGTTAGTTCAATTTCAGTAGATTTAATATAACAAAAACGAAATTTTGCGTAAAAACACTTATGTGTAGTAGATGTCGACTGACAATGTACGTGAGTTTAATTAAAATTGTTCAGTAGACGGTTGAAGCAAGGTCTTTTCATTTAGTTGGATATTTATTATGTAGTTTCCTACATTTCTTGGTTTTTATGAATTTTCAAGAATGAAACGAATTATCGTTTTCCATTACTTTTAGAAATGGATGAAGGCAAAAGTAAGGAAATGGAGGATTCAGACATCAAAAGTGATACTAAAACTGTTAACATTTATGTATCCTTCCCCTTTTTTATCAATTAATCACGCCTTATTTCAAGGCCAATACGCCCTATTTTTAAGTAGAAGTCAGAAACTAGATTCACTTTTGCTCGAAATGAAATGAAAAAAAAAAATTCATACATTTTAAGAAAGTATTTTCTATCCATAAGATGTGAAGGCTTATAAAATAAAGGATAATAAAAAAAAATCTATTGTTTTCTCATTTTTCTCTATGTTATTGGCCTGGCTACTAAGAACTTAAAGCTAAATATTGTTTTAAATTGATATTTGTTCTAAATATTTTCATTGTCATTTAAATCACAGTCTATGTAGTAAAATATTGTATTAAGTCAGAGTCAGCCTTAAGCCTGTGAAATATTGAATGTGTTAATGAAATGTTCAATAGTGTTTGTGGCGTATCAAGAAAATCAAAAGCGTTATAACCTTGCTACACTATTAAAAACATCACCTTTCTACAATATTAAACATATATGTCTATTAAAAACGACAAAAAAAAACGAAGCTACAATTATTTTTTATTTCTTATTCAATGTAATACAGAAAAAAATACACATTTTAAATGGGGCAACCCTAGCCAGGTCACGCGTTAACTTCTGTAGTAGCGGTGATAATAACAGCGCGGTAGGTGCAACGATTGTTTTGTGTCCCGACGGCTACCGGAGTTTTGCTGAGGTTTTGGTAACAAAGGAATGGATTATATTGGACTTTATTGGTAAAAAATTGAAAAACCTTAATTGCTAAAATAAATGGTAAGATTTTTATTGGTAAAACTAATCATTTACTTTAAACGAAATTGCTATCTAGGTAAAAAACTACAACAAAAAGTGTCTGTCTCTTTATTGTTCCTTCATACTAAACTAGGAACGCGCCCTATCTAACAATAGATTTATTTTTTACTATAGATTTATTTAAACCGTATTATGGTTCTATATATGGTTAACCGTATTCCAAATTTAAATTAACATTGGTTAAAAGAATTTCAAATAGATTTTAAAAATAAAATTGTTGAAAATGTCGATAAATAAGAAAAAGTAAGTACCTAAGCATAAGAATTATTTTTGTAACTTGCACAGTGAACAAATGATAGTATAGTCATGCATGTATAATCTTAAATCGTAAAAGAGGCAAGCTCACAAATGGACAATCTTTTGCTATTTAGAATATTTGTTAATATAAATACTTAAGTTTATTAACAACTAGATGCAGCTTCGCCCGTGGAATATTTCGTCCTCCCGTCGCACCTAGGTATTTAATCCCGTCGCTTATAAAACCTACAATAATGCATACAAAATTGCCCGATTTGTCGACATTTATGACTACTGCTCTGCTCCCCAGTGTAGTAGCGTAATGATATATAGCCTATAGCCTTCCTCGATAAATGGGTTATCTAACACAAAAAGAATTTTTCAAATCCGGATTAATTTCGGAAGGCGGAATTTCAAGGATTGTCCATGCCATGTTGCATGCAAATCCGATGAAAAATGCGACCTGTAGACTGAATGGACGGTCGGACCTTAATAGCATTTTACCCGTAGCAGTGGAGTTAAAACGGAGATTTTCGTCGGCTCGCTGCGCTCGCCACCTCAGTCAATAAACGCCGGGACTCACTGCTTGCCACGGCGCTTCAAAGTACTTATGTAAAGGACGTAGTTACGGGGCTTAGCTTGTATACTTTATATTTAATGGTGAAGGAAAGCAGGTATGTAGCTGTAAGCAGATAAATCAGCCTCTCAATAGAACATTTGGCGGGAAGAGTGACAAGTGCGGACGCTTGCTTTATATTATTTTCTAAAACTAGTGCATTTATCTTGATTTATGTGCGGGAGTGGTGGTTTCTTGGACATAAAAGTTGTGTTAACGTGCCATAGTGAAAGACAATGATATACTCGTATATGCAGTGAAATGATATTTTTTCTCTTGCCGCGAAACGTCCACTGACAACCTTAGTATAAGAATCACCATTATACTGAGGGCAAGGACCAGGACGGACAATGAGGACACGACATCGACTGGACAGGACTAATTAGAAGATAAGATTGAAGAAATATGATATAAAAAATAAGATTTGGCTAAAAGGTCTTAGAAACCAGGCCATTAAATAATTATTAAAAAAAAAATAAAGCCTCTCAATAGTTCATAAGTTATTCACTTCACACCTGTTACGTGGGACAAAAACGCATACGGTGAAATATGGGCGTGTAGTATGTCTCTGCCACCCCATCGTGGATAACATAATGATAATGATGACATAATGATCTTCAAAATACCTATAATGTATTTTGAATATCATTTGTATGTTATAAAAATTCAAATAAGTATAATGACTAAGGTTAGTGTAATTACCTACCTACCTACCAACTTACTGACTCATAATAGTGGACACGACATCATGCTATTAGCTTTGAATCATTTATATACCTACCGATTTAATCGTTATACCTTGAACGTCGATATAAACATACTAGGTGACCTACCCGGCTTCGCCCGTGACATACTTTCAACTCCTGTCGCACCTATTAATCCCGTCACTTAATACCTACATTCTACAATACTGCATAAAAATGTTCCCGATTTGTCAACATTTATGGCTACTGCTCCGCTCTCCATAGTAGTAGCGTGATGATATATAACCTATAGTCTTCCTCGATAAATGGGCTATCTAAAACAATAATATACTTTTTTCAAATCTGACCAGTATTTCGTGAGATTAGCGCGTTCAACCAAACAAACATACTCTTCAGCTTTATAATATTAGTAAAGATTAATGTGTAACACGCGATATGTTGTAAGTTTGTAATAAATCTTTTATGGCTGATCAGCCAAAAGGCAATGTGTAAACATTTCTTTAGGGAACAAACCAACCAACCAGCCTTCACGTTGTATATTGCTAACGAGGTTTATTTAGAGAGGACAGATTGCTTTGCGATCCTTGCATACTTGTTTCGCTCCCTGCAGATTCATTTGTACAAGCGCATTTTGAAATAATCAATAAGGTTTCGGTAGTGTAGTGTATGATAAGTATACTTAGGTGGTTATATCTTGATTATGTAGATAATAATCTACCTACCTTAACCAATGACTATTCTAGTAAAAGCAACCATTTTAATCCATATCACTACACATTATAAAACAAAGTCGTCTGTCCCTATGTATGCTTAGATCTTTAAAACTAAGTAAACAATTACAATGCGGTTTTCTATAATAGTTAGAGTGATTTATAAGAAAGGTTTATATGTATAATTTGTTAAGTTATTGTATACATGGACTAATTGATAACGATATTTGTTGGGGGTGTCGGAAAAAATAAGCCGTCTGGGAGCTTTAAACGAAAACGCTGCCCAAACCCTTTGAGATATAACAAAATAATCCACGGTGCAATTGTGTATCTAATGTAGGTCTACAAAAAAGTCCGCGACGATATACATGTCTATCTCTTCGGAATAACATATTATATCCATTATAATACTTTAAAAATTCAGCAATTATAAAGCGGTAATTTGAAGGCTATTTACACAAATATGCTATTAATCCTTATCATTTTTACTGCGTTAGTTGGCTTCAGCATTTCATGAAGATTATTTTGTCCCTTTACACCTTGCAAATTAAATGAATATATTACGAGTTATAGCAAAATCAAAATAATTCACAAAGAAATTTCGTGTAACCATAACTCGACCGGGCCGTTCGGGCGTACTGGACATTGGAGTTCTATTTAACGAATTTGAAAATTGTTCACACATTATTTTGAAATAAGCGACGGCATTAAATGGGTGCCATGGGGTTCGAAGTATGTCACGGGCGAAGCCGGGCGGGTCAGCTAGTTAATATTTACAGCTGAAGAGTTTGTTTGTATGATTATTTCTATGATTGAACGCGCTAATCTCAAGAGCTACTGGTTCGAATTGAATATAGGCTATATATCATCACGCTACTATTCTGGTGATCGTAGCAGTAATCATAAATGTCAACCAATCGGAAAATATATTCCTAGACTTTCGTAAAAATAAAAAGTGACGGAATTAAATGGATGCGACGGGGGTTAGAAGTAGGTCACGAGTAGAGCCGCAGGGGGTTAGCTAGTTCTATATAAAATAGAACAACACTGTATAACACAGCAGCAGTAGGTCTAATAAAGTGATTGGGTTGCAAAGATCTGTGCGGAATTGGGCATCTTTGCAACCTAATATTAGGTATCCCCACTAGAGACCCAGTTGACAGCGCTGAGTTACAGAAGATTCAATCAAGGGGCTAGCTGGCGTAAAAGTTAATAAATACGAAGAAAAGAAACGAATAGGTCGTAGTCACGGGTGCGGCCAATCCGGAGATCACAATATCCCCCAATGAACCGGGGTTTCTGGACTCGCCAGCGTCCATGCCTTAAAAGGGGTTGAAGTACTAGTGCCTTCCCGGCCGCAAAAGAAGTACCGTACGCCGGAGATCACGACATTCTCCAATGAACCGGGGTCGCTGGACTCGCCAGCGGCGATGCCTTAAAAGGTTAAAGTACTAGTGCCTTCCCTGTCGCAAAAGAAGTACCGTACGCCGGAGATCCGGAGATCACAACATCCCCCAATGAACCGGGTTCTCTGGACTCGCCAGCGGCCATGCCTTAAAAGAGTTGAGGATATCTTCCACGGCAGTACCGGAATCCTCGAGCACACAGCAGAAAGAAGACAACGTGCAAAGACAACTGACACCCATCTCGCTGATAGCGCACGGCGATGTGGAGTCCATGACGACTACACTCGATAAAAATAAATAATAAAATAAAAAAAGATCATGTCACGAGTTGAGTCTGAGTCAATTGAAGCGACAAAAAGGTATGACATAACCTCGATGATATTGGTCTTATCTTAATTTCTCTCTCCTCTCTATAAATAAATGTGGCCCCGCGGTCTCAGTGTTCTGTAAACGATCACTGAGTTACGCAATTTTCACTATGGCTGGTCCTCGGATAGGTGACTACTTTGTGGCATTTACGGCACGTTAAGCCTTTGGTCCCGGTTGCCAGTCAAAATGGCAGTCGTTAAGCCTGGTTGAAGGCCTTATAGGCGGCTTGAAAATTTTCAACAGCAGGTAGCCACAACCTGCTTCTGTCTATTTCAACACGGCAATAAGCTATTCCTAGTCCTATTACGTGGGACAGGAATCCACACGGTGAAAAGTGGGCATATAATATGCCTCTGCCACCCCTTCGGGGATAAGGCGTGAGGGATATTTATTTTATTCTCCTCTCTAAAACTTCTGAATTACCTACCGTGTAGATAGTTTGTTGAGAAACGCGTGAAAGCGTACCATGGTTCTTGTTGCGTGACCAATGGCGCTAATGATCGTGCGACATGACCACATTCTACGACACGAAGTTGCTTGCTTACGAATTCAGTCATAATGATGAATTGACTGCCTCTGTTGCGCGGTGGGAGTGTTTCCGACTGCTACGCAAGAGGTCCCGGGTTCGATTCCCGGGTCGGAACAAATATTTGTGTAATCCACAAATGTGTGTTTCGGAGTTTGGGTGTTTCTTATGTATAATATGTATGTAATTTTAACTAGAAAACTAATGTTATTATTACACATTATAAATAAGTAAACGGTCTATTACTAGTCGTAAAAACGTGAGTAATCCCGTTTACTTATTTATAATATGTATGTACGAGTATTTAGAAATATATAAGTATGTTTATCAGTTATCTAGATCCCATAACACAAGCTAATATTAGCTTACTTTGGGCTAGATGGCGCTATGTGAAAAGTGTCCCACAATATTTATTTATTTATTTATTATTATTTATAATAGCATGAGGTTGCGCTATCACAGCGGCTTATTTATTCCTTGCTGTAGATGGCTTAAGATTTACTTAAGCCCAGACTTATCAGCGAGCATTAGCACCTGGCTTGGTGTTATTAATGCCAAATATTAGGCTTAATAAATATGGCCTTACACGGACGTATGACATGCATATTTTTTACGAAACACCAGCCTCTTTTCGAATGGAGAAGATGAATAAAGAACAAGGCTACCAAAAACAATAAAAAAAATCTTAGACCAATATCTACTTTAGGAAACTCTTTAGCGTAAGGAATTAAATGAATACTAAACAGTGTTGACTGCCTCTGTGGCGCGGTGGGAGTGCATCCGACTGCTACGCAAGAGGTCGTGGGTTCGATTCCCACCCAGGATAAAACTTTGTGTGATGAGCACGATGGTTTATTCTGTGTCTGGGTGTTATTTATCTATAATATGTATGTATTTAGAAATATATAAGTATGTTTATCAGTTATCTGGTTACCATAGTACAAGCTCTGCTTAGTTTGGAATCAGATGGCGTTGTGTGGGTTGTCCTAAAAATATTATTAGTATTAGTGTGTTAGTGGCGTAGTGATAATCCGATAAATTTACAATTTAAAAAAATACAGAACAATCAACAAAGAACGTCGAGAAATAAAAAGAAAATGTAATTAAATTGATATCAAGACGATTTTATAGTTAACAGTACCTAACTTTTACTAAATATTATTGTCGTGCGAGTTGACGACAAGAAAAAACCGGCTAAGTGCGAGTCGGACTAGCGTACGGAAGATTCCGTACCATTATCAATACAACGATAAAAAATCATGTCCGGCTTAAATATTTATTTTATTCTGTTTTAAAAAGGAACTACTGGTCCGAAATGTGAAAGTCTTTTTGAGTTGGATAGTCCATTTATCGAGGATGGATATAGGCTATATATCATCACGCTACTACCCAGGAGAGCGGAGCAGTAATCATAAATGTCAACAAATCGGGCAAGTTTTCATATATTTCTGTAAAAGTAAAAGCGACGGAATCAAATGGATGTGATGCGGTTTCAAAGTATGTTACGGGCGAAGCCAGGGGGGTAACCTAGTAAGTAATAAAATAAATTTGTACAATGGATCGTGCGAGTTGACGAATAAACCAAGTCTGATATGATTTGACCTTTTTCGTAACTTTTGGTTATTCAGTTATATAACATACCTACTGCACGAACTAGCATTGATGTACCGCAGCTAGCAGTCCTTATCTCACACAGTACAATGCCTCTGCTTATCACCGATTTTAATATGCATCTACATCATTATAATATTATTATTGCTATGCTTATAACAATAGTAAATTAATTACATAAGTTGACTGTAATGTTATTAGATAGCTCATGTTCTAGCTATTCTCAGGAACTACTGGTTCGAAATGAAAAAATATTTTTGTGTTGGATAGCCCATTTATCGAGGAAGGCGAAGCGGAGCTCTAATCATAAATGCTTACAAATCAGTATTATGTGTAGAAACTTAAAAAAAAAATATTCAGATAACCACATCCTAAAGTCGGTTAAAAATAACTTTTATTACTCACTGTGGATATAAGTAGGTACGGAAAAACTTAACAACGCGGGCGAAGCTGTGGGCATCAGCTATTAGTATTATAAATAGGTAGTGTTTTTTATACTACCAATGATGGACAAATATTCCACTGGCCTGATCGAAGTGCTCACCGTAGTAGCCTTTGGACTTTTGCAACACTATATTACTCTTGCGCTGCTAGCCCGAAAAGTATTCGTTATTATATAACATTATTTTACTTGTAATAATAGGAAAGCAAATTTTAGGTCCTTATAGTGACCTTGGCCGACCAAATACGTAACGAAGTGATTCGCAATATGGCAGGTTTAAATGAAAGTGTCGGCGTGAAGCTCGAAAAGGGCGTGCTTCGTTGGTTAGGACACGTGCAACAATTGAGTGAGAAACGATTGACGAAGAATAGATATTGTGCGGAGTGTAAGAGTCAGGGTAGGCAGCGACATAGGTACTTATAAAGACCACGTGAGCAGATTGCTCAAAACGGAAAAGTCAAAAGTACTCGGATACCCAGACGTGCGTGTATGAAGTGATTAATGAATTTACAGGAAGCGAAAGAAGTAAGCATGGATCGCGATGCCTGGCGATCTGTCCTCTCTGACTACCCCGTCAGGGATACAGCGTGAAGATAGTTAAGTTAGTTAAATTTATAGTAGAGGAAGAAAAGTATGAAAGCGAACACCGAGTAACAAAGAGGCTTACGACGCAACGGGGACCAGCGCTAGATGATGATCGTGTTTAGATCTGGAGAGTATCAATGTACTACTTATGATCCAGGAAGAAACTCTTAATGCCTCGGAAACACTTTCATGTATGTTTTTAAGCCTAGCTAACCAACGAGCTGAGCCGCGGTTTAACCCGTCACACACTTCGAACCATCAAATTTAACAAAAAATAATGATAATTTGCCTGATTGGTAAACATTTATGATTAGAGCTCCGCTTCGTCTTCCTCGATAAATGGGCTATCCAACACAAAATATTTTTTCTATTCGAACCATCCTGAGAATATGTTCTACTAAACAAACAAATATAGTTTTATTAGTATACAGCTGACAAACACACAATTATTATGAGTTAAAAACAAAACGCTCGTAAATGGAAAAACCACAAAGCGGTCACCCATCCGTAACCAGTCATAGAAAAAGTTGCTTACGGCAGTAATAGTTTACAGAACACTGAGTTAGGTTGTCACGTACAGTAAGTAACGCTTAACATTATTCGTTTTCCTTAAATTACTAAGTATAAGTACTAGACTACTATAAGTTGATTACAAAATACACATTCATTATCTTCTCGGTGGGCGTTTGTTCCTCGTGAGTCGTGAGCGTTGTTCCGATAATTGCTGACTCACTAGCGCAACTCACACAACGCCACAGTAGCTAATAGCTCCTGGCGTTGTTTGTACTTCTCGTGTTTTGTTTGAAATGTTTCGAATGATATAAGAGGTACTTACTGTAGGTACAACTGTAGAGAATTTGTTGTTTTGTACTTTTAGAGATTTGAAGAACCTAACTATAGTTTTCAATTTGGACATTTTAAATATTCAAATTGAAAGTATTTATAAAATGTAGGAGGCTCTACAAGGTTTGCTTTTCTAGTTTTAGAAAATATTTTATCAAAATTAAATCAATTTCAAAACATATATAGTTTTCTTTTAATCGAGACAATTTGAAAGAAAAGAGATTTTTTATCTTCACTCACTTGATTGTACCTACTTAGAACGCGGAGCCTGCTTTGATTCATCAGCTGTTAGTTGACGACATTTTTCTACTTCAAAGTGAAAAACCTCGTCGAATCACGGCCCGGTCGTATTTTGGTTACACGAAATTAATTTTTTGCGCATTATTTTGATTTTGCAATAACTCGTAAGATATTCATTTAATTTGCAAGGTGTAAAGGGAAAAATAATCTTCATGAAATGCTGAAGCCAACTAACGTAGTAAAATATAAGGATTTATAGCATATTTGTGTAAATATCCTTCAATTTACCGCTTTATAATTGCTGGTTTTTTAAAGTATTAAAATGGATATAGTATGTTATTCTTAAGAGATAAACATATATCGTTGCGGATTTTTTATAGACCTACATAAGATACATAGTTACACCACACATTATTTTGTTATATCTCAAAGGGTTTAGAGAGCGTTTTTGTGGAAAGCTCCCAGACGGCTAATTTTTTCCGACATCCCCAACAAATATCGTTATAATTTTTGTCAATATATACAAAAACCCTCCAAATTATACATTAAAAACCTTCCGTAGGAATCACTCTAACTATTTAAAAATACCGCATAGTAATTCGTAGCGTAGTTTTAAAGATCTAAGCATACATAGGGACAGACAGCGAAAAGCGACTTTGTTTTGTAATATGTAGTGATGATAAGTGACGTTAGCCACATACCTACTAGAAGAAAATATTTTTGATTTCCCTTCAGTGGATTATACGCAGCAAGATAGAAAACAAAAAAAATGTATACATATGTGACTGCCGCCCTGAAATCCAGGGTTCGAATCCCAAAACAGAACAAATTATTGCGTGATCCACTTTGTTTCGGAGTTTGGGTGTTTCCTATGTATAAAATATGTATGTATTTAGAAATATTTAAGTTTCTTTATCAGTTGTCTAGGTCCCATAGTACAAGCTTATAGCTTAGTTTGGGCTAGATTGTGCTGTGTGATTAAGTGTCCCAGAATATTTATTTATTATTTATAGCACGTTGACACAACTTATATGTCTCAGAATCCAACACTCCCACACATAAAACAAGATAAATGCACTTATTTTAGAAAATAACTTACTTACAGTAAGAAGCCGCTGAAGAACACTGATAACTATCCAAATAGAGAGTATCTAATAACCACAGCGCTTCGTTTCATACAACATTGCTGAAGTGTTGTAATGTTCCAAATTAAAAAAAAAGCCTCAGCAATGGATCTCATTTTCGTTGTCCGTCAATGCGATACATCGCGTATTCTTTTTTCGAAATAATAACAATATTTCCTTCCATGCATGTTTAAGAAAAAGGAGTTCGTTTAGCACGAACTCCTTTGAACAGGCTGGTCCTAATCCTGTTCTATTCTCGCAATTCATAACGAGAGGGTGTTTGGCCTCACTACACCGCGCTAGCCAGATGGGTTGGCATAATCTTTTCTGCACTTCGCCATGAGCTTGTCGGTTATTCTAAAAGTGAACGACTAACGAGGCTGATTTGGGCCCTCAGTAGGGCCCTTTTGCACTTCTCACACAACATGTCCGTGTCAGATGACTCATAATAATGCTTTTTATCAATGAACACAATTAATTTTTACATTGTGTCTTATCTCTATACCTATATGTTTTGCTATCTTGTGATAAGAGGATTACCTACTCTATAATACTAAGTAAGTACTAATATTTTTATCTCTGTTCATCTTCTTTTGTGTAGTATTTCTATCTAATCTATTGTTTTATTAAGCCTCTTTATAATACTATCAGAACGCATGGTACGGATTGGAGTCTTAACGTGTCTTACCTACCTATATGGGTATATACCTACGATAATAGTATTAGATAACATCTACGAAATGTAAGGGATCTTAAAATTCAACACTATGTTCACGTATTGCGAATTTAAGGGCCAGGATACAGGTAGACAAAAGTATTTAATTGAGGTAGAGAAGTCAAACGGTAGCCGCGTTTAAAAAAGCCGAAAAAAAAGTAGATCTCAGTTAAGTAACTATTCTAGACAAATAAGTTATGCGGATTTGGTAGACTTATATGCTGGAAACAACCGGAACATTATGCTTAGGCGAAAGGAATTCTTTTTGAGTGCCTACTTTTTTAAAATAAAAGATTAGACCTGCAATGGAGACAACTGAGCTCTATATTTTTGGTCATACAACTTTAACTTTTTGAATTATTGTGCAACGTCGTATATATTTGTAGGTATATACTTGAATGTGCTAATTGTTAGATGGAATAAGAGTTTATTTAAATAAGCAAAAGACATAGGTTAGTTTTGTCGAAGATACCGAAAACTGAATTATATAAAAAAAATTGTTAAGTTATGTGCGTCAATGCCTATAATTGCATACCCAAAAAAATCAAGGCCTTACTAACTTTTAAACTATCGCGTTGCATACTATCAGTATATTTGTTAATAACGGGGCTAAACGCGGTTATTCCACATACCTTTGGTGCCTGACGTTTCGACCAGGTTGCACCGGCCGTGGTCACAGGCTGACTGGCTCAGCGGCGCACGCCCTCCGTCGTCGAGTACGCGTGGTAGAAGTTTCTCCATCCACCCGCACATCTTCGTTATTCTTGATGTTACTTTTTCTCCACGTACCGTCACACACTACACTCACGGTGTCCCTATTCTGTAAGCTAACCGACGCGCGCCTATTCTGATGTTTACCCGACTGTGCACAAAAGCGAGATTTTATGTTACTAATCACTGGATTCCACGCTCCTGATAATTTAAACCCCTCTTCCCGATTGAATGTTTCATGTTTTTTAATCTCAATCGCTTCACGTACAACTCTTGCATAATAGTGCCGTTCAGTAGAGAGGACTTGCGTGTGATGAAATTCAATCCAATGATTAGTGCCTGCTTCAAGTAAATGTTCTGCGATCGCGGATTTACTGGTGTTGCATTTCTTTACAGCTGCGATATGTTCCTTGACCCTTTCAGCTATAGTACGCTTCGTTTGGCCTATATACGAACTACCGCAGCTGCAATCCACCTTATAAACACCTGGGGTTTGTAACGGAACTACATCCTTTGGCGAACCCACGATGTTGTGAACCTTTATGCCGGGTGTATAAATTGTCTTTATCGAGTATTTCTTTAAGATGGAGCCTTAAAAGAGAGCTTTAAAAGCAACGGGTATCAGGTAAAAGGACAAATGAAGCAGCCGACAAGCAGACGCAAACATCCAGAAGTGAACCGACAGCCAGCCTACATGCCTTATGTCAAAGGGGTAACGGATAAGATCGGCTCCATCTTAAAGAAATACTCGATAAAGACAATTTATACACCCGGCATAAAGGTTCACAACATCGTGGGTTCGCCAAAGGATGTAGTTCCGTTACAAACCCCAGGTGTTTATAAGGTGGATTGCAGCTGCGGTAGTTCGTATATAGGCCAAACGAAGCGTACTATAGCTGAAAGGGTCAAGGAACATATCGCAGCTGTAAAGAAATGCAACACCAGTAAATCCGCGATCGCAGAACATTTACTTGAAGCAGGCACTAATCATTGGATTGAATTTCATCACACGCAAGTCCTCTCTACTGAACGGCACTATTATGCAAGAGTTGTACGTGAAGCGATTGAGATTAAAAAACATGAAACATTCAATCGGGAAGAGGGGTTTAAATTATCAGGAGCGTGGAATCCAGTGATTAGTAACATAAAATCTCGCTTTTGTGCACAGTCGGGTAAACATCAGAATAGGCGCGCGTCGGTTAGCTTACAGAATAGGGACACCGTGAGTGTAGTGTGTGACGGTACGTGGAGAAAAAGTAACATCAAGAATAACGAAGATGTGCGGGTGGATGGAGAAACTTCTACCACGCGTACTCGACGACGGAGGGCGTGCGCCGCTGAGCCAGTCAGCCTGTGACCACGGCCGGTGCAACCTGGTCGAAACGTCAGGCACCAAAGGTATGTGGAATAACCGCGTTTAGCCCCGTTATTAACAAATATACTAATCAAGGCCTTAATGTGCAGGCGGTTTGTTAAGGCATTAAAGGCGGTAGGTCTAAAAAGTTAACATATGTGTTTCTTTAGAAATTTTTTATAAATAATAGTATTTTTAAAATTTCTCAAAGTTTTACTGTACTATTTGTCATATAAAGTCACAATAAAGGAGTACTCACGTTTGTAGCATTTCATGTAAGCTAATTGTCTACTTTTTATAAGCCACCTACCAGCTTAATTCACACTACACTCAGTTATCACACTGTGGATTGCTGTGCTTGATTATAACTTACTGCACTGTATTGAAGATGTCTCAGCTTGAGGAAATACAGACCGTGCAGAAGAGCCTGGAGGAAAACTTTATCCGCAAGATGGATGAGCTAAAAGCCCAGCTACAAGGTAGTAGTGCTGCAAAAGATACTGTGGCTAAGGTTGCTGATGAATTCCGCACATTCCGGGAGTTAATATTTAATATTCTGAGCCTACTACGCAAACAGATATCTGAATGTGCTAGGGCCACAGATGCAGTTGATAGTTGGCAGCGAAGAAAAGCTCTGGTTTTCAATGGGATCACAGAGACAGATCAGGAAAATTGCAAAGCCGCTATCATGGAAGTACTGCATACTAAGATGGCTTTAAAGGATATTCCAGCTACATCCATAAAGATCTGCCATCGCCTGGGAGCTGCGGGAGCTAGTCATCATCGTCCCATTCTGGTGAGATTTAATGATGCTGTCTTCAAATCTGCGGTCTGGAATGCGAAATCTAGACTCAGAGGGTCTTCTATATCAGTTAGGGAGTTCCTTACTAAGACCCGGCAGTCGGTATTCGTTAAGGCAAGATTACATTTTGGAATGCGCTGTTGTTGGACACAGGATGGCGTTGTAATGGTTAAAGCGCCGGATGGACGACGCCACAAGATAACTACTACTGATGAACTCTTGAATATAGTTGAAAAGCATCCAAAAGTGGTTTCAGATCCAAGTGCGAAAATAAACACTGCAGGCACACGTAAGACATAGTTCCCAATTGTATTCTTATGATCATGCTCACTGTGACTTTTTCTTCTTGTTATGTTTTTCTACAAGAGTTTATTTTGTTTAAATAATGAGCTATAAATTTGTGTGCCACTTGGCTTTGTTTATATAGCACATATTTTGTTATTGTACCTACTGAATGCGATTTGTAAACTTCTATTCTATTTTTGTCTTATGGCAAGCGGTGTCGCCAATGTGTCTGACGACGACTCTGCCAATGTCAGATGTGTGATGGAAATACGTGTGATTTGTCAATAAACGAAGCAACAAGGATAATTTTTGTGATACTTATTGTGTTTCATTGGTTGGTTAGAACACTGAAACAATTACATAATACGGTGAGTTAATCTAGCGTACTGCACAATAAAAAACATGTATATACAGGAGGTTAACATCAATAGATAATAAGCATACTTAAATTTACAAACACATAAGGCAACAAATAAACAATCACAGTCTAATGTCATTACTTCTAACAAAGCTCATGAACGTCTCAAGGAGTTCTGGAGAGGAGTAAGTTAATAATGAGGGGATATTAATGGGGACGGGAACATTAAGTTTTGGGAGGCGGCTGTAAAGATCAAAACTCTGGTTGTTATTTTGACAATTGAAAAAAATATGTTCCAGGGTTCCCTCGTCGATGCCACACTCGCACAGCGATGTATCCCGTATACGAATTTTGTGGAGGAATACAGGAGAGCAGCAGTGACCCAGACGGATCCTACAAATAGCTGATATAACCGTTTTAGGTACTTTTTTATAAGTGTAGAACCATGGCTTTGGTTTGATGAAGGGTTGGATAGGATAGTAAGATTTCCCTTTTCTAGTGGAGCTATCATTCCAGTCCGCTTGCCAGGAAGCAAGAAGATTCCGGCGAGCGACCCCCATCATGTCATATACCTGGACAACCGAGTGGCCCAGGCCAGAAATATCAGAGTAAATTGCACTTTTAGCTAAGGCGTCAGCACATTCATTTCCAGAAATACCACTATGGCTAGGTATCCAAACAATCTGAACGAGCTTCTGATTCTTAGAGCAATTGAAGAGTACTTTTTTTATATCTAATAAAAGTGGATTATGTTGTCTGGCTCGAAATGGGCTATGAGCCAGGGCCTTAATGCAGCTAAGGGAGTCACTGAATATCACTCCCTTATAGATGTTGTGGGATTCAATATATCTGCATGCCTCCAAAATACCGATACATTCACCTGTGAACACTGAAGATTCCCGAGGTGCCTTAAATTTTAAAACTATTTTCGATGTCTGGTAGTAAACAGCTATTCCTGTGTGGCTATTGGTATTGAGTTTTGAAGCATCGGTGAAAAATTTTTCAAAGTCTCTCCAGTACTTATCTACTGTGGCATTAAACAAACTGTTTGCTGAGGGTGTATTTTTGTAAATCCCTATATCCAGTACAATGTTAGGTTGGAAGCTCAGGGTTTCATACTCTGTGCAGAACATAGGGACTTTGGCTAATGACATAATAGGGTAATCTAAGTTTTTAGTGATTTGGTAAGCAATCAAGGTGAGAGGAATGACTTTGTGGCGCCAGTAGTCAGTGGTAGTACATAGGGAGTTCAGTTCCTCAAGCTTAGGCAAGAGGGGGTGGGATGAGACCATTGCACACTTGCTTACAAATCGGGTCGCCAAATATTGCCTACGTAGATAAAGTGGAGGATCTGCACTTTCCACTTGAAGAGCATTAGTAGGAGTAGACTTCATGCATCCAAGAATTATGCGAAGACACCTGAATTGCATTTTATCCAATCGAGCAAGAGCCCCCTTGTTGCATGGGGGGAGCAGAAAAGTACCATAGTCCATGATGCTACGGATAAGCGCATTATAGACAAGCTTCATGGTATAAGGGTGGGCCCCCCACCATACCCCGGACAGGGCTTGCAAGATTGGGATCACCCTTTCGCATCTCTTTATTAGATGGTCAACCTGGAAAGTTCCCGACAGCTTACTATCTAGATAGACTCCTAGAAATTTAACTTTTTTAGTCACAGGTATTTCCTGACCTTGAATTTTAATGCTAATTGGAGGAATCCTGGTCCCACGTGTGAAGATCACAACCGAGCTCTTTTGGGGGGAGAGACTCAAACCATGGTTTATTAGCCATTGGTTCAGAGAGTCCAGGGAGAGGCAGAGAGAGGAGGCAGCATCGGAGATGGAGATATCAGATACATACAAGGCCAGGTCATCAGCATACTGTAGTATCGAGCAGTTGTTGTTGAGGCATGATCCTATGTCAAAGGTGTAGAGATTGTACAACAGTGGGCTGAGGACCGAGCCCTGAGGTAATCCCTTCCATGTATTCCTACGTTCCACTAGCTCGCCCTGCACCCTCAAAATCAACGATCGCGACATCAAGATATTGCATATGCACTGCACCATCATCGCCGGCAATCTCAGCTGCAGCAACTTCTGCCTGAGAGTGGGGAGAAGCACGTTATCATATGCTGAGGCAATATCCAGAAAAGACGTCACTACAGAGCCCTTTCTGGAAAGTGATAACCTGATATCTGTCGTCAAAATTGCGATGCTGTCCATAGTGCTTGATGCTCTCCTAAACCCAAATTGGGAGCTCGGCAGTAACCCTCGGGACTCAACAAGCCACTCAAGTCTATTTTTGATGAGGTGTTCTAATATTTTAATCAGAACTGAAGAGAGGGCTATGGGCCGGTATCCATTAGCGTCATCCACGTTTTTTCCCGGCTTTAGGACTGGGATGATGACCTGAGTTCTCCATTGTTCCGGTACCCAGCCAGACTTGTAGCAGAAATTTAAAATTTTTAATAAATATGATTTTGTCTTGCTTCCAGAGTGAGAAATGAAGGAGTAGGGGATGCCATCTCTACCGGGAGCCGAATCCCGTACATGGCTGAGGACGGTATCCAGTTCTGCCTTAGAAAAATGAGCATCCAATGGGTCAACTGGAACCGGGGAGGAAGGTAGTTGGACTTCCTCTAAGGAAGGGACATAAGGAGGGGCCACTTTGGCAAAGAAGGCTTCAGCAGTCACCTGTGAAATTGGAGAGGTAGAGGCGGGAGAACAGCCGGACCTAAATCGGTTTAACCGCTTCCATACTACAGATGTTGGAGTAGAGGGGGATAGCGAAGAACAGAATTCCAACCACCCCTGGCGCTTTTTCTTGCGGAGTAGTCTTCTTGATTTAGCAAGGGTTTTTTTGTATTCAATAAAATTTTCCACAGTCATTGCTGAGTTGTAATTCCTCTCCGCTTCCTTTCTTTCCCTAATAGCCCTAGTGCAGTCTTGGTCCCACCAAGGGGGAGATGGGATCTTTGCACGGGCACTGTTTTTGGTTGGGAAGGTAGCTTCTGCAGACGAATTAATGGCTGAGACTAGAAGGTCACAGCAGTTTTGCACATGGCAGTGACCGCTATATTCAATAGAATGAGTGTCTAAATTTGGAAGATTGTCTATTTCTAAATCTAATTGTGTTTTAAATTTAGGCCAGTCAGCTTGTGACAGTTTATATTTAAGTAGAGGAATGGGAGCTTTAGATAAAAAGGTTCTGTTAGTCAGAGTGATAGTAATAGGGTAGTGGTCACTGCCATGTGTCAAATCCGTGCAAACTCAATGAGCAGCTGCTGCCAGATCAGGGGAGCAGAAAGTTAAGTCAACACAGCTCTTCCTCTGTCCTGGTATAGGTTTTCGAGTTGGGCATCCAGTATTAAGAATACAGAGATTAAGTTCGTCTAGAACCTCCACCAAGGCTAGTCCCACTGCATTGCAGCGCTCAGAGCCCCATCTAAAATGATGGCAGTTGAAATCTCCCATGACTATTAGTGGGCCATCAACAGCCTGTAGCATGGACTTTAGGGAGGAGATAATATTTATTTGAGGGTGGGCAACATATATGGAGAAAACAGTAATGTTTTGTATCTTTCCAGCCACTACATTTAAGTCGTCAGATATAGGTAAGGGTAAAGGGGAAAATGGAACCTGATTGGAGACAATGAGAGCTGAGCCCCCATAACCATCAGATCTGTCACACCTAGTAGTGATGTATTGTGGGATTCGAAAATTGAGACTTGGTGTTAGCCAGGTCTCCGTGATGGAGCAAATTGTGGGATTATATTTGTTCAGTAGGAATGTGAGGTCCTGTTTCTTAAAGAACACGCTCCTCATGTTCCACTGGAGAAGGACTAGAATGGAAGGGAATTTTATTGTTAGAAAGAAGAGTTAATAAAGTTAGGGCATCGTTGGACGGTAATTGGGAGGATTTCTGTACAGTGGAAGGGGATTGGGAAGAGTTGGTTGAAATATATGAGGTTAGAAGTTGTAAGAGCAGGTCTATGATTAGGGATTTGTTGTCAGAGGAAGGAAATGCGTGTCCGTTGGGCTGTGAGGATTGTGGTTGGGAGATAATTTGTGAGTGAGCAACTCTATCGTATGAGGGGGTGAGCGGGGTGTGGGGTTTCGGTTTTAGGAATACAGTCTTGCGGTAGGATTGGGATAATGGGGTGGATTTGGTGGCTTGGGCATATGAATAGGATGTGGGGTTGATAGGGGTCGCCTTGCTAGCCTCAGCATATGAAACGGAGTTCTCAGACATCATGGCTTTAATCACCCTCTGTCGTTTGTACTCTGGGCAGTCCCTACTATTAGCAAAGTGATTGCCAGAGCAGAGAATGCAGAGTGCATGCTCTTGAGGAGTATCACATCCAGTCCCAGGATGGTCTTGCCCACATTTTGAACATCTAGGTTTGGACCTGCAGACAGACTCGACATGACCAAAACGGCAGCATTTCCGGCATTGTATTGTGGGGTAAACATATTTTTGTACGGCAAGGGATGTATAGCACAGGAATATTCGATTTGGTAGGACCTGGCCATCGAAGGTAAGGACACATGTTTCAGTAGGCTTCCATTCAGGAAGGCCATCATTAAGAGTTTTCCTATTTATGCGTCTAATCTTAAGGACTTTTCCGCATCCTAGGGGGGTGGATATCAAGACTCTGGCCTCTTCCTCGTCCATATCAGTCGGAATACCTGTGACTACTCCCATACGCGTCACATTGAAGGACGGTATGGAAGCATCGTATTTGTTTATTCTTAAGATTGCATTATTGAGGAATGCATTAGCATCCTGGTAGGATGAGAACTCAACTGAGACTCGGTTTCTACCTGCTTTCTTTACGCCATCTTTAGCAATGTTTGCAAAATTGTTTTTGAATAGGAATGCTCCAAACGTAACTGGGTGGAGAGTAGTGCCCGAATCAGGTTGAGTTTCGCATCGCGCGACATGAACTAGGAAGGGGCCTTTGTCATCAGAGGTATATTTTGATCTAGCGATCTGGCTCCTCTGTTGTTTTGTTGGTCGGGTGGTTGGAAAGTCATCCGTTAAAGTATTGTCACCCGGACGTTTGCGGGGACGCGTTTGGGATGAGTTAGCATCGACAGGAGAACTATTAAGGGCAGCGGCAGCTAGCTGGGAAAGAGGACTGTCAGATATGGAAGACGGGAAGATTGGAGTGGGCGAAAATATTGGGGTTGAAGGAGCGGTATCCATCAAGGGATCTGGGGGATCAGGAGGGTCAGGAGGTTTATCGGCCATTATGGCCGGTTAACAGATAGGCGACAAACACAAACAACTTACCAGTTACCAGGGACAACACAGACACAAAATAAAACAAATAAGATCAAGGTGATCAAAGGAATCCAGAAAGATTGTCGGAAAAGTTATTCACACGTGCTAACCAAATAACACTCCGAATGACAGCCCCCGCGAAATCCGATTTGTAAACTTCATCAACAAAACATGACATGACTGACATAATTGACAGATTGTTTTAGGGTCATAACACACTAGTGTGATGGCCAACTTCTGCACTTGTTACTGTCGTAACTTTAATAAAATTTGTCTTCAGTAGCCACAGTTCATAGGCATATTCAGTAGGTGCATTATGTAATATTATAATATTTTTCTCTAGTGGTGTGTGTTTGCTGGTGGGTGGTGCAGAGATTGTGAAGAAGTTACTTCTACTTTGCATAGCACAGGTATATTATATTATTCTACTATTTGTATTTATTGGTATTTTATTTAGTTAAGCATTATATATAATATTTATTTTATCATTTTACTATTATGAGTGATTTGTCTGATGATAACTTGTCATTTCACTCGGCCTATGATGGTGACTCCTTATCTGAGAATGACAGTTATGGCTCTGTAATGAGTATGTTAGGTGATCAACTCCTTAAATGTTTTGAGACAGAAATAGGGCGAACTCTAAATGTTTGTCATATAAATGCAGAAAGCGTGCCTTACCATTATAGTGACCTCCTTGAAACTTTTACCAACTCCCAGGCGCATGCCATTCTGATTTCTGAAAGTTTTCTTAAGCCTAATCTTCTTTCTACATACTATGCACTACCAGGTTTTATTTTAGTACGAAATGACAGAGAGGGTAAGGGGAGGGGTGGGGTTGCGATATATCTTCGATGTGATTTTCCTTACAAAGTTGTAGCCACATCTCCCCCCCAGTACTCGGCTAGTGCGGAATTTCTCTTCCTTGAAGTGTGGGTTAAGGGGGTCAAGGTCCTTCTAGGAGTAGTTTATTGCCCCCCCACTGTTGACTATTTCACTGATTTGGAATCGGTTTTGGAATCTCTGGGGTCTGACTATGAGCATCATATCATCATGGGTGACTTTAATACCAATCTCCTCATTCCTAGCTCTTCGCGTGCTATCAGATTGCAACACATAGTTGAGTCGGCTTGTCTCCATGTGTTACCGCTACAAGCTACACATCACAATGTGGTTGTACCTGATACATGGATTGATCTAATTCTAACCTCTTCCCCTTCTCTAGTTCACTCTCACGGACAACTTTTAGCTCCAGCTTTCTCTCGGCATGATCTGATTTATCTTTCCTATACTCTCAAACCCCCGAAATTGAAACCCAAAGTTCTGCACATACGTTGTTTTGGGAAATTAGACATCAGTTTACTACGTAACGATGCTGCTGGGATTGACTGGGAGTCATTGATAGAGGCTAACACTATTGATGAAAAGATTCTTGTATTTAACAAAGCTGTCATTGATCTTTATGATAGACATGCACCTATTAAGAAAGTGAAATTGAAGCGTCCTCCAGCACCTTGGATTACGACTGAGGTCCGACTTGCAATGAAATACAGAGACCGAGCATTACGTAAATTTAAAAATAATAGATCCGATGTCCACTGGGATCTATACAAGACTGCTCGGAATCGGTGTAATCAGGTGATACGAAACACTAAACGCCGACACATCTTTAACAGTATTTCCACATCTTCACCTGCTGATATATGGAGATTTCTGGGTTCTTTGGGCATTGGTAGGACTAGGCAGTTGGAGTTGCCTAAGACTATTGAGTTGGATGCCATAAATATACATTTCTCCACCTCACAGACCATGGTAGGTCAACTCAAGCGTCAAACGGTGGACTCTCTGGCGGTTCTGCCCGTTCCCAGTTATGATCCGTTTAAATTTTCTTCAGTTTCCGAGGATGAGATAAAAAAAACTATTCTTTCAATAAAATCTAAAGCTGTTGGTTGTGATAACATTACCAGCCGAATGATTACCACTATCCTAGAACAACTCCTGCCTGCTATCTGTCACATCATTAACTTTTCCCTTGATTCCGGTCAGTTTCCTGCTCTCTGGCGTAAAGCTTATGTGCGTCCCTTGCCTAAAATTTCTAACCCCTCTCTTCCTAACCACTTTCGTCCCATTTCAATACTTCCTTTTCTGTCTAAAGTGTTAGAAGCATGTGTGCAAGGCCAACTTTCGAAATTTATTTATCGCAATGCCATATTAAGTCCATTTCAATCTGGTTTTAGACCAGGACACAGCACCACTACTGCTCTCCTGAAGGTAACTGGCGATGTTAGAGACGGAATGGAAAAGGGTATGGTTACAGTGTTAGTGCTGGTGGATTTTTCGAATGCTTTTAACAGCGTCAATCATGACATTTTATTGGCTATTCTTGGCCACATTGGGATCTCATCTGACGAGCTGGAATGGTTTTCCTCTTATCTTCGGGACCGCCAACAATCAGTTTTAGTTGATGATACTTCATCTCGCTGGTGCAACCTTGATGCTGGGGTCCCTCAAGGCGGTATACTCTCTCCTCTTCTATTTGCTATATTTATTAATTTTCTCACTTCTGACCTTCAGTGTGCGTATCACTTGTATGCCGATGACCTGCAGGTGTATAGTCAAGCGAGTGTTGATAACATTGCGCAGGCTATTGATAGAGTTAATAGAGATTTGGATTCAATTGGGAGCTGGTGTGATAGGTTTGGCCTGACGGTTAACCCGGATAAATGCCAGTGTTTAATTGTAGGAAGCTCTCGGATGATGAGTAGGCTGGAAGGTGTAAGCCTGCCACAATGTATATTTAAGACCCAGGCTATCCCGGTTACGTCTACTGTCAAGAACTTGGGGTTGTATATTGATTCCTTTCTGGATTGGCGTTCTCAGGTTACCAATGTCAGCCAGAGGGTTACTGGAACACTACGGGCATTTTACAGACTGAAAAACTTTCTTCCAGTTAGAGCTAAGATAACGCTTGTGCAGACGCTAATCCTTCCTATTATTGACTATGGTGATATGTGCTATTTCGACCTGAATGCAGATCTGCTCAATAAGCTTGACCGACTTCTCAATAATTGCATTCGATTTGTTTTCAATCTCAGAAAATATGACCACGTCTCTACTTATCGGGAGCAGATGGGTTGGTTGCCCATACGTCGACGTCGCAGTTGGCGTGCGGTGACTATGGTCTATTCACTTTTAAATTCCCTTTATACTCCACCTTATTTAACTTCAAATTTTCAACTACTCTGTTCTAATCATAATAAACACTTACGCTCTTCTAACAATCTGCTCCTTCTCTGTCCCACTCACAACTCTAGTTTTGTACATTCTTCTTTCGTTGTGCAATCAATTCTTTACTGGAATGCACTCCCTCTTGATGTCAGGTTGTCTACTAGTCGGGAATCCTTTAGGGAGAAGGTACGGCTGCTTTATAGTGAACCATAGCTAAAACAATAATGTTTTCTTTTTCGTCACTATGTCCATTTTTGTGTATGTATGTATTTATTTTATTTATATATTTACGTTTGTGTATATATATGTATGTATGTCTGTGTATATGTATGTATGTATTTATATATTTGTGTAAATCGTGTTTATGTATATCATATAGTATGCTGTACAATTTCTCATATCCCTGAGCACCTACCTAATATCATCTCTGCATCACCCTAAGGTTGACTGGTAGAAAATGCCTAAGGCATTAAGTCCGCCTTGTACTTTGTGCTAAAGTTTTAAATAAATAAATAAATAAATAAAGGAATGGCTTCTCGAAAACAGTTTTTATTCTGTAACGGACTTTCTCAACCACAATAAGAAATATTAGTAATAAATAATGTAATTGCTTTTTTATCTACTTATTGTAAAAACATTTGAATTGAATTGAAATACGTGTACTAAATGTTTGCATGCCCAACTTAGGCAGAACTTGATGTACTTAACCTTTACGATTTAATCTGTACCATCTTTGTAACAAAGTTCTAGCAAATAAAGATATTATTATTTTTATTATTTTGAATGACTGACTAGTTTCCCCTCAAGCGGTTTGATCTAAACATTGATCCGTACATCTCGACTTCCTGACAGATAAACGCAGACCCTCTCAACCGTTTCTAATAAAGTCATTACTATAGATATCATGCACGGTTCATGCACCACGGGAGGCCACGATGTCTGTCTGGGTAGGCAGAAAATGATAATATATGTTTTATCTGCACAATACACAGATAAAACACGTATTCACAGCCATTCTGTATTTTATTTTATTTATTCTTCACATTGCATATCTATATTGAGCTGACGCGGATTTGCCCGTGACATCGAACCGTCGCGTCGCACCCATTTATTTCCGTCGTCCAAAACTTTTACAATAATGTATGAAAATTTGCCCAATTGGTTTAGTTTGTTTGTAGTAAAAATCTTCAGTCCAATATATTTGAGTATAAGTAAAATAGTGCCAAGTTAATAATTGAAGAAAAAAATACTAAAAATAATAGCAAAGCTATAAAAAATATTGCTATATTCTGAAAATACAGAAATAAGTATTAAAATTTTTGCAGTGCCTTTTTTTTGTCTTTTTGCACCCACTTTTGTAAATCTGCCATATTTGGCTTCGTATGCATTCGAGTGATTATATGTATTGTCATATAGGTATGGCTTGGTATGCGTTTAAGCTTTCACATTTTTATTTGGCTATTTCAGAAATCCTATGCGTTCCTATGCCTGAGTTACGATGATATTGTTTGTGATGATGATTAAGCCTGGTCGCCTACCTTGAAAATCTTAATCTAAATAATATTATAAACTAGCTGACCTGCCCGGCTTCGTCCAGGACATACTTCCAACCCCGTTGCACCCATTTACTCCCGTCGCTTATTACTTTTCTAAAAATGTATGAGAGTTTCCCCGATTGATTGATATTTATGATTACTGCTCCGCTCTCCTGTGTAGTAGCGTGATGATATACAACTAAGAACCTTCCTCAATAAATGGGCTATCCAATACAAAAAGAATTTTTCAAATCGGTCCAGGCGTTCACGCGTGATGGCGTGACAACGGAAAACGGGTTTTATTGTTATATATATAGATCAGAAAGTTTAAATGGATGTTTGTTACTCTTTCACGTAAAACTGAATAGATTTTAATGAAACTTTACAATAATATAGCTTATACATCAGAATAACACATAGGCTACTTTTTATCCCGGGAACAAGATCCTGTGGGAAACGGGAACGGGAAAACTTCTCTACGCGGGCAAAGCCGCGGGCGTCAACTAGTAATATTATAAATGCAAAAGTTTGTGTGGATGTTTGTTACTCTTTCACGTAAAAACTACTGAATAGATTTTAATGAAACTTTACAATAATATAGCTTATTCATCAGAATAACACATAGGCTGCTTTTTATCCCAAGAACAAGTTCCTGTGGGAAACGGGAACGGGAAAACTTCTCTACGCGGGCGAAGCCGCGGGCGTTAACTAGTATTTTATATTCAAGAGGCTTTTATGCGATGATCATGCAAAAATATAATAGAAACTACGAGCCTTTGATTGTAAACTTTCTGTTCCCAAGCATATGCGTAAGGAACGCAAAGCTGTCATTCCTAGAAAACGTGACCATCCAAAGATATTTCATTCCTGACTGACACCAATAGGTACCTACTCGCGACAAAGTTTCGGAATACTCCTGGCAGGCATCAAGATTATCGCTAAATTTTGTACATTCTGATGGAATTAACGATTACCCAATATGGAAGAAGAATATCCAACAAATATTCTAATACTGTTCGAAATTCGTTCTTTCAAGTAATGTGAGAAACGCAATGTTCTTTTTGTTATAATAACAGCTCAATTATTACAAAGAATTCCTAAATTCTTAAAAATCTACAATTGATATTCTTAGGCCCGTATTCCAGAACGTTTCTCAATACTCAATCAATGCTTGAGAGTAGTATTTATAAGGCAAAAACCAGCCTCAAGCGTTGATTGAGTATTGAGAAACGTTCTGGAATACGGACCTTAGTCTAACGTATACGCAGCCATATATGACTGAACATTCGTTAATCAGAGTGCATATAAAGGCATATATGACATCAAATAATAGTACATTATTGCAAAGGCCACGATAGGCAATTGCCATTCCGGCCGAGGCATATATAGTGCTTTTCTCAAAAGAATGCATGGAAATATATCAAAAATATTTCATTTAATTAAATTTATATTAAAAGTTACATTAGCCATATTGGGCAATTACCTAATAGAAGAATAAAATATTTTTGATTTTCCTTCAGTGAATTATTCGCAGCAAGATAGAAAAAAAAAGTATAAGTGACTGCCGCGCTGAGCTCTAGGGTTCGATTCCCGGGTCAGAACAAATTTTTGTGTGATCTATACAAGTTTGTTTCGTAGTTTGAGTGTTTCCTATTTATCTATATATTGTATGTTTTTAGAAGTATTTAAGTTTCTTTATCAGTTGTCTAGATCCCATAGCACAAACTTATAGCTTAGTTTGGGCGAGATTGTGCTGTGTGAAAAAGTGTCCCAGAATATCACTGCCTCGGTGGCGCAGTGGTAGTGTATGCAACTGCCGCGATTGAGGTCTCGGGTTCGATTCGAAATATTTGTGTGATCCACAAATGTTTGTTTCGAAGTTTGGGTGTTTTCTATTTATTATAAGTATGTATTTAAAAATATATAAGCATGTACATAAGTTGTCGAGATCCCATAACACAAGCTTATATTTAGCTTACTTTGAGCTAGACGGTGCTGTGTAAAAAAAATGACCCACAAATGTCCCACAATATTTATTTATTATTTATAGCACGTTGACACAACTTTTATGTCCCAGAAACCACTCCTACACATAAAACAAGATAAATGCACTTATTTTCGAAAATAATATACCTACTTATAGTAAGCGTCCACTGAAAAAAGATCCAATCATAGCCCCAGCGCGCCGTTTCATACAACATTGCTGGAGCGGTGTAATGTTCTAAATTCAAAAAACACTCCAGCAATGAATTTCATTTTCCCTGTCCATCAATGCAATACTTCGCGTATTCTTTTTTCGAAATAATGACAGTATTTCCATGCATGTTTGAGAAAAATCTTTTAATGTATCCGTTATAATTTTTTTGTTTATTTGATCTCACTATATAAGCCTAATAATACACGATTTTGTATTAAAATAGTTTTTATCGCATCTCTGTAAGATTTCATGCGGAAAGGTATTGGTCACCACCTCTCTCCTGTAACGTGGGACAAATATGTAAATGGTGAAATGTGGAGTATGCCCCTGCCTACCTCTACGGTGATAAAGGCGTGCAGTATGAATAGGTAATGAAACTAAAGAACAGTGTTCCAAAGATTGATTATACAGCTCAACAACCTGCGCACAAGCGCGCACCTAATCAATTTTACACAGTTCGCTGCCTCACGGTTAGTTAGGTATTACTTACTTTATGTAACTAGCATATCAGCACTAAAAGTGTTTTAATTAAATGGTTTAAGTAAACTTTATTGTTTGATTAGATTTGTATGGAATGTGACGTTTGTGCGGCGCAATTCACCTCTTTTAAAGTTATACTTTTTTATTGCTTACATACTTAACCTCCTTTTATTATTTTAAAAAAACGAACACTATTGTTTTTATAAACTTTTTTTATAGTGCTGGCACGATCACCTTGTAATAAAACCATCTGAGTACAAGAGAAACCGTGTCTGGCCATGCAGCAACTGGAAAAGCAGACCAGTAGTGGCTTGATATGGTAGTGGAAGAAGACACCTGCGCCGTTGGCCTCATCACAAGGGATTCTGAATTTGCGAATTAGTAAAATATTGATAATTCCGTGCTTTAGAAAGTGCGGAATTACCTATTCAATATATTATTTTTTCGCTTCAGTATAACATAAACAATAAAAAAGCATAAAGGTTAGTCGACATCACAGGAGACCGAAGAGCTGGCAGCTACCTCGGACAAATAATTAGTCTAGCTATTCAAAGGGGGAACGCTGCCAGTACCTTCGGAACCTTGCCTAAAGGGACCTCTTTTAATAATATATTTTAGTTATGTATCATATTATTAAGGTTATTTTATAATTTGTATCTCAGCTGCAACAATATTTTTTTATACGACTGAGGTGGCGGACATGCATACCACATATACACATATTTTAAGCCCACCGTGACACAAAGTGGTCACCGTAGCCTATGGACGTTTGCAACACCAAAGGTGCTGCACTCGCGCTGCAGACCCTAAAATATTTATCAATCGCCTTCTAAAAATTAATAAAAAAATACAATAATGAATATAATATGATAACGGAAGATAATTCTTATTTTCGAGTAAAAAACTCGTGTTTAAATCGTATAATAGTATCATCAAGACTGTTTATATAAACCAAGGTCATTTCGTAAGTAAAGTAACAATAAAAACGTTAGCCATTACACTGAAAACATATTGTATTATTAATGAAATGTGACGTTTATGAATGTGAGTTTTTGCATTGAATGCCTGTTTTGTAATGCAATAGGTACGTACCTAATAAAAACTCACGGCCATTTTTTACAATAGCAATTTAATGTTTGTTATTATTTTTTGAACTGAGAATAAGTAATGTTAATAGCAGTGTTAAAAGTGTTATATAAATTATTGTATCTATACATATTAAATAACACCAATTGTACTGTTCCACAACATTTAGTTTGTAAACCTGGTGTGCGTAGGTACGTATGCGTCGGGGCACTGTATCTAGTTCTAGTTCTTGAGACACTACGTTTTTTTACGACATTAGCGGTCGTACCTTTTTTACGTTTTTTAAGCTATTACATAGCTTTTATCGCGGGCTTTGAGCGCGGCGACCGAATCAAGAAATTCCGTAACGAAAAGAACCTAACACCCAAGCTCACACGAGCTTCAACGAGCTCGGCCGAGCGTTCGCTTAACATGTATGTATTGGTACGACTGTAGGAAGCTCGCACGGATCGAGACGAGCTGTATAAATAATATTAAATATTTATTATATTACATCTTTTATTCTATATATATTAATAATACAGTATAAATAAATAATTATAATTGCATAAGTTTATAAAAAATGCTATGCAATAGCTTTACCGCGGCAGTCCCCGAGTACCACACGTTTTTTTTTCTAATATTGTGGAACAATTTTGTTTTACACAGCGCCGTCTAGCCCTAAGTAAGCTACCGTAAGTAGGACCTCCGTCGCGGCAGTCGTATACACTACCACTGAGGCACCGAGAACTTAGAAGTGTGATTTTTGGGTCAGAAAGGGTGGGTTTTGCTAGAAACATGGTTACTAGTTGGTAAATTACAATTAGGTATACCATACCGCACGTGTCCATTTATGTGCTGGTACAGCATGTTTTATGGACAGTTTGCAATTTTTTTAATTTTTTAGCATCGCGGCTATAAGAAACTGTAGACGATGCCTCCACGTGTTCCGGAGATAAAGTCTTAACGGTGTAACAATGTAAATTTGACTGGGGAAGGTCACTCCATTCCCAACACAATGGGATCATTTGTGTCTCTTCACTAGTCGACAGTGAAGGGGTGTGGGTAAATAAAACGGTTTGCTCTAAGCGCATCAACCTCTTTATTTTGCCACGCTCTGCACTTACACTGATCCGGTTAAGCTCCATTAATAACATTTTAATTATTACATTTTTACAGGGTTTTAGCATTTTAGCATTCGCAGGACATCCAGTAAATCACGCTGTGTTTGAAAACAGTTAAAATCTGCAAATACTATTTAATACTGCAGCATACTTGCTGTATGTTAAAGGCTACCTACCCACCTTCATTCCGTGTTGATGAGGGTATATCACAAGGGTCCCTGTGAATGCAATTTAATAGGGAGTTAAAGAGGGAGTTCCTCTGTGTCCCGCTAAGCGGTATGTAAAATTACATACTGACACCTGTTCTTCTGTTCACAGGGTCTTTTATCTCGTCTCTCGTGTCGACTCTTCTCCTACATCATCCATCCAAGCGTCTTCCCTGCCGTCGTGTCCGGTTGCGCCAGCGCCGCGCCCACGCTGCCGCCTCCTGCAGCAAGCTAAGTTCTTTCCTCCATCTCGGGCACGCGGAGGGACTTCCAAGACTGTTATTTTATACCTACATATTTCCACGGAACCATTGCATTGAACCCGGCCCTGAATGTACCTAATAACTTAAATTTCTAATATTCATACTGTTGTATTTAAATTGTCTCATCGCTTAATTTGTCTCTCAAGCTCTCACATAACTAATTTTCCTTAACTTGTTGACTAGTGGTAGTTGGTCTACCACCAACCCACCCCAACGTCACAACGGACAACAAAGTTACGTTCTTTTCCCTTTCGGGATATGGAAACCTGAATAAAGAAAACTGAAAACCTTAAGGTACTATTATGACGGTCCAGTCACAGTCTAATATAAATATAATAACAGAAACTGACTGACGGGTGGATCAACCCACAGCTGAAATCGCTTGGTCTAGAACAATGAAATTTTGCATAAATATTCCGTAAGTGTCATAGGTGGTGTGGTGTAGGTGTGCACTAAGAAAGGATTTTGGAAAATTCAACAAGGGTTGCAAAGTTTATACGTAATAAGGTGCATATAAGCAAATACTATTTCGGTACGATCTATAGTATTGGCTATAACACACATGTCAAGAATGTAGTATCACTACTCAATTGCAAATTCAACACAACATTAAAGCATTATGATTTGATTCCATAGGAAGGTAGGTGATTTGTATAATATTAATAATATAGAATAATAATAATAACATAGTTTATTTCTTGTAAATAGAGGTATAAAAATTGCTCAATATAAAACTTGAATAGATAGCACGTAATAAGGCTGCGATAGCCTCCGTTGCCAAACTAGGTAAAAAACCTGTGTTTAAGCTTACGGCGCCATTACGATTTAGTAAAATAGTCTTACAATTATGACTATTTAACTAAATCGAAATAAGTGGCGTGTGTGGTGTGTGTATGTGTGTGTGTGTGTGTGTGTGTGTGTGTGTACATAGAACTTGGTTAAAAGAAGATTTACACAGTCACTGTGGGGGAACATATGGGAACTATTTATCTTGGAATGCCTACCGTCTAGGTACACATTGAAACCAACATATCCATTCTAAACTTATATTTCGTCGTGCTATAACCCTGACAAGGTAGTCAGAGATTACAGATCACCAGGCATCGCAATTCATGCATACTTCTTTCGCTTCCTGCAGATTCATTAATCGCTTCATACATGCACGTCTGGGTATCGTAAGGAAATCTCGGTTTATCGTGATTTCTTCTACCCTCTACTTTCGCACAATATAATATATTCTTCGTCAATCGTTCCTTACTCATTCTTTGGATGGGTCTCCAAACCAACGGAGCACGCCCTTTTCCAGCTTTCGTTCAAAACTTCGTTATCTATCCTAAATTTCACCTAAATTGGAGATACGGCTCTGCCAAGACGACCCACGCATCGATATCGATATAAAATTAATGTAAATAAACTAATAATATTAACAAACAGACGCCGTATAATCGAAATCCCCAACGGATAGTCTGGTGTATTGGTACGGGAATATTTATATCCATCTATATATATAACTAGCTGTGCCGACGGCTTCGCCCGTGACGTTCTTCCACGTGTTCCATTACTAATACGTGTTTTTTTATATCCATTAAGAATTGCATATACGAAATTTATAAGATCTACAATTAATTGGAACATTTTATGGATCTATCTTTTAT